>CM062866.1:10294936-10913419 GCA_031772225.1 Eubasilissa splendida | reverse complement strand
TGGTTCGCGTCCGGCGTTTAGGCGGTATTTTGGAAGGTGTCGTTGTCGCGTAGGCCCTAAAGAATAACGATTTATGCAAAAATTTGTTTCAAGCAAGTGGAATTTTAGATGTCCAAGGGGGTGAGAATGAGTAATTTTATTTTTTTCAGGGCTCTAGAGTGCATTTGAGCAAAATTTTGAGCCCACGTACAAAAGTCTAACGATGGATGCAATGTTTGGATGGGTAGGAGGAGGGTGATATATCCGGGGGGGGGTGAGTTGCGAGAGGTACGAGGAGGATGTCAGTAAAAACCTGGCACGATAAACCATAAGAACAATTTCTCTATTTTTGCATTCGCGTAATATTGGTCCGCTGTATGATATTTGATGTACAAAACACCACTGTATATTATGTATTTTTGATTATATTTAACTTTTATTTTATCTTGAATGAACCCTATTCTAGTCTCCCACACAAAATCAGCGCCTCGGGTGGCAAGGACCCCACCCTACCGACGCAACAGCAAGGCGGGCCGCGTAAGATTTCATTCAGTTTTAAACGTCTGACATCTTAATTATACATTTTTTAGCTTAATCTCGGATCTCTAACGCAAGATCCTAACGTACTGAGACCTACGGAACGCATTTCATGATTACGTATTTTATTAATTATAGGTACATATTATTATTATTTTGGTTATCGGAAAATCTAAAACATAAATAAAAATACTAGACCACGTTACTCAAATAATATTTTTATATTTTGCACGTGTGCTATGTGTCTATCTACTGAAGAAATCGCTTATTAATCATCGATCGCTTGTTTCGGTCGAGAGCTTAAGTGTTTTGTTAACGTTCCGTTAATTGTGACGCACACAGATTTAATAGTGTTAGAACCAATAATGCCGTGCCAATTAAAGAAAAATTTACATTAGACACTTGTTGGTTTATTATCAAATCGGCTTGGTAACGACTTGAGTTTCGTTGACATTTTTTGTTGCAGGAGCATACTTGAGCTGAAGAAATATTTGTATGGAAATTATACTTAGTTTGTTTTTTAACTGTTATATTGAGATGTTAATTAAAAATGCATTGTTATATTTAAATTAAATTAAAATGTATTCTTATGTAAAAGCCCACAAATGGAAATAAATAAATATTCATATATGTTACAACAATTAATTTAATTTTAATTAAATCACATTTTTGTAGTGAATTTTCAATTTCAGACGCAAGTTCTGTGATATTTTTATACAAATTATATTAGTTAATTAGAAAGATGTACAGAAAAATCTATCATCGAAAAAATATTTTAGTTAATTTTGCATTTTCCCGGATAGGAAAAGTTTCGGGTTCATATCCCAGTAGCTAACAAAATATTTTTTTCGATAGATATATATTTTTTAATCTAGTAATTTAATTCGAATTTATTATTTTAATGTTGATATTATAGAAAATTAAATGTATTAATTAAAAAGATATATATATTAAATCAATTTTATCGAAAAATATTGTTGTTGCACTACCGGGATTCGAACCTGGATCTCTTTTCCAATCCGGGGAAGGTGCATTACTAACTATACTGCAGCGAGAGTACTTTTGACGACAAATTTTCGAACCCATATGTTACACTTTTCAAATTAATACATCTATCGTTCCATTATTTAAAATATCACAGACCTATGTTCTGAATAATTACAACTTCACAATAATGTGTTCTCCCTAATAATATCATATTAATGTTTTTATTATATATAGATTAATATGATAATTTAATAATTTATAATGTACACACCTAACTAGTATTCAAATATTTTAAATCTTACCTGTACTATTTTTTTTTGATACAGCAATTAATGAGTGAATAATAATCAAAAAAAATTCCAAATAAAAATTTTATATTATGAAAATATCAGTACAAGACACCATATTCCCTCACTTTCACCAACACTGCATAATAGCCTGGATAGTAAAAGCACTAAATTTGTTGACAAATTTTGTCAAAACTTTTAATGGCACTAAGAGACTTATCTTAATTCATTTTTCATATTTTTTATTTATTTATTACAATGGGACTGTATAAATAATATATCGATATGTATTGTCCGTCACAATTACTATTATAAGGTGAGCATTCTAATATGCGGGAAGACACAATGCGACCGAAAGTCGTGCCTTCAACTTAAAAGTGTGACGTCTTCATAATTATTTGTTGCCGCACCGCTGGTGGAAGCTGGTGCTGCCACAGCTTGTTTTAATTTTTGTTAAATTCAATTTAAAATCACAATTCTACCATTTCAAATTTCTATTAGCAATACAATAATTATATTCCAAATATTGAAATTTGAGTACCGATCCCGAACAATGAGAGGACGAGAGAACGTGTCGTGCTAAGAATAATTAACAAAATCGATAAAGACCTAGGTATCGAAACATGTAGAATAATTAATAAATAGTGGTTTAAACAGAGTATTTTGTATATAATTATTAATATAAAATGAGGCCACAAAGTAATTTTGCAAATATTGAAGAAGTTTTTAATTAGAATTATTCCGACTAATCTCTATCTAATTGGGTCCGTATTAGAATTATTTGTATATTAGTGAAAGATTTACAATTAGTTTTAAATGTATTTTATAGTTTCTGAGCTAATTATTATTTAAACAACCACCTCAGCACCTACGAGAATATCTCTCCGCTGCATTATTTAGTATACAACAAATGATTGGGATATGTTTGCAAGAAATCATCCAGTTGCTTCCTTCTGTTATATTTTATTGTAATTATATTATTGCGATTATTTTGACTGCGATTAAGGTAGAGTCTGAGCTTCTCGCATTCTTTCATTAGTGAGTCCAAATGTGTGATTGGGAGGCTGCTCACTGCTTACTGTCTATGTGGCATACTGCTTCCACAAATCATTTTTTCAACAAGCAAACTGCACTACCACCAGTAAAAAAGTTTTGCTCCATTTATTGTTAAACCGGTTTACCGGTAATACAAACCGTGCTAAAAAGTTGCAACCGGTTTATTTTACCTTTTTGGAATTAACAAAATTTAAAATTACAGGATTAATTAGTTACTTAATATTGTGTTGGTACCGTCGCGGAGGTGCCACGCCAATCGAGATCTCCCCAGATAGGTAGGGGAGCGGTGAGGCGGCGGGGTTCGAGGCAGGGGCAATTTAAAAACAAATAAAGGTGTCAGACCAGCTTCACAATACGACCGCGGGGGGTGCGGATCATTTATGTACAACGTCTTCCTCTTCTCTTCATTCTTTTGTGCCTTTGTGCATTGTGCACTGTGCACACGATCCTTCGGCCCGTTGATCAGCCTCATGATAGTCATTTGACATCACACCGTGTCTTCGAAATTTATAACGCGTCGTAAAGTTGTTGGGACGATTTCAATTTGTTTGCGTGTATTTGATGATTTCATTGATACGACACAAAAAAGAACATCTCACTGATATTTTATTTAAAAATATCTTTAACACTGTAGATGCTACGCGTATTTCGGTTGAAAGTCAGGAGAATATTATTTTAAAAATTCTACTAATTCTAAAATAATATCTCTTAAATAATACCCGATACACGCCCTTACATAAAGTTAATAAAGCGAGTGCTAAAGGCATCAGAAACAGAGGTTGCCCGCGAAATACTCGACAAGACCAGAAAAACAAAGCATTAAGAGTACAGCTCCGTTTAAATCTTCTGCAACTGAAGAGCAAGCATGAAAAAATTTACAAAAGAGTGTGGCCTTCTATTCTGACTGCCCTTGTGGGTAAAACGCCGTGATAGTAAGTTAGTTAGTTACACATTTTTAGCAATATACAATACAGAATACTTTGTACAATACATCATACGAGTATTACTACCCTTAAACTAATCGCGACCACCTTTCTCCCTTAATACAAAAAAATACATTCCAACACTGACAAGAAGAATCAGGTAAATTTTATCTCTGTGTGTTTATTTTTTCTCCAGGTCCAATATTAACAGTTGCCATTTTAAAACAAGACGATTAACGAGTCAAATTGGAAAATAAAATAAGGATTGAATTAATTTCACAGAAATTATTATAACGCATAGAATTTAGTTACTATTAAGTGGACGCCCCTGCTTTATTATTATCTTTCTCTCTGTCTTTTTGTTACCCTATCTACCTTCTCACAATTCCACTGCGTTCTTCGCCTGAGCTGCAAGCCCTCAAATAACATGACACACTATTTGAATAGTATTACATAAGTAAGTACTCGAATGTGTAAAGTTCTGATTCAACTGAACTTGAGGCACGTCAGGAATATTATGAAATATGAGATCAATTATTAATAAAATAACGTTAGCTGTCATCACTTTGTAATAGATTTCGAAGGTGTTTATTTAATGCTTGTCCCTATTACAGACTATCTAAGTATCTGCTGCGCACATGAAGATTGGAATGGCAAAAGTATGAACCAATGTAATTTTAGTTACTTACATTTTACACGACACATTCACTATGAGCTTAAAAGAATATTTTTAAACTGAAGATTGTATTATTATGATTGAAATTGAGTGGTTGTATATCGTATGAGAGAAATATTTGCTAGTGTGTGAATGTAGGTGCCCCAATAACCACATTTTCGCGGAATGCATTGTGTAAGTGTGTTAGGCCACAGCATGTAGGAAAGCGAAAACTACATTCGTTTGTCATTTGATTTATCGTTGAGCACTGTTCACAGATTCGTAAAAGCGGTTAACTTTTTAACTGACAATTTTATTTGAAATGGAAGACACCGCAATGGGTAAAACTAGACTTTAAGGGTCTTGGCTTATCTATCCAAAGCTGGAACCTGTCGTCCACAGGTGGCAAAATGATTTTAAAATATGAATTTAATTCCTGCAAGTTTACAAGGTTCATAACACTACACGCGAACGAGATGTTATCTGGAAGACGGCGGCGAGAAGAGTCAGGTTGCGGGCGTGGGTATTGATACCAGACGTCCGGTAATGGGTGCGTTTTTACAACTGTTAAGAGCTCTAGTTTTACGCACCGGTGCACGCAGAGTACGTTCAGTGTCAGGTGATGGATTTTCACAAACATAAAATATTTTTTGTAGCTAAAAAGTATTCACTTTCTGGATTATCCTCATACGTGATTAATGTGAGTTAATCATTCTCCTCAATAAATATGATTACCGCAGCAATATATCTCATTCATGGCAGTATTTGTTCCCAATGCATGTCTAATTTCGCCTATTGCAAATAAATAATTATACGCCGCCAGGGTGTATGCAAATGTTTGCAAATTAAAGCCGTGTTTACAGTAGTTTTAATGCCGTTGGACGTAAATACACGTTCGATATTGATTTAATATGTCCACTTTAAATGAAAACGAAATTGGAAGCAAGAAAAATGATCCGCGTAATGTCAAAGCAATTAAAATAGTAAACTGTCAGTGTGTTCATGTACTAATAAAGACAGGTTATTTTGAATGAGTGATGGGAAGTAATTGGTGCAGATTGTATCTACATACTTATCGACTAGTTGTTAAATTAGGACACTAGCTAGACAGCCTGTTACAAATTGTTTGCATCTTGCTCTGGATGTGCATTAAAACAAGAAAATACATTTTAAGGAAAACACACTTTTGCATTTGCATTTTCATAACATAGTTATGTAGTATTATTAAAAAAAAAAATGAATCAATTAGAAAAATATACAGAAAATATTTAGTTGCTACTGGGATACGAACCTGGACCTCTTCCTATCCGGGAAAGCGCGTTACCATTTTTGCTATAGAAATCGAATACGTTTTCGACAAATTTTTAACTTATACTCTGTAATTTTTCCAATTCAATCAACTTTCTCGGTAGGAACTAAATATTTTTTCTAGTTGATTAATTAAATTTCTATTAAAGAAATATATTACACAAATTACATTAATCAATTAGAAAGATATACAGAAAAAAACTATCTGTCGAAAAAATATTTGGCTGCTACCGGAATTCTAACCTAGAACTTTTTCTATCCGGCGTTAGAATTTTTGCTATTTCAACCAAACACGATATTCTATGGTCTCTCTGATTGATATAATTTCATTTTTAAAAGCAATCAGCCTTATTTATTTTTATTTTATTTTATTTCCATCAACGCCCTTAGGAGCTTTTACATAAGAAAAAAACTTATTTAATTTAAATATAACAGTACATTATTAAATACATTTTAATATAACATAAAAAAAAACTAAGTATAATTTACGTACAAATATTTATTGTTCCTTTAGGTCCTTTCATCTCGCCAGACAACGGACATCATAAATTCATGGTAAATTCAATAAAAAAACATTTCTTACTATGCTTCTCTTGAAAGCCTATGCTTTTATAGAGAAGTTGAGTGTATATAAATAACAATTATTGTGATGTATCTATGGAATGAATGCGAGACGCGCTCAATGTTGGCAAGATGACGCTTGTGAAAGAGATAAAGGTATCGCGCCACGCTCATCGCGATCTCTCGCCTTCGAACCTTTGAACTGATAACATATACTATTGACTTGTACTGGATTGAATTGATGCAGTACTGTTAATATCTCTGTTACAAGTTCGAGTATTATTACAGCTACCCAATACCTCACACAATATGGACATCGTCATCAGCACAATGTAGGATATATAACAATAATATTATATAATAAAAATGATAGCAGTAGTGATATAAATAAGTTTTAGGGGTATTTCCATTTGAGCTTACTTTGAAGTATTTTTTAATAGCATTTGATAGTTCTTTAGTATCATCAATTATCCAAATGTTTTCAGGTAAGCTGTTAAAGAATATTTTTCTCTATGTGCAAATGATATATTGATTTTACAGCATGAAAATACTTTTCACTAACAAATTGTCATTTTTCGTTTTCTTTTATATTTAAATAGGTCACAAAATATTGGTAATTGTAATTCTTCAAAAAGTAATATTGTCGAATAATTTTTTAGTTTTTTTAATATTATTTTTATGATATTCCAGTTCTGGTCAAATAATTTGTGATAATTTAAATTGAATTATTTCAGACAACCAATCTGATACAACCAGTTTGTATTATCTGTCTAATCAATCCATCTTTTTTTTTTGTGACGAACACTTCTTTGAAATTCACTTATTCAACTTTCGTTAGGACCGGTTCGCGCCACGAAATCGGCAGGAAATCTAAAATTTCATAAGCATTCGGGAGATCTTGATTTGATGCAAATGATGGCGAATAGAAATCTTGATTAATATCGAGTTCGAATTAAAAAAAAGATTATTGAAAAATAGACGATTTCGCATATTTAAAAAATTAAAAACTTGTAAACGGTTACTTCCTCAATAATACGATCAATGGGTTGCTAGTTTTTATTAAATATTGGTTTCAGTAATACAGCTTTGGCCAGTGATATAAAGTGTAAAATAGTGCTTCTGGGTTTGAACGTTATAGTGCTTTGCATCTACTCGCAGATTGAATACTTTTCTTATGTACCTAAACGAAATAAGAAGCATGAAAAAAAAATGTACTTGGATAACCAGCCATGTAAATATTATCCCTATTTACCAATTTATTATGCTTTGTATCTAATGCATTACATAATCAACAGTGGTATACTTACTGAGTAGAGTAGAGTAATTCAGTAATTTAATAATAGAGTAATTCAGTAATTTAGTAATATTTGAGTATGTCCAAGAACACACAATTACTGAATTTTTACCTACAAAGGCACTGTTATTAATCAAATAATAGATATCTCATGGAGACGAAGCTATTTTTTATTATTTTAATAGAAATATATGGAAGTATGGGTCTTCGGTTGGTTTAAGTTAAATACCGTGAATTCATTGTTTTTATTATGTATTTACTTTTAGAAAACAATCTGCTATTGCCAACTTCTTGTTGCAACTCATAGAAGTTATTTGCGACCAAACGCAGGCGCTGCGTAGCGACATCCAGTGTTTCCATAAAACCTTTTTTCAATCTTTAAAACAATTATTAAAATTAGGCAGGTAATCAACCACAGTGTCATAGAAAATAATCAATTAACGCAAACAAAATTAGACATATTCTTAAAATTATTAAAATACGTAATTTTAATTAAGGCTCAGAAATAGGTCATTAGAGTAATAAACAAGAAGTTATTTAGACATAACTCTGAAGAACTCTTTAAATCCATCCAAGTTTTGGATATAAGATAACTGTTTACCAGAGCAATCAAAAACATTTTTTTTTTTAAATTAACTTTACTTCCACGATCCGATCCAAAGGAAACTAGGAGCAAACCCTTAGGATACTTTTCAGTGCCAAAATTTAATACCAAATTCGCTCAACGAACTTTTTTATGTTGTGCTCCGCGAATATTTAACAAATTTCCACTAGATCTTAAAGAGTCGAAAGTGATTAACGACTTCAAACCAAAAATAACAAAAAGGTTGCATGATGTGGGTAGAAAGAAAAATGGATCTAATTTGTTATTTGTGCTAACCTAACTACCTACACATTTTTGTCTCCAACTATTGTATATTACAGACAATAATATTTTTATAACTTTTTTTCAATAATATTTTATAACTTCAGATTATACTTTTTTCACATAATTTTTTATAACTTACTTTAACATTATACTTACTTACATCTAAACAATTACAACTTTTAAAAACTGTACTGGTAATTGCTTTAAAATAGGCCACGTAATTAAGTAATTACCTTTATTTTTCATATGCTACAAAAAAAAAATGTATCGTTCCGGAGCTAACACTATACACGTCCACCTTGTTTTATAGTCAAAAACTGACTGCCGTGCCTACACTATCTGATGAGAGATTAATTCCATGACAACTGCACACAAGACAGTTGTACACAATCTGGCGCAACCAGTGGGCCGACAGACGTATCTGCACCAAGCCGACACTTTTTTGTCGTGTCTGAACCTGTCAACAGCGTTTCACTCCAATGTACATATTTGCATTCCATCTCATGAATATTAATTGCTTGTACATTGTGCCTCTCATGTAAGTAATATTTTTTTTAATCGATCACGCCACTATCTGAATCTTTCCTTTTCCTATCAAGTAAACCAATATTTAGGAGAACACATTCTTATTGTGAAGTTGTAATTATTCAGAACAGACGGTCTGTGATATTTTAAAAATGAATTTATAAATTTAAAAATAGTCAAATGATGGAACGATTAAATGTATTAATATCAAAAAGGTAACATATAGGGTCGAAAATTGTCGCTAAAAATAATGTCGCTGTAGCTTAGTTGGATAAAGCACCTTCCCCGGTTAGGAAAGAGATCCAGGTTCGAATCCCGGTGGCGCAACAACAATATTTTTCGATAAAATTGATTTTATATGTATATCTTTATAATTAATATATTTAATTCATATTTAAACCAATATACTGTAATATACGAACTCGATCATCATTCTACATACAAAATCCTACTGATCTAATCCAACCAAAAATACACATTTCCAATACATTCAAATGTTTTTTTACTGAGTAACAAAAAAATTGCACTATTTTTAATAAAGTTACAAAAAAAAATCACTCACAACACAGCTCTCAGCTGTTGAGTACTGAACTTTTAGCGATTCTATCGCATTCAATTGGCGATCAATTACAAAATGAGTCAATAATTTTACAAGCATGTAAAACTGTTTAAATGCAA
Source organism: Eubasilissa splendida (assembly GCA_031772225.1). NCBI lineage: Eukaryota > Metazoa > Arthropoda > Insecta > Trichoptera > Phryganeidae > Eubasilissa > Eubasilissa splendida. The sequence goes on along the minus strand of CM062866.1, from coordinate 10,903,761 downwards.
TAATATATCATATACATATTTATACGAACTCGGTAAAGTTAATGCCTTTTAATGATGCACTTTAAATCTCGGATTGTAAATTTGTCTTTTATCTGAGATTAATTCAATGTCTTAATTTTTCGAGTGAAACTTGACACCCGGCACATTACTACGACCGAGCCATCCAACGCTCATTTAACGATGGCCGTTCGAGCTTTTATGTACGGTTGATATATTATTTTTAAGTCGAATATAAAGATGCTCACGTGTACTGTTAATGCTGTGCACATAAGGGGTGAAATGACATGTATTAAATATGAAATTAACCATAAATCAATATTATTTAATTTTTTTTCAAAATTGAGAAATGGCCAGGCAGCCGGCCATTAAACATATTCTATGCTATTATATATATTCTTATGCAATTTATCATTGTTTATTTCTCAGAATCTAACTATTTTTAATGTTAGTACTACTACTACTAATGAATATTTACTAAATAGTCTTCATTATTATCAAAAACATTTTTTTTTTTAAGTATTAGACTCCAGAATACGAACCTGAAACTTTTCCTACTCGGGGAACAATATTGGAATACAACTTATATTATATATGCATATTTTATAAAGACTAATGAACTTACTCCAAATTTGTTGAAAACATAAATGGTTGACTTGGCGAAATGGTAACGCATTTCCTCTGATAGGAAAAGTTCCGGGTTCGTATCCCGGTGGCAATTAAAGATTTTATTTTGTACACCTTTTAAATTGATAATTTAATTTGTTTTAAAAATATAATTTTCGGTGGCCCTCGTAGTCCAGTTGTCTTTCTTACGGAGATTCCCGGTTTGATTCCCAGTGAGAACAATCTTTGGGTGTTTTTTTTTGGTTTATTATAGTAGCAATTAATTCCAAATTTTAAAAATATTATCTCGGTATAATGATTATCGTTTCGACATTTTTCAGCTTCATGGACAATTATTTTTGCTATACTGCTATGCTGATAACAAAGAAAGCACATAAGGTTGTCGAGGTTTATCACGGTAACATCTCGCTTTTCTTGTAATTAAAATATTAATTCACGTTAGTTAATTTTACTTTTAAATACTAATTAAATGTATTAATTAGAAAGATATACATATAAAATCAATTTTATCGAAAAATATTGTTGTTGCACTACCGGGATTCGAACCTGGATCTCTTTTCCAATCCGGGGAAGTTGCATTACATTATACTACAGCGACAGTATTTTTGACGACAAATTTTCGTACCCATGTGTTACACTTTTCAAATTAATACATCTATCGTTCCATAATTTAATATGTATATCTTTCTAATTAATTCATGTATGTTCTGAATAATTACAAGAATGTGTTCTCCTTAATAATTTTACTTTTGCTGTATTGAGAGGAACCGATACAAGAGTTTAAACTGATAAAATGGCTCCTGGAAAGGGTGGATCCTTTCGGACCCGGGTGCTTCATGGCCAATATCATCTTTAAATATCATAATGGCAAAAAGAGCATTAACAACAATGAAAAATGCTCATCACTGAACCACGGAGCAAGAGCCAGCGTCGTCAAGTATTTATTGAAGTATTTAAACATTTTATATATTGTTGCCGTCCGGATTGAAACATATCGTCCGCGGGTGAGTTTATGTGTCCGCCGCGCGTCCGGACGGGGATATATCTTAGCCGTTTATCGGACACAAATCGATCGTGTTGTACTAAACATCGGCCCGACGCGGTATCCGATTACAGCCGGACAGCATCGATAGTGAGACGTTGGAGTCATTCTAAGTGGGCTCAATTTTGAAGATTTTTTACTAACGTGCCTGTACATTGGACCGGGAGCCCACGCTACAAAATGTGAACAAATTTAAATGTTAAATAAAAATTACTAAATACCATCTACAAATACCACATTTGGGTAGGGAACCTTCAAATTACTAAGACCACCCCTGCAACAACACTGTATATCGCTTTTGGGCAGATCTGCGATACGAATGCATATGCGATGTGGATATATCTTATTGGGCATCGAATGGTATATTAGCGAGTAGCTTGTTGGTGTATTTGTCAAGACGCTGGCCTAGTGGTCTAGTGGTCGGATGTTCACGCTTCGTTCCAGGACACCAGCAAGTTAATCCTATTTTCGTAGTATAAGGCGCCTAACTTAGTTTGAAAATAGTAAGATTATTGATGTGACATGTATATGTAAAATAAAAACAACCATATAAAATAGATAATAACACTATTACACACAACTTCTAAGTGATCTTACCTACACTAACACTGTATATCATCCACGATGGCTGACGCTCCGTCTGTTTGTAATTTAAAAAATCCGATGTCAGAAATAATACAACTAAATAATGGTTTTTTTTAGATATAGAACTTTAAAATGAAATAAAAATCGTGGTAATATGTTTTTGCACATATGTGCACCTCGGTTGGCTTGAATAAAGCGCAATTTGTAAGTACAATTTTCGTCCACTTTTTGGAGCAGCTGGGGTCGTATATCGGCAAAAACGCGACAAATATTGAGTTTCATGTCGTCAGTCATCTCTGGTTTATCGGTTTAGACTTCACATATCCCTACAGAAAATAATCCAAGTTGTTAAATCACATGATCATGGATTCAATAGTTCACAGGTCTATTGCGCAAAATTATGCTCTCAACGAATGGTTTCTTTAATAAGTTGTATGTGGCGCGTTCTGTGTGGCATGTTGCGCCATCTTGTTGAAACCACAGCTCTTCCACATTAATGTCATTCAATTGGGGCGTCAGTAATCATGGATCTATTGCTGTGCACGATAACTAATCGACTCATTCAGGTTCCCCTCAATACTATGCTCCACTGCAGCAACAGTTTCTTCGGTGTGCACTGTACAACGTCTCTGCGGATGCATATTATCAATTAGAGTACGCATCGTGCAAAAATTATCCATGGTTATTCGAATTACTTGCTGGATGGACAATTTGCACAATTTGCAAGGGTTGTTCTGGCGTACGTCTATTCATGGTGAAATGGAACACAAACTGAGCATAAATCAAATGTCAGCTGTCAAATTGGCTGTCGCTGGAAAAAATGTTGCCAATTCGAAAAACAAACCTTTAAAAAAAACACCTTTAAAACGTCTAATTTTTATAAAATGCTATAAATATCAGCTCTCCTAAAAGTTTACATTCCAATTTTTCAATACTTAAATTAGGAAATGATTAATGATCCTTCTATAAAGTTTGATAACAGTTCAGAATTTATGTCGATGATTTATATGTCGCACTTACCCCGTTTCACCTTTCAGTGTTATTGCAAATAGTGTCTCAAGTATTAAGTCCACGAAATTATATAATAAACTACCAATGAAAAAATATTAAATAAATTGTTGCGTACAAGCATAGATGCCGGAAGAATTCAGGATACGTAAGGAATTCGGCAATCACCACAATCCGGATTCTGCTGACATCTCCAAAGATGTGGATTGTATATTTTAACTCACTATTTCGTCAAAGGTTCTCGAGATTGTATAATATTTCCAACTACATCGTACACGTATAATTGTACTGGCTCATGTTCGCCAATCGACTGGTCGGCGGCTTGGCCGGGAGGAGAAGGGAGCGGGGGGAAGGAACAGTGCATTATTTTCATTCAATAATATTAATATGTCCCAAACAAAAAGTAATTTACTAATTTTAATAGATTAAAGAATTACACAACGATGAGGAGCACTACACAAAAAAATTGTTATTTAACTATTGTCAAAAATAAATAAACACTCAAATAACTTTTAAGCAATAGCCCACCCCGGATCAGGGGACATTGCAAATAATTGTTAAAATATTGTAAAAGGAGAAAAAAAATACACGCTTACTTCAAATATTAAATTTTAACATAGAAACATTGAAGGAAATAAAACACAGAGAGACAGAAATAACTTGCTCGACGCTTTTGCGGTGTGGCGTCGGCGTCGCAAGCTGCGTGTACCTTGGACTGTGAAACGAATGAATGTCTCCATTCTTTATGAACTCCGCATTAAAGAAAGGCTGTTCATGAATATAACATGCTGGAAAATAATTATTTCAAACTTTAGGCATGTTGCTAGAATGGATGAAGAATTTGGTAGTTTTTATATTACTATCAAAATAAAAAATATTTAAAAAATCAAAATAATTTAACTTCCAACACAATATTGAGTCAGTAAAATTATTTTTCCGATTCAAATTTTGAAGGTAAAAAAAAATTTGTTCTATTATTGTATAGTTCTTTTTAAACATTTTAACGTTGGATGTTGTCATTCAACTAGCTGCAGGGCACGTTCCTGGGTATCCGTACATTGTTACCTTTAAATTCTAAATTTAAGTATACTTTTTTGTTTATTATATTGAAAAAGATACGTTCAAAACACAAAAGTCACATATTTGACACTTTACTCCAATTGAAATGTATATAATCAATTCTATGTGTATGACACATAAAAAGACATTAGGATTATATATTCACAAGATTCCATTTTATTCCAATTATTTACAAAGAGGTGTTTTGTAAAGATAACCTAAAATAACATATAAACAATATACTAATAAACTTCATTCAAGAATTATACGAACACTTGAATTTAAGCACCTCTACAAATCGTAAAAAATAAGTATAATATAAAATGGACAAATACACGCTTAAATGAATATAAATATTCACCCACTAGACAGCGCTAACGATCATTGGATTCATATAAGTCTATTTTACCTTTTGTGTCCAAATTTACGAGCGGCCACTCGGGACTCTTCGGAGAAATCGCTTCTTCATTTATTTTTATTCTACTCCGGTATTTTTTATCCGCTAAACACCCCTGGATGGTCAGGTAATGACGCGGCCCAACAAGCCACATAAATTAACCGTTAAAATATATATATTCGAGTGTCATACCAAACACCTCTCGGGAAATGTGGTCACCCGTGGTGCCGGTACCAGCCCGGGCGGACGAAGATACTCTGATCCAATGACTAAATTATATTTCAATGAATGTGGATAAAATTCGCTTTTTTCTATTTTATTGCAGAATTCTCTTAGTAGGTGGATAATCTTAGAATAGTCATATTTTATTGATACCGCACTAATGTATCGATGCCTATTACCTGTAAAGTTACATTTTCACTTGTAAACGGTGTTTATTTTAGAAGTATAGAACTTTAAAATAAAATAAAAAACATAAAAATTATTGTAATAGCCATGGTATTAGCTTTATTGGAAAGATAATTTTATGGCATTAGTGTTTAAAAATGATTTCGCGCATATGGGCGCCGCGGCTGGCTCGAATAAAGAGCAATCTGGAAGTTCAATTTTCGTCAATAACACGACGAATGTTAGCTTCCAAGTCATCTATCGTCTCTGGTTTATCGGCGTAGACTAGCCATTTCATATATCTCCACAGACATTAATCTAAAGGTGTTAAATCATACGATCTTGGAGGCCAATTCATTCAAAATTTTGCGCTGTTGAATGTTTCCTTCAGTGAATTGATTGTGGCGCACGCTGTATGGCATGTTAAATCCACAGCTCTTCCATATTAATGCCATTCAATTGGGGAACGAAAAAGTAAGTAATCATGGATCTATAGCGCTCTCCATTGACTGTAACGTTCTGGCCGGCATCATTTTTGAATAAACAACAGCTTCTTCGGTGCGCACTGTACGACGTCTCTGCAGATGCGTATTATCAATTAGAGTATGCGTGGTGCGAAAACGATTCATGATTATTCGAATTACTTGCTCGAATGGATGATTATATCGACCGTAAAATAGACGTACCGCACGGTATGTTTCGCGAACGAAACCACGATTTTCTAAATAAATTTGCAAGCATTGTTCTAGCGTAAGTCTATTCACGATGTAATGACAAACCAAACTAAGCACAAATCAGCAAATTAGCTGTCGCTGGAAAAAAATGTTGCAAATTCGAAAAACAAACCTCTAAAAAAACACCCTTTATAAATAGTGGGGGGGGGGGGGGGGGGGGGGGGGGGGGTGAGGGAGGGGGGGGGGGGTGTTTTATATGGGGTTTTTGTGGGGTTGTTTTTGGGTGTGGGTGTATTGGATAGTTTGAGTAATGTTTTTGGTGATATTGGGTGGGTATGGGGTGTAGGTTGTGGGTTATGGGTGTGGGATATTTTGGTTTGGAGTGTGTTATAAGGGGGGGATGGTGGGGATGAGGTAGAGGGTTATTGGGGGTTAGGGGACTGGGTTTGGTTGGGGGGTGGTGGTGATGGTAGATAGGGGGGTGGGGGGTGTGATGGTGGTGGGTGTTTGAGGATGGGGTTTATGTGATGGTCTTATGGGTGGGAGAATTGTTGGGGGTGTTTTTTTGTTGTTGTAATTTGGGTTTAGGTTTGGTTGAATAGTGGGGGGTGTTTAATGTGGTTTTTGTTTGTGGTGGGTTAGGGGGGGAAGGTGGGGATTGTAGTATGTTTATAGGTGTGGGTTGATTTTGATTTTTATGCGAATATACGTTTCACAACTGTCAAATTGACAGTTAAATTATATTTTTGCTAGTAGAAATATATATCTTTCAGTGAAAATATTATCGTATATAATTTCAGTATAACGCCAGTGAAAATAAAACTTCACTAATAAATATATATTCAGTCTATATGTAACATTAATGTATATAACTTGTTATGTAGATATATGTTCAGACTTGACAAAATATGCAAAACAGACAGGCTTGTGCAGTCTCTGGTGCATTCTATATTGCTGTATGGTGTGGAATTATGGACCATGACGGGAAGAGAGAGAAGACGGATTGATGACTTTGAAGATGTGGTGCTGGAGATACATGCTGAGCATATCTTAGATGGCGAGATATACGCATGTATCCATTCTACAGGAGCTGAATGTCAAGGACAGAGTCTCAACCATTTGTGTAAGTTCTAAATTTTTTGGACAACTTACGAGAAGTTTGTTTTGGTGGGCCACCTCGAACGACAAAAATGAAGAGGAAGATCCCCCAATTAGAAAAGGCAATAGACATTTCTCTGATGACAGCCTTAATTTCTGCAGGATACCTTCGGATAATGATGGATGTGTTTTGGTTGGCGACCGTGCATCCTAACTTAAATGCTTTGCGCTGGGCTGTGTTGCACGGTCGACTGTTTAACATTTAAAAAAAGCCAACCTGCCGCTGAATGAGTAGGACCGCTATAAGAGTTTTTGCTTATAGAATGGTCCTGGTTGAGTGGTGGGTCCCTTCTCATTGCCCCCTTGCGTAACTTGAAATTTTTGGACCTCTTTTTTGTAGAAAATATATATTTTGCAACACTGGATGTGTGCATTTATTGAACACTTTTGAAAATCGTATTCAAATATCCGATGTACTTCATTTTTTAATACGTAATATTTATTTCTCTTTTTGTATTATTTATGTTTACAAATTTTCTATGATTTTGTGATTTAACTATTAGATTGATGCATAATTATCCATCGTTTTTTTTTTTAAATTGTATTGTAACATAAATTTTATTATACTAAATAAAATAACAATCACTTTGTATTAAACCACGAAATTTCCTATACGTCAACCAATTTCGTTTATCGAGATAGATAGAACATGAATGGAGACAGATATAAAATCGCATGCGAAAAAGAGAGACAGATTACATATACAGATAGACGGAACATTAAGGGAGGGAGAAATACAAACTTTTAATAAACTCAAAAGATAAAGATAACACAAGGGTATATATAAATTAACTTACAATAACTGTCCCTCATTCTATACCAACAAAACTGCTCATAATGTCAATATTCGTGTCAAAAAACATTTAAAATGTTTAAACAGCAATGGTTTCTCAGAATTTTCCAACCATATTATTGAAAAATACCATTATTTTAATAATACCACAGGGGTCAATATCCTCCATAAAAGCGGTTTTGGCCTCCGGTTGGACAATTTAGAAGCCCTCGAAATAAAAATGGCAATAAATAGTGGTACGCTAATTTTTAATAATCAAATTAATTTATCCATTAGCTCCATATTAGGTATGTTTCCCTTAAAATCAATTTAATATCCATCAACACTGTATTTTCTCCTGCCTTAATGTTTCGTTTATCTGTATATGTATTCTGTCTCTCTCTTTCATATTATCTCTTTCTTTACGTATATATAAGTGCACTATTTTTGTATTTATGATCAGTTTTAAATACATCCTGGTGAAGCTTGAGATAAACGAAACCGGTGGACGTATAATAAATCTCGCGGTTTCATACAAAGTTTCTACGAAAATATAAATTTTATTGTATTATTATATTGTAACACCCAAAAATGAAAACAAACTCTAAATATATTATGTACAATTATAATTCGTTGGCGTAGTCACCATCAACGTTAATTACTGCTTCCCATTTGCTTGAAAGACGGACGATTCCACAGGCGAAGAGGTACTGTTTTTTGAGGCAATCCACGATTTGACATCTCCATCAACTCTTCCAAATTGTCATAAACTTTGCTAACCTGCCAATTTTTCAGAAAGCAGTTGATGTGATAGACCGTGGAGGCCTCGGTGAGAGAGTAGGGCGGATGGGGGAGCAAATCTCGTATATTTCTAGCGAAGGATCCGATCACACGGCGTTCGACATGAGGGCGAGCGTTGTCGTGGTGGAAAACGATTCGGTTATTTTTGCGCAGTTTTTTCAGCTAAATGGTAGTATGAATGCGATTCAGCTGAGTCAGGTACACGTCCCTGTTGATGGTGTACTGCTTTTTGTTATTTCTGTCAGGGATTCGCCACTGCTGATGTTCATCAATGTCTTTCCAGTCAAAATCAAAAAACAAAACAACGCGAAAAAAATGGCGATATTTATGCATCAACCTAATAGTTTGACAAAAATCAAAAGCTTACATCGATATAACAATTATTAACTATAACAATTCAAGTTTAGATACAATGAGAGCAAATTTTGTGTTGGAGGCTGCGCGGTATCACCCTATGACTGTGTGCGAGGCGCTATCGAACAGCCTTTTTTGTAGCATTAAAAAAATGCCAACCAGGCGACGTAAGAGTGGAATCTAAATAGGAGCCTTGAGCTTATTAAATCGGTCCTGGGAATGTGGTGGGTCCGCTCTCACGTAACTACTCAATTTTTATTGAATAAATCAATATAATGGTATTCATGCATATCTCAAATCTCCTATACTCCAACGCAGCATCTCTACACGTGTAATACATAATGACATAAGATGATACCTTGTTTGGGCTAGTATAAATAAATTGCCTATCTCGAGTCTTGATAAAACAAAATCTTAATGATATCTGTCAATCTGGGGGTCACTGAAGCGACCCTTCTTAGAAACCAAAGAAGATTTGTTATTCCTCGGTTAAATGATATCTTCATCAAACACCTCAGATATTAGTTCTAACCCTCACGCCACGTGACTCCGACACGGGGTAGATTTTATTTGTAGAGTGTACAGTGACGTGAAAAAGTCTGGAGGCGCGTTAGAAAAGATCCCATCAAAAATTAATATTATTAATCACATCTCATTACGATTAAGATTATTATTTCTCAAAAAAAATATGAGTACACGGAAAACATGTCACATCAATATGTTTACTACTTTCAAAATAAGCTTGTGCTATGAAAATAGGACTAACTTGGTGACCTCCTGGAATGAGCCTCAAATCTCAAGACTACTAAATCTCTAAACACTGCATAGGATAATCTGTAATCCCTACAGGACGCGTCCCAGGTGGCGGATAAGAAATACTCACCGGTACTGCATCCAGCAGTGTTGGAGGGTAGGAGAGAAATAAAACACCTCTAGCGGACTACAGACTAAGAAAATGAAATCGCTGATAGAAAAATCTTTATTTTCAAAGATGGGGTAAATGAATCGTTATTCATGTTACGAAAATCGAATTCAGGAGGCCAGGGCTTGATATGAACTGTAAGGCCATTGAAGAAGAAGAGAATTGTCTTTCATTCTTCCGTGGATAAGTTTTGTTGTAACCGACGTTTCGTGTGATATTTTAGTAGCTATCATCAGGATGTAGCAAAATTACCTAGAAAAATCTGTAAGCTTCTAGTTAGATGGTCTAATAATGAGTTGAAGAAATATACTATTCCTTCAACAAACATAATCAAAAACCCACTTTAACAGTTGTTGATAAGAATTATTGTAACACACACCCACTGTGCTACCGGGTTGTATTCATAGTTTAGAGCAGTGGTCGGCAACCTTTTGAGAGAAAAATGTCAATTTTGAAAATTTCATTTGATAAGTGGGTAAAAGTTAAAAAAATATATAATTCTTTTATTTTCATAAAATAAAATATATACTTGTATGTGTTAATACAAATTTATTTTATAAAACAAATATTTATAAAAAAATATTTTTATTAGTTGCTACCTTGATTTTGAATTTTCTTAGAAAGTTTTTCGATATTTGGAAAATATGTGGTTAACTTTAGTCGAACACAGGAATCGAGATTTGCTAGCGTAAGTCTATTCTGCAGCGTATTCTGGACACATTTCATTTGGGAAAATGTTAGCTCACAAGAATACGTGAAACCAAATGCTGATAATAGAGCAAATGCAATTTTTTTAAGCATAAATTTTTTTGTGATAATGTCGCCCAGCATGAAATTGTTTTAGAGATGCTGGCGAAAAGCTTTAAATTTATTTGTCCATAAAACTGAACATTTGAATTCAATGAATTCTAATTCTATATCATCATATTTTCTTGGTTGGTAATTTGAAATGTCGTAGTGAGTAATTCAATTACCCGCGGGTAGTAGGTTGCCGACCACTAGTTTATAGTTTTAGTGCAGAATGCAATAGAAACTTATTTTGTATTTTTTTATTATTAATTTATTAAAGTATTATGCATATAAATTATACATTAAAAACAATATTATAAATATGTAAATATAGCGAACAATCAATAATATCTATTCTATTCATAATTCATAGTTAGATGTTCACTGTTTCCTTAACTGCGCCAAAGTTTGTGCTGAAGGACACAGATTCTTTCGTTATATTTAACCATACTAATATGAAACAACTCTTCTCAGTCTAAACCAGAAATATTTAATTATTGTTTACATAAGATTTTTGAAAAAAAAGTATTCCGCCTGCCAATGATTGAAACAGTACAAATAAGAGAGATTGAAAGAAAACGAAAAGAAAAATAAAATAAATAAATGTTTAGGAGAACGCATTCCTATTGTGAAGTTGTAATTATTCAGAACATAGGTCTGTGATATTTTAAATATGAATTAAATATATTAATTAGAAAGATATACATATAAACTCAATTTTATTGAAAAATTTTGTTGTTGCGCCACCGGGATTCGAACCTGGATCTCTTTTAAGTTAGGAAAATATTTTTGAAAGAGCCAATATTTATCAGGAAGAAAATTTGAACCATTTGAGAGATGTCATATTTCATACTTAGGTGAAAAAAATTTACATAAATAATATTTTCTTAAAAAATTTAAAAAAACAATTTTATTTTAGATAATTAGAAAGATATACATGTAAAATCAATTTTATCGAAAAATATTGTTGTTGCGCTACCGGGATTCGAACCTGGATCTCTGGGAAGATGCACCTACCTCGGTTTAGAAAGAGATCCACAGACATATGTTCTGAATAATTACAACTTTACAATAAGAATGTGTTCTCCTTAATAATGTTATAGTTATTTTTAACCCTTCAGTCTTATTTGGGCAACCTGTATAATTTTTTGAGTTTTGCTACGAAAGCTTGATAAAGATGAATAATGTATGTTATAAATAAAATTACGTTATAATTAAACCTTGTGAAAAATCTATCAAATAAAATAATGTTTAATAATTATTTTTAATACTTAAGTCAACATTAAAATAATCGCTCATAAGGATTTTTACTTTTTTTATTCAACTCAACGTTGGCTATGCCACAGAAAGATTGCAGTTAAAGTGTTGAAATGTCATGATGAATAATTTATGAAACGTTTGATTGATCATTTTTAATCACACATATACTTGACGAGATTAAAATTTAACATGTGTCTCCAGACTTTTGCACACCGCTGTAGGATAGGCGCAGGATTCAGACTACAACCTCCAGGGTCCGCTTGAAGGCCTTAATGTCTTTATTTACAGATCGGCAGATAGTCGGACGGCAGGGGGTTAACAGACCCGTAAAGGGATTAAACATATTTTATATTAATTATATTTAAATTCCCGATTACACTTGGAGCAAAGGGCCAACAGCGTTAAGCGAAATATTTCAGTTTGTTGTTTTGTTAAAAATTCTGGCCATTGAAGTACTTTAGGTGCCATACGTCATTAGCATTAGCAGCCCGAAACTATGTTTAGTCAGAATGGAGCAGAGTGGATGCAAGCCATTCTATAAAAAAATTGATGTGTAAATATCTCATCCCATGCTTCCCTCTGAAAAATATATTGAAATTAAAAATATACACAATATAATTTTTTAAATACTCGTTATCATGGTGACTACATATTTTAATCAGTGCCAGTTCAAAAATTATAGTTTAATATTTAAATGTCAAAAATAAATAACATTTCATTCCTTCCTTCCCAGTGATTTGTGCACATAACACACACGCAATGCCTACGCCTATGTATGAGGGAAGGTATTAAAGAATGTCTACACCGCATTTATTTGGTGCCATTTGACTCGATCCATCGCTATTCGGTGATAAATTATTAGTGAGAGCTCGTATCTTTAAAAAAAGTGATTATTATGTGTTAAATTTTAGCGGTGGTTGTTATTTGTGTCTCGGTTATTTTTAACCGGTTACAATCAAGTCACCAGAGCACCCAGTTACTCGATATAGATATCGAATATCGTAGGGTGCATTGCATACTATCAGGTCACCGGGACACTCAGTTGCTTGATATTATAATAACCGGTTCCAAAGAATCGATTGAGTATCAGTGCCACAGATTAAAATGTAAAAAAACTAGTTCTTTGCAATGTTAATACGAGGCGCGTTTTTTAATGTTAGCAATGTTGCAATGCAAACTATTTGCAATGTTGCGCATGCTTAATGGTTTCCTTAGTATATTGACACACCACGTATAACGTGACAGACATTCACAAAGTGAGGCCATCTTGTAGTGAGTGGTTGAAATGTTCAAGACAATAGATCAGCCCACCGACTGCGAGATTCGGTCCGTGATTCGTTTCTTGAATTCACAAAATATGAAACCAACTAAAATTCATCGCCATGTATGTCCTGTTTTGGCGTCAAGCGATTTCCATATTTTCCTTCATCTGAAGCGGTTCCTTGGTGGCAAGCGTTTTGATGACAATGATGAACTCAAAGATGGTTTTCATCTCAGGCGGCGTCGTTCTATGACGAAGGTACACAAAAATTGGTGCTCCGTTATGAAAAGTGTCTTAATAATGGTGGCGACTATGTTGAGAAGTCGTTTATGGTGTGTGGCGTCCGAAGAAAATAAAGTGTTGTAAAATGATGTTTTGTTGACGATAACGGATCGTTTAATCGCCTCCAACTTTCGAAAATCGTGATGAATTTGGTAAATTAGGTGAAGTAAAAAGGATTGGTTCTTCTTGCTGTTTGAACTTTGTTGTACTGTTGAAATAATACCAAATTGTATTTTTTTTTTCCCGTTAACATGTATTGATGAAGTAGACTTGGGGAAATTTTTGCAACCTGTCAACACCCCCTATTCCCCTCCCTGGCCTGCGTCACCAAAAATTATGAACAGCGGAATAATACATTTTGAATGTTAGAACCAGTTCCAAAAATGATTCGATATTTTTCTGGAACTGAAACTGGTGTTCCAGCAAATAGATGATATCAACTAGCACTAAAGAGTATTGATAGATTGATAGTACTAACCACTCGAAACAATGAGAGCACCCGGAAGCCAATTTAAACGAAGTCCACCCATGTTTGAATAATTCATTTCGATTTAAAGTGAATCAATTTGTTAATATATGTCGATTTGAATTGAATTAATTAGTTAATTCTGTGCAACTCGATTGTCATGTACATATGTAGTGCCTAATTCCAAAACCTCCTAAAACGGATTTAAGATAATATATGCAGTTTTGTGCCTTTTTTATCAACTACATGCAAAACACATTGTTTCTCGAAAAAGCCACTTAAATCCATTGATATTACATGTTCTAAATCAGGGTTAGTTCCAAAATACCCCAAAGCAGACAGGGTATAAGTTGCTATTCACTCTAAAATGAAATCAGCCAATCACAACGCTTGTTAATAATCACGTGATCTAAAATCCAGTATGGCTACCAGAATGATATATACAGAAAAAAAAATTACATTACATTACAGAATTGTCTCTTTAAAAAGATCTGATGTAAAAACAAACATTTTGTACAATTTTCTTCCAAAATATACGTATTCATTCATAACTCAAAAATGCATAAAGTCGTTTTAGGTGATTTTGGTATAAGGCGCTACATATATTCTTTAGTGAAATTAAATACCTACTAGTACACACATACCAAAAATGTTTCAACCGAAAGGTAAAATTAATGCATTCGTTTGAATTCGCATTCATAAAAAAATCGAGTAAGTACATTTAATACGTCTAATTACGTGTACAGTTCACTGGGAAGGAAGAAAGAATCAATATTGTATTAAATTAATTTATGACATTTTAAAATTTAATTCGTCAGTTAACAGTTTCTTACCATTATACTTTGTGTGGGTGAGTAGGTACTAAGGAAATATTATTTTTTAATTCAAATTTTTAAGCTGGCTGAAATTAGTACGAATTTTTTTAGGAAAGATGTTTACACATCAAAAAACCTCTGCATAATCATAATCGATTTGTTCATTTTATTAGAATACCAAAAATAATAAACAAAACGATATATATTCGCAAAACTCTGATTATAAAATCCATAAAAATAATATATTTATGTTCCATTATCGATTACGTAAAAGCCATGTCAATAATCACAAATGGCTAATTATTATTTTTTTATTAGCAATTAATATCGAGAAACGTTCGCAATAAATCAGCATGAGTTTAAAATAAACAAGAAACCATTTAGAAAAAAATATTTTTTAAATAAATGTAAATTTATGGAATCTTTTAAATACCAAGATCTCGGTTATGTTGTGAAGATGAAAAAAATGCATTTTATTATCCGCGCTGTGTAATTATTAATACATGATAGTACTACGTGATAAGATCAAATTGTTTCAGACATTAATTAATTGAACTATTTCATTTAGAGAATATTTCAATTAATTCTAACTTGCGTAACTAATTTATTTAAGGTTTCACCGTGCGACAGTGAAATTGTAATAATACAAATTTATTTAAATTTCATAAATAAAATTATACTTTCTGATTATTTTTATACGGGGTATAGCATACCTAGTCCGCAATATTTTATAGACGCATACCTGAATAAATTACGAGTCCAAAAAGGTTCAAGCAATATGTGCAAATTCTGCACTAACGGAAATTTTTACTTAATCGTGTTAAGCTTGTTAAGTATACTTACTTCGAAATAAATATTTGCGAAATTGTTCAATTATTAATATATATCTTTGCTTAAATCATCTAACAAAAAATTGCCTAGCCGTTCGAAATTTGATGATCATTATTTTTTTGTATTCAATAAAATATTTCAAATAATCTAAATAATCGCACAATTACGATTTTTGAAAATGCTTATATCTCTGACATGGTTAAGGTTAGCCACATATCCCGTGAACATTTTCGACTCGTATTTTAGTCAGGTATCTAGCCATAAAGTATTGTGGACTAGGTCTGTTATAAAAAATTACCCCGTATAAAAAATTTTACATCAGAATCTACGTGATATTCTTGACATTTGTACAACGGTGCGTAAGCTATATGTTCGCATTTTTCGAATAAAATGGTTATATTATCAACTTGTTATTTGTCACTTGTATTACTACTATTATTACACCACGATTTCACGGCTCACGAGGGTCTTCGCCTGATGTACAGCTCGGCGCCAGACGTCTCTATCCTCGGCCAACACACTCTACTCGGAGACAGGAACATGAAACTTAACTGAATGTAATAAAAATAAAAATAGGTTCAACTTTTAATATTGAATTTTTTCCTTCAAATATAGATAGGACAACACTATTTAGTTCCTATTTGATAATTTAGAATTTTAAAAATGATATCTGAACTTTTATTGGAATTTTAGGTTATAGGTTATTAGGTTTTTATTAGAAAAAAAAATGTTTTTTAAGAAAAAAATAACACTACTACAACTAACAAAAAATATGATGGTCTAAATATGGGCTAGTACTTTATAACTTAACATATTTTATTCTACATATTACTACATATTGATTGAAAATTTTATTACTGAAACAATACTGAACACGCAAGCGTCGGTTTAGCAGTCTGTCTCGCTCATGGCTATTGACTATCTTCATGAGAACGAGTTTTAAGTGTTCTACACTAGATAGAAATTATTTTATTCACATAAAGTCCTACTAGCCCATAATTGAACCACTGCCCATATTTAGACCACTTCCTCTAATGTATTACATGCTTTCATATTTTCTTATTATTTGTCTAATGGTACACTATGACAGATCATGGTCATGACGAATGACGTCACTACAAAATGTGTAAAACAGTCATTTTTGAAGCTCAAGATTAAAGTTTCTACATGCAATGATTAATACGTGTAAAATTTTATGTGATGTCCTTGGGATTGTATGGTAGTGTGTGTGTGTGAATACCACACCGCCGTCGTGCGTGTGTGTGAGGCTATAAAGGGCGGCGCGTGGCAGGGCACGGCCTCTTTCTCTGCGTATTCATCGGCTTAGTCGTTTTACCTATACTAATTATATACCTTGTCAGTGGAACACTTTATCCGTTACCATTGAGATAAGACACAAAAAATTGTAACAATATAGTCCTATAAACAAATATAATTTAACTAATATAAACGAAAACATCGTAAATAAATAAATATTTTATTAGCGATATTTTAATATGTCCAAGAACACACAATTACTGGATTTTCACCTACAAAGCCAATGTTATCAAACAAATAATCAAATATTGATAATAATATACTGGCCAAAAAAAGAAAATATATAAAAATTGAAAAATATTGATTTTTCGGGCATATTCTAGTATTATGTGTTAACAACATTTTATACAGTTAAAGGATATTGCTTTAAATAATTTGAAAAAATAATTAGATTCTTATTGTGACATATATGCTGTTTCAGGAAAATTAAATCAAATTTAGTTCATAAATCGCGATAGTGTGGTGGTATTCGAAGTGATTCCACATATTTACATATATACAACTTTCAAAATTTTGATAGATATGGAGGTTGATTGGGTGGAATGGTGAACGTTACGTTCAGGGAAAATGAATATCAAATTTAGTCCATATATGGCGATAGTATAGTGGTATTCGAAGTGATTCCACATATTAATATATATATATATAACTTTCATAAATTTGATAGATAAGGAGGTTGATTGGGTGGAATGGTGAACGTTACATTGTGTAAAGTGTTCACTTAAGCCAGCCGAAGACAGGTCGTAAGCCCTGTAATTACCCATATTTTTCCATTAATAAAAAACAGCTTCGACTCTGAGATATCTATTATTTGTTAAATATTAGATCGTAACAAAAATACATTTTCAATTCAATCAATTTTGACCTTTCAGAAGCAATCCGCTCTCACCATGTAATTGTGAGCACTGCGCGATCACAGTCAGTGTTTCCGTAAAACTTTTTTTCAATGTTTAAAACATACTTAATTTAATATCAAATAAAGGGAAATGGTCTATCACAAGTATAATCGAACTTAACTACTCACTACAACTTAAATACCTAATCTAAGATGTTCTTAAAATTATTCCAATACGTAATGTACCGGTCCGGCAGTTACACAATACACGTGTCTTTGAACCCAAATTTGTGATATTTGTAAAGATACTATATAATTACTTATTTCTGGTGGTGCAAAGATAAAATCATTCAAAATTTCGTTAAATTTAAAATGATTATTTTTTTAAAACATATTTCAGATCATTAGAAAGATAGATTAAAAAAATTTAAAAACTGGAAATTAAATAAGGGTGTATATTAAACAGGATTCGACCCTGCAGTCACACCTTTGTAAAAGATACGACCAGAATGAATAATAATATTCTTCCGAAGGCTGACTGTATGGGAAGGAGTCAATGGATAAAAAACATAGGGTTATACACTAACCCGAGAGAGACGTCAGCTCTGCCGACTTAACAAAAACATTATGGTTATTTTATATAGTTAGCGATGCTCTCTCGAAGGTTACAGGTTTATCAAGGTACACGGATCCTGGGGGACAACGTATTAACAAACACAAGTCAAGTATCAAACTGAATGTTAGACATTTTACACTCGGAAATAGCGCGGTGGCCCAATGGTTAACATCGCATAATTTAATAATGATTTCATGATTCGGATCGATATTTATTTTTTAAAAAGAAACACATTTTTGTTGTGGAGTTGTAATTTTAGAACATGTGATATTTTTAATACAAGTTCAATTAATCTTATACATCTATCTAAATAATAATTGTTTTCAGCTTTTTCTATCCATCACTTACACTTACATCATTACCATTTACTACATCAACCGATTAAGTTTTCGACAAATTTTGAACTTATATTCAGTAGCCTTGATATGTACATGATATATCTATTGTTAAATTTTTAATAACATTCACACTACTACTTATTAGGCTAGAGCCAAAAAAAATACATAGTTCATAACATAAGTTAATAGTTTCGATTTTATTTTGTCTTCGTCATTATATCATTAAGGTGTGATCTGACATTTACAGAAAATTGAGATTTTTATTAATATTCATTTCACGATTTTTTCTGATTCAAGCGATGTTACATTTCAAATTTTTTTATTATACAACTATGTTTATTATGTTATCTACTAAAAGATTTAAAATTTGACATGTTGTAGCATAGTTTTAAAGAGAAGATTATTGTCAGAATTTTTATACAAAAAAATCAATTTCGACTAAAATTTTTCATTTTTATGCATGGATGATATTAATACATATTAAAACAAATGTATCGCTATCAAAAATTCTGATTCTCGTCGTTACACATGCACGTCACACAGCCAATCATTACAAAGTTAGAGATGTTACATTCGCTCACGCGCGACATCAGCCAATCACTCGCAAGTAGAGATGTACACTTACAAGAGATGAACAAAAATGTACACTAGTGATAAAAGACACAATATAAATTATTCTCGTATCTGTTATCAATTTCGGAAATATTTTTAAAAAATCGTGTCCATCGTAGCGCGTAAAGCCTAGCAACAAGCAATCTACGATAGTCGTATGCAATACAATTTTTTGCAACTTTGTACTATGGCTATGAACCTTACAATGAGCTAAAATACTTTTTGTTAATAAGATTTTTTTTTTAAATTATTACTTGAAGAGAAATTCTTACCGTAAACTGTTTTGCAGTTATGTAAATGCTAATAATTGTAATTTGATATATACCTATATAATAAAATTGAAATCATTGTGCTAAATTTTCGCACGTTATAATAAATAAAAATTTGAATAAACTATGCACATACGAATCTTCTACAACACATATAAAATAAAATAAATATACCAAAAATGTAGATAAATTGTATTTTTTAAAAGAGTAATGATGCGGATAGAACACCAGGTCCAGCAATAAAAGTGATTTTGAAACTATTTTCTATCAAATTCTGTCATTTATTGCGTTCTTTTATCCATAAAAAATAAGGATGTAATTTAAAGTTGTTTAAATTGATTCAGAATCTCATTCGGACAACCGGCCTTTATATACGTCGCTGTAATCCGATACTTTGGCCCATTCGGACAATTATTCATGACAAACTGCTCGGTTAATTGAATACGAACAGTTTGAATGAATTCTCAGATTTCAAAATAATCGACTTGATGGCTGAGTGGGCGAATTGACTACAGATTCGAGAGGGTTCGATTCTCGCACCCGGAAGCCATATTTTTTAGAGCACAGAACGAGTTTGAAAACAATAATATTAAATCAAATTTAATAAAGAAAAATATAACGTATTAACAGCATTGTTATGACGAATTCTGTAATAAATAATATGTCTTATCTAGTTATTGTTATTCTACTAGCCCATAGACGTAATCTAGAGTGTAATAATTTTTTACTTTTCACTATATATTTTATAATAAATTTTCTTTTATTGAGGACTCATACAAAAATGATGCTTACATACATAAATATATATTTATAAACATGCACATGATACACATCTACAAACATATTTAATGATAGGCGATTAACCGGAGCCATACAGGGTTTCAAAGATTATTTTTACATAAAATAAAAATCTCATACAGACGAAGCTATTTTATTTTATTTAAAGGAATAATATATAGAAATATGGGGGGTAATTATATATCATTCATTTCAAATAGATATCTGATATTTATTTAATAACAGTGCCTTTGTAGGTAAAAATCCAGTAATAATGTGTTCTTGAACACATTCAAATATTGCTAAGATTATTTTTACAATAACTTCGCTTTTTTATGGTATGATCGATATTGCAGAATCTTTATTATCAAAATGGTATTTATATAATCTCAAAAATATTAGTTTCATTATTACAATACATAATAAATTAATAAATAATAAACGAGTATTATATTCTACTTCTTATTGGCATATTTTAAACTATTATTTGAACTTCACAAAAACCCGTGTCCACGGATGAGATTTTTACGACTCATATAGTACACATGTACCTTTGCCGACTCTCGGAAATCAAAGTAAATTGAGACCGGTCAGTGAATTTTTCAACCCGCCCAGTGGATTAATATGGATTGATTATTATATATATATTTTATCAATCCACTGCTGGTTGAAGGTCTCCCCGTGTCGCTTTTACTCTTTTTAGTTGTACACCATATCATTTGCACTGCTCCGAGACTTCGGATGTTCTCTAGAATTTGGTTGAAATATTATAAAAAAGAAAAAATAAAATTTAAAAAATATATATTTATATATCCGAATAATTCATAATTCAGAGTGTCTGAGGTATTTGACAGTAAAGTAAAACACTTAAATCGGTACACTGCTCGCTACACTAATACTTTTCAGTATTATAGCAAACAATTCGCAATCTATTCGGTGAAAGCAATGAAATTGAATTTAAAATATCAGTGCAGAAAATAGAAAAACGAAGTTAAATAACTCAAATAATTTAAAGCAATGCTAGTGGTTACGATACTCGTCTAGTGATTTAGTGGTCAAGGATTCGAACCTCGTTCCAGGAAGACAACAAATTAGTCCTTTCTTCATAGCACAAGCGTTTAACTTAGTTTGAAAATAGTAAGGAAGCAAAAGATTCTTCTAATTCTTTGGACATATTATGCGTTACAGTGAGAGCCTAGAGAAGGAGATTATTCTGGGTACGGCAGAAGAAGACCTGGAAGAGTGCTACAGCGGTAGATAGATGCCTTGCATCTGACTGGAGAGACCCCAGAGACAGCAGTGAGGACCGGCACTTGTAGAAGTGCACTACGAGCCGAAACTCATCTGATTGAAACTACTATATGCAACATCCTATGTACATATATCATTATTACAAATGTTAATACGCGGACGTATTGGACGATATACATGTGCTATGATAACTTGTGTAATAATATTTTTATTCATTTTACAAACTAACTATCTAACATACCATTACACTGTTTCCCTACTGGGGTAGGCAGAGAGGATAAAGTACCACACTCCTCTGTCCTGCACACAATTCATTCCTCATCCACATTCACACATCTTCACATACAAGCTCGCTGATTGTTAAGTTATCTGGTTTACCTGGTCGTTCCAAGTCTTCTGCGGACGTCCTCTATTTCTGGTGATATCAACACTTGCGTCATATATCTTTCTTACCATTGTCTTCTCATTCATTCGTTCAATATGACCAAACCACCTAAGTGATCCATTCTTAATCTTACTCATTATATTAACATCAGTTTTACATTTTTTTCTCATTTCTTCATTATTTACGCTGTCATAAATAAATTTGCCATGCTAAGCAATCTCATTTCCACTGCATTCAGTCTACTTTCGTTCCTCTTTTGCTAGCTCCAGGCCTCAATGATGGTATTCGAAAAAGAGGAAAGCAAGACATCGTGCTAAATACTTGTAGGTAATGAATGTTTGGAACAAGTAGATGAGTTTGTATATTTGGGAAGTATGTTTGATAGAAACAGAAATGCTGAGAAAGATTTATGTCTCATAACGGTAAATAATCCACTGTCAAATCATGGTTACAACTAGACTCGCGCTTTAATTTCTTGAGAGGTACTAGCACGAGAATAACCAGTGTCGGTAGCAGAACTTCATCTTGCACCGCTAATCTTGCCTCGATTGACAAGTTCCCGTTAGATATAATTCCATTCACTTTATTCCCTGCAGTCACCCTCCTTTCGATATCATTCTCAGCCTTTCCGATTCTATCAAACATACTTCCCAAATACACAATTTATTTTATGTTTTTTTAATATTTTATTCGATGCCTAAGGAGATATACAACACACTTGCCTTCATAACTCAGATCTGCCCAAAAACTGTATACAACGTTGTTGCAGAGGTTGTCTCATATGTCAATGACATGGAGGAGTAACGAAAAAGTGGAATATTGATGTGCCACATATGTGAACTTAAGTAGGTACAAAATAAAAATAGTAATGTTGAATAATAATAATGCTATAATAGTTACGCCACGAATGCCATCTGATTTATTTATTTTTAAATATTTCAGTTAAATTCTGATTGTTCGTGGCTTTTTTTAATTCACACAATGCACGCGCTATAATAAAAATAATAATATTGGATAATTTGTATAGCGCCATTTTCGACACATCTTGACACCGTTTCATCATTCGGCCGACAAAAGCTCCAGCCGACAAATGATCCATGCAGCATTAGATCCGACGACATAACGTCCGCAAATAAAATTTTAAAATGATACCTTGTAATATTATTCTAATGATACGACTTTGTGTAACTGATGGTTGAATGGTGTTCAGTAGACTGCCGATGTCGTTTATGGTATTTAAACATTCAAATACAAAAAAAAATATCGTAAGTATTTGATATATGGAAAAAAGACCACGATCGTTTTATTGCATTTCGGCGTATCGAATTTTCCATAGAATCTCGTAATCGCTGCTGTTATAAAAAATAATTGTTGATGAATGGATAACTCATTGATCACGCATGTACAAGTTTTGAATTTTTATTTATTTTATTTATTTATTTATTTATTTATGTGTTATAATTACAATGACTAGCTTTTAATAGCTAGCTTATAATAAAATCAAATGCAATATATTTATAACAACGATATAAAAATATTATGAATTTCGGGACACGTGTTGTTAATCTTTAAAGTATTTTTTGATAGCATTGATTATTTCTTTGTTATCATTTATATAATATAATAGTATTGTAGCTGAATTTTTCTTTCAAAATGTATCATATTTACATACATTTAAATACATCGCCCAACTAGGCAATCCTGTTTTAGGGCAAATTGATAAACTAATATATTTTATAAAACCAAAACTCATCGAAGGCAAAACACAGTAAGATAGAATACATACATAACATATAAAAACTATTGACGTTCTCAATAATTAACATAATTAACGCACTGCATTTTTTTGGTATGATTAAATCGCCCAAACTAGAAATACATATTTAAGGAAGTATAAAGTTTTATTATGTTTTAGCATCGTATATGTTTTTTGTAAAATTATGACGTTCGTTTTTAATTTAAAGAATTACACTTTCTCACTGTAAACTTTGTATTTCGCATCGGATTTGTTTTAATTGGTTACCTACTTATTTTTAGTAATCTGCGAAAAGTAACATTCATATTTCAGTCACCCCTTGTTCCGTATTCATTGAACACATTTTTGGCGCTACTTGAGAATCAGTCGCGACCTATTCTTGATATTATTGATATCTTTCCACGTTTAAATTCCCACCCATCCTTTTTTCCTAGTACTAGTGTG
Source organism: Eubasilissa splendida (assembly GCA_031772225.1). Classification (NCBI taxonomy): domain Eukaryota; kingdom Metazoa; phylum Arthropoda; class Insecta; order Trichoptera; family Phryganeidae; genus Eubasilissa; species Eubasilissa splendida. Next base: position 10,879,674 of record CM062866.1, on the reverse strand, counting down.
AATAATGACCTTGACGTCAGTAGACGTTAACGCGACGCGATATTTGTTCGGTTGCGACTCTGCGATTGCATTAGCGGTGTGAAGTTATTCAACTTCGGTGCATCAGTACTGTATTATGATCCTATGATTTCTGCACAGTGATTATTGTGTGAGCCGCAGGTGAAGTGAGTAATATCGCCGTCTTCATTTGGAACGGAGATTTACCCGCCCGCGTGCTGTTTGTGTGATCTCGGCTGCGACTACGGGAGTAATGGAGGCGTTATACATGAAGTAAGGTGAGCAATCTTTCAGATTCCTGATTCCGCGAGTTCAACCTCCGACTCCCTATCTCATCATCGACCCTTATCCGTTAATCCAAGTCCCTTCCTTTCTTCCTTCCTTTTTTCTTTTACCGCCCCCCTTCGGCGATTCCGATTTACGACCGGAATCGTCGAAATCCAATCCGCGGGACGCGTGACTCGAAGATCGCGTAATTCGTTACGGTAGATCCTATCGGTGCGGGATCTACGTTTTCTTTACACTCCTCGATACATCGATTTCTTAATAGCTCTTTCTTAAATAAATCATTTTAAAATTTTATTTGTGGACTTTATGTCGTTGAATGTAATGTCGCATGAATCATTTGTAGGCTGGAGCTTTTGTCGGCCGGATCTTTTGTCGGCCGGACCTTTTGTTGTGAATGTTTGGCAGTTGGACCTAAAGTCCGCGGACCTTTTGTCGTGACACGTTCACCAACAGTGCCATATAGGTAGCAAAATGACAGTGTGCTTGATATTCGCTTTTTAATACAGTGATTTTCGTCTGAATGTAAAAATAATAAATAACAATCGTAAAGTTATATGCATGATACCGAAAATTCTTTATTAAATTCGATTTTAAGTACCTACTTGATTATACCCTTATATGTCTGAGCCACCTGTGAAAAGGGTAAAAGCAGGTACCCACGCACGTATGCAATATCTACACAGAAATAAAACAAAAAAAAAATTGAACCTTGTTAGCGAGCGGAGCGAGAAGTAGCCGGGCTCTCCAGACCCAGTCAGTAATAATATTATCCACTTTATTGTGCTTTTATTGTTGATGTTTGTTATGTTATAATGGCCGTGAGGTATAAAACGAAGATGAACGATGCAGACGTGCTGAACTCGCATGTAAAATGTTCAACGATATACTTGTAAACTAAAGCAGCACCTTCACGTAGACACATTTACAAATCATATAATTTGCTATAAGTTTTGACTAACACCATATTTGAAATATGTATTATAAGGGGTATTGATGTTATACGGTAAGTATGCAAATCGAAGAAAATAAATTAGCAGTTTTTGAAAGATTAATAGTAAGAATAATTGATGGACCTACATTAGTCAATGAAGTTTAGTGAATGAATATGAACCATGAGCTCAAAGATTGAATTGAGCAAAGAGAATTAAGATTAGCAATATTTGTATATGATCAAGAACACACAATTACTGGATTTCTACTGTTATTAAACAAATATCAGATATCTCATAGACACAATGCTATTTTTTTGTTATATTTAATGGAAAATATATGAAAGTATGGGGTTATTACAGGGCTTACAATCTCATATTTTGATACAAAGCGAGTCCACATACCAACATATATACGACTTTCAAAAATTTGATAAATGTGGAGATTGAAATGTGAGAATTGGTGAACGTTATATACATATATATATATTTAAAAAGGGATCACTTAAGCCAGCCGAAGACAAATGGTAAGCCCTGTAATTACCGCATACTTCCATATATTTTCCATTAAATATAATAAAAAATAGTTTTGTCTCTATGAGATACCTAATATTTGTTTAGAATTAAGATTCTTTAGGTCCCAAAGGATGTGAAATGCTGAAAAATATCAATTGGAGGAACTCTAAAAATCATGACCGAGCTAGTGACCTTGAAGCAGACCACGGAAGAGGTGGGTTGACTGGAGCAGGATGGAAAGGTACAGTTTCTATAAATATTATTGTAGCCCATCAACAATGTTTGCCGAAGTCCGTGTGCATGGATTCTGTCCGCTTCTGAGACATCGAATTGCGGGCGCTCTCGTGGAAGGTTGGCTCCCTGACCAGAGAATGGCATCGACTGCAAAGTAACTACAGATTTGATAATAGCCGTAACTGGACTATGTAACGTAACGCAACTGAAGAATGGTATAGATCTAATAATTATGTAACTTATCTGAATCATGTGCTCATTTAAATTAATATTCATTTACAAATTTTGTATTTCTTATTTAAAAAGTAAGAAGTGTGAATATTATCTTATTGAGTAAACTTATGTATTAATTATTTATCAATTCGGATCGCGCACAAACTGACCGACTTTTTTTTCTTCTTCTTGTGCCCTATACGTTCAACAGAGGTTGACTATCATCACTTTGTTTACTGCGGCCCGGAAAAGCCCTACAATAGACTGGCAAAACATTTCCTCAGGTTCTTCAGCCATGATGTTCTCCTTCAATCGTACCCTGCACCATAAGGTGCACGATCTCATACTACTCTGGAAGCCTTATCGCGTGTCCAAGGTATTGAATTTTTCGGATTTTTATTGCTTTAAATACTTATCTTAACCATAATGTCATATAATTTGGTCATATGAAACGGATGAATGAGGAGAGAATGGTAAGAAAGATATATGACGCAAGTGCTGATGGCACCAGAAATAAACGTCCGCGGAAGATTTGAAAGGACCAGGTAAACTAGATAACTCAATAATCGGCGAAGTTGTATGAGAAGATGTATGAATGTGGATGAGGCGAGAATTGTGTGTCAGGACAGAGTAGTGTGGCGTTCTATTCTTTCTGCCTACTCCCATGGAGAAACGGCGTGATGGTAAGATAGTTAGTTAACCATAACGTCCTTACTTGTAACTCTTTCCATCCAGCTTATTTTGACCTTAACTGTGCTGGAATAAACTTAATATAAATTGAATTTATTAATTAGAAAGATATACATAAAAATAAATTTTATCGAAAAATATTGTTGAATGAAAAATACCGGGAATATCCACCAATCTGTCAATTTTCCGTAAAAATAAAAAAGATGGCTTTTAAATAACGGAACGATAGATGTATTAATTTGAAAAAGTGTAACATATAGGTCCATAAATTTATTGTCAATGCATTGTGGTGCTATAGTATAGTCGGTTAATACATTTTTCTCGGATTGGAAGAGATCCAGGTTTGAATCCCCGTAGCAACAACATTTTTTTTTCCGATAGAATTGATTTTATATGTATATCTTTATAATTGACACATTTAATTTTTATTAAAAACATTGCACACCTATGTTCTGAATAATAACAACATCACAATAATAATAGGTTTTGCTTAATATTATTATTAGACTAAATAGATATTAATATTAACTTGCCTCAGTACTGACTCCGACGGTTGCCGACGGCAGCGCTCGTACAAACATCGTCACAGGTGAGATGAATCTCGCGTATCTTTTTTTGTGTTTATTTATTCCTCATTTGATATTCACGAGGGTACTATTATAACATATTAGAGTTTATTTTCGTTATGCAGGCTATCCGTGAGGAATCGGCCGACCCGGCACACGGCTGCAAAAAACAAGTTATGTGAAACCAATTTATCAAAACATTCCAGACAAAGTTTTGTGAAAAAAACTCCGAGTGGTCCGTACCCGACTTTTCAGCGGAACGAAAACAATACCTTTGGATTGGCCAGTCCAATTGTCCAATTGTAAATTGTTAGAAATATTCGATACTAGTGTATCTATAAAAAGTATCAATCGTGACGCCAGATATATTTCATTAAACATATTGAGAATTTTAAATATGAATTAAATATATTAATTAGAAAGATATGCATACAAAATCAATTTTATTGAAAAATATTGTTGTTGCACCACCGTGATTCGAACCTGGATCTCTTTCCAAACAGGGTAAGGTGCATTATCCAACTATGCTACAGCGACATTATTTTTGACGACAAATTTTCGAACCTATATGTTACACCTTTTTCAAATTAATACATTTATCGTTCCATTATTTGAAAGAGCCATCTACTTTGTTTTTACGGAATCTCAAATACCTTTGAGTAACTTTGTCGTCAAAAATAATGTAGCTGTAGCATGGTTGGATAATGCACCTTCCCCGGTTTGTAAAGAGATCCAGGTTCGAATCCCGGTGGCGCAACAACAACATTTTTCTATAAAATTGATTTTATATGTATATCTTTCTAATTAACACTTTTAATTAAAATTTAAAATATCACAGACCTATGTTCTGCATAATTACAACTTCACAATATAATGTGTTCTCTTAATAATATTGAAAATTGTTGTTTAATTTGGTGTATTCAACACAAAATATTCGATTCTATCGCTTATAAAAAAAAAATCCCCCAATAGAGGATAAAATGTATACTTGACATGGTCGGAAATAATAACTAAAAATATTGTGCTCAAAATAAGTATGAAACATATACATAACGTGCTTTCTAAGTGTAGCATTTAGATACTCGCTTATTGATCAGGTGGTCACCGAGTAAATCATTTTTCACAGCACAAGCATTCAGTGTACATATACAGTTTTTAAAATATTGATATGATATGTATGCATATATTTTTTTTGTATAAAACAAACTAAAAAATATTTGGTTACTACCGAGATACGAATGCATTACCGTTATGCCAGGTTAATTAATTACATTTTTGATTTGTATATGTAGCCTTTATTAAATAAGACATCTATCGCCGAATAGGTACTTGCAAATGTGACTATATGTATTGTTATGTATCTGAATTAAAACAGGGTATTCTGCAGGCGATTTTCAAGTCATTCTCAATTGTTTCGTGTCTCTGTAGTGTACCGATATTGAACATCTTTTTTATATCATTTCTTTCGACCTCTTAATCATCATCATCATCGCCGGTTAAGAGAAGCTGAGATCGGCAAACGATCCTTGTCTACATTCTTGTTTCCTGTACAAAATATAAACAGGGTTGTAAATTAGGGGTTGCGTTACACTCTTCTTGGAAACGCAAACAATAAGAATTTGTCAATATCTGTTAATAAAATTTAAAAAACGAATAGTGCTTCTTTAAGAATTTAGAAATTTTTAAAATACAATTCGTTAAATTGATTTTATCTGTATATATTTGTAATTGATTCATTTAATTTGTATTAAATATCACAGACATATGTTTTAAAAAATTTCAACTTTAACAATAAGAATGTTTTCTCATTAAAATCTGTTTTTTTTTAAAATTATATTTTAACATAGTTTATCAAAATAGTATTTTTGTTTATGAGAAAGTATATAATTCTGATTAGACCACTAATGTCTACTCTCATACAATGTGTGCCTAATTGGAATTCAAGTGTTAATTAGGTGTACATCCTTATAATAAAAAAATAGTAGGCGACTATTTACACACGTTGATTTAATAAAAATAATATTGTTTGACAATTAATATAATATGTATTTACCAGTGTAGATTTTTGTAGATCTTATTGAACGAATCCAATAAAAGTAGGAAATAACTAGTTAGAAAAACATATTTTTACGACTAAACCATACTTTTAAATACTAAATATAGCTGTGTATAAAAATTATACATAGCATGTTATTTTACAACGTTACAAATATTATTAATATACCAACATACTATTAATATTTTAATACAATAAACAGTTAACCATCTCCCTGCTACGTGTTCAAATTTAACACCTAATGTTTGATTCTGAAGACATAAAAAAATTAACATTTTTCGAAAAAAATCATTTTCAATTGCACAATTAAATTTTTTTGAAACATTGCACTTTTTCCTGATTTTCTTTGATATCTCAAAAGTGTTTTATATCATTTTCTATATATAAAAAAGAGTGTCTATGGGTGGGTGGGTGTGTTTGTTTTTTATACAAATCGACAGTTTTATTACGAGCTTGATGAAATTTTGCACACTTGACCTTAAAAAGAAGGTCACTGTCTATATGAGATTTCAAAAACCACCCCCATCCCCCTTTCTCACATCTTAAAGCAGAATTTTGGTACTTCTTGGTGAAATTTTGCGCACTTAACGTTCAAAATAAGAGGAAAATTACTGTCTACATCTGATTTTGAAAAAAAAACAATCCTTATACCCCTAAATAATGCCTCTTCGCTCTGCGTAAAGATTGGGAAACGCTGGGTACTTCAGATAGTGTCAAATAAATTTGAAAAAATGTAACATGGCTCAATTTAAATGTATAATTTTTTTTTTCTTCATTTTCCTCACTTAATATTATATATCTACGTACCTGCATGCTAACCTATGAACTCCATGGGTTCAAAAATGTAATTATTCATTTAAAAAGTATGCAAATTTCTCAAGTCTCAAAAAATTTTCATTTAGAATTTAATTTTAAAAGTTTTACATTTGGCGTTAGACATTAGAATTTTGTTAAGTGCGCAATAGAATCAAGAATTTTATTTCCATGGTTCCGTGATCATAAATGCAACGTCAGTCTGTATGTATATAATATACATGGTAGTTTATTATATATCAATGGTCTGCGCCTACTGTAATTTGTATTTGCGTTAGTGATTTGTTTTCCACAGGCGCTTTGCTAATACATAGTATTAGGGGAGTATTAACATACATACTTCAATTTATTAAATAAATATTTAGGTATCCTCACTGCTCGCAGTCTATACGCAGATACGATGCCAATACTACATCTCACAGGCGTCAAGCGTGTTTGTTTTTTTCTTTCCCAGGGTCCATGTGTCGACTCTGTACAGAGCTATGAAGAGGACTTTAACCAGTCGGACTTTTACCTTCCTTGAGATAAAGCGGTGGTTCCAAATTATGGTCAACTTTAACATGACAGACTTAACCATACCAATTCTCCTTTTTCATTTCTTAAGACGAGAGATCCAAGATAGATTTAATCACTTATCACTTTGTAGTCAATGTGAATGAATTACCGCTAGACCAAACAAGCGAATCAATTTATTTATTTATTTTTATTTACATACAGTTGTGGAGGTCTTTCGCTTCCACTCTTGTCATCACCACCCGGCGTTACTTAACACACCCTGCATAAAACGGTGCGTGAAATCAAACGTCTAGCAGCTGTAGTCTTCCTGTATCGATGTCATGTAACAACACGATCGCGGTCGTCTCCTTGCTGCCGCCATTCTTTGTAAACTGTGCCTGTCAATAAACCGAGTGTCAATCATAAATAGTTTCTTGTTTTCTAACCTTCTGTAGTTACATACACAATACATCTCGTGATTATCAATCGGACATGTGAGTGGTGGATGAATATTGGGGCATCCACAACTCACACATTAAGTAGTTTCATTATTCAGACAATTTGCCAAATCGTTCTGATTTGCATCAACACATATTTAACATACACCCACATCCACACACCTGCATCATCCTTACATTACACGTGTTCATACATATTTCTATATTGACAATCGCTTAACCTTCAATAGTTTAACTAACATTTCATTGCATATCTGTAGACACGATACATTCAATCCCCAAACAGGTAACAAAATAAATAAACTGACCTAAACCTAAAATAAACCTTTTTCTGATTGATTATTAAGGAGAACATATTTTTGTTGTGAAGTTGCATTTTCAGAACATAAAGAGTTCCGTGGAATTTTAATACAAATGAAATTAATCTATTTGAAAGTTGTACAGAAAATATCTTAATAATATAGATTATTTAACTTCGTTTTTAACCTCCGACTGATTTCAGTATACACAATTTCCTTCATCGGCTTGTCAAATTAACTAACCAAAACCATGTATGTCAAGTTATTCTAATGATTTAAAAATATATGTAAATACAAATTAAACGTATTAATTAGAAAGATATACATATAAAATCCATTTTATCGAAAAATACTGTAGTTACTACACAAAAATATCTCTGACCTATATTCTGAATAATTAAAACTTCTCAATAAGAATATGTTCTTCTTATTAAAGTAGTGATTATTTAAAAATAAATCTAGTGCCTCACTAGCTCAAATTGTTACGACTATGAAAGATGTGAAAATTGACTAAATGATACAAAGTTATTAGAAAAATTGTCAATGGTTTAATTTTGTTGGTTATTTATATTATTTTGGTTAATTTTACACGATTTATCTATTTTAAATGGTTGTAAATTATTCAATTTGAGTCCAACATTATTTATATGTAAAACAGACAATCACGTTATTTTATCAAAAGTATAATCATATTAAAAATATTTAGCAACTAAATATTTTTTTGATAATTAGATTTTTATATTTAAAAACAATCACTTTGTATGAAATCACGAAATATATATAAAGAGGGAGACAGAATATAAAATTACATGCGAAAGAGAGACAGAATACATATACAGATAGACACAACGTTAAGGGAGGAGAACATTCAGTGTTGATGGATATTAAATTGTATATATAAGTACGTGCACTCTTTTTGTATTTATGCTTATTTTCAAATACGTCTTGATGAAGCTTGAGATAAGAAAAACCGGTTGACGTATAAAAAATATATTTAATATAATATGTCAAACCACAAAGTGATTGCTTTCTACGAAAATGTAAATAGATTTTTTTATATACATTTCTAGTTGATTCGTTTAATGTATATTAAAATAAGATTTTATTGTCATTTAATGTATAATATTTTCTTGTGACACTGAGTTCGCAAATGCTCAATATTCTGAGATTTTAGATCAGTCTGTTGTGAATAAGGTGTGCACGCTCGACAGCGCTACACACGTATTATTATAATAGGTTAATAAAACCAAACTTCACAACAAATTTGGGCCCGGAAAAAGTTCGCCGAGTGAACGTTCATAATACACATTTGAATATTTAAATTTTGTTAAATTATCTCGTTTGTCAGACGAATGTATGTGTAATTGATGGACGTCTCCGCACACATCTCCATTCGGATCAGGGCCTCAAACCCTTGAGGGGTATTGTGGGGTATGCTAAATACATCAGTGTTATTAAAGAAAAAACATATTTTTATCGTATTACTTTTTACATATTATATTTCATATACTGAACAATTATGATTCAAATATAACATATGTTTAAAGAAAACATATTTATTAAAGAGAACATATTATTATTGCGAAGTTGTAATTATTCATAACATAGGTCTGTGCTATTTTAAATATTAATTAAATGTATTAATTAGATAGATATTCACATAATATCAATTTTATCGAAAAATATTGTTGTTGCTACCGGGATTCGAACATGGATCTCTCTCCAATCCAGGGAAGGTGCATAAACAAGGTTAATATAGAAGTGTTTTATTTTAAATAACGAATAAAAATGTACATATGCTATTTATGTCAAATATTTAAATAAAATACAGTAGTTGTTAGATCTTTATGATTCATGAATCACCGGTCGCCATCTCGTACGCACGTGAACGCGACATATAGAATAGTTCCTGTCCATTACCTACCCATTACCTCTCCTCCAATTCTAGAACACGACCTTTCTCTGTTGTTATCCATGGTCTTGGACCAGTTGATACTGAAACTTTGAACAGACAGTTTGACAGTTATCGTTTACTAGTGGTATGGTAGGCTGTGAAAATTGCGTGAATTATCATTATAATTAAAATCGGGTGAGTCGTGTTTATTCCAGTTTCTGGATGGTCCTTCAACCCTCCTGTTTTCATATACCTCCCAAATATTTTGCTCAAACAGTAGTGTTAATAGAAAACTTATTGTACAAAATATATAAAAAATACAAAAAAAATATTGATTTTTCTGAATATAATTAACAAATATATATGCTTTTTCAAAATAACGGAAAATCATGAAATGCAGCAAGACATACAATTGAAATAAGTCACACATTACGCCAGTTATATAATATAGTTTAGTAGTACTCGTACACAAACAACATCAACATTCTGTAAAAAAACTATCTGAGTATCTTTATATTTATAATATGAATAAAATATATCTTTCGATAACAATATTTGGTTGAATTAATTCTCTTAATATATTTTTTAAATATCACAGAACTAGATTATGTAATAACAACCCGACAATTAAATGTAATAATACATATATTGCTTTTTATTTGCATATTCGGATACAATATACCCGACGCCCCCACTTTAAGGTTAATACGAAAAGAATAAGATAAATAGTGCCACTTATTCAATGCTGCCACAACTCCATTATTTTCTCGGTAAATTATTTATAATAATTACACGTTTCACGGGCCTTGTAAAGAAACCATATTTCAACATTGATTGTTTAGACGGGGATAATGATTAGAAGCGTTTAAGAAAGTTAATATACGAGCCGAGGTTGTGTAACACGATGAAGAGAGGATGAAAACAGCTGTCAATGGGAGTAATAACTGCATTATTGTTGGGCGGTGATTGAAGAACAAATACGCATCAATGTCCAGTCTGTTTGTGATGTGATGTCTGCCTTGGTGAAATCGGTCTGAAGTGGGTTTTTTGTACAACACAACGAAAGCGAAAAAATCAGCATTGCCAACCGGGTTTTACGATTTCTACATGTGACTAAGAAAAATCATCGATTTATGCAGGTCAATTGATATAACCTTGCAGATGCTGAAGACATTTTTTTACCAAGCGTGTCCTTAACAAATCAACCAAAATAATTTCAGAATGCCGACCAATACGAAACCAGAACAAAAAAATGACGAAGCAATGCTAGATATATTTGTATGATGAGCAGAAAGTTACAGAAATCATAAATTAGGGAGGTTTCGATGACTAGGCCGTGTACAGCGTACAAATGACGCGCAACCCTCGAATTGCTGCATCAATGAAGGAAGACAAAGAATAGGTATATCTAAAATTAAATGGCAAGACAATATCAATAAAGATTTGGCAGGTAGTCACTCAATGCAGAGACCTTTGGAAATAGGGGTTGTGGAGCCAGAAAAATTGATTATGATGCATATTTGTATTATCTCTATACAATACTACATTTTTTGACCGATATAAACCAATTTTCGCATAGTTACTCTTTAGAACCCTACACAAAACTTAGGCATCCCACCTCCTCTTCCCGATATAAACATGTATTATATTTTTAAAGAGAACACATTCTTATTGTGAAATTGTAATTTTTCACAACATAGATCTGTGATATTTTTGAGATTCAGGTTCAAATCCCGGTAGCAACAAAAATATTTTTTCGATAAATTGAATTTATATGAACATCTTTCTAATTTATCCATTTAATTTGCATTATTGTATTATATTAAATACCATCCGTTACATTTTTTTTCTGTTACACTTTGGGACCCTGAACGAAAATATGGTCCTTCCCGATAGATCGCTAGTTCATCATACATTCACAACAGATTAATCTGGTTACTTAAGTGTAGAAGAGATTCATCCAAACATTACACTCAAATTTGATAACCAAGTGATGGTATCTTTTGTATAGTTAAATATTTTTATTGCGCCTACTTTTCAATACTGATTACTTTGACACAAATATATCCGCGACTGTTGTATTATTCTGAAATCTTGATACTGATTCAAGAAAACTATGGTTTGGTACTACTCAGTAGGATACCACGTTGTTTTCAACTTTCTTTTAAATTTTTCTTCACATTGTTTAGGTCAGTCGACTCCTTGAATCGTTTAACTGAGTTTGAGCGAACCTATCTTCGGTTTACATCGCTGATTATTTCTTTCAAACATTTATTTTCCAACTATTATGAATCCAGTCTATTCAAACATTTTTCGTTCATTTTATAAAACATACTGTTTTATATTTTTTATGTATTATTTTTGTTCGTAGAAATGTGAAGGTCTTTAAGCTCATATCATACGTTTAAAGACATATAACACACATATAAAACATTTTACATGAAAGGTATAAAATTACGTATTATATAATGTTAGGTATATTAAAGTATGTCACATCAATATTCTTACTATTTTCATACTAAGCTTGTGCTATAAACATAAGACCCACAAGCATATCAAAATAAATTATTTGCTTTGTTATTTAAATACCTTTTTCTTCTTCTATCGAAAGTTGCCGACTAAATTATGTTACTAATTTATGTTATATAAGATATAATATGATCTTTAGTATTTTGGTAACTAAACCACTTTAGACATGGTCACTTTCTGAGGTTACGTAACCCAGAATCTGACTTCTTTATCTCTAGGCTTCTGGCTTCAGTATTTTCCTCATGGTAATATTTAATGAGATTATATAATATTTGACAAAACTGAGAATAGCATCTTCTTCCTCTTCTCCATCTTCCTTCACCTCTTCCTGTAATATTGTGGGGGTGTATTATAGGAGGGCTTTTGATGTATGCAGGCCTTAAAAAATTAACTATGTATGTAAAATTTGACCCAGATAGGGACAGTATTTGAAAGAGGATACATTTTTTTCAGCATCCTAGAATGCAACTGAGCAAAATTTGAAATAGATAGCGTTCAATATATGTAGTTCGTATTTATTTCTATGTAAGGGATGGGTTGGTCAGTGGAGCGGGGAGGGTGCCTGTCTTTTGTGTAGCGTTCTAAAAAGTCTGTGCAATAACTGAGTTTGATCGGTTGAACGGAGTACAATTTTTTTATTAAATAATTTTTGTATATGAAACTGGTGACTCTTCTAGGTTAGATCGCATTTTTGATAAATGGTTTCCTTGAGGAAACCTAGGCCGATGTTCCGATACTGTAATACGTGCCATTGTCAAGGCTCTGTAAAATAAAATTGGGATATAAATCTCCCACAGTTGAGCCCAGCCTAGAAAAGACACCAGTTTCACACACATTTAGTTTTTAAATTAATATATTTCAGACTAGATATCATATTTCTTGTTCGGTTATCGAACAGTTCGAAATAGTTGAACGGTGCGGACTACCGAATCATTGCCTTAGATTCTTTATCTAGGATATCCATCGCTTTCCCCGGCTTCTTCTGCTGGCATTTTCTACCATGAGTGATGAAGTGGATTTTATTTATCTTTACCTCATTATTTGAGTATTTTTGCGCATTTTTGATAATTTAATAAATAAAAAATTTGGACATGTTACAAAGTGAGTGGTGCCCAACCGTCTCCGTGCTGGCGGGGTTAAATGTGAAAGATGTGTTTATTTTCCACGTCAGGATGAGTGATCTCCTCAGCCCGGTGATGTCTTGATGGCTGTCGACCGCTGTCGGGGTCGTGGCGCTGCAATGTGGAAGTTAAACCGTTTAACTCCGCCCGTGGGGCCTTTGTTCAACTAAAAATGTGTCAAATTTGTAACGTGATGTTAAACGCTCGTGAAGATAACAATCCTCGGTTGCAATCGGCCCGAGCTGGATCCCGCCAACTACATTGGTGGAAACGAGTGTGTCCAAATAAATACGTCACACTCGTTACCATGGTGAGCACACATTTTATTCAGTACCTACCCGTAAACGTCAACCATACGTTTGGACATATTTAATAAATTCACAACAATATTCTCGTTTTCGAAAATTTAAACAACTCAATTTACGTATTCTTTGTTAAAATATTTATAGCTAAAAGTACAATTTAAATAAATAATATTAATATCTACCTATATAAATAACAACACAAAGCAACAATTTTCTAGTATAAGAAATTTTAAAATGTTAAAAATAAATGTAGTAAATTTTCATTCCTTCCTTCCTTTCCAGAGATATGTGCACATAATACACACCTACAACATATGTGATGTTTACAATATAACCATGAAGATACTATTAAATTATACTCATTTGATTTTTTATTTAGTTCAGTAACTGTATTAAAAAAAAATTAGGTTATTTTATAATTATCATTATAATCAGGTGTGAAACGTGTCTTTTAACTCAATATATAAAAAAATTGTATTAATAATTTTAATACAAATTAAATGTATCAATTAGAAATATGTACAGGCAAAATCAAATTATCGAAGAATTATTTTTGTTGCCACCCGGACACGATGCAGGAACCCTTCCTATCCGAGGAAGTGCGCTAGCATATTGCACGACTAATTTTTGAACTTATATGTTGTACTTTCAAATTGATACATCCATTATTTGAAAGCAATTTACATTACATTTATGTATAATCTCAAACACATTTGAGTAAAATCTGATAGGAGACGATAGAATTTAATTAATTAATTTCTATTAAATTTGGAAACATTAATTCAAATTATATATTTATAAAGAGAACACATTATTATTGTGAAGTTGAAGTTTTTCAGAATAGAGATAGTTCTATGATAATATATTTTAATAACTATTAAATGTGGCAATTAAAATATTTCTTCTATAAATTGATTTTATCTGTGTATCTTTCTAATTGATACTGTTCGGTATTTATGACAGATCCACTGCTCCATATGTTATATATGCTCCACTATGTTTACTGTACCTATCTGTCCTCCCCTTCTCTTTACCCTCACCAAAAAGCACAACTTTTTCTGTGAATTGTCTAAGACATTTGAACATTCACGTGAACGTGTGCGTGCCGGAACCGCTATTGTAGATCACAATGCTACTTGTTGATCATCGAAGATGGTTCCTGAAGTTCAGGAGCTATGCCTACAGGTGAAAAAATCCAGGTAAGTCATGCTTCCTGGTTGGTCATTGAGTATTATCATGTTCCTATACCTAATTCCTATTACATTTCGTACATTCCTTCTTCCCACCCCTTGTGTAAACAGATATATTTTATTTGTATTAAAATATAATATTATACATATACTATTAGTCTTTCACATGATTTTGACTCATTTATCAACTATATTCTTTTAAATATAGTAAATTAAATCGGTTAAATATATATTTTTTTTGTATCATATTAGTACATATGAAAAATAAAGGTAATTACTTCACTAGACGTGGTCTGTTCTAAAGCAATTACCTGTACAGTTTTTAAAAGTTATAATTGTTTAGTGGTAAGGAAGTATAATGTTAAGTAAGTTATAAAAAGTTATGTGAAAAAAGTACGTATTTTTATTTGTTAACTTTGTTTTATTAACCACTTATTGAGTTTAAATACATCTACCGGTTTCGAAAAATATCATTTTCTTCTTCAGGATGTCAATACTAACTAAAAACATATATTATTGTTTCTTTACCAGAATATATTTAAAAAAATAAAAAAACAATTATTTAAAAATAAATTTAGTACCTAACTCAAGTTTACTCAAATAATTTTTAGAAAAAAAAATTAGAATGGGAAATTTAGTTGGTTGTTTATAATTTTTTGATTAGTTTTATACGCTTTATTTATCTCCAACGATTTCAAATTATTTAATTTGTGACCAACACCGTTCACTTGCAAAATTTACAATCCCATTTTTTTATCAAAACCATGACCATTCTCAATCAAATGATTAGCAAATCCTGAAAACCCACTATTGTTCAAACATCTCAAATTGCTCCTTTACTCCTATATTAAAATTTCTACCCATTTTACCAATATAAAATGCAACACAATCCTTGCAACTAAGTTTATAGACACCATAATTGTTAAATTTATCATCTTTGTCTTTATAATTTATGAGTAAATTTCCTATATTATCATTTGTATAAAATGCCGGTCTAATGTTTCGTGGTAGGTGTTTAGATATTTGATTCGAAAAGTTATTTATGTATAAAATCCTACGCCAATAATCATTATTATCATTATATTTTATCTATGATTTATATAAAAATTGATTATTATATTCTTTTAATTTCTTATTTAAAATAGTGTCTGCCAAACCTGTATTATACCCGTTATTAACTACTATTTTTTTAATTGTATTCAATTCAATATTTAAATTGGATGTTAACATAGGATTATTGACTAAACGATGTATCATGGAGTGGAACTCTGAATGTTTGTGTGGTAATGGATGATTATATTCACTATGTATGATAGTATCTATAAAGAAACAATAATATATGTTTTTAGTTAGTATTAACATCCTGAAGAAGAAAATTGTATTTTTCGAAACCGGTAGATATATTTAAACTCAATAAGTGGTTAAAAAAACAAAGTTTACAAATAAAAATATGAATTTTAACCACAAAGTTAATTTTGCTAATTTCAAAAGAAAAAAGTACAAACTGAAGTTATAAAATATTATTGAAAAAAAATTATAAAAATATTATTGTCTGTAATATACAATAGTTGGAGACTAAAATGTGTAGGTACTTAGGTTAGCACAAATAACAAATTAGATTCATTTTGTTTTCCACTCACATCAAGCAACCACTTTGTTATTTTTGGTTTGAAGTCGTTAATCACTTTAGACCCTTTAAGGTCTAGTGGCAATTTGTTAAATATTCGCGGAGCACAAAATAAGAAAGTTCGTTGAGCGAATTTGGTATTAAATTTTGCTACTGAAAATATTATACATAACATTCTATATATTATATATAACAAATCCTTTGTATTGACTAAAATTACTTTAATTTCCATCGAGCACTGGGTCATGTCCCGTAGTAGAACATGACGGTGAGTCCCTTCCACGTTAACGTGACGAATCAAATGATCCGATAACCATCTGAAGAATCGTTCAATAAAACCACGTGACACATTCCTAATGAAATTAAAGTTAGGCGCCATGGGAACGACAATGCCACCGGAATATTAAACTATTATTACAATCAATATGGGTAGATATATACATGTTTAAACTAAACAGACTCCATCGGGGCTATACAAGATTGCAATTTTTTTTCAATGCTATGCTGAAGTACACTTTCAGACTTCAGACTTAACTAAAAAGGAAATAGGAATGTATATATATATAGTTGGTTTTAGTCTTGACAAGTTCATTCCGCATTTACGGTACGCGTGTGCACGCGCACACGATTTGGAATCCTGGCGCGCACACAATTTTAACAAAACTATTGAAGATTGAGCGACCATGTTGCAGTATGTTGATTTATCATGTACTAGATCACAATATTTTTGGATATTGGACTACTTTATGAGACTATGCAACCACCAAGATAACCTCTTTCTACCTACGCTTCTGCTGTCTTCTTCCCTTGCATAATATGCAGCACTGATTATTAGTTCTCGTGACTTACGTATGCGTCTTAATACATCTTCATTAGTAATGTATTCAAGACAGGCCCTACCCATCTTACAATGTTGACGTGGTGTAATAGGTCAGCGCACTTCTTGGTTCTTGGTTCAAGTCCATGTGCCAACAAAAATAATGATTCGATAAATTGATTTTTTATATATATGTTTATATTATAATTCCATAATAAAAAAATTAAGTTATACGGTATACAAAAAACATTTATGTGTACCCAATTAATATATCAGTATAAAATAAAATCACTAAAAAGTATAAATACGCTATAATATCGAAAGAAATGTTAATATATTTTTTATCATTTTCATTTTATTAACTAAAAATACCATAACATACGTTACATGGGTCTATTTTCAAATTTGTATTATAAAATTGAAAGGTTTTTACTTTTTTGATATTTTTTCATATTTCGTACATGTCCTTGTATACTAGCAAAATCACACAATTTTAACAATATCATGTACAATGTTGAATTTGATTCTACAGCATCATCATCAACATCCCTGGTTCTGGCTCTACAGGTATCGAAGCCTCCCTAATGTTATGACTTTCAGCTCGTATATACAGGTCGTAAACATCATGATTATAACGCCTGAGTCACACTAAATTTTCCGTGATAACTTCTAAAATTTTCCTGAAAATCCTAAAATTCCATTAATATTCATTTTATTTTGATTTCTATATTTGTCTATTATTTTTTTTCTTTTTTTT
This sequence comes from Eubasilissa splendida, assembly GCA_031772225.1. Lineage (NCBI taxonomy): Eukaryota > Metazoa > Arthropoda > Insecta > Trichoptera > Phryganeidae > Eubasilissa > Eubasilissa splendida. Next base: position 10,861,880 of record CM062866.1, on the reverse strand, counting down.
TTGTATAGATTTAAAATTTTCTGACGCATAGCTAAGAAGTACTGGTTTTATCAGATTCTACATGTAACTGAATAACTTCAACGCATACGATCCACAGAACGCCAGACATTAAAAACATATTCCATAGTAGAAATTATACCAATGCGTGCGGTCCGATATGCACAAAAATTTTGATGACAACATCTTTAAAAAACATATCCCATACGATTGTTCTATTAACGTATCTTTATTTTGTCAACCGTTTCCTTTATAAATATATCCTGCACCAACTCCATGTAAATTCGTAAAAAGCTCGTGAAGCTTAGTAATCAAAACATGTCGTGTTTATTTAATCTGAGGACATTTAAATATACCTGTCCACTGTCTGTTTCTTGATAACTGGTCGTAAAGATTTACCTGGATTCTGTCCAATAATCGGTGAAGTGATGCGGCACTTAATAAAAAACATTAAAAAATCGTTTCTATTGACAGCAGTACAGCTAGTATACGCTTTGTACTTTTTTACAATGTATCATTTTACAAGATTCAGATTTGAAGTTATATTATATGGCGTCTTGAACAATTTGTTAATGTGCATAGGAATAGCTGACATTAGTGAGATCCCAGTTAAATTCCAGAAAATTCTTATATCATCTTGGATGAAAAGAGATACGGAAACGTACAAGCTGGTTGTGGGTGATTCGTCCGTTGACTGTTTTTGTTCGTCAGTTTTTGGCGGTCTGCGTACTATTTTGTAATCCCCATCAAAATAATTAAATTTGTTTTCATTCTAACGCGCCACCAAAAAATTATAAACTTATTTTCATTGGCATTGCAATTGTGGAAAGCTGCTCGGGAAATAAATAAAAATTGGTTCGATTTCACAATACTTGGAAAATTCGTCGTTATAAGCGTCCCGGATCTCCTACACGGTAATTTGTACAAACAACCATGATAACACAGTCATTTTTCACATTTTGTGCTACCAAACCATGATATTAATTCTTTTTGATTCTTACACATGCAGTACTTCAGAGAATTGGGTAAAATAATGCTACTTAGTAAAACATTATTTTGTTGTTAAATGTTGTTGTAAAACTACAAAAACAATGTCTATGAAAAAAATACTTCCGATTTGCTTATAACCATTCCATTGCCGGGGGGTGGTGCTCTTAAAATATGCCGCTGGATACAAATTATTCAATCTTATTGGAATTGAAAATCGAAGAACAACTTTCATCGACAAGTTATTTGGAATAAATTTAATAATTTAATTGGACAAACTATTTATCCAAGGAAAACATTAAGACACACGACCACTGACATGCTGGGTAGACATGAAGAAGACGCTTATCATCAGCACACTTCAGGAACCCTATCAATCGTGCAAATTTGAAAGAAATAATATAAGTAGTAAATATAAATAATGATCATAAACCATAACGATCAAGAAAAAAGTATTTATATTAAAAAGTGGTAACCCTATCTGGTGTTGAGATAAACTGTGATTGTATACTTGGTGTCCAATTATAACGATGATTGGTAACTGATTATTATTATCATCATCATTACAATCAAAAATCAATCCCACAATCACTACTCTATACGCAATAAAAAAAGCACTTAAATAATTCCATTATTAATATGATATTTTATGCAAATTTTAAAAACTGAATATTAACTAAACCTTGTCATATTTTTAATATTTTGTCATAACTAAAATGACTTGTGACGATTTGAGAGATAAAAGTAGCAGGTTTACATCGATATCTTGTACCATTAGGATACAATCAGATACAACATTTCAAATCTTCACTAATTTATTATCTAATTTAAAAACCATAGTATTTCAAGATGCTATCTATTATAATTCAATTATAAAGTTTTTAGGCATTGGAGAAGAAATATTAAAAATAAACGTATTCACTAATTCTGAATGGTGGGGTTGTATTTTAACAAAATGATGCTTATGTATCTTCCACTTGAGTGATGAATTGATTCATTCATGTACAGGATGTCAAGGTGCAAGCTATTGGTAGAAGCTATCTATTCATATTCTATACCTGTCTGAATTAATAAATAATGAAGTTTAAAAAACAGACGAATAGCACTTGATGCTTTAAATTTGTACAAAATCTGTCAAAATTTATTTAATTGTCCAACCTCCCTTCAGCATTTCTATAAGTCGAATCAATTCTATGTTACGCTCTCCTATAGTAAAAATATGCCGAGTTTACGGTGATTTGTTCATCTACATTTACATATTTTCTGTTTCGTTAGCAATATTTAAAACCCTAATTAACAATAAGTAAACAAAAAATGTTTATTTTTGTTTTGTATTCATAATCGTACTTTACTTTTGCGTGTCCACAACATCTTGACCATTTTAAATATGTTAGGATGTAAGTAAATTATCATAATTTGTTTTATTTATGTCCAATGCCCCTATAAATACATATGTCTATGTCATATACTTATATATATGTTAATAAATAAATAAATATACTTCACTACATTTGGAATAGCAGCTACGTTGAATTTAAATATTTGTACGAAAATTGCGTTTTTAACAGAATTTTTTGTAATACAATAATTCTATATATAATTTCTCTACGTCGCATTTTCCATCACTGTTGTTGTTCACTACGTGTGTTAGTGTCATAGCCAGTAAGAAAAAAATTAACATATTCACTACTTTGGCGTCTCTATATAAAGATTACATAAATGTTTTCTTTTTTATGTATTCAATAACAATACGCAAAATACATTGAATTTGAAATGAAGTGTACATTGTCTCTATTACGAGTAAGAAAAAACATATATTAACAAAATCGTACGAATTTTTACGACTGGAAACTGGCTGACTTCCGCCACACTTTATTGACAGGCATTATTACTTTGTAGAAAATTTAATGATTACTTTCATCTAAAATAAAATTCCCAAGTATGTATTTCAGTGTGATAAAAAAAAACATGGCAGGTTTTTAAGGCATTTCGCGTTATACCGGGTTTTGCTCACCGAAACATTATACTTAATATTGTTAGCTACCAAAGTGTATTTTTAAATAAACGATACATCTTAACATAAAAAAATTAATTCCGAATCCAATAATACATATAAATCAAATTTGTTTAAAAAATGTCATAGCGGATTTAAAAATTCAGTTACACAATCCCAGGACCGCCGATTACTTGCTGCTTGTGGCGTGTTGCCTGTTGCCGGCTATTGTGGTCGTTTCGCGGCCTATAGTTACCGCTGCGTGGCCAGGGCTTCTGTAGAATCTATATTCTATGAAATTTCCTTTGCTAGTAATTAAATTATTTTACTTTTTTTTTTCATATTTAAGAACTGCGTTCTAGTCGGTGCAGTACTTACCATGACACTGTTTTTGTCTCCATCCAGAAGATGTCTTCATTCGTCTTAGTCATTATATGGTGGATGTATTTTTGTCTAGACCTTCTTCTCTATCTTCCTGCAATTACATTTCTAACATCACTACATCCTGTATCACATCTCATATATTTCTCTCTGTCTGGTCAGTTGTCCAGGTTTAATTTTCATATAATGCTATTTACTTTTCGGATGTAATGATTTCCTTTTTTGCATCACAAGCTTGGGTTTTACCCATTAAGCTTCTAGCTTCGTATACGATTCTACTTTTTAGGTATTTGTAGTTTTTCACTTGTTCTCTTTTGTCATTAACTCATTAACAATGACAATTTTAACAATATGTATTTTTAAACTTTTTATGTGTATGTGTCTGTTGTATTTTCCAGCGTCAATGCAACATTAAGGTATGAAGCAAAAGTTTGCTGGAAATGTTGATGACTCCTTTCTTTAAATCCTTCTCACTCCTTGCAGGAACTGATTTGACTCCTAATGAGGTGGGACACTTAACTACCGCCTGAATGACAAATGTAAAAATAATTTCAAAGGCTATTACACCAGGTAATAAAATAAAATACCTGGTGACGCGACACGCATACGGATGACAGGCGTATGCGAACATTAAGCATTTTAGGTGTGTAATCAGTGTTCGGAACGATGTTCCGGTTCATCGCACGCATGAGTAACGTTAAAACATTTTGATACGGTATCGATGCTCAATCGCACGCATGGGTGACATTTGAAATTCTACGCGTAAACCTCGGAAAAATGTTCTAGTTTATTGTACGCATTGCTGACATTAAAAATTTTAAGCACACCGCCATTCTCAGTAAAATCATTAGGTTCACCGCACGTATGATTGACAATAAAAAAAATTCATAAGAACATGTATGCTCTTCGCACGAATGGATGACATTCAAAATCTTACTCACTTAATCAGTGCTTGGAAACATTTTCAGATTCATCGTACGTATTTATTGTACGTACAATTTTAGGGTTCATCGCACGCATGGGTGACATTAGAATTGTTAAACGTTACGTACAAAGTTTTCATTTATTGCACGCATTGATGACGAAAACATTTATAAATCAAGTATTTTTTTCGCTATTGTTATCTATTATTGATTTATTAATTTGATAAAATTTTGTAAATAGTGCTTGAAATGGACCGGACCAAACTAAATGCGATTTAGATATAATTAAAAAACACTAATACAAAATCTAGTGACTTATAGCTCTAATAATTGCTTTAAGAAAGTTATTTATTCAGTTTCCTTAATTTATTATCATTAATCTTACAATCAATGCCTAGAAATACGAAAAATTAAATACTTAGTTATAAAAAAATTATTACGAGTAGATTGTTATATTATAGAATGCATTTATTTTCAACGTAGTGTCAATGACTGTTTTTAGCATTGTATTGCAGCATGCATTAGACATACATCATATAATAATAATATTTTTAATTACCTACCATAAAATCTACCTTAAAATAATACTCACTTTTATTTAAAAATTCTATTTTATATTATTGTTAAAATATTTTTCAACATTCTCTTTATTGTGCTAGATATTTTCTTTTTTTTTTAAAAAAAAAGAATTCGTGTAATTACTGTAATCGCTATTTGTCCAAAACATAAATAAATTAACGAAAAAACGTTACATGGAAAAAACACAGCATCTAATCAAAATATACAAATCACCTGACATTTAAAAATGGGTGGAGTCGAATTACTCTCACAGAAAAATAAAACGTTCATTGTTCTTAAAAAAAAACATGCAAAATATTTCATGACGAACATACAAAACGAAAATCATTTAATAAACGAATTAAATTAACATATCAAAAAATTTTCACTTGTCTTTTATGAGATGCAAAATTAAAAATTCCAAAAAACAATAGGTAATGATGTGCTTTTTTGTTTTTCTTGCGCTCATGCGCGCAGAGGTCATGTCACGTAAATGCACTTTCCGACGATAAATGCCAATTTGTGCAGGCTTTAACGATCCCATGTGTCGAACGGGAGAATCGGATGACGCCATATGTACTGTCGCTATAACATATTCCGGCGGTGTGTCGTGTCTCTTCTCGTCCAGTGAATACCAAATATGTGGGCGATTGTTTTCAATACTGATTGTATTGGGCGATGTAATCGATTAAACAAATTCTAACGCCCAAAAATGTTCTTCCCAGGACTGGAGACACATTCATAAATTCTCAACTAGATCTCGACAATCGGTATTCGTCATATGATATTATCTTTGGTCGAATCGAACATAAATTTGGCATACCGACCCCTCAGAATAACAAGGTTCCATCTGATGCTGACACTGTTTTGAAATAATGAGCTCAAAAGTGTTGATTGAATTGCAAATATGATCAGTTTTAAGGTTTTAACTTATTTTCAGTATTATCATTAATGAGGTAAATTAAAAATAAATAAAAACATTGTAAATTAATAATAATGTTCCATAAATTGAAATAAATAACTGATGCAGTTGAAACTTTTATCTCTTGCTATTTCCTTTAATATCCATTAAATAGAGTTGCAATGTATGGAAGAAATAAAGAATAATGCATTTAGAACCATTTTCACGCAATAACTCAAATTAACCTAAAATGTTAGTTGGAACCTTGTTATTCTATGGGGTCTATACATGCAGGCCCGTTTCTAGACACGAGTGCCATTATTAAATTATTAATTATTTTGCCGTAAACACATAACAATGTATCAAAAACATTTTAATTACTATGAAAATATTTATTGTACTACTTTTTAGTATACTGGGAGACGAGCCTGACAATCTCCTCGGCGAAGAAGTCTACTATCAGCTCCTTGAACCAGTTGATAGTTTTGTGGCCGTCATCGGGCTGCATGCGTTTTCCACCAAAAAATTCAAGTCCAATTGAGGAATTTGTTGGTCTAATGGTCAAGACGCTAGCTGAATGATCTAATGGTCGGGGGTTCACGCCTCGTTCCAGGAGACCAGCGAGTTTGTTATATTATCATAGCACAAGCGTTTAGCTTAGTTAATATAAAATAGTAAGAATATTGATGTGACATGTGTTCCGTGTACGCATCTCTACTTTAAAAATTTTAATTAATAAAAAAATATATTAAAAAAATGGCGTCAGATCTGAACTATATGAAGGATGACCTAATAGTTCCCAGCCAAACCTCTGCAGCTCTTCCTTCATGTTTTCGAGTTAAAAAATGAATCACCGCAATCAGGCGGATTTATGATAGACATAGTTGATAGAACAACACTGAAAAATTACGTCTGATGCAATGATTCAGACCAAAGTGCCTTCTTACGTTTTTAATATACACAAACGATTATTTCAATTAAAATGGCCTGCATAATTTGCCTCCCTTAGGCAAGAAAAAAATTCCATCCCTTTCATGTTTACAGACCAATGCATTCGAAAAATAACAATATTCTATAATTTTAAACAATTGATGAATTGTTTACTTAACTGTGAATGCGTGGGTAATTTTATGAATATTTAAGACAATATAACTAACTGCCAAAAACAATTTATAGAGTAGCAAATACAAATAAATATAAAAAAGCGATTCTAATTTGATCATCCTATAAAATATTATTTAGTTATTAAATAACATTTTATTACTAAGTTATTATTATGTACTGTTATTGTTACCAGTTTTAGTTTTGTTCCTACCCCTTAGCCTACTCCCAATCAGTACACATTGTTCCATTGGCTCGACTGGTTTGATTTGAATTCATAAAATTCGTCGAGATTTGCAGAGGAAGTGTTCTCATGTGAATATTTGTTGAATCGCTAGTTCATATACCGCTGTGATTTTGGACGTTGAAACTCATCAGAGTTTTTTGTGCTGTGGCAGTTTCGTACATTGGGTGAACGGCGTCATCAACCAGGTGAGTCGAGCTGTCCTTTTGGTTCCGTGGGCTCATCCTGGTCCGCTATCGAAGGATCCCTTATCCCTCACAATTCCCTCATTTCCGATTCCCTATTTTCCATCCACCCATCCCTGCGTCGGTCACATACATATTTCATTTAAAGTTCATTAAAATAATAATTTTGTAGCCAAGAATAATTTTCATCTTCCATCTTTATGGACACCCCAAGGATGTTATTACATCAAAAATACACCAAGCTAATTTCTTGCTGGCATCCAGTGATATTGGATACTGAATCAATTATAATTATTGTTAATATAATGCTTAATTAATTCATTTCAGTTATGGTGCGGCAGTTAATTAGAAAAATTTTAATTTAAAAATATTATTTATATTATATTAATATTCAGACATCCGATACTTTAAATTGTTGAATATTAATAGTTTATCTAAGGTATAAAGCAATATTTTAAGATGATTATTACTAAAAAAAAACTATTATTGCTTTGTTTTTCATATTTTGATATTAAATACGTAACATAGGAGTCGTAAGATCTTGATCCATAAATAATATATACGTAGAAGATTTTCTTTTAATTTATGACATATTTCTCTATCGTGTAATGTAGGAATACACTAAATAGTAAAATACTGTATTGTTACATCCCATTGCATATATACTTGGTATAATAAATATAGTCTACAGTTTTATAAAATGTAGATTTAAATTTAAAATTTGTATTGAAAAGATTCGGGCTGTATATTTAAAATTTCTATTGTTTCAGGGATATATGAACCACGATTACACTATTTTAGTTGGCTTCTAAATTTGAATTTATGTTAAATTATATATTGTATATAAAATGTTCCTCATCTTTAAGAGGACGGACAATCGTCGGACAAACGCAGTTATCCAGTAGTATCGAATGAGAATCAAGAGACCGATAGGCCGCCCTATAATCCGCTGGACTGATGACATCATCAAGCTCAACTGAAATACGTGGCAGTGTACAATGGGCAGAGAAAATTTTGGGAAAAGATAGGAACATTTGGGGAAACCTTCATGTAGCGGTGAATAGAAAACAATTTGCAATTTTTAATTCTTATTAATGTTCTTTTAATACAAGTTGAATGTATCAATTAGAAATATATACAGGAAAATTCAATTTATCAAAAAAAAAATTTTGTTACCACCGGGATTCGATCCTGGGTCCTTTCCTATTCGGGAAAATGAGTTAACCGATTACACCACAACAACAGAGTAAATTGACGAATTTTCTAACTTATATACTGCAGTTCTTTCATATTGATGCATCTATTATTCCAAATTTAAAAACTCAATATTTTTTCGATTAACTGAATTTTCCTGTATATCTTTTAAAAACTACAGTTTCACAATAATAATGTGTTCCCCTTAATGTATTTTAAATTCAATTAAGGTTTTCAACCAACCAACCAATTTCCTTATATACTTCCGTTAGAGCGTCTAACCTATGTTGAATATGGTAACATAAAACAAAGGGTCGCATAATACTGCATGACTTCACGACCCATTGAGAGCCTTCGTTTGATACACATACAACTCGGCGCCAGACGTCTCAATTCTGAACCAATACACTCCACTCGGAGACATGAATATAGTATCTCCTTACATTGTCGCTCCAGAGTAATCTGCATCTGCAGGTCACCATCCATTTAGGATCCCTCGATGAATATGGTTCACATCACGCTCTGGCCATCTTATCCTTTGCTATTTTATAAAAATCTTTTAACGATTCTCTGAATTGTTACAAATACGCCACTGACCTGGCTGATTATCTCTTACTGACTCGTGTTTTTCAATGGCGACAATAAATAATCCTATCGTGTATTCTATTATGTGTATACGGTTATAACGTCTAACAATGCAAAGTATTATAATATTTTATTATTGTATTTTCATTGATTTTTTAAATAAATTAAGATTTTTATATATTTTAGTAGAAAGCAATCACTTTGTGGTTTGACATATTAGATTAAACAAAAGACAATCACTTTGTATGAAACCACAAACCTCTCTCTTTCACATGTAATTTTATATTCTATCCCCCTCTTTATGTACATATATACTCTTTTTGTATTTATTGTTAGTTTTAAATACGTCCTGACGAAGCTTGAGATATTGTAAAGTGAAATCTAGATCTAATTAAATAAAAGAAAATCACTTTGTATAAAACCACGAATTTTATTACACGTCAACAGGTTTCGCTTATCTCAAGCTTCGTCAGGACGTATTTAAAACTAAGAATAAATACAAAAAGAGTATATATGTACATGAAGAGGGGGATAGAATATAAAATTACAATTATAGTTTAATATATTATGACCAAAAATCAAAAATCTTGATTGTCTAAAATTTAAATTTTCAATAAAATGGAAATTCGATCTAAATAAAAAAAAATAACATTTAGTTTTGAATATTTTTATCTTACCTGTAATATATTACGGACCGAGTATATTACAAGTACATATATATAGAAATGAAATTGTATGACACATGGTTTTTTTAAATATTTTTTATAATTATCATACGTTATTATATGTGTAATTTATTACGATAGTAAAAAATCTACGACGTATGTTAAGTTCTTAATGCGGATGTATAAGTGTGGAAAAATAAGTGTTTAAAAAAATGATAATAAAAAGTATAATAATTGAAAATAATTACCCACCAACGTACCCAGATATATTTTGACGTTGATTTATGTGTAAGTAAATATAGCGGTATGTTTAACCAGAAATATATCCAAAAACAGCTTCACCTTAATCCTAGTTCACTTACATACAACTTATCACACACGCTCGATTGTCGATTAATGACGCCATCCTCTAATATCTTATTTATCTGATTGTGCCAAGTAGATATATTTCATATCAATTATAAATGTTTCAGTATACTTATGAACCCGCAGACGTGCACATTTGTGATTCGAGCATTTACTACATGTTGATGTTTTTTTTAAATCCAAATTAAATGTATTATTCAGAAAGATATACATATAAAATCAATTTTATCTAAAAATATTGTTGTTGGTACCGAGATACTTTCTAATTAATATATTTAATTTGTACTTAAAAAAATATCACAGACCTATGTTCTGAATAATTATAACTTCTCAATAAGAATGTGTTCTCCTTAATAACATGTTTATGTATTTATAATTATAAAAAATATACTTAATGCGCATAATTTAATAAAAATTTTAACGTTTAACTCTTGAAAACACTATTTGTGTATTTGATATGAAAAAATTATTAAAATAAATAACTTATTGCTTATTTTTTGTACTGCCAATAATTGAAGCTATTACTTTCAAATACGGCTCGTTCCAGTATACTTGAAAAAATAACCTTTCAATGTCATTTTGTAAAGAAAATAATAATACAAAAAAGTATCTTGGAATGCAATTCAAAATCCACATTAATATTATACAAGTAACATATTAAAATATGATGTTATTTTCAAATGTGACTCGTTCCAATTTTATTCAAATATTAAATGCTCTTCATTCCATTTTACCCAACAGGAGCTGACTTTAATACGTGTATACCAAATGATGTACCAAGTGATGTTACATTCAAAAATGGAATAATCCAAAGGGATTAGTTACAAACACGGCTTATTCTATCTGTAACATTAAAAAGCGGCTTGATGAAATCAATATGTGGTTTTATTTCTTCACTATATAAAAATGCTAAGTCACCAATTAATTAAGAAATCATCCACAAAGTTTGAAAGTATGTATTCGATATTCGCGCATGCGCATTCAGTTCCGCCTGTCAATATCTTCGAATACTGTATACGCATTCGTTAACAGCATCCAACATACAAAAAACGGCTTTAATACTTATGGGCATAATGCACAGAATAGCTTACAAACAAACATTGAATATCCTTCGATTATCTGTTTAATTTAAAATTTAAATAAAAAATTAATACAGAAAATAACATGGATACTTCCCCCCAACGTGTTCTAATGCTGTAAACGAAAATAGTGAATTGTGTGAGTGTATAATTGAATTGTAAAAGTTTTGTGTCTCGACCATTTGCGGAAAAAAAACACATTCTGGATACTGAAAAATCGACAGCATCCTTTTTACAAAAAGTCACCGACCGCCACTGCTCTATATTACTTTTTTTTTTAAATAAAACGGTATGTACGTCGGTTTACTTTTATCATTTTTGTGTGAATTTTTTTGTCAGAGATTGTGCTTATTTTTTTCTCAACCCCCCCGGATAATCGAGAGTTTGCATTTATGATATGCGCATTTCCCGGAGTGGAGACTGGTTGTCGTGAGGTGAGATTTCTCTCTAACTATGTACGTTTCACAATTCCCTTTCTCACACGCCAGACACTCAAATACTTGTTATTTTACCATTAAGCACAGGTTACAATAAACATCTGCCAGCTATTGAAAGTCAACTGATTGAATTATCGGCACCCGGTCGGTTTGGCGGCTATTCTGCCGGCACTGCATTATTATCGACAACTTCAGGGCATTGTTCGCATTCAATAGGATGAAATGAGTCTGTTATGTGACATAATGTAGTCTATTATGCTCCGTGGGTTTTGGACACATTCATCTCGCATCGACGCGACGTGGAGAACTTTTGAAAACTCGGGACAGACAATGCCTTTTAGTGAGAACTTATGACGCAGTCGCAAATAGGTACATTATTATGTTGGCGGAATATCGTCAGTCAAATAACGTTTAAATCGTACGTGTTAATAAAAAAAAACATTGTATGTGGGTAAAACCAATATCGTCGGACTTCAATGAAATTATTACAAAAAAAAATTATTATCTCTGTCAATAATTAATTCAATAGCATATTACACTGGCATAGCCTATTGAGATTGGCATTATTAATTTAATTATGTCCAATAATGTAATTATTCATCAATTCCAAAGACAATGGACCGTGGCCGCTGCATGGCAGAATATATCCGCCTGTAGATCTAACATAATCTGCGTTAGCCAATTGCTTTCTGCTAGAAAACAAATAGTATTTTATTGCAATCGTTTTAAAAATGGCAAAATTTGAATATCTAGGTATAAGTAAGTACGTATGATAAAAATATCACACAATATAAAATATCTGTATACATCCGTACGTACGTATATATATATTAGAACATAGAACATATAATTCAAAAATACGAAAATAATTAGTAAAACAATAAGTGCTCTTTTATAATTTTGTTTGATTACGTTGGTTAATATATTTTCTATTAATTATTTTTTTAGGTTAATTAATTTTACTATCTAAAGAAATGAAGTAATTTCTTCAATATTAGCAAAATAATTTTGTGACCACATAGTATATAAATAATAAGATTTGTTTAAACCGCTATTTGTTGATAAATAAACATGTTTCGACACCAATGATATTTTATTCAATGTATAATGTAGATATACTAAAATTAAAAAAGCATCTATAGATAAAAATAAAAGTGTAAGTGGGTAACTAATTATGAACTACAAATAATTTTAAAAAGTGACTATTTATAAAAAGTCATAACCAAATCCTTTCTTTCATACTTTGTCTGCCGTTAATGAACCAGTAAATTAACAGACATGAAATAAAGTGAACATATAGGATAGGGGTTTGGAACATTAGTTGCGGGACGAGGGGCATTCTACACAATTCATTGAGTTCATTCAACAATTAAAGAATTTACTCTTCGAAAATTAAATATTTTTGTAAACAAGACGTATTTTTACATTAATGCATATTTTACTACCAGCGTTTAAATTTTCGTTCTATTTTATTGCATCAGTGGTACCAAAATGAAAATATTGGGACAAGGAATTTGCGTTAGTTCATGTCTATATATTAGGTGGTTTATGAGTTCATCTGATATACATTCGTATCATTATTTATTTTCGTAGCCATACATAACTAACTAACTAACTAACATAGTTATGACTGTGTACGGAAATAAATAATCATACGATATTTCCATAGCCAGTCATAAATATCATTAAAGCCAAATACTTTAGAAAAAATTGTTGAAGTCGAGTATATTTTAAATGACATAATTTCTTAGAACACCCCGAGATAAAATCAAGCAGAAAAAAAAATCGGCCAACACAATTTCAACAGAAAAAATCAAAGATAATATTTTCATTCTTTCCAGACAATAAAATTTTATTTTTATAAATATTCTTTTGTGATAAAAACACACCTAAAATACATCATGGATCAAAGGTATTGTTGGCGATGTGTGTTTCCAAGGTGCATTTCACAGTCTTTAGAAGCGTGAAAAGGGCGTTAATAATGTCTCTATTATGTCCCTTATAGCCGTGCCTGCATTCTATTATGCACCGTGGATCGATCCCTTTTGAACGAGAAATTGATTTTGTGACATTTCGAGTAAGACATTAATCAGCTACACGGTGACGAGAAACTTTGTTAACCATAGATTTGTTTAAGATATATTCAAAACACATATAAATGATGGTTACAAGTATTCAGTAAGTATATATATACATATATAAATATAAATTTTAAGAAAAACAATTTGTTTAAAACCACTATTTATTTATACATCAACATGTTTCTAGACCTATGGTCCCTTCTTCAGAAAACAATGTATACTAAAATTTAAAATGCAATCATGGACAAAAAAAAACTATAGAAATAAAAGTGATGGGTAACTAATTAAGAACTACTGTGAAAACAAATTTTAAACAAACTTTAAAATGTGACTATTTGCAAAAAGGATTTAATTAAATATTAACACTTTTTCTTATTTCTAAAATTTCATATGTATCTAACTGTAAACCCCTAGTACTGGTATGTAAAATTTCTAAACCCTTGTTAATGTCAAAATAATGGTTTGTTTCCAAAGCATGATTGGCGAATTCAGAATAGTTAATGTTTATTAGATATCTCAAATGCTTCTTAATTCTAATATCAAAATTTCCGCATGTTTTACCTATATAAAAATAGTGGTTTTAAACAGTGTTCTTCTTATTATTTATATGATATGTTATCACAACGTAATTTTGCAAATATTGAAGAAATATGTATATTAAAAAAAAAAATTATTTCCATCTATTCCAATATGAGGGTAAATCTCTATACCCATATTTAAGGGATCGGTGAAGTATCGGTTTGAAAAGATCGTGGAACACGTCTTTGCAGGCTAGTAATTCAGCGCTAAGTGATAACTAATTATTTGTGTAATTAGGGTATTTAAAACAAAAATCTGATATTTCTGTGATGTGAAGTAAAACTGTTATTATCACCAATCCTATCGCTATATTTCACTTTCGGTTGATGTGCTCAAGACTGAGCATCGCGGTTGTCTATTTTGCTTTCACAGCGCGAACTAATTGCCTCCACCCCTCGTGATCTTGGGCCATGTTTAGTGCGACCTGTATCTTTCTGTATTTTTTCGTATTATGTTTAATAATGTATATTAAACAACGAAATCATCACCGGACGAACTTTCATCACTGAAATAGCGGGATATTGAATGATTAATTGTCGTGTACTGCAACTTTCAATGTATCAATATATCAGATGTCTTTTGGAACAGCTGTGGAAAGTCCGCCACATTTAACTATCGATTCTCGTTTTTACTATCGGATATTACAAAGTAAAATGAGTTTACTACGGGATATACTTTCGAGAAGTAAATATTTTTTTACTAACGATCAAACAACCCGTTTTCGCAAATATTTTTACTTTAGTGACTTTTTTTACTACTGAACCCACAACCAGCCCTTACTCTTTAGAATCTTTTGCAAAACATGTATAGAAACAATATGGAAAAATGATCAATATTATTAAGTTTAAATTTTGTTTTGTCAACCTCCAGGGATCACAATGACGATCCCTGCTCGAGCCAGATGCCAAGGCCCATCCAGGGTTGTCATGCCAGCTGTGATGATGATGATTCCCAAGGGCGTAGCAATAGGCAAAGCTAAGGTAACTTGAAGGTGTAGGGAACTATCGTACTCTGGGGATAATGACACAGTGATAGTGGACACAAGTATTGCTGGCAGCCAAAACTCACCGTGGTTTGTAGCGCTGCGTTTATTTTATCTTGATAATTTATATTAAACGTGTTTTTAGTCACCCTATACTCGAAGAAAGAGTACCTTCTTTGTCATCGTTTATTGACTCGAAACCGAAAATAAATAACTGCATTGTCCAATTATCGACGCGTATTATATTCCATTTAAAGCAAATGGCCGACAAATAGGGTCTGAACCCGTCACGCTGGGGGCAACAATGCCTGCGCCCGACGAACTTCTGGAGAACCTAAGATGGGGGAATAATATAAGAACACATTATAGGAATAATATAACGCGACTCGCTGATGTCGACCAGATTTTTGATCTCGAACGATCCAATTCCACACTATTTCTTAATTTTTATTTAGTATCATTATCAAAAATATATATATATTACAAAAGCCTCTCCGTCACCGCCGCTTTCTTCGCTCCTCTATCAACCTTTATCATGATACTCCCACTACTCAAACATTTTTTAAATATTTCTAGTTGTTTTAATACATTTAAATACATGTTTAAAAAATTATGAAAATTGTTTATTTTTTAATTTTGACAGCAACATTTAAAGTGATCGTAATACTTAATACAATATTAATGATATACTATCTTCTTTACAAAATACAGAAAAACTCAAAGCACACAATAGGCAGGCGAGTGGTTATGGGTATAATAGTCAAGAAGTAAGGATCTCATGTCATGGACCAAATGGGGAAAAGATTGACTATATGAAAGCGACCCGATGAACGTTTGACAGCTTGACAACCCATTTTTTTTTTTTTTTGAGAAAGCGACGAATTTAACCATTTTCAATCGTCTATTGATCAATTTTGGTATTTAATAAATTTATAAATAATTTATACAGTCAAAAAAGTGTTAAAAAATATATTGTTATATATGATACTGAAAGTATTAAGCATGACGTATTATGAATATATCTGCGTATAATTGTTTGGAAGTTATATAATTTTTATCCATATAAATACATGTACTTAATGAAAAAATCATAATGCACGAATTTTAATAAAAAGAACGAACCTGTAGAAAAGCGTCTTGCCAATGGTTTTGAGTGTCAAATTATTAACCATTACATATAATTAATTAAGTAAATTTAACAAATTTTAAAATAATATTTTTTCGTCTTGCATCATTTCGTGGAACATGTGAAATATATTATTGACGTATTTTGTATTAAAATTCACACCATAATTTTCTTTTTAAAACTGTGTTACAAACATGTTAAATTTCATAGTAGTTTCATAGTAGTTCATAGTGTCATATATTAGTAGCACTTGTAATATATTTACGATTGTTAATTTGAATACAAATAGAATATGATTTATATAATACAACGAGCCCGAAATCAAGCTTCGATTTATTTTAATAAACTAAATTAGAAAGCAACTTTTTTTTTAAATTTCACCTCATGGGCGATGAACCAAACTCCGCCTAAAAAATTGAAAAATTTATTTAATAATCTTTGAAGCTCTACCTGTTGACGCAAGTCGAATATCCACTCCTTATTCATTATATCCGTTCTATATACAAACCAATAACCTATACCTGTCATTACTTGCGATTTCGCCGACGGAGGGACAGATTACGCTCGGACCGCGAACAATCAAGATTTTGTGCCTTTTTTCTATCGCCCTACATCCGCGCCGTGCGTAACGCTAGGACCGCGAAGAGGAAGTGTATTCAATAGTTCCGGAAGTGCAGTGATCTCTCGGTTCGGCAGAAAAACGTGCTAGTCAACCGGAGGTGAAGACGACGCTCAACCCAGGACTTTAAAGCAAGATAGGCCAGACCCGTTTGCCCTTGTGTTCCTTCAGATTTCCAATTCGGGTTGCGCCGATTAATATTATTTTCGATACAGCCCACGGGATCTTATCCCACCACTACGTCTCAGTTTAATTTAAATGTATGATGATGATTTGTTGTTCCAAGGGTACAATTCACCTGATTATCTGAATGTTGGTAATTCTACGTGTTTCCGTGTTCCAATTATTAAACGTAAAGAAGTGTTATTTTTAAACAATGTCAAAAAAGCTATGATAAATCTAACTTGATTCAATGCTAGCAGAAAGCATTTTATCTAGTGTATCATACATACATATACCCAGCGGCGTGCACTACGCATGGACTTAGCTTATATTGCTAATATTGATGATGTATGTTTATTATTATTATTATTACTATCATTCTTGGGATGGTTTTCAAGAAGCTAAAATACTTTATAATATAAAATAACACCACGTTTAAAGTGTATCGAAATGCATACAGTTAAATCCGCTTCAAATACGTACTTACAGTGTTTTGAAACACGTCTGTTAAAGCAAAGACGTGTATTCAAACCACCGCGCGGTATGAGACTTGCGTTTAGTTCGTATACGTCAGGGACAGATTTAGCGAAAAAACACATGCGCAGCTTTATTTGTCAATTTTAAATTCTTTCGGTAGTTATACGGTTTTAGTTAACATAAGAACTGAATTATTTTCGTGTAGATCTACATACTTAATAGGTGTATCAAATAAATATTTAATTTACATTTATTTTGCAATTATTTTAGTTATTGCACAGCTTTTTTGATTATATAGATTGCATGCCCCTGCATATACAACGAGTTTTCAAATAAATGTTTTAAACAAAATTGCATTTTGATTAAAATTTATGTTAAGTTTGTGACTTTACCACGCGTCTTTATTGCATTCCATACATCAACCGGAAAGCATAAAAATAACAACGTATTGAATGTATACAAAATGCACTTTTTTCTTATGCTTCAACATCCTGAAGTATATTCAGTGAATTTTTAAATTTTTATAATTTTAAATAATTTGTTAATATTTTGAATTTGCGTTTTTGTATTTTTAATTTACAAACTTGCATCTATGAATAGGTGCGTACATATCTACAATAGAAAGTAATATTTTTTACCATTAAAAATATTTTTTTTTTTTATATATACAGTAATCTATTTTTACACATAATCACGTCCTATATTTAAGCATTTATGATATCTATTCAAGAACTTGAAAATCCCGCTGTTATGGTCATCTACCGCTAGTTCATTTATTGAACTCTGTTGACGCAAGTCGAATACTCATTCCCTGGTCCTTTTGCCCATCCAATAATTTATACCCGTCCCGCTCTGGCCAACTCATTACTTACGATTTCACCGACGGGTGGACAGATTGCGCTCAGACAGCGAACTATCAAGATCTTGTGCCTTTTTTCTGCCTTCCTACATCCGCGTCGTGCGTAACGCTGGGACCGCGAAGAGTAAGTGTATTCAATAGTTCCGGAAGTGCAGTGATCTCTCGGTTCGGCACAACAAACGTGCTAGTCAACCGGAGATGAAGACAACGCTCAACCCAGGACTTTAAAGCAATGTAGGCCAGATCCATCTTCCCTTATGTTCCTTCAGACTTCCAATTCGGATTGTATCAACTGATTAATATTATACTCGATACAGTCCACGAGATCTTATCCCACCAAATTCAAAACTTTTTATCATATAATCTAAACCATGTCAAGCGATTTTCACATTTTTCCAAAGCTTAAAGACTTTCTGGGTGACAAACGTTTTAGAAGTGATTATGAATTGCATTATGCAGTTAATAATAATAATAAGTTAAATGGATAATTACTTAAATGTAGAAAATGATTGTGAAAAAAATATTTTTTTGTAACTTTCCCGACATTCATAAAAATTATTTATAAAAAAAAAAACAATATTTTGAATTTTTGAAAACTCTGCTATTAGGTAGGTATTAATTAAATAAATGTTCTTATAAAGATTTAAATATTAAAAAAAGAGCAAAGTCATGCGAATCTAGACATTAATAACAAATTATTAATATTTTAAAACATTTTTTTTTACGTCAAAACTTATTTATTGTGAAAGGCGAGTATTTCGATTATCCAACAGCGCATACCGAGTTATCTACTAAAATATATTAATTACCAATAAAATGCATGATTTAATTTAATACGTTTTTAAGGTTTTCTTCTATTAATATTTTTTAAACATCGTTTAGATCCTATCTCTCTTTCTCACCCGGGCGCCTTATCTGTAGAGAAATTTACTGCTGTTTCAACAATTATGAAGCTGTATTAAGCAAAGGAAGAATTTTAAAATCAATTTTTACGGTTAATATGTTTAATATGTTTAAATATTACACTATAAAAATAACCCATACTAAAAAGGCTAAGAAGTATTAATGTTTTTTAAGACAATTTAACTATTGTAGATTTTTATTAACACTTCTATATAATTCTAAAAAGACTGATAAAAATAACATTAAATCAGAAAAAATAAATATACAGTACGTACAGATAAGCTAAGTTCAGTAAATGTAGCCGTAAATACTTCGATAGCTAGTTCTGGGTTTTCTTTAAGTAATGATGAATACAGTAATTCAATCTATGCAAATCCAAAATACACAAACCTTTGTAAACCTGGGCTGGTAGATGCCGATGTCGCTCTCCTTGTAGTTTAATGGTCCTTAATTCTGCTGGCCAGCCTCCGAAAACTTTCTCACAACTGATTATCCGAAAATATATAATACTAAATGTTTTTATATCGCCGCCGTAAAATCCGAACCGCAGAAACTGTCTATTCCAGTAGCGCTTTGCTTTTGTTTTCTGTTTTTAAATCCACACAAAAAGATCACACGTATTCAAAATTTTATATCAAGTCTACCTATCGAAGTATAAAATCGCGTATACAATAAATAAATAAATAAAACATTACATCACATTTAATTAGTGAAAAAAAACTTTCTATTACAATGATCGATTGACAATTTAAGACCAAACAAAGTCGTTTACAAATAAAAAATAATAATTTATATTTTAAAAAAACGCATGTTCTTACAAAGTGGATATATAAATATATTACAAATTAAATTAATTAACTAGATAGGTATACACAAAAAAATCTATAAATAAATAAATTGATTTTATTCTGTATATCTTACTAGTTGATTAATTTAATTTGTATTAAAATACAACAGAAATATGTACCGAAAATGCTAATTCACAATTAAAAAAATGTTCTCCTTAAAAATAAAGAGTTATAATTTTTTTTTAATATTTTTATTCATCTAAAAACTACTTCTCCCAAAAAATAGCTGACTACTGAAGTATGATGAAAAAATCCTTGTTGAATAACGGTGCAATTTACGACCTAACGGATCCATCATAAATCACATACATTTTAAAAATGGAAAAAACACATGATTATAACATGCCACCTCACCATCTGTTCATTGACTTTAAACAGGCTTTTGACAGCAAAAATAAATAAATAATGCACTCTGACACACTAGGCATTTCTTTAAATCTGGTAATAAGATTCACATTGTCTGAGTTTAAAACAGTTGTAAATGTTCAGAATACGAATGTTAAAATTGAATCCGGAGAAAGAGGATCTGATGTTGTAGGCAATAACTCTTAAGGTTATCAATACGGGCTGTATTATTTATAATGCATCGCAGATGTGTGCCTAAGGATTGCTACTCCGAAAATTTTATAGCGGATTCCGAATTATAAATATATTTTAAAAATTATATTGTTACGATCATAAACGTGAATCGGCTACGTTCCGAAATGATCGTTTATGTAGAGAGATAACGCCTTCATAAAAGGAACCGATGCACTCGGCTTGCACTTAAACAGACAAAAGATGCTGACCCGACAGACAAAAGACAAAATATAGCGGCTGCATCAAAGAGATGTCCGAAAACTGGCGGATCAGTATTGAGATTTGTTTTGTCGAGTGCGTGGGTGCGGTGTGTAGTGTGCATTTAGTTATTCTGCCTTGGTTTTCTGTTAAATTGTCAATTAACAAGGTAAGCTAGATCCGTTTTAATTTAGTACCGTTATTTAATATATAGAGTAAAATATCGATTATCCGGACTAATTTGGACTTGTTAAACTCGTATCATTAGCAAATGACCACAATACATATGAAAGTGTTATAGAGTAAATTGGTTATATTGACATAATGTCTTCCATTAAAATTAATCTTCAAGAAAAAACAGTTTATTTTTAATTGAAACAATGAACTGTTTTTTTATACAATAAATAATTTTGAATTTATAGTTTTAAATAAGCTGTTTTTTTATTATTAGTATTGACCAAAAAATAATAATAAAAAAATTTCTTAATTCGACCGAACACCGAAAATTTTAACTTTAAATATAATTATTGCAATACAAGAACGCATAGATTTTAAGGCCAATGATATTGAGGTTAAGAACATTCACAGTTCTTATAAATAGTGTATTTCTTTTTAAATAAGTCAAAGATCGTTATTCTTAACCTATCTACATAATTATAAATAAGTAGGTGAATGAATCGCTCAGAAATTTAAACCAATGATAATAATAATACAATTCCATTGTCGCTCACAAATTGTAATAATCCTGTGTATTTTCGGATGGCGCTTGACGCCATTGTGTTCGATTTTACCGGGAAAAATAAATACCAAATAATGATCCCTAGAGGTAGTCGTGTTAATAATATAATGGCCGAACGATGTGTTTACAAAGATGTTTTAATAATGCGTTACCAATGAGGCGAGAAATACCCCATTGATCTGTTATTGTAAAATATAGAAGAGATCTGACAGCTCCTTTGATTGTAATTGATTACGATCCCTTGTGGGCCCCGGGACCCTAGTAAGCCGAAATATTAATCTAACCCGATAATATTAAAACACAATAGAAATATTTAAGATTGATATAAAAATAATTCATGTGTGTTAAATTAATAAACAAACTTACCATCATGCCGCTTCTCCGTGTGGGTAAGCACAGAGCATAAAATGTCATGCTTTTATATCCTGACATACCAGTCTAAATTCGTTCACTTTCATGTATGTATTATTCAGATAAAAAATAAACAGATGGTGTTTGGGACATATAATTATAATAATGCTCTGTAACCTCCCCCCCCCCTTCCCTTCCTCAACCGGCCAGGTAAGTCTAGTCAATCGGCGGCTTTGTATCGGAATGGTTCTAAAAACTCTGAGATTTATACGTATGTACCTTGTGTCGAAACCATTGACGAAATGGTGTATGTGAAATCAACAACATTCAGTCCACTGCCAGTCTTGAAGGTGCCAGCAGAATCCGGATCGGTGGTGAGTGCCTTTTCCTTTCTGTTCTGAGTTTCTTTCGGCATACATGCGGGTATCCAACAGATGAAAACACATTTATTTCTTTTGATAATAAATAAGTTAGATATTAATATTTAATGTTTGTATCAAGCCGTATTTGTAACTAATACGTAACAAAAGCCATTACAAATGTTACTTCTTACAATAATTGGTTAATACTGAATGTTTTGTCTTTAATACTTATAGTTTTCTGAGAGCTACACTTACATAATCATACATAAAATAATCGTTAGTAATAGCTTATTGGAATCGACGTGTCAGCTTACTCAGAACCTACTGAGTTCAACTTAACATCAGTAAGTTAAAAGGCTCTTTACTCGCTTACATATCAGTAAGTGGATAGGTACATTGATTAATATTTTAATACGAGTGACGACCCAACAGTCGTAATGAAATATTACTTACAATAAATAACGGGTAGCCATGAAGAATGTTATCAAAGTGTTTATAATGAATCACAATGATGTTTCAAATATCAATTTTCATCTTGCCTGATCAAATGTCATATTAATAATCATACAGTAGGTTGATCACACTGAATTTACTACTGATTCGAAATACAACAAACGTCATTATCATACAATCAGTCAGTACGCCAAGCTTCCTCGTGTATTTTGTTAAAATCATCAGAAACTTTCTCGATACATCTGTAGCTTCTAACAAGATATTGTCGAGCACAGAGCGTAATATAATACAATGGTCCGCATTAACCTTCATATCATCCTGGTACCTACTACCGTACTCACATCACGTAGAATCCATAATTTTGAGACTTCATTTCATAATATTGTAAGAGTTCGGTACCTCATAAGGTCTATTATATGTTTACTTACTCAAGCGTCGCGCAATTCAGCCATACGCAAACGCATCAGGTGGCAACCCGCAAACGCTTAATTCGACCGTTAACCATCGTATAGGTATATATGTATATGTGTATATATTTACATAAAATAGAGATGCGTACATGGTTATCAAAATACGTACTATTTTCAATCTAAGCTAAACGCTTGTGCTATTAAAATTGGACTAACTTGCTGGTCTCTTGGAATGAGGATCGATTCACTGACCGCAGGATCACTAGGCGAATGTCTTAACCACTAGACAAACAAGCGTTAAAAAACATTTTAAAATAGGTATGACGGAAACGTAGCCACGACCAACGTTCCCTCTAAGCTGCGCGCGTACGCGGCCACGCAACAGTGTTAAAAGTCCTGCGCAATGACCACAAGCTAATGCACAATTTAAAAATCATCATACCTAACAATTTTTTTACAATTTGAATCTAATTTTAATTTAAAAAAATAGAACTAAAGTGAAATTTAAAAATAACATCAACTGGGATTGTTGAGTCACCAATGCTGACTAACTATTAATTTTTAGTTATTCGCATAAAAGGTGTCGAGAGTGAGTGAGACAATTGCACGCCTTTGCAACCTGCTCGCATGCACTCAAGCAACGATGTGCGATGGAGATAGACAAAATTTCTCGGACTGGTAAATTACCAGAAGGTACATATCGATTCCAGAAACGCATTCATCTCAAGGACAAGAATCAAATACCGCATTTCCTTGCTTGCTTGCTTCTCTTCGTTTCAGTTGTCAATATTGCCAATTTTCACCATTGTTCAATTTTCAATAATATGTTGTGATGTTTGAATTTGCGCGCCGAGATCAGGGTAGCCTACTTTGCTGACTTATGATGATTGGCCATCTAAATGGACGAATCAAGGATGAGAATCAACTCTGGCGGGCAGCTGAGAAAGACGTCACTTTTGGTGTGAACGCTCGACGGAGCTGCACTCCGGGGAAATATATCAGTGGGAGATGGCGTAGATTAAGAGTGGGATCACCGCGGTGGACCCAGAAATATATGTGCCTAGTCCACCCGCGGGTTGAGGAGAGACCCCACTGCAACAAACAAGGAGGCGACATGCAAGCGATAGCCGATGGATGGGCGTTATGAACAAGGCTAAGACGAGATGGTGTCCGGTCTATCTCCTGGGTCTCCGGGTCCTCAGCAGCATCGACACCCCACGGCCGCGTTGACTGGTATTGGGAAATAGATAAACTCCAAAAATAGATAAAATAAATAAAAGTGACCTCCCTCAGAGGATAGTTGACCTGAAGATAGAAGATCTAAAAAACATTTGACGTGCATCCAGTGTCGGAATTAATTGTGTTTTGTGAATAAATGTGTAATGTGAAACGCAGAATGCTTTTGAATCATCATCCCATCCTAAGTAGCAGGCGACACCAGAGCACATACACACATACACACACACACGCTTGAAGACACTGACTGTGCTAGATCGGTGGCAGCTCCTATGGCTTCCTATCCTTTAGGGAACGAAGGCACCGTAATAATGATTTGGATAAAAAATTATTAAATAACCAATTTTCTTATGTAATTGTTTTTTTTATATATGGACCTAATAATAAAATTGATTAAATAATGATTGTTATATTTGAATTGAATAAATTAATATCCTAAATATTATAATGGATAATTCAAATATGACATTAAAGTTTGTATAAGTGTAAATATTATTACTCTTAGAGGGAACGTTGACCACGACTATTGCGGTCAATAGGGCCTAGCATTTTTTTCTAACAAACAAACAGTATTCGCTGAAAACACTCAAAATTTCAATAATACAAAATATTATTGAAAAACATATCTTGTTTTTAATGCCCTTAATTGTAGAAAGATGAAGTTGCAAGATAAAACGGTAAGGGCCGCCGATAGGGGCAGTTGGTATTCTCCAGTTTTTCCAAGTAAACACACCCCCCGCAGAAACCGAGGGGTGCTTACCTTGTCACGGCGTGTCCCTTGCAAGGCTCTATTATACTAGGTCCTTATTAACTTCAAGTACAGTGGTGGTTGGTGATGAAAAATGATTACTTTTTATTTTAGTTAAATTATATTATTATTTTGCATTAAAGAAGAACATAATATATAACGCAGTTCTGTAAACAAAACCCAGCTCCCTGAATAAATCTTACTTTAGTGCCTCATTCGTTCAACAGAGGTTGGCTATCATGTTAGTTATAGTCACATTCGTATTTGTTTTATTGTTTTAATGACTTCGACATACTGTTAAAGCGTTAAATGCACCATAATAAATTGTAATCGACTATTCTCTATGAACACCAAATGTAAACTGAGAAATATTTTACAAATCAAAATGGCGGCTAAACAAAATCGACCTGGAATATAATATTCACCGTGTTGATTTATAAGAAGCGTTACCGCTAATTAAATTGACTAATTTCATAAAATAAAATAAAACTAGCAATATTTGAATTTGTCCAAGAACACACAATTACGGGATTGCCACCCGCAAAGGCACTGTTATTAAACAAATAATAGATATCTCATAGAGACAAAGCCATTTTATATTAATGTAAATGTGTAAAGTGATCACTTAAGCCGCCCGAAGACAGGTCGTAAGCCCTGTAATTACCAATACTTGCATATTTTTCCATTAATATTAAATTGCTTTGTCTCTATGAGATATCTTAGATTATTTGTTTAAAATAAAACAATTAAATATGTCAACACACTGAAAACCCACCACGTTCAGCCGCTGGTGGCTGTCTGAACAACGAGCGTGTCATTGTAATGACGCTAGGGTCCTCCTGGTAAAACAGATGTCAGCGTCGGGCAGGTAGGCGCTAGGTAGAAGTGCACGGGGTGACTGAGAACGTACCGAATACCTTCGACTTCTCGAAATCCGTCCGGGCCACTGAGCCATTGTTAGATACAATACAGCGATACGCGCGCTAATTGGTTGGCGTCGGCTCGGCCCAGCCGTGTGTGAAATTTGCGGCTAGTTTGGTTTTTCTTTGTTTATTGTTAGATGTGTTTTATTACTTGTATATTAGCAATGTTGCCTTTAATGTTTTTATTGCCTACACGGGCCACTGACTTACCTGACCAGTAAAATTAAAAGTGTATAAATAAAAGTACGAATGATTATGGTTCGAATGAATAATGAAAAAATTGTACAACAATTAAAACAATACAACTTTTCAGTCAGATGGCTAATAGAGATGGGTCGAGAGCGTTCGGAGCTACACTTGACTCATATTATGAGATGACCGGTGGATAAGTTTTTACGCGTGTATCTATATAATTATTGATTGAATTTTTGTATAAAAAACCTACGAGTTCTATTTGGACTGCACAATGAATGGATTCAAATTATCATGAGAGTAATCGGCTTAAAATAATTCAAATATCTCTTCTCCGCACTCTTTGGTTCTCCAAAAGGAAAGTCTCTTAAATATCAATATCAAATATCTCTAGAATGACAATTGGGTATTGCCAGGTAGCCTCACATTTATTCAGATTGAACTTAATAGATTCCCCAATGTGTGAGTGTGGTGCCGAGGAGAAAACCCTTGACCATATATTTTTTGCCTGTTCATTGCGGATCGCGGGTTTTTATTACAGTCATCTCGTCAATGGTAATTTTCAACTCCCGGTTAACTTGTGTCATCTTCTTTCCCTTAACCCACCACATTCAATCTATATAATAGCAAACTTTTTGAACGACAATGGTTTCGACTTGTAATATAATATTTCCTATTCTATAATATTTTTGTACTTTTTTCTATAAAATAACGTTTTAACTTGATTAATGGTACAAATCACTCTTGAAGGGTGGATTATCTATTTAAAAGAAGAAGAATAAGAAGAGTTATTGTAACTAATGTATGTATAAATTTACTCTACTTTTACTTTAACTGACAGTAAAACGAACGTGAAGAAGACAATATAACATATCCCTGAACGTAATTAAAAAAAATATATATTAAATTTTCCAAAAAATATCACGTGATATAATAATCTGTATAACTGTACACTAATGGACAACAACGGGTTGGACCCACAAAACGGATCTGGGGACAGTGACGCAACGGAAACAATCTAACGATCCATCGCAGCCGACACCGATTGTGTATGGCCAGCTGCTGTGGAAGGGGCTAAGTGGGTTAGCGCTGCTCCCGAGTAGCAGTCGTAAATGACTTCATCATCTGTATTTATGTACAGGTCTTGTATTGTGAAATAACGTCATCTCTTGTACCCAGTAAATGCAGTGGCGAATTACGCACAAATCTGATGCACTGTGCTATAATGGGTGCCAAATTTAGAAGGGCATCAATTTTCAAGATTTTTCTTCTGCACCTAAGCATTTCTGTGGATTTTCATAAATAGAATCACATGTTCAATATTTATTATATTTACTCTGTCAGAATCGCTTTATAAAATTTTAATTAAATTTGTTCTCTTGACTTATTCATGCGTCTTAATTCATCTGCATTAGTACTGTGGTTAACAGCCTATCAATAGCCTGGTAAGATAATGTTTTTCTATTTTCATCCCTCAGCACACAAATGATAGCATTGGTTCTTAAAACTATACACGAAAGACTTTTTATCCGTAATTTAAAATTAGGGGAAACATTAATTGTACATTTATTAATTTAATTTCTATAAATTAAAGAAATCAAATTACTCAATTAAAAAATCTTATCTATAGAAAAAATATTTCGTTTCTATCGGGATACGAACCCAGACTTCATTTTCAGGAAAAAGCATTAACATTTCATTTGTTATAAATATCGCAGATACTATGTTCTAAAATTGCAACTTTTTTAAAATTCCTTATTGTCTAAATTAAATTATAGTGAATTAAATGTCATAAAAAAATTAGAAATTTAAAACAAAACTATGGGCCGTAAGTTGAGAATTGCAAAATGACTAATTCGCCTCTGAATAAATCAAATTAATTAAACGATGGAAACAAGGTTGCATTCCGAGGCTTACCTGAAATTCTATTGTCTCTTCGTTTTGATTGCTCGACTGCGGCTGTCTCCTGATTAACATATCACTTCACCTCGTCCTGCCCATGGGAGGTCCCACTTCGAATTTGAGTATTCACGGCATCACCATCAGGATACAATTATCCATCTGGTTCCATTCTTTCCCTCAGTTCATAAATAATATACCCCCTGTGTGTGACATGTTCCCCAACAAGCGTTTTACCATTTACATATTAATCCATCGCTATGGAACGAATGATAATTTAGAACCTTAATTTAAATTCTATGTATACACAATCATAATTTTAAGGACAACACATAAAGAGTGTTTGTTTTTTTAATAACACTGACCAACAATGTTCTCCTCAATTTTTGGATTATGGTGTGTACGCTGAAAATCGTTTGTGCGCTCGGGGAGAATGTAAGAAATTACCTTAACAGGATAAAGCGGACATCAATGTATGTGGGATGGAATCTTGTGGACTGTATCAACTAAAATTATGGATTAGTTGACGCAACCCGAATTGGATTCAGAAAGGAAATAATGGCAGATGGATCTGGCCTACATTTTTAATTTTTTTTTTAACATTTGTTTCTTCTCTATGAAAGTAAGACTCGTGTATAGAGAAGGAGTATATACGAGTTAATTTATGTTTCAGTTAGTCTGTGTACATATTTTTTTTACTTCAGTTACAAATTTATGATAGTCCGTAATTTTTCTAATTGTGATGGATTCATTTTATTGTTGACATTCATTCATTGATCTATATTTTGGGTTGGACGACAATTTTTACCTCCACTAGACTCGCACTTTTGTAGTGAAGAACGGAGATCACACTGCACTTCCGGATAGTGTAAAAATCGCTATTTTTCGTGGTTCGGATTTTTACGCACGGCGACATTTCCACTTCCGGTTCCACAAAAAGGCCCGTTGACAGCTCGGCGTCAAAATGTAATCGTTTAATCATGTAATATATATATACTTTAAAAACAAATTAAACAAATCAACTAGAAAAGTACACAGAAAAAATCTATTTATTGAAAAGATTCTTAGTTGCTACCGGGATTGGAACCTGGACCTCTTTGTATCCGGGGAAGCACATTTACCACATCGCTATAGTGAGTTAATAAATGTATTATTCCATTTTTAAAAGCAATCAACTTTATATTGCAGTGAATCTCAAATGTCTTTGAGTAAAACACGCTAGAATTAGATAATTATTCCATTATATCATTTTTATTAAATAGATTTATAGGCGCCGGTTCCCTCTGAAAGAATTAAATTTAAATTGTGATGGTTTATGTACATGGTGACACATAACACGGCGCCTCTGTATCTTCAAGAGATTTGAATGATAGACGTCAAACTTTCAGGTCAGCCTCTACTTCAGCCACAGGAAGGATTGTAGAACCGACCAACCGTTCCCAGAAGTCTAAATTTGGTAAATAGCCAATCGCGGTGGCAGACCCAAAAGTGTGGAACTCTTTACTGACTAACTAACTTACCATCACGCCGTTTCCCCGTGGGGGTTGGCAGAGAAGATAGAACGCCTCACTCTTCTGTACTTACACACAATTCTCACCTCATCCACATTTATACACCATCTCATACAAGCTCACCAATTATTGAGGCTTCTAACAGAACCATCCTCCAGTATTTGGTTTACCTGGTCGTGCGAAATTTTCCCCGGATGTCCACTATTTCTGGTGCCATCAACACTTACGTCACATAGCTTCCTTAATATTCTCTCCTCATTCATCCGTTCCATATGACCAAACCACTTTAGTGATCTTTCTTAATCTTATTCACTAAGATAAGCTTTACATTATTTTCTTATTTCTTCATTCTTTACTTTGTCATAAATGGATCTGCCACGCATACGCCTAAGCGATCTCATTTCAACGGCATTCAGTCTACTTTCATTCCTCTTCTGCCAGCTTCAGGCCTCATTTCCATATTTCAGCTTCGGTACCAGGACTCTATTGTGTACCGCTAGTTTTGCCTCGGTTGACAAGTTAGCTATAATTTCATTCAAAACGCCGTTCACTTTGTTTCCTGTAGTCACCCTCCCTTCGATATTTTTATCAGCCTTTCCGTTTCTATCAAACATACTTCCCAAATACACAAACTCATCTACTTGTTCCAAACATTCATTATTTACAAGTATTTATCACGGTGTCTCGCTTTCTTCCTTCTCGAATACCATCACTTTCGATTTGTTGACATTCATAATAAGGTCACTTTCCTTGCATACATCATACTTACTAGACTCTGTAATTCTATGCCCTCCGCCATAAGAAACAGTGCATCAGAGACTTTATTTAAGAAGAGACTAAAACCGTATATTTAAAAAAAAAACTATTTCCTTAAGTTAAAATAACAGTTTAAATAATATGAATTAAAAGATAATGTATGACTATAAACTGTTATTATATGTTATTATGCGTAAAGCGCCCTTGAGATGAAAGTTTTTACGAAAATGGCGCTATACAAATAATCCAATCATGTTTACAGTAATGTAAATACATAGTGTATTGAAACCCCCTGTACTTTGTAAGATTTCTTGAGATATCGTACAGCTAAGAGATGTCTAGTGGTAGAAACACAGGAGAATTTTAATATCCCAGGTGCATACGAAATACATTAACTAAATGCAGGTGGTAACTATTTGGAAGTTTTTATTATTTTATTGCTGGCACGATTCACACTAGTCAAATAAGAATATTAGATGTGACTATTAAAAAATAAATAATAATACGAATTAGGCAATAATTATATTATGTATAATAATATTTTATTAGTTGGAATTATAATAATATTCCATTAATTGATAGACGCACGGACTACCAAATATATAGACATAAATTAACGCAAATTTCAGTATTTGCATTTTGGTATCACCCACGTGATTATTTTGCTACTACTTACGCAATCAAATAGCTTCGAGACTTTTTTGAAATATATGACGCGATTGGAACAGAAATTTAAACGCTGGCAATGTAATATGCATGAATGTAAAAAATACGTCTTGTTTACACAAATAAATATTTTTACTAATGCATAAATGTGTCATATGATCGGATTTATGTTTCCACAAAGAATGTTTGTAAAATGCCCCTCGTTCCGCAACTAATATTCCAAACCCATCTCTTATGTGTACACTTTATTTCATATCTATTAATTTACTGGTCTGTGTGGTAAAATGTGGTAAAAATCATTAATAATATAATGAATGAATGGACAATGATAAGGAAGATATATGTTAAAAGTGTTGATGGGACTAGAAGACATGGCTTGACCAGGTAAACCATGTACATACTGGAAGATAGGAGTTTCAACAATCGTTGACAAACATGAGAAGATTTATGAGGTTGGATAAGACAAAAGTTACGTGTCAAAACTGAGAAGTGTGGTGCTCTATTATCAATGCCTACCCCTGCGGAAAACGTGGCGAGTTAGTTAGTTATCATCAGTATCGTCATCAATAGTGGCGATAATTTTTTATCTTCTAGAAGTGTGGCATTCTATCCTCTCTGCCTATAGAGAAACGGCGTGATGGTAAGTAAGTTAGTAACAAATGTTTTTCTAGGATGATGTATATCGTGGATCGGATATACGAAGCGATAATACAAAATTTACAGGTAGGTCAAAATTAAAAATATGCTGCATAAGGTTATATAAAATAAGATTTTAAAAAAAAGCGAAAAATAAATTATATCATTAAGGCCACATCAATATTAGTAATCCCAGAATAGGATGAATGGTGGAGAATCTAACCTCTCGTTACAGGCGAGAACATCAACCACTACATTTCCGAGTAATTTAGCAACACGTGAAAATAGATATTTACAAATATTTTTATTTCTTTATTAATACATACTGGCTTCTTAAGTTTAAATAAAAATTTGTTTACAGATAACTAAGTTTATCAAAAATATAAATCAGTGTATTATATTATAATACAAAAGATCTGCATTATATACTTATATGACAATATGACAACAAAATATGTTAGGGGAGTAGCTATCGCATAGTCTACCATTTCACTGTGCCGATGATATAATAAATATTGTAGGAAGCAACAGGACGCAGAGGACAGAGTATAAATGACACGGATTCTTTTAACAAATATATTTATAATACAAATCAAAAGAGTAAATTATATTTGATAATACTCGCAATAAAGTTTTCAAATACAGCTTATAAATGTTTATCGTGACCCCCTTTGGCTGCACGGCAAACATCTAATCGGTAGCCGAACTCGTTCCATGCACGATGGAGCATGTTCTTGTGTTACTGCGCAGTTGGTACATAAACTGCTTCTTTTACGAACCACCACTGGAAAAAGTCACAGTGCGTGATATCAGGAGATCTCGGAGGCCAGAACTGAAGAGCCAGGTCTTCGTTCCCAACGTGACCTACCCATCGTTGATTTATTCGGAAAATCTCAAACGTCCCGGTGCCAATGAGGTAGATATATTATGTTGAACGATGAAGTCTTCTTAATCTTCAGAATTTAGGAAATATAGCAATACGAAATTGAGTCAATCATTTTGAATTACCTTATATTACTCGTATATCATGTGATGTTAAGGTAGTGAAGATGGAACATACCTTCTTTAAATGGTTTTGTTATTATTACTGTATATATTCTTGGAAGAAACTCACGTGTTAATATAACACCGGACCGATCCGAAAATCACAGAGGCATTAGTTATTGATGAGGGGATTTCAAGTAATATAACAGAAAAATTATATTTTATAACATATAATCAATATTTACTTCGACTGTTTTACTCAGTAAAAATATTATTATAGATTTGCTAAATATAAATATGATATATTATAGGTGTACTAAGTGGACCGCAAAGCCAAGATTATTGAAGAATAACTGGTTATACTGCACGAAAATGATTTGATACAGGCATACAATTTTATATGTTCCAAATCAAATACAGAATTCAATTAAATATTAAGATAATACAGATATAACTCATACAATAATACGGTTTTTTATCGCTACTTGCAATAATTTAAAATGAATTACAAATATCATTGAATACCGTGTACCATATTAGACTAATTTGATAACAAAATTGAATTATATTATTTATGATTTAAGTTGCTGTGCAACACGAATGGATGAAAATATGAAAACTATTATAGTATTTAGTGTTTTTATAAAATTGTTTTTTATCCTTTTATAATTATGTAATTATAATAATACCTTTATTTTTATATTTACTGTACAATACCTACAGTAATCTGTTATACATAAAATAATTATGAATACATATGAAATATTTAAGACATTTAACATATTTTGACAGAATATGTCAGACGTGAGTGAGAATTCTTGATTATTTCTTCCGAAATGGCGTGATTGATTATGAAGTTGATTGTTAAAGAAATTATTAAACTTATGTACATATTTTTGACAAATAGGATTTGATCCCACACTTTGTTGGCAAGAAGGATCGGTTGTTGCAGGTCCGATTCCCTGAAGGGCGGTAGTAAATTATATCCACTGACAACACTCCCAACAGAAACATTCTGCTTTTTATAAACAGGGCTGGTAAAATATTCCATCCAAATTTTATTAACAATGTTGTTATTCAATAAGAAAAATATTTAGAGAGAAAATATTTATTATTTAGGTACCTACCCCAGTAAAATTTATCAAATAAAACTGCGTTAGAAAATTTCGTAATATTTTTATATACTCTCATTTTACCTTGTGTTTTATTTTTAAACAGTGCCGGGATTGATACCAGGCATAAGACTTTGGAGAAAACGAGAATCGATTCCTCAGATGCTAGTCGATCGCTTTACCATTTAGTTATTCCCCCAGTAGACTGTGGTGTCAAATTATCACATGAGTGTATAATGCTGATTATTTTTTTGTATTTGAATTTATATTTTGAAATATTTTATTTTTTATATATTCTTAACATTAAAATTTAATGTTAATATGAATAATAGTGACACTTGGTAAATTTTGTAACAATCTTAATGCTGTTTTTTTTTATATTAACATTTATTGCAATGATTTCTGTTATGAATAACTTTTTTATTTTTACATTTTTATGATTAAATTTTAATACCGATATGACGAATAACTACATACTATTTGCATTTTCAGAATATAGTTCTGTGGTATTTACAGATATATTTTTTCTATATATCTTTCTAGTTCAAAATTGTATATATTTAACTTTGTTCAAACCACTGTGTTATTTTTACGTCAACCAGTTTCGATATTAACGTATCTTCGTTACTTGAGTATCTACACGTAACTCTGAGACATTTAAAACGTGTTTTTTTAACTACCGTGATAGTTTGTAATACAAATTAATAAATAATTATATCTGTATTTTGTCAGTATTGGTGTATGATAAACATTTGTACCTAATTACGCTTTTTATGAAGTTTCTTAAAAAAAAATTCTAGTTGATGGTTTTACGTCAGTGTAATACAGAAGTATCTTTCGCTCACAATAATAGAAAACGCGAAAACATTATAGTCAGACCAACGTAAATCGGCGAACGGCGAAGAGTGCCACTGTACTCATACTGAACTTTATGAAGAGGGGAACAGCCGCGCGCGGACGGAGGGAATGTTAGTTCGAAAAGTCACTGCTCGCCAATTTACGTTGGTCGGACTATAATCAAAATGCTGTCTACGCCCGGTAGCGGTTATGTTATACTATCGTAAAAGATATTTATAAATTCGATGTCAAATTGTATAACGCTCTCAGTGTCCATTCTCCATCCTGGGGCACGTTTATGAGTGTAGTTTAAAAATATATTGGAATACTTGTGTATGTAAATTACATTATTAAATATACTCGTATAAATAAACATCACAGTGTGATCTGAAAAATTCACAAATGATAAAAGTCAGCAGTACAGTGTGCATAAATATTAAATAAATTACCAAAACAACTGAGATATTTTATCATCTTTGATTAAAGATCTGACTAGCGTTAGTTAACGAATAGATTTAATAACTGCTGGTTAGCGCCATCCCATGAATTATCTTATTCTGTCGAATAATATTTAAAAAACCACCAAATAATGTAATACATGAAAAATAGCTATGTACAGAAGTAGTGAAATAGA
This sequence comes from Eubasilissa splendida, assembly GCA_031772225.1. Lineage (NCBI taxonomy): Eukaryota > Metazoa > Arthropoda > Insecta > Trichoptera > Phryganeidae > Eubasilissa > Eubasilissa splendida. Next base: position 10,826,422 of record CM062866.1, on the reverse strand, counting down.
CCCAATTTAATATTAAACATATTATTGATTTTTAAATGTTATCCATGAGACAAAAACAAATCACTCAGAAGACTCGCAAAGTTTTGAAGCAGTGCGAGTGACATGGCAAAAAATGGTGTAATACCAAAGAGAGTGGAGTGAATGAAATCGAACCCAGCAGCTTATTGGCTGATGATAATGATGATCGTGACATTATACAAATAGTGACTAAAGTGATAAAGTCAGTACTAAAAACAGATATTTCGTTTCCATAAATTACAACAGAAATCGACTGGCTCCCGATTACTATTCTCTCGGGCGCTTGTATGCGTTTGTGCCGCATCGAATTGTGCCAATTTGGACCATCAAAAACATCGATGAATCTAAAAACTTTATCATGTAACAACGTATTTTTTTATGAGCTGTGAATGAATGAAATGCCTTGAAAAAATTTAATCTGTCTTCAAAATTATCATTAACGTAAAAGAGGCGTAGTGAAGTAATTTCAAGTCATGTGCCATGTTTTACGCAGGTCCTAAAAAGATTTTTTTTTTGGGACCCAACGCTAACCCAAGACCGTTTATAAGCAAAAGCTTCTATATCGGCCCTACTCATTCACCGTCAGATTGGCATTTTTTAATGCTAAACAGATGACAGTGCAACGTAGCTCAGCGCATAAGCGTCCAAGCAATGACGCACGGCCGCCAACCAAAACATCCCTCATTACATCCATGATCCCATACGAAAATCTTTATTTTGTAAATTAAGTTAAAACACTGTTTTATTCCACTATATTTTGTTGTGTTAAATGTTAGAACTTTTTCGAGAACATCTTCTCATTATCAATAATATAATTTAACTATAATTTAAAACACTTTCATATAGTAATACATGTTGTGTTTGGAGTTAACTGTGGTGGGGGTGAAGGTGGGAGTGGAGTTAAAATGTATAAGAGAGAGGATGGTCTTTAAATTTTAATTATTAAATATTTCTAAATTTTCTAGAATGTCTAACTTTAGTCGAGAAGTATAAGATAGAATAAAAATTTGCGAGTATTTGCCCTCTCGAGGTGTAGCGAAACCTTATTTCTTTAGTGCGAGTCGAGGAAATTGTAATTTGGCGTTCAGCTCTTGAGATTGATATCAAGGTATAACCAGATTCTTTCTGTCCTTATACCTTTCTTCATCCAATAGGGTTGCGTCAAACAAACAATAACCAGCAGAGATACAGTCCACCACGAAATCTATTTCCCACCAGACTATAATATAAAAATGTGTACATTAAAAATATTTATTATTTTTAATTAACCCCGGACAAAATTGCCAACCCTGAATACCTTTGGGAATGCGTAATATATGTATTTAAAATATATTCCAAACATTGTTAGTAGCCTGTCGATTTTGGCACTCCCACTGAAAACATTATGGGGTGCTTGCAGACAAACGCCTCAAAAATATGGATTTAATATGCAACCATACATGCGAAATCGTATACAATATTTTCAAACCTTTACTGGTTTTAATAGTAATTTTATGAAGTACGAAAGTTAATTCCGGAATGTGCTTTTTATGGCGAACGTGTAAGATATATTTTTTTGTACCGATAAATCATTTTATTGATTTGCTAGCTATATATACGTGATGACGTCGTATACATATTTAGAATGACTATATTTCAATATACCTTAAGATTGTTTGAAAGTAAGAAAAAAATACAAAGAAAAATTAGTGATTTTCCAAATAAATTTAGTTCCGGAATCCTTTTACATTTTATACACAACAGAACCTTTTACCGTTTGTATACATGATAGAACATTTTACAGTTTGTTTGACATGATATTAGTTATGTACATTTTTTTTCTTTATTTATTTCCTCCTTCATATCAGTATCAACATACGTGCACATTACTATGAAAGTGGTATAAGTCAAATTTTTTTCGTTTCGAGATAATTTAAGATATGCGTTTGAATAATTAAAAAATATTTTTATAATTTATTTTGACATAAAAATGTTGCGTGCACCTTATATTTATTTAAAATAATGTGTCGCGAAATTATCGATAAACTAATTTTTTTCATTTTCTTGACTTGGACAACTTTCGTAATAATGGGCACATATGGTGACCTCAAACTGATGAGACTCAGTTCAGAGAGCGCCGCCACAAGTCCCGATCCTGGGTCGACTCAAGTCCCTCCGGCTAGATACAGCGCATCTACGAGGGTAGTTCAATAAGTAACTTGGTTCGCATACTAACACATGGCGCTAACGTCATCTGTATGTGTAGTCATAAAGTTTTCTTCTTATGAATAAATAATCTATGGTCTCAAGTTAGTTGTTTAAACATAAGTATTTTAAGTAACAGTGAAAAATTGTAATTTTGAATAGTGAAACTCCAGTTTCGTATTAATATGTGCGGATAGTACAAAACAGTACCTAAATTTTTATATTTTTTTCGCGGAATCCTTCATTTATTTATTATTTATTTAATAAGGACAGGTGGACGGGGGGGATCCACCCTTTCTCGGGACCGGTTTAGAAGCTAGAGCTTTCTTGTCCTCCCCACTCATCAAAGCTACTAAAAATACGCAACTTAATTCAATTTCATATTTAAGTATATGCAAAACAATGAAGGAGAAGAAATTCAATGTAGTTATTAACAATTAAGATTTAAGATTTAGACCCTCCAGTATGTGCTGTCTTTATTCATAAAAAATCATTGAACATAAATCCATAGAACATGGTTTTACACACAGATGAAAAATTAATGGAAAATTAAGGTGCAGTATTTCAAGGCAGACACTCAGGGATCCATTCATCAAAAAACACTCCCAAAAGAGGGACAGTGGACGACTCATTTTACTCTACAGATCCCCAGCGTTCCACGGAACATCATATTTAAGGTATTTCCATTATTCCATAATTTATGTTTATACATTTAAAAAATTGGCGTAACACCACCAGATTAAAAAAATGGCGTAACACCCTCAGAATTATAACTAATATTCTTCAAAATGTAACAAAACCCGGCCGAAGAGCCCGGTGAGGCGGGGTTAAAACCCTGAGAGTTGATCACCCTATTAAAAATATTATAAGTTAATTTAAAAAAATTCGCACTGCATCGCATGGAAGACCAAGAACTAGGCTAATCATATATCTGTAAATTCTATGGACAATGCGTATTTTAGACGGTTGTCGGTTGTTCGGTCCGTAATTCATAAACATTTTATATGTCCATATGTTTTGTCAAAACATATTAGATAATATGAATTTCCTCTTTAACTCAAATTGCTATAGAATGGGCAATTTTAACAACTGTTTAGGGTACTATACTGAATTAAAGTGCCAAATTTCCAAGAATTTGAATTATGTGAATTTGTTTGGTTTTGAAAAGTGTATTTCTAACGTCCTCAATTTGAACACTTGTATTTAAAGTCAGTAATATTTCTGATACGATTTATTATTTCTTATTAAGTGGGTTTTTTTTTTTTTTCATAGAAACCACACGAAATGTATTTAAATATATGGTTAGGTATTACAGATCTAAAAATACTTATTGTGAGAACTATCACTTTATAAATGTATGTGTGTGTGTGTTATGAAAGTGAGTGGTAAGAGATGTACCTTATAAGAGCCCATCTTTGGGGGAACAGGTCTCTTCCATCACAGCTTCTTCTGAATAATTAGTCTATCTCTGAATGTAAAATTTATATTTACTGTATAACGTGTTATAATAAACGTGTAATATTTTTACCTGGAAAGACTGACGAGACCCAAGTAATAAGACAGTAATCAGAGGATATAGCCCCAAGGGAATCTGGAGGTTATCTAAGAATTATCACACTTATATATTTAAAAATGTATATTTTCTTGGCATCCCTATCCATAAATAACTTCTTATTCTAATCTTATTCATATATTCAACTGAATATTAACTAAATTAATAAGCATATATATATCAAGAGGTGAAAGTTAAAATGTTTTAATTGGCATTTAATTATTTTGTTTGTAATAAAATGCAATATTTTACATAACCGACAAAATCTACTCATTTATTAGCTTAAGTGTATTATTTGTAGCGATTTAAAATTGTATGGAACCGATATTGTCTCCAACAACATATTTTAAGTCAAGTTGGGAACAAATTGAGAAAATGGATTTCTGATATGGAGTTAACCCAAAGTGCCAATGATTAATGTAAGTATTACTCTATGTCTACAGTTAGATTAATATTTATAATATATTACTGACAGATGCGCTACGATGATATATTATATAAAAAAATCATACAAATTAAATTATTAGAAAGATATTTTGGTTGCTACCCGGAACTTTTATATTATTCAATTCACAACATCTCAATAAAAATGTGTTTTCATTAAAAAATATACAAATTCAATCAAAGTTTATACAAATTTAATAAAATGGATTGATTTAATTCATTTAACTTAAAGATATTTAGAATTCATTTCAATATAAAAGTCATAACTTTAAAATATGGAATAATTGATGTATCAAATATAAAAAATACTGCAAATTTGTCGAAAACATTATAGATTGATATGGTGAAATGTTAGTGTTTTTTTTAGATAGGAAATGCTTCAGTATCCCCGGTAGCAAACAAAATATATTTTCGAGAGATAGGCTTTTCTGTATATTTTTGTGATTGATTAATTTATATTGTATTAAAAAATATCACAGAACTGTGTTCCGACATTGCAACTTCACAACAAAAATGTGTTTTCTTTAAAAAATATATATAAATAAAAAAAATTATGCAATGTAATTTATTTTCACCGCTTAGTGCATCTTATTATAATTTGCATTCAAAAACAGCAGTTGTTTTCCACAATAATATTGTTTTTATGAAAATATCTTTTTAAATACTAATACCCACTTTATCCGACGCACGTGCGTCGCCATTTACAATTAAGCCATTAAAAATGAAACTGAACCCAATGTTATTAAAATTGCGTAGGTACCAACCTGCACAGATTCTTGTCCGTAATGACAGGTAATTATTTACCTCTTATTCTCTTAGTCCGGTATCTGTCGAGATTAATTAGCTCGTCGTTGTGCACAGAATCATAATATTGAGATGTCCGCATTTACTTTTAACGAGATGTCTGGAAGGGACGGCCATTGTTTATTTTTCATCTCAGCCTCTGAGATCGACACTAACAAATCTACAGATGTCAGCGATCTCAAACAATTACAAGAAATATATATTTACTCACTACGTTGCTTACAGGTAAACCATAGCGAAAAAATTTAATTGAATTTATATTTTGTCTTAATACGAATCATCTATTTATTTCTAATATTATTTAATCCATTTATCGAAAAAAATATATATTAAAGAGAACACATTCTTATTGTGAAGTTGTAATTATTCAGAACAGACGGTCTGTGATATTTTTAGCACTAATTAAATGTATTAATTACAACGATATACATATAAAATCAATTTTATCTAAAAATATTGTTGTTGCGCTACCTGGATCTCTTTCCAAACCGGGGAAGGTACATTATCCAACTATGCTACTTTTGACTATATGTTACACTTTTCAAATTTTAATATATCTATCGTTCCATTATTTGAAAGCTATGTTTACTTTGTTTTTACGGAATCTCAAATACCTTTGATTAAACCGATGGTAGACGCCACAATTAACAATTCATTTTTATTAAATTTTGGACACATTGATACAACTTATGTATTATTAAGGAAAACACATTCTTATTGTGGAGTTATAATTATTCAGAACATAGGTCAGTGATATTTTAAATACTAATTTAAAAAATCATAAAAATGCATAAATAAAAAGCTATTTTAAAATAGAAATCATTGCAATAAATTATAATAAAAAAAAAATCTGCATTATACACTCATATAATAATTTGACACCACAGTCAACTGGGAGAATTGTTAGATAGTAGCGATCGACTAGCATCGGTTTCTACAAAATCTTATGCCTGGTATTAATCCACACACCATCTATTTATTTCAAATCCAATCTAAGTGTTTTAATATAAAATAAATTAATAAATTAGAAAGATATACAGAAAAAATCTATCTGTCTAAAAATTATTTAGTTTCTACCAGGATACAAACCTGAAAGCGCATTCTCCAATTTCGCTATAGTAACCGAGCTCATTGATAGATTTTTTCTGGACACCTTTCTAATTGATTTATTTAATTTGTTTTAAAATACCACAGTTCTAAAAATTCATCTTCAAAGCTAAAAATATGTTCTCCCTAATTAAATTATGGTATATTACAGAAATGCATGTAGTTATTTTTATTGATATTCTCATTCGATATTTCTGTATGGTGTAAAATCATGGCCATGAAGACAAGCGAGAGAAGACGGATGCCTTGGAGACGTGATGCTTGAGACACATGTTGCGCATGCCATGGACAGTCTCTATTCTGCAGGCACTGAATATCAAGGACAGACTCTCAACCATTTGAATGAGACGAATCCTTCAATTTTTTGGGCATCTTGAGAGAAGGGAAGATAGCTTGGATCGAAAATATCCCGATGGATCGACCTAGTGGAAAAGGAAACAGGTACTTATCTAGTAACAACCCTATGGTCTGCAGGATGCTGAGAAAAGAGGAGGAGCACAGTCAAGAGGGAAGGAGTTCATGGAGATCACGATCATCAGTCATGAGGGATCGACGTGGATAAAACGGAAGTGGAGATCTAATTCTTGGATTTAAGTCCATTGACGTGTTGGCACATTTTTTAGTTTTTATCATTGCCGACTTTTCAGGCTATATTTCAGAGGTCATCGTCAGGGTTGATGCTATAATGTCTGATCTAATATAGACAATGAATTGTGTCCTCATCTCATTATGCACGAAAAGTGCAGTCCTGGCTCCACGAAATAGGGAGAAATTACGCCCAAGAATTTTTAAAGGTACAAACTTGAAATTAAATTGCTACAATAGTGTCTTGAATTGTCTGATTGTATTTTGTTCTACCCTTTATGTATATATATATATATATATTTATACATTGAACATTGCACTAGCTTTGAGTTTTGCGTTGTAATTGTATGTTGTCTAATTGCATCTTACTTTACTATTTACATATATATTATATCTTATACAATAAACAATGCATTTACTTTATATTTTACAATATATTTATTTAATCTAATGACATCTTGTTTTACACTTTATATATATGTACATATATATATTTGTGTACATTGAACATTGCACATTGTTTACTAATATACCGGAAAAACACTGTCTACTATAATACAGTAAAATACTAGTGTAGCGGGCAGGCTACCCAAGTATAATATGTCTTTCTTTGCTGAAATGTTCATCCGATTATAATATAACTCTCTTTACTATAAATCAAATAAATTATTATTATTATTATTGGCTGCAACAAAAACCGACAAATGATCAAATAATATATTTGTGGTGACCCTACTCACGCCCGTAGACATGGCCGGGTAAGGGCTCACCTATCAACCATTAGGGCCCGAACCAGAGCGACCAATGAGCACCAACAAATGTATATTATACGTCAAAAACGGTTACTGCCAAGTAACTATCGATCACTTCTTCGCAGCAACATTGCCATACATCCGCATCTCCAGCGAGCTACTCCAAAGGTCAACAGCGCATTTAAATTGTATTAATTCATCACCTCAATAAACGAAACGTTGTAAGTGCTATTTAATGTATACACCCTACTCTAGTTACAATAGAGACCCTACACTGCGACATACAACCAACAGATCTTCTTCAACGAGCTTCTGTCTCACACCATCTTAACCTTCTGACACAATCTCGAGTCAATCATAGTTTGACTAACACACAACACCAACTCCTACACCTTGTATAAAATTATCATATATATTTATAATCAAATGTTATTATACACCATTCAGCACATGAGTCGTTGAATCAATATGCGATCTATTCCATTTATTATTTTTTTATATAAACTATTTTACTAAAAGTTAGATTTATGGCACAATCAGGTAAACCAGATAACGGAGGATGGTTCTGTTAGAAGCATCAACAATCGGCGAGCTTGTACGAGAAGATGTATGAATGATGATAAAATTATTAGGTGAACACTTTCTTATTGTGAAGTTGTAATTATTCAGAACATAGGTCTGTGATATTTTTTAATATGAATTAAAAAGATATACATATAAAATAAAATAAGGTAGATGGCACTTTCAAATAATGGAACGATTAAATGTATTAATATCAAAAAGGTAACATATAGGTTCGAAAATTTGTCGCTAAAAATATTGTCGCTGTAGCATAGTTGGATAATACACCTTCCCCTGTTTGGAAAGAGATCCAGGTTCGAATCCCGGTTGCGCAACAACAATATTTTTCGATAAAATTGAATTAATATGCATATCTTTCTAATTAATATATTTAATTCATATTTGAAAAATAAAACATATCTGAACGATAATATCATTTCATAAGATAGTCAAATTTTGTAATAATTTTATCAAATCTTAAAACATCGTAGTTGAACAGAATGGAGTATCTATTGGAAGGTTTCCATTAGTTTGACTGTAATTGGTTAAAAAATAAATAGATCCAACAGATAATTAAGACGTTAGTCAAACCATCAGTTATAACGAATCGGAACTCGTATTAATTATATACAAGAAAAGTAACTATACAACTAATATGTACATTAGGCTCCTTCCCACCTTTTTAGGGTGACCATTATAAAGTACCTACTCCATAACATTATTTCGAGGTACATACTTAATTATGCTCATGATCGAAAATTTTATGAAAGGACACCTTAGTTTTATTTTTTAATAAGCGTAGAGTATTCATATTAATTTTATATTTTTATATGTGTCGCTTAAACTTTTAAATTAATATAAAATTTAAAATTTGTGATAAAAAAAATCAGTTACATATATATAGTTATATTAATTAATTGATTTAAGAAATATTTTAATTTATAATGTAGCACTTCATATTAGAATATTTGTTATTTTTTTAATAGTAGATTTAATACATTTTTAAAATAATCAATAAGATATATATACATATTTCTTTTTACATTTAATTCTTCTCTATGAAAGTAAGACTCATGTATAGAGAAGGAGTATATACGAGAGTGTATAATTTATGTGTCTGTTAGTCTGTGTACATTATGTGTACCGATACAAATTGATAGTAGTCTGTAATTTTTCTAATTGCGATAGGGAGATTGTTAAAAAATGTGATGCCTTGATAAATATAGTGAATTTGAGTTGCGGTATATTTTAATTTTGGAATATCGATTTAGTCTCTAAATCTCGTAGATCAGAATTCGCTTCTAATATTTAATTTAAAAAATTTGGATTATGAATTATTTAGACTTGGATGCTTGGATAGTCATTTTTTTTTTAAATTATTTTTATCATTATTTCCATACTTCATATAACATTGGTTTCATATAAATTACTCATTTTAATCATTAAATATTTCAATGTATGGAATATAATACAATATATAATTGTAATTTTTTTTAAATGTATAGCCTCGCTGGTGATATGTATATATATCACTAGCGAGGCTATACATTTTATTAAAATTACAATTATAATATCGTATATTTATATAACTAGCGTTTAAAACTAGCTTTTTCTGAGTTGGATTCCATATTTCTAAAATACCACAAATACTTATTCTTTGACAATAAATGTTAGAAACGTTATGAAAAAATAGTTAGATATTTCAAGATTTAAAAAATTATCATGATGAACGAAAAGACATTTTTAAAATAAAAATCTTAAAATTATGTTGGATGTACCTTTAGAAAAAATGACATATTTTCACTCTAATGAAATTGATCAAATTCTCTTTCAATATGTGGCATACGCAAAGACGTTGGGATTTTAACATTTATATGTATAAGATAGTATAAAAATGAATACGTGAATTCACTTTAATCCCTTTATGCAAAAAAAGACCTCGACAAGGTTTCTAACCTCCCCCTAACTTGCGCTCTTTCAGTACTTGAAGACCAATCGAGGCTCAATAAATTTCTATAAATGTATTGCATCCAAAAAGTTTATGACCGTATAGTGCTTGATTAAACAGCCAGATCTGTGAGACACGAGTAGAACAAAACCGAACGTGTTTTTAATATCTCTAGGTTAAGATTACTTAAATGTTTTCTCTTTTATATATTCAATAACAGTACGTAAATATATATTAAATATGAAACGAAGTGTACATTGTCTTTATTACGAGAAAGAAAAATCATACATGATATCTGTCATCTTTTCTTATCTATACTGTCTATGGTATCCCATAGAACAAAGCATTTTCCGCAATTTCAAAACGACACTTTTGTTTTTCATCCGATTCCAAATAGTATTTTTGTGTTTATTATTGTCTGTTCGCGAACGAAAGTGGAATAATTTTAATTAAGTAAATAGAGATTTTATTTACGTGTGATTTGTTTTGGGGAAAGCTCTATCATTGAAAAATAGATTCTATTGAGAACCTGACCGCTCAACGGTCACTAATGGCCGGGAAGCGGCTATTTTGCGTCCACAATGGCCGCAGGGCCTAGCAGCAAGCAATCGACGATGGCCGGTGAGACCTGACCACGCATTTTTACTGATTACCCCAACTTAGCTGAGTACAGGACCACTTTAATATGTGATAACGAAATACGGATTTTCATAGAGATAAATAGATCAAGAATTTATGCTACCACAATGAGATATCTCAGGTGAGTAGCGGAAGTAACAATAATAGACCGAGTGAGAAATACCGCGATAAAGGCGACCACCAATATTATATACATCGCCATATTTATACATATGTAGGTAGATATAAGAAGATCTCATTTGGGGTTTTGTGAATGCCAGAGCAACGATTACGAAGATATATAATCTTAACAACTTAGGAGGGTAGGCTGCTTGTGGGTCGCTCCAGACTATTGGTTATTAATATGAAATTTCATTTATCAATCGCCAAATCTCTCTCATTGAGAGCTTTTTAGCTACACGTTTTTATTTTTATTTTTAAAATAAAAAATATACAAATGTATTTTGAAATATCCTAAACATTAAAAAATGCAGTCATCCTACACGCAAGTATACTAAAGTAATAAATAACATTTACTTTTAAGGATATGCCATTTTTTAAGATAAGACAGTTTTTTGCGCCAATCACAGCAATAAAGTGTATATTTGTAGATGTTTATTTATAATTAGTTTTTGAAGAAAAAAAAGTAATTATTCCTATAATAAATTGTATCTGCATTATCTGCTAAATATTTTTTTATGACATAAGTCACCCACTCAAATTAGAAATATAATTATATTCCTTAGGTACATTTTAAATTTATTTGCCAGACTTCGTACAAGCGTCTTGAGCAATATCTATAAATTGTCAAACCAATTTCGCCGATATGTTAGTTTATTACTATTAAAATGTATATTTCAATAGAAATCCATCCACGTCGGTTCCTTATGACTGACGATTGTAATCTTCATTCTCGACTCCCGCCTTCTTGACTATGCTCTTCCACTTTTCTCGTCATCCTGCAGATCTGAAGGCTGCCACCAGAGAAGTGACTATAACAATATTTATTTTACTATTTGATTAATCCAATTGGTGGGATCTTTCTTCCTCATTCTCTCCATCCTTCGAGCTTCTCTTCTCGTGAGGTGCCCAAAAAATGAAAGGATTAATCTTAGTCAAATAGTTGAGAGTCTATAACTCATGTTTATTTCTTGTAGAATAGAGACATTAGTGTATCTCGCTGTTCATTGTATGCAGCATGTGTCTCCATCACATCTCAAAGGCACCAATATCAGGCTTCATACGTGCTTTGGAAGCTCCACATCCATTATGTTCTAAAGTAATAAAGCTTTGGACTTTTTGATTCTATCCGAAAACAGCACTGCTGCAAATAAATTTACCCTGTCCTTTAGAGACCAGTCATAACACACACTACGACACGGCGCGCGCACAAAGCGAATCAAAATACATATGCATTCTCAACTTTCGAACATCCTATGAATCGGGTAAACACACAAATACCAGCAACAGTAGATTCTGTCATTCGTTCCGTATCCACAAAGTTTGAAAGTATTCGACTTTCACGCATGCGCATTCAGTCCCGACTATCAAGGTCTTCGAATACTCTATACGCATTCGTTAACAGCATCCAAGGTACAAAAAACGATTTTAATGCTTATTGGTATAATGCATACATATTACGAAGCGGCGGATTATTTTTAAGAATTTGTTTGTGTGACGCATTTTTGACAGTTTGTCTTGAATACTTGAAGCCGAATTAATTGAAATATTGAACATCTTTCGATTATCTATTTAATTCAGCATTTACATAAAATAAAAATGTATCTGTAATTGATGTTGCCGAGCGTAAAGGATTTATATAAATAATTTGGTAGACTATTTTTGTCAGTAGTTGCAACTTGTTCGTGAGGTAGTCTATAGATTTGTATATTTGATAGCAGTATAAATTTAGTATTTAACATCCCTTCTACAAATAATCACCGACCACCACTGATCAATAGTTCTTCCCTTTATTGTCTTCAGAGCCCATGATTGCGAACATAATTATTACTCGCATTTCTACAATATATCTTAATCCGAAAATCTCTTCTTACCAAACCATTAGACTTGCTGCATGCTCAATTTACAGATATTTGCACAGACAAACAATTTTCAAACTAACATTGAACGTAGTTTTGCAGGAAGCAGTCAGTCATAGAAAACACAAACAGAAAAGTGTAAATAATCAAATCTACACAACTGAAGGTTCTTTACTTTTGAAATGGCAAATATTATCTATATAGATACCAAAATTTAAATGACATTAATACCTATGTACTAAATTTTGTGTACCGTTTTATACCTATGTGGATACCAAATTTTTAAATAATGGATTTAAGAGATATGCCAATAGATATTTCAGAAAGCCATTTTAATGATTTTCTGTATGATAACTGCCTTTTTGGCAGAATATAGGATTGACCTAACTGTGTGTGACTTATAATAACAATATCTCTTTTTAATTGTAAACTGGCTACTTTCTGCATAACTACATTTATTTGTATTTATAAGTTAAATATTTATTTTATATTATTCTGATTAGATTCTGAAAATATACGTTTTCTACTTTTCAGTGTGCTGAACAAATAGCGTCAATTATTTTCCAAAAATATTATCATCAAGTCGTCAATTAAATATATTTTTATACTTTTAAAATTAACAATATTAACTTTGTGGTTAAAATTCATATTTTTATTTATTATCTTTGTTTTATTAACCACTTAATTATTAAATATATTTTCACCAGACTCGATTAAGTTATTATTTGAATATATTTGAAGCTTTAGATTCTCCCTCATTAATGACGAGATTCAATATTTTTCTACTAATAAAGATAACATTTGAGATATAATGTTTAATTTACAACTGTAATTATTTTAAACCACATTTCATGCGCCGTACAAAATTTAGTAACGCAATTAAAACATTCCTTCGAAATCAAAAGAGACACTTTTATGATTCGAGACGCCTTCGTGAATACAGCGGGAGGGACAGGCGCGAGGCGCGAGGCACGCGAAGATCCCAATTGTAAAAAGGAACAAACACATATTACTGTAAATATGTAAAAAATATGTGAAATTAATGCTTAATAAATGTTATTTTGTTGAAGTGCATATATGAAATCTGTTTTTATAAATAAAAGCTTGATAAATGAAAACTTTTCAAATTCAATATTATGCATGTTGATTTATTTAATAATCATTTCCAGTTTGTAAATTGCAATATTTTCAAATATTTTGTTTTAGAAAATATATAGGTACCTAATCATCATCATCATCATCATCACCATCGTCGCCATCGTCGCCATCGTCGACATCGTCGCCATCGTCGCCATCGTCGCCATCGTCGCCATCGTCGCCATCGTCGCCATCGTCGCCATCGTCGCCATCGTCTTCATCGTTGCCATCGTCGTCATCGTCTTCATCGTCGACATCGTCGCCATCGTCGGCATCGTCGACATCGTCGCCATCGTCGTCATCGTCGTCGTCATCTTTAGCAAAATAATCAACATCATTAGCACTGCTGGATGAAGGCCTCCCAATGACACTGCATCTATCTTTGATCCTCTGCCAATATGTCCATATCACTCCGATTGGTTCTAAATAGCATCTATCAATCGACACTTCTAGATTTATTGTCTCGTAGATACCATTCAGAAATATTTTTTGTTCATCAATTATATCTGCTTCTTAAAATATGATCCCGCCCATTGCCGTTTTTGCTTTTTAGCAGTAACAATGACACCCTTCACCCCGGTCTGCGCTCTAACCCACTTGTTCTTTTTTTCTGTTGCTGTCTCGTTTGCAGCTTTTGAGTTGGCTTAGTATTCAGAGTCCAATTTTCACCGCCACGCGTAAAGCTTGGAAGAATGCACCAGTCAAAGAGTACTCGCTAAAGACACAGTGGTATGTTTCCTTTAAAGTTAATATTCAATCTTACATGTTAAATAATATATTTTCAGTTTAACAAAAAAGTTAATCAGTATCGAGTGCATGTAAAAGAATTTTGGTGATGCAGAAGCCAATCGGGATAAGAATGTGCAGCCTCCAAGGAAGGCCATTCTGTAGTGATGGCAAGAACGTAGAATTCCAAATGCTCCCGATGACTTAGTACTTGCGTGCTAACTGAATGTCTGACTAATGACCGTAACATATAACATGTAATCAGAACGATGAAACCTGACAACGAATAAAATTTAACAAGCATTAGAATCTAGGTAATCACAGATATCTTTTTTACCGTTTATAAAACCTACGAAACATTAATTATGCAGAATTGTACTATCCATTTCTTCTTTCATTTAATGTTAGATAAATCTCTATTTTAATAAATTAACAATTCTATTTATTTCAATTTTTTTTCTTTTATATAGTGAAAATTAAACATCTCAATACATACAATGAACAATTAAAAATATATTATAAACATTTTCGGTGGAATAAATGTATGATGATTTAATTTTCACCACGATGAGCGGAGCACCTACTAGCGCCATCAAGAGAGGACGGCCACGTGCATAACCTGTCACCGGTGGTTCCAGACATTATTTTGCATAGCTTCACATCGTAAAATCGCGTTTAATCCAGTCATGTTTTATAACGTATCAAATTGTAACTTTTCTGAATAAATCATGTGATTTAACCATATGTACCTTTTATTCAATCTTTAACTGGTCCGATTGCTTCATTCCTCTATACTGAACATTTAAAGGTTTAAACGCCACGATGAGCAGTCCATCATGAAATAGCACTAGAACTGCCCCTAAACATTATGGCACCCTTAAGCAAGCTAGAAAATACCACCCTCATATTTCATCAAATTTAATTATTGACGTGAAGTATTGAATTTTTGTTGAATTTTGTTTTCCCTTACTTTTATCTTAAATGTTATATTTCTTAAATATGCCGCCTTTAACCAACAGGTAAAGCCTTACTTACCTACTGGTTAAAAACGGCCCTGAATACCACACTTCACACTGATATTTATGACCTGCTATTTATAAAACGTCCACCAAAACCTCAAAAAATATGATTGTAATATAATATAGACGAACAAATAACTTAATGCATTTGTATCCAAAAAATATATATTTAAGAGTAGATAATTAAAATAACTTGTATACAAAAAGATGATTAGTTTTATAACTAGTTTGTTTAATATTTTTATAAATACTCATTATAACCTTAACGGTGTAAGATTATAAAAGTCAAGTATGTATAATATCAAAGTATTCAGGATATTTATTCTAAGAATGTTTATCCATGCTGTCAATAATTATCATCTAATATCTAATCACATAAAAACTTTCTTAAAAACTAAATTACAGTGCTTGGCCAACACTCTTAAGTCATTAACTTTTTAGTGTGCACACCTATTTAAGTTTAATGTTTTCACTCCGCATTTGATCTAATCACCTATCCAATTAATGAGCAAGCTGTCGTGTAACGTGATGCAGTTAACTGCATTAATATTTAGGTGCTAAAAAAAGTGTTAGTATTTTCCAATCTGGCTAAATACTTCCTCATATCGGTTAACTCCCGCATACCAACCGTGCTAAATTATTGCTAACTTTACAAAAGGATTTTTAAATATCCAAACAACGCATTGCGTTAGAAAAAATATGATGAGGGTATGATTATGAAATAATAAATTTAAATATTAGTCATCGACTCAAGCCTGATATCCCGTGATTCATGGGTATCAGCAGAATTATTCTCCACTGATTCCAGCCCATCGCGGCATCTAGTCAATTAATTTTTCCCACGTTAGCGAAGTCCACTATGACATCGCCCTGCCAGCATACTTACATACATACTTTATTTATTAAGGAGAACACATTCTTATTGTGAAGTTGTAATTATTCAGAACGGTGATATATTAATACATTAAATTAGTATTTAAAACATCACAGACCTATGTTCTGAATAATTACAACTTCACAATAAGAATGTGTTCTTAATAATATTTTTTGAGTTAGATTAATCGTAATCATTTGACGTTAAATGTATATTTATCATGATGATACTTAAAATAAAGTCCAGTGTCATTTTTTACATATACTAGAACTTTACGGAACAGCTCGTAATCGAGAACTCCTCTCTTTTATAATAATCTTCAAATTTATACTTAGAATGAAGCTAATTAATGTACGTGTTGCTTTTCTGAGTGGAATCGAAAATATTTCATAAGGTGGTCTCATACAGGTTTTCTTTAAATATAACATTTAGAAATTTAAAAAGCATTCCATTTGTTTGTGTTCGTTATGTCTTAGTATATTTGTCAATTTTTTTTAAATCTGTCAAAATTCAGTTGTCTTGTATGTTGTTGTAATTTTAATCTATTGCAAATTGCGGTTGCCCCATTTTTGTTCTAGCTGAATTGATATGGCAGTTTTGGAAGGGATGTTTTATTGTATTGATTATTTGTATGTGTTCAATGTAATTTACCATCCCTGTAATGTTACCGTAATCTTTTGAATAAGTCTTAGAGTTTCAATATTTGTTATGTTATAGATATTAAGTTGCTGTGTCGGTTCAAATTGTTAACAATTTTCAGCATTTTATTATATGGATTTTGAAGTCTGTTTAAGTTTATTTTATTTCATACGTTCAAAAGATCTTTGTTATGGACAGACTATGGAATCACCGACCACTTGGTTATTAGGAAATTGTCTTACCACTAGACCAAATAATAATAATAATAATAATAATATTGGATAATTTTTATAGCGCAATTTTCATAAAAAATATCACCTCAAGGGTGCTTGAGGCAAATAATTATTTTTTAATATAAAATAATTTTAAAAAAAACAGTTGTTCCATATTCATAGAACACATTTTTGGCACTTCTTGAGAATCAGTCGTGACCTATATTATTAGCGGAGTGGATTTTATTTAACTCCGATGCGTCAGCATTGTATTGTGATCCTGTGATTTGTGCACAGTGATTATTGGGTGAGCCGCGGGTGAAGTGATTGATATCGCCGTCTTTATTTTGAAGCGGAGATCTGCCCGCCCGCGTGCTGTTTGTGTGATCTCGGCTGCGACTGCGGGAGTAACGAAGGCGTCATACACGAGGTAAGGCGAGCAGTCTTTTAGAATCCCGATTCCCCGAGATCCACTGGTCCCTCGACTGGATTCTCTCCCATCATCGACCCTTATCCGTTATTTCAGGTCCCCTTCCTTCCATCCTTCCTTCCTTTACCGCCCCCCTTTCAGCGATTCCGATTTACGACCAGAATCGTCGTAATCCAATCCGCGGGACGCGCGACTCGAAAATCGCGCAATTCGTTACGGTAGATCCTATCGGCGCGGGATCTACGTCTTCTTTACAACAATTATTGTTTATTTCCAATATATTTATAATCCGAACACGACAGGTACGCTTGGGTTAAATATGTTACCGTTAATAACAGACTAGTTCAGTAGTCGGACAACATCCTGTCCATGTCTAGTTCAGTGGTTGCTGAACGTTTTTTCCCCCACTTAGCGCTCCATCGCCGAAGGGGTACGGATTGATCATGGACTAGCACTTATCCCTCATTAAATTAAATTTGCGCAATCTGCGTGTCCTGAAGTGATATTTTACTAGCCTAATCGTCTCCCAACGAGGCTTTTAGCCATATCAGTGAAAGAAGGATTGAATAAGAAATGAGGAAATCTGGTTAATCTCGTTCAGTCACATTATCAATCAATCTAAATCAAAAAGAAATTCCAATCTTATTTAGCAAAACAAATGCGCATTATAATCTATCAGTGAAAAATTTACTAAAAGATCTCTAAAATAATAATTATATATCGTTGTACCTACTTATTATTATTGGCTCATTTAATAATATGAAAGGTGGTTGTTGCGACTAATTTCAAACAGATATCTAAACAATAAAAGAAAATAGGTTTAAATATGAGATTGGATAAGATAAACCTTTATTGACATAATTATTTCGTGTATCAGAAGTGAACATGCAATTATATATACACTTAGTAGTTTAATATGTGGTATGCAGAAAATATTCACCTCTGATATATTCGTGCTGTTGTGGTGTTATTTAATTTAAATGAAAAAGGAAGAATAAGATTCCACAGAGATATAAAAAAATAGAGACAATAAAAAGATGTAGTGAATGTGTAGTGTAGATATGATTAAGTTAGAATATTAGACAGCGATGCATCTAACTAATCTCTAACCGATTGAATCATATATTGAGTCCGTATTGGCGTAATCTTTTTGGAAGTGAACAATTAAGTGCGTTGTACAGTTTTAAAGTTGAAAACATGTAGAAACGTTGAAAGAATGTTGTTGCTCTCGAAACTGATGTATAGATATTAATTTGTTGCCTTATGTGTGTAAAGATAGATATATATTTAGCTGTCTTCAATAATTTTTATTAGCCTGTAAAAAATATATATAATTCAATGTATTTTTATTTTACATCTTTCTCTCTTATTTAATTATCTTATCTTCCCCATTTACCAACATTGTGGACTAATTGATACCTGTATTAATACATAATTCATCGCTTTAATTTTTACATCATATTCAGAACAGTGTGTGGCAAAACTACATGTCAATTTTTGAGCTTCACCATAAAGTTGTCTTCGTGATTTCAAAATTGGTCTATCGCTTAGCAGGTTTTTTCCATTCTACAAGCAATATATCCCACAAAGGTGTATATATTTTCTTTAATATAATTTTTTTGAAGAATAATAAAACACGATTGTCTCGCAGTCCAAGATTCAGGAATATTTGTAAATTGGAAATAATGTAAAATATTGTATGATTAATCAAGAATCAAGATTTTAAATTATCTATTATATTTTTTTTATCTAGTAGAACGAACATGGAATGAAAAACGTTTAATATACCATTGTAATTGTAATAATTGTGAATTGCAATTACGTGTGTATATATGTGTATATGTACATGTATATGCAATAAATCAATATTATTATAAGAAAATAGATTATCAACAGGTCGTTATTGACCTTGACAGATATTTTTAAGTACAGTTTGGAGATAGAAAAATTACAAATGACAAATTTTGTGATTAAAAAATTTTAAATATTAAATTTGGTTCGGTACACGGATACACACCATTACATTACAAAGATAACACATTATTAAATTATTAGGTTCAGATTAGATAGATTCACAATGTTTTTTAATTATTAAACCTTGTGGTTTATTTGATTTTCTCTTCCATACGTATTTTTTTTTTAAATAAAATATTTTCCTTAATATTCTTACTATTTTGAAACGAAACTAAATTCTTGTGCTGTGAAGATAGGACTAAATTTCTAGTCTCCTGGGATGAGGCTCGAATCCTCGATCACTGAATCTTCTACAAGATATATTTTAAAACTTCTACCAATTACATTCCAACTACTAACGTCTCACTGTATAAGATATTTATAAGAACTCACTAAGCTTATTGAGGTCTTCCAATAACCAAATATTTCAGCTGTATTGAAGGCAAGAAGACTAAAATGGGTAGGACATGTTATCAAATGTACCAATTCAAGAGAACTTCGTAAGGTTTGTGAGGGTACGCCAATAGAAAATCGGAAAATTAATAGATCGATAAAAAAATTAGTTCTGTTTGACATCGATGTTACAGTATGGAAGACTGAATGTGAGATAAGTTCTAGTTGACTCAGATGGCACTCACATTAGATTTTTATCTGACTAAATCAGGGCAGTCTTCTTTGAAGTTGGCTATTTTGTGCAGAAAGATAATATCTGCTGTGTGTCTTCGAATTTGTAGTGATGGAATTTTAAAAAGAATAGATGTCTCACCAGTACTGTTAAATATTTGATTACTACGAAAGTTGAGATATTTCGAGAAGTTATTCTGTATTTTTTCTATTCTCTTAATGTGCGCGCCATATATTGGATTCCAGACTTGGTAGATATATTCGACGATACTTCGAACATATGTAGTGTTTTTATATTGGTAATGATACTAAATTGTTTGCATACCCGAAGGGTGGAACCTAAAATTATAGTTGATCTGGCTGTAATTTGGTCAATGTGATTATCATAGAGTAATTTGGAATCCAAAAAAAATTCCAAAATCTTTAATTACAGATTTCTTGGTCAAAAGTTGATTATCATAATAAATAACCACATATCAAGATAGATAGGCTTGAAGGATAGATATGTGAACGCGATGGACTTGATAGGCCATTAAAGCCAATTACAGTACAAGTTTCAATATACAGTGAAATTTAGATCGATCATTCCTCGATTAATCGTTTTCCCTCATGTGTCGTTTATTTCTTCCAATCCCGAATTAATTTTATACAAAACACACAAAAATAGATCGCATCGGTTGTTCCTCTACGCATCATTTTACCGCATTAATCCTTAAAATTACGCAGAACATTTTGTTACGCTGGATTGTTTTATAATTGCCTACCTAACCGCACATTGACAACGAATAGAGCGAGCCAGCCACGGTGGTAAAGGTCAAAAGAGAGTGGATCTTGAATTTCGCGTCAACAGTGATGAACTGACATATGCGACTCAATCGTCATTGGCAAATAGTTGAAACCAATGTGTTTTAAGACTACGAAAACTTTAGCCGTAAAATATTACGTAAACAAAAAGGCATGGATGACTGCAAATATTTTAAATTTATTTTTATGAGACCTTGACACAGAAATGCGCGTAAAACAACAAAATATTTTATCAGCAATATTTGAATATGTCCTAAAATATGTTATATTGTGTAAAATGATCACTTAAGCCAGCCGAAGACTGATGGTAAGCCCTGTATTTACCCATACTTCCATATTTTTCCATATCTATTATTTGTTTAAATATTTTATTGTTTGTGGACAACTGTGCAGCTCTCCCAAATGAATTTTGAATTGAAGGAATTGAAGGAGACAACCGAAGAGGTTGAAAATGTCGATGAAGAGAATCCCTCGCCCGTACCTTCGTCTTCAGAAGCAAGCATGGTCTTCGAAAAATTGAAACCTTTTTTGTTATGCACATTCAAAATAACTGATGCCGGAAAAAAATGTCATTTTCAACTCCGAAAAAATACTATTTACTTACGACAATAACGCAAGAGCCAAAAAACAAATAATGGTGAAAGATTATGTATGTTGCTAAGTTAAATTATTATCTTTTGTTTTTGTGCAGCTTCCTAATATTATTTGTATTTAAACGCACTTTAACATATTCCCGCTTTCATAGTTTATTTTAGTATACCACTTCAAAAGATTAGATAAATATATAGAAGTTTTATTGTATACAAATCAAAAGAGGTAGAAATTTCAAATATATAACAAATGCCATGTAAAATAAATACCTGTATTAGTAAAAACACGAAAATTTTAATTATAGAAATTTATATCATTATTTAACCACAATTTATACTGCACTGACTACGTTAGAATCAAATGTGTTGAACATGGGGTTAAAAAAGGTTAATCTGTGGGTCGTCTTCCATCGTGGCCGCGACTCACAGTTGGAAACTCTCGATCGAACTAATCTGTACAATTAAGTATTATTGGTAAATCGTATCAGGTATGGGGCATGAGATACCATTAAACCAGGATAGGCCGCCTAACTGCCTGTGATTAGTAAGACATTTAACAGACGAGTTTATAAGGCAATTGCAAGACGTTAAGTCTACAAATAAAGCATGTTTAAAAAATCAAATTTATTATAATTATGATATATATCGAATCTTTTAGAAAGTTGTCCAATAATGAAGTGTAACTTTTCTTAAGTAATAAATTATAGTACAAAATAAATGTATCAATTAGAAAGATATACAAAAAATTTCAATTTTTCTAATAAATATTATTGTTGCTATCGGGATTCGGACCTAGATCCTCTCATATGCGGGGAAATGCGTTAACCGATTACACTACACCAACGTAGTAAGTTGATGACAAATTTTTGAACTTATATGCTGTAGTTCTTTCAAATTGATACATCTATTATTCTAAATTTAAAAGCTATCATCTATTTATTGCGATAATCTCAAGTACCTTTGAGTAATTTTCACCAGGAGACGTCAAAAATTAAATCAATTTATTTTTATTAAATTTTAGATAATCTTTCATACAACAACTTATATATTAAAGCGAATATACTATTATAGTAAAGTTGTAGTTTTTTACAACATAGTTCTGATGTATTTTAGTACAAACTAAATGTATCAATTAGAAAAATTCAATTTATTGAAAAAATATTTTTATCGCTACTGGGATTCGAACCTGGATCCTTTTCTACCCGGAAAAATGCGTTAATCGGTTAAAAACTGCAACTTTACTTCTTCTTTTATTCTTCTTTTAAACAGGCAATACACCTTTCAAGAGTAATTTGTGCCATTAAACAAGTTAAAACATTATTTCATAGAAATCAGTACAACAATATTATAGAATAGGGAATATTGCGTTACAAGTTAATACCATTGACTTTCAAGAAATTTGCTATTATATAGCTTAAATGTGGCGAGTTGAGGGAAAGAAGATGACACAAATTAACCGGGAGTTGAAAATTACCATTGACAAGATTATTGTAAAAAAAACCTTTGATCCGCAATGGACAGGAAAAAAAGACATGGTCAAGGGTTTCCTCCTCGGCACCACACTCACACATTGGGGAGTCTATTATCTTCAATCTGAACAAATGTGAGGCCACCTGGCCTTAAACTTTACAATAATAATGTGTTATCTTCAATTAATAATAAATTATATATCTTGTGCGATGAAATATGGTAGTTTTGTTACAGATAACTTTTTAAAAACAATTTTCCAAATTTCAAAAGCGAGCTATTTATTATATTTCCAAAAACTTAACATGTTTTTAGAGGTAGGAAGGATGGAGGGTGGGAGGTAAGTAAAAGAATATATAAAAATATATACTAGTGGGGACGATTCAAATTCATTTAGTTACCTTAAAAATAAATTAAATATGAATTAAATATATTAATTATAAAGATATACATATAAAATCAATTTTATCGAAAAATATTGTTGTTGCGCCACCGAGATTCGAACCTGGATCTCTTCCCTAACCGGGGGAGGTGCTTTATCCAACTAAGCTATAGCGACATTATTTTTAGCGACAATTTTTCGACCCTATATGTTACCTTTTTGATATTAATACATTTAATCGATCCATCATTTGACAGAAAAATTGTCGCTAAAAATAATGTCGCTGTAGCTTAGTTGGATAAAGCACCTCCCCCGATTAGGGAAGAGATCCAGGTTCGAATCCCGGTGGCGCAACAACAATATTTTTCGATAAAATTGATTTTATATGTATGTCTTTATAATTAATATATTTAATTCATTTTTAAAATATCACAGACCTATGTTCTGAATAATTACAACTTCACAATAAGAATGTGTTCTCCAAAAAAAAAAAAAACTTTAAAAATAGTTATATTGTTACTCAATCAAAGAAAGTATATACTTTCCATAGATAAACTATTTACAAATATCACTTAAAATGATAAGACTGAAGGATGCTTTAAAATTGTAGTTCATTACTTATTGTAAGTTTATCCTAGCTTTTAATTAACGATTTTTTTGTCTGCTAATTCACAGTTATATATTGCATCTAAGTTTTTATTTCGCCTAAATAATTAAGGATACTTATACTTCAGGATAAATGTCGTTAATACATTATTATATTATCATAAAAATATATTTATATTTTGTTACTATTATTCTAATGTTGGTCTATTAGTTAACCTATGTCGTACTGTAGGTATTCCTTTCTTGGGTAATAAATTGTATTTTCAATATTCAAAAAATATTTTATAGAAAAATGCTAGTTTTATAGAAAAAAACATATTTTTATTGAAGCCTTGCTTTCTATTAGTATGTTTTAATTGTGACGCCCAAGATTGAGATGGACAGATAACGTTCGAAACGATGCCCGTCCATCTAAGTCGCATAGCAACATAAAACAAAGAAGATCTGCAGTTAATTATTTTTCGTGAAAGTGTGCTATTATATGATTCTAAAATAAATTTAAGTTAAAAAAAAAAATATTTACCTTAATATGTTAAATATGGAGATTTTCATTTTTATTATATGGATTTTATCCCTCAATCAGTCTCTGGGTTAACACCGGGTGACCCCAGAAAGTAATAATTGATAATCTACAACGGAAAACTCGTTGAGAAATTCTCGTTATCCTAACGGGCGCAAACTACACGGTGAGAACTAGTTGTCTATGCGTTCAACACTAAAACTATTCATTATGCTAACTTATTAACTAACGAGTTTTATCACCACAGGGATTGCAATAGTATTGATGCATTGGATTTACGCTAACTGCAATCTTTCATCGATCGCAGTCTTTGGCACCCAGCGCCGGCTTTACGCACAGGCGGAGCAGGCGCCAGGCGTGCAGGCCGAAAAATATTCAAAAAAAATTAAAAACAAAATCCTAAGTTACAAAACGATAGTAGTGTGTAATAAAAATAATCCAAGTATAAATAATCCAAGAAAGCAAATCCAATAAATAACATTACAGTTATTTCCAAATAAAGCAGTAATTTGTAATCAACACTAGTGTCTAGAACGTATTTTAGTAAAAAGCCGCCCTTGAACAAGTTTCTAAATACTGACCTAAAAAAATACCACCCCTAACGTGTGTGGCACGCGGGCGATTAAGGGGGCGGTCAATTTATGTGGATGATATTACGAAAATTGAAAGCATCTTAACTTAAGTTACTAGGGCGGAAAATACAATCTTGCCTGTGACGGCATAAAGTCTAGCGCCGACGCTGTTTGGCACCTACGTAGATATTATGTACTTACATGTTTGTTTATTTTTTATTATTATAAAAAATGTGTAATCTTGGTTCGAATCCCGGTTGCAAATAAAATATTGTTTCCATAATTTTTTTTCAGTATATCTTTCTAATTGATTAATTCAATTTGTTGTTAATCAAGCTACTATCAATATTTCACGTTTTTTTTAAATAAAAATATATGCTTATTTTTTAATACCAATATCCAATGGTGCCAATATTCCCCCTAAGGTGTAGGTGTGCACGCACACACGATTTAGCATCATAGCGCACACAAAAAAAATAGTGCGTGCATAATTTTTATCAAGATTTGCAGTACGTTTATTTATCCTCTATAAAATCATATTTTTCATTGTGGAGAATGAACCCAAAGTATGGATCTTTTTGTGAAAATTATTATTATTTCTCTTGACTTATTCATGCGTCTTAATAAATCATCATTAGTAACGTGGTCTACCTAGGCTCTACCAGTAAGTAGCCTTGTACTGATAAGGTAATGTTTTTCTTATTTTCTCCCCCTTCGCACATATAATAGCGTTGGTCCTTAAAATTACACAAACAATTTTTTATGCTCATACCGTAATTCAAAACTAGAGGAAACCTTGATAGGTACCCTCAATTTTTTTGATACTTATATATACCTAGTTTATATCATCATAACCATAACCTAAGTTTATGCTTACTGCTTACTAATTGTAAATTCTATAATTAATACATATCTATTTTAAAAAATAAATTATTTATCGTGTTTAAAAGGGGGCATTTAATATTGAATCGATATATTGTTCCTCTTCCAATTATTACTACGTTCGTATCATACTCGTTTATCTGCTTTTTTTATTTACAATTCTCTCCCATTTTAAATAAT
This sequence comes from Eubasilissa splendida, assembly GCA_031772225.1. Taxonomy (NCBI): domain Eukaryota; kingdom Metazoa; phylum Arthropoda; class Insecta; order Trichoptera; family Phryganeidae; genus Eubasilissa; species Eubasilissa splendida. Next base: position 10,800,193 of record CM062866.1, on the reverse strand, counting down.
GAATATTTACAAATCTTGCACGTGTGTAGTTTTCTTCTGGTTAGCCTGAATTGTCGATACAGCATTCGCACGAAGATGTGCTGTGAAATTAATTTAACATCCGCTTAACAAGTTGGTATCTAATTAGACGATAAAATGATCGCAGGGTGATCCTTAATACGCCAGGTATGCCGGCCAGGGATGTCCTATACTAAATCGATACTCCGCGAAACAACATTGCTAAATCGATATTGTATGCTTATTACTATGTTCTGAAAAACTGCAACTTCACAATAATAATTAATTACGTATTTTTTTAGTGTAAAACATGTATTCGCGCATTATTAAAGTAGACTCGCTGAATGTTTTAAAATCGTCGGATGGTATTAAGTACGTCGACGTACCTGACCGCCAAATTGAGTGATTCCAGTAAAAGTATCCGCCTGGTACTGCATTAATGTGGAGTGACCAACCGACCCACTTCATTATGAACAACTCGAGTTGTCCTCCCTCTTGATTGTATTTCTCCACTATTCTCATCATCCTTGAGATTTTAGGACTCACTAGAGAAGCACCTGTCAGTGCGACGAGTAAATGATGTTTCACTTATCCTCCTCTATTTGACGTGGTCTAAAGCAACAAGCTTCTCCAAGCTACGTTCTCTTTTTGCAAGATGTCCAAAAAGTTGTTTTAATTAATAATAGTAATTAATTAATTTTCTATAGAGGTTTTTCATGAAACAACCATTGCCCAAAGAGCAACGATAAGGGCTATGCTTGGAACAGCAGCGTAACTACGCCTATGTAGCCAATGTGATACATAGGGGTCCAAGTAAAATAAGGGCTCATTTTTTCACCTGCTTTTTCGTGCTATTGTGGTGTAATTTAATTAAAAAGTAAATCGACAGAGATACAATAAAAAAATGTAATGAATATGTTGCATTTCTAAAGTGAAATATTAATGTATTGTTGTGTGATTAAATTTGAATGTTGGACAGCTTTGGCTTCTATCTGATATCTATCCAATTGGATCATATATTGAGATCATATTTGCGTTATTTTTTTGTTAGTGAACGATTTCCAGTTAGTGTTAAGAGTGTTGAACAGTTTAGGAATTAAAAACATATAGACACGTCGAAATGATGTCGTTGTTGCTCTCGGATCTGGTCTGTAGATGTTTATTCGTTGTCTTGTGTTGTGACCATGATTCATTGCTTAGGGTGAGTTATTTTATTTAAATAGAAATATTGTACGAATCTAGAGTCGACCATTTATTACCCTCAGAATAGCCTTCTGTTTTTACTCATAATAATAATAATAATAATAATAATGTGTTTATTCCAGCGTGATCAGGTTTTCTTTTTTAACCCAATTCGCCATAGAGATAATACATACTATGTTATACATTAAGATTATAAAATAAATATAATGCTATTAAAAAGAAAACCAAGAGAAATATTAATAAAAGTTCACACATATATACACACAAAATATAAATATTACATATATATAATTACTTCAATCACGGCCATTGTTGTATATGTAGCTATTTTGTAGGCGCTGCCATTCTCTGGTCAGGGAACCAGCTTTCCATGAGAGCGCCGCTAGCACCAGAGGGTTGGTGCTGGGCTCCAGCCACAGCTTTATGCCAGCAACTCAATGTCTCAGAAGCGGAACGAATCCATGTATACGGCCTTCGGCTTTATTATTAGTATATTTTTTTTGCCATTCTCAAGGAACGACACATGCGGATGAGCGGGGATAAAGGTAGAAAGAATACTCCTATATCCATCAGTTTAGGAATACAGGATAAGGAAGTTGACCAGATGATATTACAGAACCAAAAATCTACAAATAATTTACCTTTTTTTTTTTCTAAAATTTTTTCCTTTTCTAGTAAATTTGTATTAAGTAATGATTTGAGTAAGTTACAATTTTTTTTTTTTTAAATAGATTCTGGCAAAGAAACAATATATGTTTTAGTTAGTTATGACATCCTGAAGAAGAAAATGGTATTTTTCGAAACCGGTAGATGTATTTAAACTCAATTTAGTGGTTAATAAAACAAAGATAATAAATAAAAAATATGAATTTTAACCACAAAGATAATATTGCTAATTTTAAAATTAAAATAATTTACCACTCGACACGTCTTGTTTTGAAGTTACAATTCATAATTATTATTTTTTAAATATACAAAATATTTGCTTGATGCTACACACCCCTACAGAGGAGACCTTTCGCCGTCCGTTAAGTGTAATTAAACAAATCGGCCAATTAAATGCATTTTTATTTGTTGCTGTTAGCCAACAAAAGGCGTGGAACCGGTTTCCAGCGGGCGAGCCATCATCAGACGGGGCTCCTAATTAACTGGACCAAACATTGCCTCCTTCATCTGAACAGCCTGGCGGATGGTTCATGTAAATATTGTTTTTGTACGTGGTCCATCATACATATTATTATAATATAAGAAAGTTCTTTAGATTAATATTTAAAAAAAAAATTAAAAAAGGAGTTTATTCATTTTTTAAAGGAGTAATTTGATTAAATAAAAATCTCTAAAAGGAGTAAATTAATTATACGAAAGATCTTAACAACGAACACTTTAATTATAAAGAAGTTTTTAATGACGTTGATATTTTTATAAAATTTTCGACTCGAGCTTATAAGCTCGAGATTATGCTTTCATAAGATTCTAAAGTAGGATGGTGTGCATTTTAAATTAGAATGAAGCCAATGGAATACTAGTTTAGAAAATACGTGATTAATTTATTGGAAATATTACAGATATAATAATCTTGTTAAATAATTTATAACTAAACATATTTCACATGAATAAGATAACAATACACAGATAAAAATAAAAACATAGTAAGTACTATGTACAAAGAGTAATGAACATAAAAATAAAAACACGGAAGAGTAATTTACATATTGCATCGAAGAATATTATTTTGGTTTTTAAATAAAGGTAATGAAACAGAAAATATATCAATCATTGTAAGCTCGGCACATTCTCACTATAGGAGAGCGTAATCCAGAATTTTTTTAAAGTTCGACTTGTGAGAATGTTGAAGAGATGTTGAGATCGGGATACTCACGATGGGACATGGAAATAGATTCATTATAAAAGGAGTAGAAAATTAAACTTCTTTCGACAGATTTTGTACAAGATGTATTAATTAAATTATTCGATAACGTGGAGTGAGACGCGTGAGCTGCTAATGAAGCCAAGACCGGGAAGAGAGTGAGGGCTGCTGACCGTGGCGACCTGCTCCTCGCAATGGCTGTCGGAAGCGACGCGGTACATGCGGCCAGTATATTGTATATTTATAGCTGATGATAAGCCTCAACAAGATTCTTTGGAGAAAATCCTTGACTTTCACAGGTCACTGAGTACACACCAAATGTCAGAGATTCGCCGTCTCATGCATCACTTATTGTACATTAAACTTCAATCCATTGACCATTGATATTTCAATCTACAGTTGGACGAATTCAGCGGCAGTTAAAATTGTTTAAATATTTACTTGTAATTAAACGTCTTCTATATGTTTACAATAGACCTGGCACTCATACATTTTTTTAATGTATTATATAACCATTTTAAATAAATATTACAAATCAATGAATTTTTTTTTTTTTTAAATACCTTACTCTTGTTAATCCTTCAAACTGTATGATATTAATAATAATATTATCAAGGAGAACACATTATTATTGTGAAGTTGTAATTATTCAGAACATAGGTCTGTGATATTTTAAATGTATTAATTATAAAGGTATATTATACATAAAATTTTATCGAAAAATATTGTTGTTGCTACCGGGATTCAAACCTGGATCTCTTCCAATCCAAGAAACGTACATTATCCTATTACACTATACCAACACAGTGATCCAGATTCGAATCCCGGTAGCAACAACAATTTTTTTCAATAAAATTGATTTTACATGTATATCTTTGTAATTAATACATTTAATTTGTATATAAAATAATAATATTGCTATAATAACGTAGAGCGAAGTGGAATAAAATATCTAAAAAAATATATTATTTATTAATAAACCATTTTTGAAAAAATAGAACTTCGATCAACCCTGTTTTTTTAATCCTCGGTTCGGGGGTATTTGAATTTGGTCTTGTTAACCGCTCGTTAGATGACCCTAATATGTGTCTGGATCCAACAAATTTACAATGCCTCTTCACGTTTTTTTCTTATGTCCTTTTTTAGGACACCCATTACCCGTTGACCAAACGAGGTGCTTGTTTATCCTGATACAAAGAAGTACATCGTGCTTATAAAATATCATACACCATTGTTTAAATGTAAATTAAAAATTTTAATGTGAAGAAAATAAAAAAATTTACATAAAAAACCACAAATTTGTTTCATTATATTATATATGCAAGTACCGACTGATATTTTTCAGTTCTAGGAAGATTGATAACTAAAATTAACTAAGATACATCAAAAATAATATTACAGATAATTTTTAAAAGCAGTCGCCTCCAAAATGTTATTTTTTTTACTGACAATGCTGACAAATTGTTGAAAAGCCATATAAATATAGGACTAGTTTTCAATAGTCGACAGATCTAGACAGTTTCGTTTACAAACAACGTCAAATCCATTTCAACCAATCACGTCAACGCAAAGACAGACGTCATTTAGCTGAATGCCTTACATTGTGAGGTTTATCACAGAGACTAACAATGTTTCTTCTAATTTTGAAACACCGTGTGCGCATGTTTGTGCCATTTTAAGGAACAATGTTATTATTTGTGCGCTGGGAGAAAACATAATAAAAATATTACCATACCTAAGCAATAGATAGAGCCTAAGTTGAGCACATTACTGATGAAGATTTATTAAGACGCATAAATAAAACTAATTATATACATTTATATAAGCTACATACTTCGATCACATTATTCGCAATGAAAAATATTTTTATAAATACAAATTAAATGTATTTAGAAAGATATACACATAAAATCAATTTTATTGAAAAATATTGTTATTGCTACCGAGATTGGAACCTAGATCTCTTCTAACCGGGTAAATTGCATTAACCGATTATGCTACACCAACTCAGTGCATTAATGACAAATCTTCAAATTTACGTGTTAGACTTTTCAAATTGATACATCTATCGTTCCATTATCTGAAAGCCATCTTCTTTATTTTTACAGAATCTCAAATACCTTTAAGTAATCCGATAGAAGACGGAATTGGAAGAGTTTTTTCAATTAAATTTATTTTATATGTATATCTTTCTAATTAATATAACTAATTTGTATTTTATAAAATATCACATACCTATGTTCTGAATAATTACAACTTCACAATAATAATGTGTTCTCCTTAAAAATGAAAAATGTTTTATTTTACAACTAAAAGGAATTATCTTGGTTGTGTAACCACAGAAAATGAGTCAATGTTCAAAATATTGGTGTTCCTATACAAGATAATTCAACATACTACAACATGGGCACCAACCTTAGATTGAAGGCAGCGCATAAAGAAGAAACCTTGCATATGTGAAAATAAAACATTAGTTTTTTTATTCTACTCGTTTTATTTACTTGAGTCGCATTATCAATCTTTCTTTATATTGATAATGCCCTTACGAGGCGAAACGCGTCTGAAGTAAATTAAACGAGAAAAATCAAAAAACTAGTATTTTATTTTCACATATGTGATAATGGAGTTCTACAAACTTACCTCGGAAACAGTAAAAAATAAGTCGTGATAAAAATTGTGTGCCCGCTATATTTTTTTGTGTGCGCTATGATGCCCAATCGTGTGGGCGTGCACAACCGCACACCTTAGAGAAAACATTGGAGACTAGATGTTCGTTTTTCATAACCAAAAAAATAGTAAATTTATTTTAAAATCATTAAATATCCCATTATTTTATTTGATCAATAAGCAGATTTAATCAAATTTGAAAAGTACGCCCTGATATGTTACATAATTTATTGATAAACTAAAAAAAAATGATTGAATCCAAAATATATTGTAATTGAATGGATACCGATTACGAGCCGGAGCGGAATTTAATTTTGCTCCAGTTCATTCTGAGCCCTGCCTATAAATAAATACCAAAAAAATTACGACACATTCTTATTGTAAAGTTATAATTATTCAGAACATATGACTGTGATATATTTTAAATATGTTAAATAGAAAGATATACATATAAAATCAATATTTCCAAACCAGGGAAGGTGCATTATTCAACTATGCTACAGCGACAATATTTTTAGCGACAAATTTTCGAATGGAACGATTAAATATATTAATATCAAAAAGGTAACATATAGGTTCGAAAATTTGTCGCTAAGAATATTGTCGCTGTAGCATAGTTGGATAATACACCTTCCCCGGTTTGGAAGGAGATCCAGGTTCGAATCCCGGTGGCGCAACAACAATTGTTTGTACAAGTGTTTTTTTATGTATATATTTCTAATTAATATATTTAATTCATATTTAACATATTATTTCAATATACACAAATATATATATGTAAACTTATACATGACCTATTCGATCGACAAGAATTTAAAATAGCCACAATTGTTGTAAGCGCTTTATAAACGTCTCTTTACAAATTACACACGATCTTTGTCCGTCGTACATTAACACGAGCACACACTCCAAATACGGCTCACGAGAGGAACGACTAACATTACGCAAGTACAAGCTTTTCGTGTGAAATAATGTGCTAAGGTTAGCGGCTGACAAATTTCGCCGCCCACTCGACTGCGATGTGAAGGTTTTGCCAAAGGTTCTGGCGTGGTTTTATGCAGCAATACGAGCTGCTTTCAATTGAAGACATTAGTCCAAAGTTATGTTACCTGATGCTAATTAATATACAATATAATTTTTTTTTTTTCTGTTAGTGTTGTGTTCATACTAGATGTAAGAATATTATAATTTTTACAACTAAATAAAAAATATGCATACATATGTACATATATTTTGAGTAAAAGTTTTTTTATTTTTTGAAATATATTTATTTGTATTTGTCACAATGTAATTTTATTTTATTTGGAATTACATCCAGTTTTACAGTAATAAATATATCAATTGAAAAATGCAACCAAAAATTAAGCTAAATTCTGAAAAATGTAGTAAAAGAAAACGGCATTTTAATTTAACATATTAATAATAAATCCTAACTTTAGATAATTTAGAAATTCTAGACATTAAAAAATCACTGAACACTTAGTTCAACATAATTAATATTCAATTGAAGTTAACAAACACTCCTCTACTCAATATTTTCCCTATTTTAATGTCTCCCTGTTAATCATCCCCCTCCCCCTTACATGACTGCCACGGCCCTATAATTGATGTCATTTTAATATTTTATTTTATGCAATAGTTAAGTTGTACGCCTATAGTACACATTTAGTTGCACACAGTTAACCTATAGTATTATTAAAATAATATGTAAATCAAAATATGTATATATATTTTAAATAAAAAACATATGTAAAATGTTGCATTGTACCTAAAAATAAAAGTATAAACTTGAAATTTTTATGAAAAGCATCAGGAGATTAAAAATTGATCTATTTTTTTTACAGTTGTTTTCGTGAAGAGTCCAGGTCCCTGACGCGTTGGTAGCACTAATCTTATCTGAGTTTTATGCAGCATTTTATGCAGCAGTTTCTTTGGATATCATGTACGACTTCAATTGCTTTGCGGGCCGAAGTAGCAACGATTAGCGTTCACCGTGCAAGTATTTTTTAAATAAACTTTACGAGATTATTCCCGCCGCCAATTGAATCACCGTAGTGATGGTAAACCGTTCTTGTGACTGTGATTGTGTTAAATTGAGATTTGAATATGTCAAAGAACACACGATTACTGAATTTTCACCTATAAAGCACTGTTATTAAACAAATAATAGATATCTCATAGAGACATATATGGAAGTATGGGTAATTACAAGGCTTCTAACCTGTCTGCGGCTGGCTTAAGTGATCATACATATAACGTTCACCATTCTCACCCGTCAATCTCAACATCTATCAAATTTTTAAAAGTTGTAAATGTATATTAATATGTGGACTCACTTCGAGTACCACTACACTAGCGCCATCTATAGACTAAATTTGATAATTAATTTCCCTGAAATAGCGTAGATGTCACAATGAGAATCTAATTAATTTTTTTGAAACTTCTGTACAATAAACTCCACTATCTTGATAGGATATTTGGTTGCTGTAGAACTAGGGCTTCCGAACCGGATAGAACCGGAACCGGAGAATCGGGTACCCGCGTGTTTTAAAAACCGTGAACTAGGTAATTTTTGACCGGATTCTTTTAATTTTTAGATTTCCAAATTAAACATCTTTTGTCATTACTTTTTTTTATTAACTTTATTTTATTAACCACTTATTGAGTTTAAATACATCTACCGGTTTCGAAAAATACCATTTTCTTCTTCAGGATGTCAATACTAATCAAAACATGTTGTTTTTTTGCCAGAATCTATTTTTAAAAAACAATAATTATTTAATAAATAAATAGTACCTAACTCAGATTGTTACTTAATACAAATTTACTCGAATAATTTTCAGGAAAAAAATTTAGAATGGGACTCGTAATAAAATTTATTCAGTTGTTTATAATTTTTCTAAAATATAATAGAATATTAATTTATAATGTACATAATAAAATTAATTTGTTCTTGTTTTCTGTCTATTATTATCTCCTTTTTATTTAAACCATATGAATATACATGAATATTTCGATTGAATAAAATATTTCAATTTTATAATTAAATATTATTTTAATGCAATACTGAAATCAAATATTTTAGTATATATTATACATATACAATATGAATCTAAACTCTGGATCAATATAATAGTGGAAAATTATTGCCCATTAACGGAACCAAACCCAGTACCCGGTTCTTTCATGAAAAATTCCCGAAAACGGATCATGCAGTATTTGGAAGCTCTGTGTGAATCGTTATCGAAAGTCATGAAAATAAAATCAGTTCACAAAATTGAGAAAAACGTATTTGTAACGGGTTTTAAAACCAAAGCGAAATTGAATTAAAATTTATATGCTTTTAATGAACTGCTTTTAAGGCATATAAACATGTTTTCTAGAGAGCTATCAATCGTTAAACTACTACTATTGCCAAATAATCATTTTCAAATACACTCCGTATTAAAATAAAAATTAAATATATCAATGAGGAAGACATACATACAGATAAAAACAATTAATCGAAAAAATATTTTGGTCTTAAAAATATTAGCGGGATTCGAACCAGGAACTTTTGCAGCTATTTCAAATTGATACATCTATTATTACATTTTCGGTGGCAGCATAAAGATAAATTGATTTTATCTATGTGTATGTCTTTCTAATTTATATATTTAATTTGTATTAAAATACCACAAAACTATGTTCTGAAAAAACTAAAACTTCACAATAATAATGTGTTATTTTCACAGATTACCAAATACATAAACATGAACTATAGCTAATTCCTTGTATCAATATGTTCAATTTGGTACCACTTACGCAATCAAATAGCTTTGCGACTTTTTTTAAATATGTGACTCGATTGGAACGAAAATTTAAATGCTGATTTAATGTATAAAATACGTCTTGTTTAAACAAATAAATACTTTTACTGTTACGTAAATGTGTCTTAAACTATCGAATTTATATTTTCAAAAATAATGTGTGTAGAATGCTCTTCGTCCCGCAACTAATGTTCCACAACACTCACTTATATGTATACTTTATTTCATGTCTTTTTATTTACTGATGTGTGGTTGTCTTTAAAAATACACCCTTCATTCTTCGTCAATTGGAAAGTGGCGCTTTTGTTAAATCGGTTATTTGCGATCGGTTGCAACATACCTGTGATAACGATATAGTATTGAGAGTGATTGAAATAATTAATTATGTATCTATGCTATATAGAAAGTACTTTATTAGCGGTACAGCCAGATAATGTGAGTAAACATAAAGAACTATACATAAATTACTTATTCATAAATCATAAAATTATTACACATGTATATTAAATAAAAATATTTAAATTACCCCGCGATAACAACCTGATTTCTATCTGATACATGATTTTTTTTATTACCATGAAGTCGTTAAATTGCATATGCTGGGAGGTACTCATTTAACTGCCACAGCCATTAACCTTAAACATGCCGATTGAGATACTTGGAGCATGATCACCTCTGTCTTATGACGCAAATTACATTAGCACAATTTATGTAGCCAATAATCCAATCGATGTTACAATTTTTACAATAATTATTACCCATACAAATTATATTTGTATAGGCTGATAATAATTAGACTATATATTTATATAGCATTATTGTCGTAGATGTATGCCTCCAGCATTGATAATAGCGCAATAACTAATAAAATTAGCTCATTTTTCTCTATTTAAATGCAAATATAAACAAATTATCTTATTCAGTTATTTATGGCCTACATATGCGATAAATATTTATAAAATAAACTTTCAAAAAGGTTAAAATTATTATTTACGTAAGAGAAATAGTTTATTACACTATAATATTTATGTATAATAAGTTGACGTCTACTTAGCTATTCGTTTGGTTTCAAAAACATGTGGGTAGTAATACTAACTATACAAATATTCGACATAGTTTATTACAAGGTTTACTATTAAAAATTTAAATATGGGCCTCTGTGTATGACTGGGAGGCAGAAATACATGCATTGAAGAGTGTCTTTTCAATAACTCAGAGAATAGCGTTCTGTAAAAATCAATATATTTTTATTTAATTTCAATTTTAAAATTTCAGTTATGATACTTGGTGTTTGTCAAACTGTAAAACAATTTTATAATAAGAACAGAATAAAGTTTAAGAATCAACACAGAAATAGAACAAATCTAAGACTATACTAATACCTATATAACCACACGAGAATGTGGCGTTTAATATTAGTTTTTTTTGATTGACTAAATAATTTTTTTATAATAAAATACATGTTAATTGATGACATTTATTTTGTAATTTAGATTTATAAAAAAACAGTACATTATTCGCAATAAATTGTATGAACGAGAACGTGTCTTTTTTATCAAAATTAATCAGAAGGTAGTCGTCACCAAGAACCACTAAATTTTAAAATGTTGAAAGCTAAAATTATTGCTCTTTTTTGATGCAGAACTTTAAGTAAATTAAATAAACTTTTTTTTTAAATAGAGATGCGTAAAATTTCTAGCTATTTTAAAACTAATATGACAAATTAATGCTTGTGTTATGAAAATATGACTGGTTTGGTGATCCACACACCACTCGACAACCAAATAATTGTGGTCGACCACATGCCAAATTTAAATGTTTTAGGTTAGACTTTTTTTCAGAAGTCAGAATTCTACTAATTAATATATATGTATAGAATATACCCGCAAAGAAAATGTATTTAAATTTAACCTCGATAGTTAATAACTAATGTTCTAGAATTTTTAATAAAAATTCGAAGTTGAAAAGTTATCACACATCAGAATAGTAGAATTTTCTAGATTTATAAAGAGTTAATCAGATACTGGAGGATAGTCTTGTTAGAAGATGAGATGTGAATTATATGTCAAAACAGAAGAGTGTGGCGCTCTATCCTCTCTGCTTACCCACGCGGGGAAAGGGCGTGATAAGTTAGTTAGTTTAAAAAAATTATAATAACCTTTATTGCATTTATTTCACGTAACATGCGCATTCATACAAGGGTATATTTAATCTATCATCGGTATACATTCAATGGATTGACTATGTAGTCAGAATGCCTGAAACCTAACTACCAAAGATGGTTATGAACTCTCAGCTATCCCATGGAAAATGTTCACATGGAAGCTAAAAATGAACTCCCTAAAAGTGAACCTTCAAAAGGCCAACATTTTAACCAATGTCTGGAAACAAGCTGCATAAGACAGTCCTGACTAAGATGACAGAGATATTCAGCGACAGCCAAAAATTTGAAGCAGAATGTAAACAGCATGGTGCAGACAGGAGAGAAAAAGAAAAACAAACAAGACGTTAAAAATCAGCAGTTTACCAATACCCAATTTTATATCATTTTAGTTAATATACGGTGGTACTGCATAAATATATAAATAAATAACGTTAATCATTGAGCATTCTCTAATCCAGGGACTGATCGTATGCCGAAATCGCAGGAATGCAATTCTGGTTCGGGACTGGATTCACTAATAAAAAGTATAGAAAAAATGATTTAAATTCATGTGTTTTTCATGAGTAATCAAGAGTATCTTGTTACAAAGAATTTGTGAACACTTTGTTAATAAATTTTCCATTTGCGGGTAGCACATTTATATGTCCCCATGTAGAAATTGACTTTTTTATTTGCTTCTTCCGCGTAGACTGGATCTGGTGAGCAGAAGAGGATGGTAGAAAGAAGGCGTCAGTATCGCTGTACAAATGGAACGCAAAGAAACATAAACACATTTAATATCTACAACACGCCATTGAGATTGGACAGATACAGTCAGCCAAAGCGTTAGTAAAATTGAAATAACAAAAAAACACACCTTTTTGTTAAAACCCCTATTTATTGATACATCAACATGTTTCAAGACCTATGGTCCCTTCTTCAGGAAATAAGATATACTCAAATTAAAAATTAAAGTGGCGAGTAACTATTTAGGAACTTATATGAAAATAAATTTAAAAGGTCAGTACTTGAGGATTTGATTATTTATAATATTTAATTTACTATTCACACATTTTCATTTTTCTGAATGTAAAATTTATGAACCTTTGTTAATGTCAAAATAATGTTTTTTTTTTCAAAATAAAACATGTTGGTGTATCAATAAATAGTCGTTTTAAAAGAAGTTTTTTTTATTTATTAGATGTATATAATATGTTGACACAAAGTAATTTTGCAAATATTTAAGAAGTTTGTAATATTTGATTTTCTTCTTCTTTCATCCTTCGTGTCAGTGTTGTAATAAAGTGGCTTCAAACAGATGAGTCTCAGCTTGTAATGCCCCGGTTCTGAGTCACCATCTCATCTGACTCCAGGGTTTCTTCAGCCAGATACAAGGTGTCTATCCACCGCTGTGGAACTCTTCCATGTCTTCATAGACTCAAAGTTGTGAATGATAAATTTTTGTCGTATATATTTCTAATTGATTCATTTAATTTGTTTTAGAATCTTTATTAAGGAGAACACATTATTATTGTGAATTTGTAATTATTCAGAAAATAGGTCTGGTATATTTTAAATAAAAATTAAATGTATTAATTAGAAAGATATGCATATAAAAATAATTTATCGAAAAATATTGTAATTACGCTACCGGGATTCGAGCCCGGATCTCTTTTCAATCCGGGAATATACATTAACCAACTATGGCGTCTGTATTTGAGATTCCGTAAAAACAAAGTAGATGGCTTTCAATTAATGAAACGATAGATGTATTCATTTGAAAGTGTAACATTTAGGTTCGAAAATTTGTCGTCAAAAGTACTATCACTGTAGTATAGCTGGTTAATGTACCTTCCCCGGATTGGAAAGAGATCCAGGTTCGAATCCCGGTAGCGCAACAACAATTTTTTCCAGTAAAATTGATTTTATATGTTAATCTTTCTAATTTACCATTTAATTTGTATTTAGAATTTTTGATTCACTGTTGTAGATAACGATTGCTGTAGTTGGATATTTATTCTGAAAATTAATTCTAAAGTATCTAATTTATTTTTACTGACCTTTAATAATCTGAAATATTTTAAAATGGAATAAATTCTCTTACTTCTAGGTATATCCTTAAAATAATTCTTCAAAATCAAATGAAAATAAACATACAAGATATTTGAGAACACATTTTTATTGTGGAGTTTCATTTTCAGAACGTAATTCTGTGGTATTTTTTTAATACAAATGAATTAATTTGTATAAAAATTTAAGACATTAGCCACCCACAAATGGGAGTAGATTCATAAATAATCATAATTTTCATCTCTAAAGATATTTTAGTACCTATAGTTATGATTACTTATCTAATTAATTTTTTTTAACCTTAAAAGTTAAAATCCGCTGTGTTTTATGATAATCTGTTACCTTATTTATGACGTCCTTCCAAGTCTTAGGAATGTCAGTAAAATCTGGACTTGAAATATCAAGCTATCTTAGAAGCTCCAGATGACTGGTATTGTATGAGAAAAAGTATGCTGAAAATCACTAGATGAATCAGTAAAAAAGGCAATGATCCGGCCATTCTTTGGATGACCGATCGTCAAATAAAATTTTTGAATGGTCAAAAATGGTTCATAATACGGTTAGTCGCATTGGCTAAACGAAATTAGCGAAGCAATGGCTGTAACCTGACTATACATCCCTCATTTTCATTTTGATATTAATCTAAACAAAATAATCAATCTCGGTACCTTTCACATGCTAAGCGAACGATTATCATCCCAAGTACGCTCCCAGTTGTATGCCAGTACCAAATTGTTATAAATAATGTTATAAAAAACACGGTGGCACAGGCAGCAAGAGAACTCAGTGCGGTGGGAAGGCGCCGACTCCGAACCATTTTACCTGCGCACTGGGGTGAGGCGGGGCGGGTGCATGTCACCAATCCTCTTCAATATGTACATGGACGAATTGAGCGAACGACTATCTGATGCAAAAATTGGCTGCCACATGGGCGAGACAAATGTGAACCACATTAGTTATGCCGATGATATGGTTATTCTAGCGTCATCTATAAAAGGGATAAGAAACCTTTTACAGATATGTGAAACATACGCCAGTGAACACAATATTTCATACAATGCCAGCAAATCGGTCATAGCGGCGTTCAAATATGGAAAAGGGCCAGATAATATCCTTCCCGTGTGGCTGGACAAGACGAAATTGAGCGTTCAAAATAATGTCAAATACCTTGGCCATACATTCAATGCAGATGAACAAGACGATGATGATATAGAACGGCAGAAGAAACAGTTGAGCGTTCGTGTTAATATGTTGTCACGGTGTTTCTACCGATGCAGTAAGGAGGTGAAGAGCATCTTGTTTAAATCGTTCTTCACCAGCATGTATACTTGCGAGCCCTGGTCAAAATACAAGCAAGTGACGTATAACCGTCTGCAAATTCAGTTCAACAACTCATACAGAATACTGTTCGGATTGGCGCGTTATTGCAGCGCATCTACAATGTTTACCGAAGGCCGTATACATGGATTCGTTCCGCTTCTGAGACATCGAGTTGCTGGCGTAAAGCTACGGCTGGAGCTCAGCACCAACTCTCTGGTGCAAGCGGCGCTCTCATGGAAAGCCGGTTCCCTGACCAGAGAATGGCAGGGCCTACAGAATAGCTAAATATACAATAGCCGTGACTGAAGTAGTTATATATGTAATATTTATATTTTGTGTGTATATATTTGTGAACTTTTTACTTTTTATTAACTTTATGTTTTAATTTATTAATATTTTCTTTGGTTTTCTTTTTCAAAGCATTATATTTATTTCGTAACCTTAATGTATAACATAATATATATTATCTCTTATCTGTTAAAAAAAAAACCTGATCACGCTGGAATAAACACATTATTATTATTATTATTATTTGTTCAATAATTCAAACAAAATGTATTCCGGAGTAGTACGATACATGTTTCTGAGACACAAAATGCATAAGTTATTTTTTTTAGATATTTAACAGTGTCGGTATTATTATTTGCAAAGAGGATTTGATTATTTAATAGTAAACTTTCAAATTTGTTTACATATTAGTTCCTACTTAGTTACCCACCACTTTATAGTTTTGTTTTTATCTATACTTGTATTTTTAATTTCAGTATACTTTGTTTCCTGAAGAAGATACCATAGGTATCGAAACATGTTGAAAAATCAAAAAATAGTGGTTAAAACAAAGTATTTTGTCTTATTATTTATATAATATGTGACCACAAAGTAATGTTGCTAATATTGAAGAAAAAATATATATTTAACTAGCGGATTAGAATGACGCATCTACAGACTCAGAGATCAAAATCTCATTGAGAGATCATCTCGAACGCGGGTCATTAAAACACGGTAAAATCAAAACAAATCTAATTCATCAACCTTTCAAAAAAGCGATTTTACATTAAAAAATTTGAGTACGTCGATATTTTCAAGCGTCCAATTATCAACAATTAATTTGTAAAGGCCCTCCATTCCCGATGGAAGCAGTCCATCACGCGCAGGCCCAGCACCGGCCGTCCGGCGCGCACCCCGTCCGCGGGTAATGCATAACCATTCATTATTTAATTCATCATGCATTGGGCCCGGGCTGTTTGCTGATGCACCCGACTACCACCACACCGCCCCGCACTTCCACACCGCACTTCCACACCACACTTCCACACCGGCGCTCGTGGACCGGCAACCCTGCGCGATCCGGCTCCGGAAAAAAAAATCCTTCTCCTTCGAAAGAATAAATTACATCAACTCGGCTCTAGCGTCACACACGTATCTGTTAATGAAAATCTACTTCCTTCTACTAAAACACTTCACATTGAAAAATACATTTATACAGGGTATAACAGACTCAAATAAATAAAAAAATTTGGTACCTGACTAAATTACGAGTCGAAAATGTTGAAAAGATATGTGACTAATTTTAACCATATCAGAGATGCAAGCATTTAAAATAAATCACACACTAACTAACGAACAAATGTTTGCGGATGGGGGTGTAATGTATAAGAACTTTGCTATGAGTATTTATTATTTTATAGAAACCAACGCGGAAGAAATATTTCCACAAAATAAAATAATACTTTAATACAAATCAAATGTATCAATGAGAAAGATATACAGATAATGTTAATATTTCTTCGATAAATTGATTTTATCTGTGTATCTTTCTCATTTGCAACAATTGCATTTTCACAATAATAATGTGTTCGCCTTAAAATAATACTATCTGAACATAAAATAAAATACAAACGATGTATTAGGATATTTGTATTTGAAATAAAAATATATATTTTTTAAATGTTGATCACTTGAGGGTTACCCCTCAGGCGCTGCCCCGCCCACCTCTTAAATCTCTACAGATATGTGGATTCCATCTCTTTCACTTCTTCCTTATTCTTCTACACTTCTCCCCTTCATCTCTCATCCTCATCCTTCGAGACAAGCCAGACTCATCGTCTGGCGCTTAAAACAGGGTTGTCAACACCTTTCAATGTTTTTTGGATTATTAGAGTAACGCCATTACTTAACAATCAAATATTGCTTATTTATATTAATTAATATTTTCGGCCATAATGTTGTGGTAGTTTTGATTATCCGTCATTATATATTTTAATGTAAACTTTGCCATACTATATAAATTAAAATCTGTTATGACATGTTTGACATGGTTACTAAAGGGATGTTATTTTATTTATAATTTGGGTTCTCAACGTCAAGACTATCACAGACATCTTTACTATGCTTTTTTACTGTTTCTCATGTCTACTTATTTTATTATCTTATTTTAATGTTCTTTATATACTCTGTTCCTTACTTCTTACATGTTTTTAGTCTGTATTAAAATTTTTACTTATTCTCTACTTGTCTCTTTTTTGATTTTTCTGTTTTTTACTATTTAATTAGTTTAACTTGTGCACATATCACTTTTCAGGAATATTAAAAACAATAATAAATAGCTAATATAACCTACCCATCTCATAACAGATACTTTACATATACCTAGCAAGGTATAAAGTGGCTAACATGCTTGCATATAAATTTAATGTAATATTTAATACTTATTGCACTTAAAAAATGTTTATATTTATGCCAGACTCAAAGAAAGTTATTTTGCAAATAAACACCGATTTATCGGCACTAAAATCAAAATCAAATTAACTGAGGATCATAACCCTGATAAACTTTTCACTATACCTACCCCTTTTCTAGGTATCTCGCAGATCTGAGATATTTGTACATCTCGTTGTCCATGGTATGCGCAACGCGTGTCTTTAGCTTCACATCTCAACCACACCGTACAGAAATATTTAATGCGCAAACCTGATCGCAGTTCTTCCAAGAAAGGTTCAAATTATGATTAATATAACTTTTCCCTTCCCTGGTGTAACCATCGTTGAGAGGCATTGTTAGGTAGATTTTACATATTATTTATTCACCGGCCAGTCATAAAACGCCATCGTTAAACCGTATTCATGGCGCTGGATAGTACGTTGTATCATATTATAGCAGTAGTTTAGCAAATCTCCTCCTATTACGGGGTAGTACCTTGAAGTATTACGAGCAGTCTCACGAGGGTTGCCCTATCCATTCCGTGGACAGATTAATTCGAAACTGCGAGTCGAGTCGTGTTTTCACAATTTATTTTATTTAAATCAAATCGCAAAACATTTGAAAAATTATTATTTTGGGACACGAATAATTTTTCTAAATAAATCACGTAGAAAGGTAGAATTTGTATTTTTGTTTTAATTATAATAGTACTATGTTAAATCAAAATGTTATTTTGTTAAATTAAACTATTTTTTCATAACACTATTTATTTATATTTTAAAAATTATATACATACCCACCTAATCATTTTTTAACAATAAACAAGTGTTTAAGGAACTATGAAAAGGTCGATTTATATACATAGGTCATCTTACTTTGAAACATAATGTATCTGAAGCAGAAATCTGAGGACGAATTGGAATATCAAAATAAGATGACCAGTCTGACGAATATATTGAGATATCGTTCCATCCTAAAATTACCAAATAATAATTGGATAATTTAAGTAGCGCCATTTTCGTAAAATAAATTCACCTCAGAGCATAAATTATTTAGTTCTACACTAGCATTTAAAACTGTTCTTTGGACTTACGGATATGATTTTGTAAAATTGTGTGTTTTCAGATTTTTTTAAAATAAAGTTTCGGAAGTAAAAGTGTTCCACAGATGCCCGAAACAGTTTGGTTACTGAAGTGCAATAAAATCTTTTTAAAATATAACGTACTCAATTAGAAAATAACAATAACTATATAACAACGTTCATTAAAGTTACCACACACTACAGAGAGGATATAAAATATTATGTTTGTGTTGAAGACTGGTAGATGGAAAGGAAGAGATTTGTGTGCAAATCAGCACGACAAATTTAATCTTCAGTAGGCACTTTTCGTATAATATAAATTATACGTCGGTTATGACTTTATATATTATAATTATAAATATCCCGTCAGTATTGACAGAAAATTAATTGTTTTTGTAATGTTATTTTTTTAAACAATTAACGAAAATACAATATTGTTAGCTACGTTGTGATGACATGCTAGTTGATCTAGTGGTTAATACACTCGCCTAGTGATTCAGTGTTCGGGGGTTCGAGCCTCATTCCAGGATACCGGCAAATAAGTCCTATTTTCATATCTTAATTTGAAAACAGTAAAAATATCGATGTAACACACATTCTATGCTTGCATCTCTATTAAAAAAAAATAGAAAAAAATTTGACATTGTTTGACGCAAAAACCGCACATTTACTTTTTTCCATACAATTTTTTGATTTATGTTGTTACGCGACGGATTGACAGGTGAACTGATATAAGAAAATTATACATATAAAAGAGATATAAATATAGACTAGATATGAAACTAAACGTTGTTTGTATCATGGATAATCAATGGAATTCAAAATGTATGAGATTATCAAATAAAACAGATACGACTATTGGATATTTCCGCTAAAAAGCCAGTGTTTGGGACATGTATTTATTTGGTGTATAAATATTCATTATTATCACTGTGCCTTCCCCTCCCCTCTCCCCTTTCCCTCCCGGCCACGCCACCGACCAGTCGATTGGCGACCTTAAACCAGTGCAATTACACGTGTATGGAAAGGACCACAATATTATACTAATTCGATACTCCGCGTCTATATTAAGTTTTACCTATACCTTTGACGAAATAGTTAAAATGTACAGTCCACATCTTTGAAGGTAGCAAATTCCTTACTGTCCTGACATTCTTCCGGTACTCTGGTGCTTTGTACGCAACAGCCAGTATTAATAAAGAGTTTAGTATATATTTTTGTTTTATTGAATTTATAATTTTTTTCCATACCAGAACAATATATATATCCCAAGTTTGAAATAATGCATTAGAATTTGTGGACTAGTCATTTCTGGACAATATGCGTTACCACACAATCTACTAATAAATTCATATCTTTAAAAAAAACATTAGCACATCGAAAATAAATAAAATGTATTCATTAATGTGTCGCTGTTTTATTTGGAGCAGGTAAAAATAATTTAGCAGTCCGCCGTTTTGACATTTGGAAATGCCACAAATATTTATGCGATTCCGGGAAGGCTTTCGCCAGCATTGGGCGTCATCCCATTTTCCGGGCTGGTGACCAAAGCCTCCAGACGAGTGATGCTGTCATCTCACTAACGAGATCCCTGCACGCGAGAAACCAGAGAATGGGCCTCACACTTTTTTAAAATTAAATATTTAAATACGAATCAGCAGTGGGAACACAACAGTGTCACTGTGGTTGAATAAATATGAGATTTGATTCTCTTCATGTGTAAAATATTAAATAAGTTGTTATGCAAAAAATTTTAAATAAGTAATCATTTATTTATTCTGTTCATGTTCTAAATAGACGTACATATTATACATTATAAACATTCTTATAAATATACAAAAAAGGCAAACAAGCTTCATAATGTAAGAGATGTTCATTGTCTCCTTAACTAGACTGAAGTCCGTACTAAATGAGACAGGTTCATCCGTTGTCTATCATACAAATATAAAAACCATTATAATTATTAATATTTTTTTTTTAATCTAAACCAAAAATTTTGGTAATGAAGTAAGCAGAGTTTTAAAAGAACTCTAATAACATAATAAATAATTAAAATCCTCTCCCTATCTCATGATTGAAACACTATGCAAAACAGAAAAGTAAATATAAAGAAATGATGTTCTGTTTATGTGATCATTTCCATGAATCTTTGCTCAGTTTTTTTCTGCCAACACCCAATAACCAGCTCCTGAGATCGTGTTTGAGTTTGTCCACCGAGAATTGTTTCAAACTGCTCGGCAAAATGTTATAGGCTTTAGGGGCCAGAAACATATGGAAGGATTGACCAAGCTTGTTTTCATTTTAGGCTTCACAGTGAGCCTATTCTTTTTTCCAATCGTAGCATAATTATGAAATGGATATTGATGCTCATTGTTGGAATGAAAATAAAGGATCAGTATTTTTACATAGAGCTGTCAAATATCAAGAAGCTGACATTCCTCAAACAGCGAGTCAGAGGGTAACCTGTATGGTTTACTGTAGATGATTCTGAGAATGGATTTTTGTGTAATTACTAATTGGTTAAGGGCAGTTTTCCCAACTCCATCCCAACCTAAGATCGCGTAGTTAAGAAAGGATTGGCATATATTGTTCTCGGCATACGTTAACATGGTAAAACGTATCGATATAATGCAAGATTAGCACTTATAAGTAATATGATATATATACTCAGTAATGTTTTTTGTTATGTACTTACTATAAAATGCCAAAAATTAATTTATTGAATCACAAACGACGAGTTTTGGAATTAAGAGCTAAATGCATTGTAGGAGTTATCGTTGTAAACTATTATTGACTCGTGGGGAGCTTAATTGTGTGGTTGTATCAGAAGTTTATGTGCATGGTGAGATTGAAGACTTTAACACTCTTCTAGTCTCACACGTGTTGGTGCATGTCGCAGTGTATATAAATGCGTGTATGTGTAAATATGTATGCTGTGTCTAGAGCAAGGTATTAAAATAAAACAGAACTGACAAAAGTTGGCTTTTATTGCGAGACGATTTACAATGGCAGGTACTATAAGTATAATGTTAATGATGATGAAATAACGGTCTGCGGAGAAGTGGTTGGCTAGCTCCTAGGATTCGTCCGACACGATGTATTGGTCAGGTGATTATTTACGCGGACATCCCATAAATTTTGTACGTTGATTAGAATGACGCATCAGAAACGCACGTTCGTTTATTAAAGATTAAAGTCTCATTGAGAGATTATCGTGAACACGGGCCTTAAAAATAGATTCGGCAAAGACTTATTATGCCTATTTTTTTTCAAAATAAAAACGCGTACACGGAATACGTGACATATCGATATTCTTATTATTTTCAAACGAAGCTACACACTAATGCTATGAAAATAGGACTATCTTGATAATAGGTCTCCTGGAACGAGGGTCGAACCCACGACCACTACATCGCGACAAGTGTCTCCATTCACACTAGATCATCAAGCAATTTTATTTTTAATAAATAGATAAACAAGTCTGATAGATAATTCTAGGATTACACCGAGGTAAAATATATATGAATTTTAAGATAATTAGTGAAATAATACAGAATACACCTTTTATGGATGATAAATTAATTAGAATGATTCTCCAATTCTTTCTAAAGTAAGGGTGTGAAATGATATGATCATATCTGATTACTTCTTCTGATATATCAACTTAATAGTCAAAAGAAAATAAGTTTTATTTTCGTTCGTTTATTTATTTTCATGAATAATATTATTTTCATAATTACTAATACACAGATTGAATGACTATTGTATATTCTTTAGCCATGAAATATATTTAAATATAATTTTGTCCTCCGCGTCAAGATGTCATATTTCTGGATCCTCGTCTCTCCTCTTCCGGGCCACTGATCTCAGAACATCTTACGAATCGTCTCAACAGTGGATTTTTCAATATTTACTAAAACGACATTTTTGAAATACACACATTCACTCGTAAATTAATTATCAAGTTTACTTCCCGAGGAGGTGGACTAACATATTTTTTTATTTCTTCTTTATTACATATATATTCATTATAATTATATTTTTTCGCCAAACTGCATAGCAGTGGCAATTTGCAAATTTCGCATCTACCAGATGACATTTCTCTCGGAGATTCGTAAAGAGAAGTAAGTACAGAATTGTGCGCGAATGACTCATTGCTGCAATGCCGCAACTGGTACACACCTATCTTTACGTACAAATCTCCGAGACGAGAAATCGAAGACTCTTCCGTAGATACACACCATTAACGTTTATAATAATTATAAAAAATCGAGTGTGTAAATTTCTTCGTTTTGCCTCATTTCAAATTAACGTTACACTTTTTTTCCATTCCTTGAAAATGACTTTGTCGTGTAATTCTTGTTCCGGTAAAAATTTTAAATTGTGTGACATTATTTTTGTTTAAATCGTCAATTCGAAAAATACATAACTTCAATCGTGTTCAATTCGAAAATTCGAAAAATTACATTGTCCGGTCCAACAATTCAAGATATAATAATGACATCATTCTTGTGCAATTAGATAATTCGAAAAATTACATTAACCTTGTTCATGTTCATTCTGAAAACTGTAATAAAATTACA
Source organism: Eubasilissa splendida (assembly GCA_031772225.1). Classification (NCBI taxonomy): domain Eukaryota; kingdom Metazoa; phylum Arthropoda; class Insecta; order Trichoptera; family Phryganeidae; genus Eubasilissa; species Eubasilissa splendida. The sequence goes on along the minus strand of CM062866.1, from coordinate 10,776,753 downwards.
CATTACACAAATATTCCTGTTCAGTTCTACAATTTAAAAAGTTGCCGTGAATTTATTCTTGTTCAATTCGACAACTCGAAAAATTACATTGACCTTATTCTTGTTCAGTTTGACATCTACGAAAAATTACATTGTCATTATTCTTGTCGAATACGACTTCGGAATAATAAACTGTCACGTCATTACAACATGTTGCAAATTATAATATTTTTCAAAATTAATAATTTCTGCGTAAACCTTTAACACGGCATTAACCAAAAGTTAAATTAATATCGTTTATAATGCTTGTATGATTCATACATTTTAATATCAACAGTGTTCAGATTAACTAATATCAATATTGCTAGCATGTAAAAATACATCATAAATAATATTTTTTCCACATTTATTCCTTAACCTCAGCGCATTAATAAAACTGTAGCGCACGCCTTTTGAGTAATTACCGAGAGAATTATTTTCTCTAGAGATTATTACAAAAATAATAATCTTTTGAGAAAAAAAGGAGACAAATACGATTTTTTCTGTGAATGCTTATTAACTCGTGAAAACACACCCATTCAAGTATCTTTTAATATATTATATACCCCAGAGGGCGTAGTCAATTAAAATAATTCATTGCCCATGCTGGCATCCCGGCCAATGGCGTTAAGTGTAAGCAATTAAAAAAATTCTGGGTGACGTTCCACCCGACTTTCTTACACTACAAAACAAAGTAAAGAAAAAAAAATTATCAGAGCACAAATAGTACTGACATGATTGTGTGTGCAGTTCACTAGGAAGGAAGTAAGGAATGAGTTTTTATTATGTTTTTTTTTGACATTTTATAATTTCATAATAAATTATGTACTGTATAATAGTTTAATTAAGATTTTTAATTAGATCAGTGTAGGTACTGAATCCACAAAAAAATTCTTTACCTGTGTACAGGGACGTGAAAGGATATTTTACAATTTTCGAACATATTAAAACGTAAGTTTATGGGCACTGAATAAAATATACATTCACCATGGTAACGAATATGACGTATTTTTTGTCAAGTATTTTGATTTTTTGTTATATAATGTTTTTACACATCAAAAAACATAATTTTAAAAAAAGTATATTTTTTAAAGGGAGCTTTCTATCAGCTAATTTAATTACTGAGTTTTTGTAATGACGTGTGTCAAATTTATTTTTTACACTTTTTTCACTGTAATTAATTTCGGATATAAATAAAACAATGTTATTACTCTACTTGAGTTTATTAGCACTACTTGAGTTTCGAGTGAAACAGTAACTCTCATCGACGGGTGAAGTATTAAACTGACTACACATAAATATTGGAGACATGGCGGAGGGGGAGGGGCCCCATTTTGTTTCATTTATATTCATCCATTATGATGAAACTCTACAAAGTTAACGCCGATTCTATTAATAATGTAATTAATTTCATTTTTTTACTGTCGCCACTAGTAATAATTATGATACAAACAGATATTTTATCCAAATGTTTTCTGCGGCCCGAGAATGAAGAAAGTAAAAAGCACAGACAACATTATATTGTTCAGCGTTTCCCAAAGTTGAAAACACCGTACGCAGGAAATTACAGCCTGCCATGTGCACATCTCAATATTTCAATGTTTAGAATCATTAAAATGTTTGCTTAACGTTTTAATCCACTAATTACTAAATGTTTCCAACTCCGCGGGACATAACACATGCATAAATTAATATTAATTAGTTTTTCGTGCGGAGGCGGCCAGCCAGAGTTCGGATACCCGGGCTAATGAACACTTCGCTGAAAAAATCATGCGTATCGTTTTTACGTTCAGTGCGACAGTTTTTTCGCGGGTATGAATTATGTGCCGCTATCTCGTCATGGTTAATTATTATTATTGAATTAACATTATATTTTAGCCACAATTCTTTTACTCACTATTTGTAGTGGTTTTATTTTTAATATTATAAATTAAATTGGTTGTAACCTTGGTATTCTCCATAGCTCTGTGAGTTGTCGAAACATGGACCTAGGGGGAATTGGCAACGCTATGATAAAATGTGTGATATGTTATGGATCGGTACATATATTGTGAGAATCAGATGATTATGTGTGTGAGCGCCTGGTACCCCCATACATTACACCCAGCGCTCACGTGTTTTTTTAAATATGTGTAAGTATATGTGGGTGAGTGTCCAGAGCAGTTTGACTAAGAAAAACTACTTACAATTGTCAGAAATTTATTGTGGCTCGACCAGAATTGCAATTAGAAAAATATGCAACAGAATGTCTACAACGAGAAGCGTCTGCTATAGATCTAAAGACCCGACCTCCAGACGACTTCGGGCGCATTGTATTAGCGCATGTTAGGGTCGGTACCGGGTTGTCAGAAGCTCTGTTTTACGACCAGGTATAATCAGACTGCGTTCAGGGATCTCAGCGGTGTTGATGATTGTGGAAGCGATACCCTAATAAAATAAAGTAACATCCTCGACGCCATTGAGATGTGCTGTTAGCGTCGCATACTACGCGTACAATATCTCCATTCTTCAGGAATTTTACACAAAAGAAAGGCTCTTTGCTACATGCAGGAAACAATCCGTTCATATTTTGTGTATGTTACTAGAAGAGATGAAAATAGTCTGGAGAAATTGGTGATCCTGGGAAACATACAAGATCGAGGTGAAAGAATTTGATCGCCAATAAGACGACAGACCATGTCTGAGGAATGTCCGGAGCTTCGCTACACGTGGCACTAAAAAAGGTCTCTGATAAACATACACTGTGAATTGAGTCGACTTTTATCGTCAATATCAATCCTGATGATCAAGACCGGACTGCCAACCTGAGATTAATCCTTTCATTTCTTGAGCATCTCGCGAGAAGGAAAGTTAGCTTGGAGAAGCTTTCTGTTGTTGTTGCAGGATGCCGAGAAAAGTGGAGGAGCATAATCAAGAGGGCGGGAATTCATGGAGATCGCGATGGACTGACGTGGGTGATCGGAGTATTAAATAAAGCGGTTTGTGTGTTGACTTAAGGCAGACTTGGGCAGCCGATAGGATGGGAATCTGCACTTCTAGATAAAATATCACAAACTGTAGCCTATTCAGCCATGACCGGTGATGCGAGATGTGATGACAATACTATATTTATTCCATTCCCGTACCCGACATTTTTGGGGTAATATCATTAAGGATATTGTGGTAATATAATCAAAGAAAGTGAGCGAATGAAAAATTCTTGCATTATTATGAATTCTTTATTAATTTTTTTTTTCAACAAGGTTGGCAACCTAGTTTGTCGAAAAGAAAAATAAAACTCTACATACCTGTGATCAATGACATTCACTCGCTTTCAATCTTAGATCCCGTGACTGATGCGTTTTCAGAAGCGCCCCAACATCGTTGCTAAGTTATAAAAAATTATCGAGATTCAAGAACATTAATGTATTTAATAAAATAATTACTATTTAATCACTATTCCTGCATATTTTATATTTATAAATATTCAGTTATAATTATATCAATAAATATTAATATTAATAAAAATGAGATCAGTTAATTATATTAATTGCAACAGTGTACCTATTTGTAACGATATCTATGTTAAACATTGCGACTATCATTGCTTAATAACACTAACTGAATTGTTTTAATTATAGGTAGATAAATGCTTATGAAATTAAAAAAAAAATTCAATACACAGTTTCTTTACTTTATGGTAAATGGGATAATCTATTTAACAATAGATACATCAGTATCTTCTTCTTCATGTTTTGATCTCCTGCCCGATCTCAAGTATCGATGTCCACCCTTTTGATAAGCTCCTGATAGCCCCCACGCAGCCCTGGACTCCATGCAAAGAATCGTTTGCATGGAGTCTGGTCTACTATCTAAGATTCCTCAGCCAGGAGAGTTTTTCTGATCGATCCACTTCTTCTCAATTTTTCCATCATAGCCAGGCGGAGCATTTCATATTTGGGTCTATCAGCACGTGGCTGCATTTCTCCATTATTTTGAGCACCCTAATCTAATCCATCTTGTCTAAATCCTGATGATACCTACACAAATACCATGTTCATGAGTGTATGAAAAAAAAATCGCATTCAAAATATTTTTCTTTATTATTCAGATATAAAACATTAACAATGGATGACTCATATAATGAGTTTCTATCATCATCTTGTTAATGTTAATAAACACAAATAATTTAGAAATATAATTTTAAAATATGTTTTATTTTATCATTCGTGATGTTATTTTGAAAATACCAAATTATTTTATGTTACATTAAATATCTTAAATACGCATTCATCTCTAATCATAATAATTCTTAAATCATTCTAACTCGCTCACTCCCACAGTGGAAGCCATAAATCGATCGGATTATATCTTTTTAAAACACATGACTGGTACTGTGTCATAGATTCAATCCATTTATATTATTACAAATATATTTTATAATATATGACCTTGAAAACACTCCTACCTAATGTATAGGTAGGTGTTTACATTCATAGGTATGTATCATCGTATCAAAAATACCGAAAAACTTAATAGTGTTTATTAAAAATATATTCTCATTTCGCATCCAATCAACTCGTAGAGCCTACCGCGGCCAAGCGGTAGCTTGCATACAAGATTGCTTCCGTTTAGTCACCTTTTAAATTTGTTTTTTACAGTAGGAAGTTTTGTATTTATCTGTGCTTGTATTTTTAATTTAAGTATACATTGTTTCCTAAAGAAGATACCATAGGTATCGAAACATATTGATGTATCAATAAACAGTGGTTTTAAACAATATGTTTTTTTTAGTATCTACAGTTCCTGGACCAAATTTTTTTTATATATATCATCTTTACTTTGAATTATAGAACATAATTTTAGCTTTACAAACATTGAATTTATAATCCGATAAAGTGTTTTTTCAGTATTTTGGGACATCCTTCTGATGTTGAAGTTATTTTATCTATGTAGGTTCTATTTCGGTAGTAACGTTACAGAAAATGTACGTCAATGATAGCATTGACATGACGAGGTGAATCGCATATTGGAATGACTCTGAAGTTTCAATCTACGAGCGACCATGATATATACAAAATTGGATGAAATAGTATTGTTTTTTTTTCATGGGAGAAGACCATGGCGAACTATCCTCTCTGCCTAAAAATCATTGAAACTTGTACTACTAATTCATTCAAACCTAGGTATATAAATGCGAGCTGAGTACGTTTACTTCGAGAAGCGTAGAGAAAGTTTTGTATTGTATTTAATAAATTATACGCTTATTAATCGTTCCTCTTCCAACAGTCCTCGTCCCATCCTTTAACATAATACCTACCCCCTGGTGATAATGGTCCTCCCCAAGACAAGACAAAATTAATATTGACTTTGGACAAAACATAAAAATATAATTTACTCTTTTAAAAGTCTTCAAATTCAATAAAAAATCAATGCATTATATACTATATAATAATGTAATTTATTCAATCTGATATTTACTTTCGGTATACAACCATTTACAAAAAAAAAAAAAAAAACATTTTTTTTCATATACGGGCGAACGTATATAAATAAACCAGCGAAATAAAACATTACAAATTGTTTATTTTTAAAAATCAGTACATTAAAATGATTTTTTTCATTTTCCCCAATAGAAAAAGATCCAGTTTCGAATCCTGGTAGCAACAAAAATATTTTTTCGATAAATTGATTTTATCTGTATGGCTTTGTAATAGATACATTAAATTTTCATTAAAATGTAGTTTAATATATTTTTTTTAATATTACGAGGAAAAATATAACATGTTACAAAAGTGTAGGGGAAAATACTACATTGATTAAATTACTAAAACTTTTTTTTTATTCTATAATATTAAAAAAAAGCAGGAAAAATACATGTAAAGATAGATAACACTAAACATTAAAAATGTATTTTGTATATTAACAGGGTTAACTTTGTGGTTAGATATAATTATTAATTTTGGTAACTCATGTTAACTTTTAACTTACGTTAGTCTAAGTTAGTTCTGACGAAGACACAGTGATATCGAAACAGGTCGACGTTAAAGTGCGTGATATAAAGCTATTATCTTAAATTAATAAAAAATATTTAGACCAGTGTTAAAACATATCGTTTAGCATAAAAGCTCACAGTAAAGTTTATTTGAACACTCATTGTATATCGAACAGAACACCTTTTAACGTGCGTATAATAAATATATTACTTTTTTAAATACATTATTTTACTACTGATGAAATTACAAGAAAAAACTTCTTTTTTTTTTTAGTTAAATCGCGATAATATGTAGAAGATATAATCAGATCTGCCATTTTTATTCACAAATTCATAGAATTAGACTTATTAAGCGTTAAAACTGACAAAATGAACTTCAACCGGTAAACACTTTTAAAATACACAAATTCCGTACTTTTCCCGTAACATTGACGCCACAAAATTCATGCATTATTAATCGAGTATCATCACGTTTGAAGTTGTCTTCACACTAATGTGTTCGTCGCACGCCATCCAAATGAGAACGAGAGAGACAAAACATCTCGCGTCCGTGCCTGAATCACGAATTAATATTCCTTCATTATATAAACACTGAAACATCGGAACGAATTTAATTTCCCATTTTTCGGTGCTATCAACAGCTATGGGCCACAAATCAAAGTAAATACATCGTTATACATATTAAAATTTGTTCTAGACTGTATTAGAAAAAAATGTCTACCCAATCTTGCTACGCCTCTTCGGTGCTTCTATGATAACATCTTAATATTTATTATTTTTTTATTTAATTTAATAAAAATAGAGATGCGTACACGGAATATGTCACTTAATACACGTTTTTCTGTTTTCAAACTGATCTAAACGCTTGTGCTATGAAAATAGTACTAACTTGATGGCCTCCTGGAACGAGGTTTGAACCCCCGACCACTAGATCAGTAGGCGAGTATCATAACCAGTAGACTACAAGCACGTCGCACTTGAGGAACAACTATTTATTATTTCTTCCTCCATGCCAGTATTGACATATCTTACTCTTGGAATAACGAGATTATCATCTGACATTTACATCAAACTGAGATATTAAGTTTCAAATTTCTTATATATTTTTTCGGCGGATAGTGGTTGATCGCCTATGAGGTGGAATTTTGTAAAAAATGTTGATTTATAATTATAAAGTAAACTATTTCCTAATCGTATGTAGTTCTATTAAAATATTTTTTTGTTTTTTGTCGTCTCATAAACCAAGGGTCGACAAACTTTTTTTAGAATGGTACAGATCGTAAAATTTTTAGGTTCGGCGTGCCTGGTATCAAACTGGAAGATAATTTTCATGGGTAATTCTACTCAAAGAGCAACAAAAATAAAAACAAGTTCAAATTTTTTTATTAGGAAGTGACATTTTTACATAATATTAATGACACTTACAAAAAAAGCGATAAAATATTTTCATTTATTAATAAACGTAATTCTGTAGAATTGGTTAAATTTTGTACGTATGCGATGACAGTTTTTACAGAGATAATATTTTATCTTACTGTAATTCGAGGTTAGCGCTTCCTATCATTTAGGTTACGAATGGTCATCTGTTAATAATGATCTGTGTTGGGATTTTACATACTTCATTTTTGAAATTGTCTTTTCATATTGGTAAACACTCCAAAATACACATATAAATCCTTGTGCATGTGATTTTAATTGACCGTATTTATCTTTAAAACAATATCAACCCGCGGGCCGGAATAAAAACGGGCGGCGGACCAGATTTGGCCCGCAGGTCATAGTTTGCCGATCCTTGTCCTAAACTATTAGGAAATTTTATATGTTAATAATAATAATAATGGATAGTTTGTATAGCGCCATTTTCGTAAAAACTTTCACCTCAAGGGCGCTTTACACATAAACTATTTATAGTTCTACAATTATCTTTGTTTTTAAAATTAAAAATGGTTATTTTCACTTTTTGAAAAGGTAAGTTTTTAGTTTCTTCTTAAACAAAGTCTCTGATACACTGTTTCTTATTACGGAGGGCAAATGCCGCAAATGCCCGTTTACTAAATTTAGACTTCTGGCAATGGTTGGTCGGTTCTACAACCTTTCCTGCGGCTGATGTAAAGGCTGACCTGAGAGTTTGACGTCTACCATTCAAATTGTCTGAGATACTACGTTCTTGAGCTACAGGAGCGCCATGTTGTATCTTGCCTTGTACATCAACCAGCATAATTTAAATTCAACTCTTTCAGGGAATTGGAGCCAATGTAGCTGATGTAAAAGGGATGTTATATGAGAGAATTTGGAAACTTCATTAATTATCCGTGCAGCCGCATTTAGAATGGATTGTAATCTATCCAGCTGAAATATTGGTAGGCCATCCTAGATGCTTTTATGTTATGGTGAGAGTCATTTAGAATGCTGTGGCATTCTAGCCTTCTGGGTAACTCCTGGCACGATGCCTGCCATGGTGAATAGAAGACGAAGAAGAAGAATGCACCAGATACATGAAAAGAGTGTAAACTTATATAAAAATACCAAACATTTGACTTTATCATTAACAAATCAAAATTAATTGTTCCGATGTCACTTCTTCACCAAAGAATTTAGACTCTACCGGCAGTGGCGTGCCACGACACGAACGCACAACCACGTGTTTTATTATAATTAGGTGAATTTTTTCTTTATAATGCTATTAAGAGGTTGAAACACTACATAGGATATTACGGGCGACATTATAATATTGCCATGTTTGTTTTTTTATATTGTTTTACTAATACAAACTTTTTGAGCTCCTATTATTTTTTCCGTTCATGACATGGGACGTCATGTATTTTATTATATTTAAATATATCGCTTTTAAATATCGTTATAAATTAACAACAAACATATTTATGTTTCAAACTATAATAGTTGTGTTTTTTTACTGACTGATGAGAAAGGTCGATCTCCTAATTTGAGTCTCCCAAGTCACTCATCGGGAAAGTAATAGCTCTTCAAGTGAATTTGTCCACCGTCAGGATTGTCCCGTGTTTCGAGAGATGGAACTGCCTTTACTGATGCTGCTGAGTTATTACTTATTAATAACTTAAAGAGATTCTTCATGATGATCACGGGATCCTCATAAAAAAGTTTTGAATAATATGAAAACGTCCTTAAACATCTGTTTAATGATGTATCAGCAGAAAATTGTTATCCATACATTTCCTAACTATAAAAAAAAAAAAATCTGCACCACCATTTTTAAAAAGATGACAACTATTTTTTTAATTAAAAAAAATATTTTATGACCTAGTCCACAATATTAATTTAAACATTATAAGTTTCGCAGTTTAAGTTTACTTATACAGAACGTAAAAAAATACTTTTATTTGTATGCTGATTGTAGGTTTAATAGGAGAACGCGACGAAAATTAACGTAATAAAAAAAATTGTAAGCTTGTTTTTATTAATACCTTCTAACTATTTTTTTTTTAATTAATGCAAGAGTCTAAAATATTACTAATTTAACTAATATAGTAAAATATTATTTTAAATAATTTTTTCAGACATCTTTGATTAAATAATTATTTTTAAGGAGAACACATTATTATTGTAAACATAAGGCACATAAGTCTGTGATATTTTTAATTCAAATGAATTTATTTTTATTCAATTTTGGAAATATTGATACATCATATATATTTTTTCAACAATACTTTTTTGATAAATTGATTTTATATGTGTATCTTTATAATTAATACATTTAATTGGTATTAGAAATAATAATTGTAATTTCATTTAGTAATATCATAATTTCAATGGATATGTATTGTTGAGCAAAATATAGAATTATTAGTTTAATTTCATTTATTGTTTTCATAGTTTTAACATGATATTAATAGCCAGACCCAAAAAGCTTCTATATAGATAGTTATCTATTTAATTTATGGGTGTTAATAAATATAAATATGGGTATGTAGTTTAGTTTATTTAAAGTAAAGAATGTAATGAACGACATGATGGTTTATGAAAGAATATCGTCGACAGACAGGTATTTAAAGACGAATATATATGTAGAAAAATGGTACATATGTGAAGTGCTGTATACATTTTATTAAAACATAATACTTATATTAATATTTGTTAGCGAATATTATTTGACTATATGATTATCTTTCTTCGTGAACTAAATAAGGGTCAATTTAATTTAACTATAAATTTGTTGCAATTTTTACATTGTGGTTCTTAATCATTTTATTATACAATAGATTATTTAAAACTTTATTTTTAACCACTTTATGAATTGTATTTAATACACCAACCGATTAGTTAATTTGACATCCTGATAAAGGAAATGAAATTTTCTGAAACCGGTTTGTTTCATAATATAACTGATGAAGTGGTTGAAATCAAAGTTCTAAACAATCTATATTTAAAATTTTACATTAATTAACAACAGAATAATAATTTATTTTATTCGACGCGATATCTGTACACTTTACTTTACAGAAGATATCGTTTATTTAATGTAATATTTTTCATGTACGTTGATGATAACATTGATAAATAATCCAAGTATGACATTAAGGTATCTATAATGTAAAAATATTTTTAAATAATTATAAGGAATTAATACTTATTACGGTTAAAAATTAAGAAAACTGTAAAACATAAAAGCGCGTGGGTTTCAAGGTCAACGAAGTCTATTAACGTGATATGCGTTAGTCTTTGGCGTTAAAAGCGTCGGTTTATGGTAGTTTATTGCACCTGACATGCGACACAATGTATAATATATTTGTTTTGTGTTGCTGCGCGACAGGTTGGACGTAAGAAAATTATACATTTATTAATGTATAATTTAATAATCCTTTATAAACATGATAATTCACATATACACCAGATTTTTTGATTTACCATTATTTCCTACAAACTATCCCAACCACACTTGCAATAATTTCCAAATGCGACAGCATTTCTAAAATGCATCAGCCGTAAAATTGATCACGAAATAAATAAATCTTCAAAACCATTCAATAATTTGAATAAACATATTTAAAATTTGTAAAGTTCTGTTTACGCAGCGTTATATTGACCGCAAATATTACATCCGAATTCCAATAGTTAAATTTTCCGCCATGTAAACACAATCTCGGCAACGTTTTAAACTATAACAATAATATAAAAACATAATAAAATAAACTCTGCAAACCCATCAAATGGTCGGTCCCATCACGCCTCTGTTGTTGGCGAAACGGATTTGACGAAAAAACCGACGTGTCGTAAAAATACAACGCCGGGTCTTCGGATGCGACTAATCTTTTACCAAAATGCCACTCAATTGTTAACAATAACCACTTGAGAGCAATCCCCGATGAGGGGCGGCCGGCAAGATCGAGGGTGGAAATATACACATTTTAATTCAGGTTTTACACCCTTACGTTTTGTACATTTTTATTAATCAACGCCCTTATGTATTTTTACATAATAACATAAATATTTATAAACTCTGCCACATACACATAAATACTATGTAAATTACTTTATATAATCAAGGATAATTGTGCTTTTCTTTTTAAAAGTTTTTGTTATTTGAATGTTTTATTTTCGCTATTACTAGTATATACACTTTTCATCTTTACTTTTTTTAAATACTTCTACTTGTTTTAAATCTTAACTATTAATATATACTGTTATTTTTATATATTTCTGGATTGTTAACCAGGAGAAGCTTATGAAATTTCGTACACTCAATTAAATTTTTTTATTTTCATTTTATTGGGGGATTTTGACAGTGTAAACTTACATAATAAATATTTAACATGTGATACTATTTATGAAAATCCACAAAAATGTTTAGGTGCAGAAGATAAATAAATAGACAAAAATGGAGAAAGGGTAGGGAGGTTGCAACTATTGTTGCGGTAAAGGAAGAGCAAGATGTATTTATTGGTAGAATGATTGGCCAAAATTGAGATTGTGGTGGTTCATAAAAAGAACCATTTAAGCGTAGTAAGGCTAATGTTGAAAAAGTAAATTTCTGTAACATTTTCATTATGGTGAATAAATTAATTTTGTATGGAATATGTTCTACTTCTAGGAATGTGGAGAGATATTAATTCTAATTGCCTGGGACAGTCAATATTGCAGTAGTTTGAAGAGAAGTATTTTGTCAGCACGTGTTCTTCGATTTTCTAAGGTTTTCATATTGTGCAAGTTTGCTGCATCTAAATAGGAGTTGAATGATAGATTAGATTGCTGGACTATTAACACCACGTCAAAAAAAATCATGATATTTTAAATATTATGTATTGGATTATTTACACTTTGTTATCTACTCGTTTATATTTTTAGTATCTATATGTAATTTTCTATAAATAATCTTTATCGTGCTTGTTCAATAATCTGTCCGTAAGAATATTGCTGTTTTTAATAATAATAGTACACAGTACTGTATAAATATATAAATGAATGAATATAATATAATATTTTTCTCTCCTCCTTCAATCAGATAAGACTCCGCTCGTAATGCACCTCCACAAGTCCTGGTCCTGAGTCGCCCTCACAGCTGACTCCAGCTCCTGGGTCTTTCCATCCAGATGCAATGCATCTATCCACTGCCGCATCACACTTCCAGGTCTCCTTCAGCCCAAAGATGTACCCAAGATAATCTCATTTTTTGGGCTGTCACTTTGCAGCCAAAGAATTAGAAGAATCTTTTGCTCTCTACTGTATATAGGGCTAGCTGTCAGTGGCGGTCGGTGACTTTTTGTAGAAAGGATGCTGGATAATAAGTTTATACCTACTGTCAAGTATACAAAGCTACCGAACAATATGCGACTACTGACAAAAATAATCTATCTAATTAATTCTACAAATCCTTTACGCTCCGCAATATCAATTACAGATCCATTTTTATTTATTTAATCGAAAGATATTTAATAATTCGGCTTCAAGTATTCAAGCCAAACTGTCAAAAAGTGTCACACAAACAAATTATTCAAAACAATCCGCTCGCTTCGTAATATGTATGGTATTCTGTGCATTATAGTCGCTTTTTGTACGTTGGATTCTGTTAACGAATGCGTATACAGTATTCGAAGACCTTGACAGACGAAACTGAATGCGAATGCGAGAAAGTCGGATACTCTCAAACTTTATAGATACGAAACGAATGATAGGATACACTGTTGCTAGTATCTGTGCGTTTAATGTAGATGTTCGAAAGTTGAGAATGTATATGTATTTTGACTCGCTGTTTTCGGCCTGAAACGAAAAGTCCAAAGCTTTATGACTTTAGAACACAAGGGATGCGGTGCATCCAAAGCATGTATGAAGTGACCACGCCTGCTAGCTGCGGTTGGATTTGTTGAATATATAACATCCTTCTCTAACAATACATTTTGAAAGCATATATTTTACACTTGTCGTTATTGCGGACTGTCAAAATGTTGTATATATTAAAATTAGAAAGACAAGAGTGTGAACAGGCATAATTTTAGTTGCTTGGTTGGTGTCACTGTCTTTTCATATTTTCTTCAGTTGGTTCATTGCCACTTTACCTAATTATATGCATCTTCGAATTTCCTAACCAATGCCACCACCTTCGTGATCTGCGCGCTCAAATACATTGCCTCTTGAACTGCCTCACATCCAGCTATTTGGGGAGATTATTTGGATGCATTAGCACTATCAACAACGAGTATTTTTATTATATATAACATTGTCCAAATTGATATTAAAAAATTTAAATAACATTAAGACAAAAAATAATGTAAAATTCTTTTTGTGTACCTTGTTAAATGGTCGTTTATCGGCAGCACTTGATGAAATAAATATGGTTTTTACATTTGATAAATATACACCACCGTAACTGACGTGTAGTTTATATAAAAATAGTAAATTATGTAAATTAAATTTTATAATGGTTGCTAGGAAACAAACAATTTTTTTTTTTAAAAAAAACCGAATGAATTAGAATCAACGCTCTCAGAGAGATTTCACGGCTAGTGATGCGGAGTGTGCAGATATTATGGTATTCAGTAGATATTATTAACATAACATATGTATAAACGTATAAATAAAATAGATTGACCGTTCCAGAATTCATGTTTTACAATCGTATCTTAATAACGCTGGATAATTTATATGATAAATTTTATCAGACAGTCCAAATACATATATCATAATATGACTTTGACATTAAGTATTTGCAGAGCAAAAGTAATTTAAGCGTGTCATTGCAAAATCAGCAAATTGATATGTACAAGAGAGAAAGGTATTTATTACTGCATGTACAGATATATACTATTTATATACTTTCCAATAAATACGGTAATAGACGCATGCTTCATATCACCATCCGTGGCATAATAGATAAAGCGTCCGACTTGAAATCAGATTCTCTCTGAGAGCACAGGTTCAAATACCATCATTACTAGATTTAACTTGCATGATTATATATTATTATTTTACGCTTCACGACAGTAACGATGGTGTTATACTCTGCGTATAAGCAAAGACACAAACCGCTTTATAAGTATTTTTAAATATCCATCAAGTGCCGCCGATGAATGCCTAGCGAAGACACTATACAACAAAGTACGTAACAATATTACATGTAAAAATGATTTCTAATACAAATAATACGTACAAAAGACACAGTGTCCTTGGGATACTAGTGAGTTAGTGTGATAGGTATGATATTATGCAGCAGAAGAACGAGAAGAATGAAAGTAGTCACGAGAATGAAATAACATCTTAAAACCTCTCCCTTAAAAGAACCTCTCTCCCTAGTTAAAAAAAAATAATTTTATCCGGTAATAAATTATCTTTTGTAAATGCTAAAACCATGCATATGTCAAAAAAACTATCGGGCTACATATAACATGTAAATTTAATGATGACTGTTTATTTAAGTTGAGTTTACATATTTAATCTGTCTTCAAGTGCACGTGGTCAATGGTTGAAAGAATAGGATACCCACCGCACGCCTAGATGATCCAATTCTTAACAACAACAAAAAAAAACTAAAAATTTCCTCGTAATGACTTTGACGTTTTGAAAATGCTCTGATCCTATACATATTTTTTGCATTCTCGTAATATCCGTCCGCTGTACGGGATTTGATTTTACAAAATATTTCGCATAGAATTTTGTATCAAAATGTTTATTAAATATACTTGAAAAGTCACCGAGTCAAAAAAGTGGCAAGGCCCTGGCTCTTCCTGGCCCCACTACAACACTGGAGATAGGTTATCATTCACGTCGGTCCCTCCTGAGGACCGTGATCTCAATGAACTCTCACTACTATGACTATCTCACTTTTCTCGGCATCCTGCAAATCTTAATGCTGTCATCAGTAAAATACATATTGCCTTTTCTTCTTGGTCGGTCGAACGGATGGAGAATCTTCATTTTCCTCTCCGTCCCTCGACATGGTCCACCACAAGAAGCCCAAAAAAATGTAGGATTCATATCAAGCAAATAGTTTAGAGTCGGTCTTTGATGTTCAGTTCGTCCAGAATGGAGACATTTCTCATCATCGTATGTCTCCAGCACCACATCTCAAATGAATCTTCTCTTCCTTCTCATCTAAGAGAGATAGATAAATTAATTTAAATATAAATGCATTTTTCAATAAGTCATATTATGCTCCATAGAATTCTGAATAAAATGGCGTACACGTTTTAAACATATTATATATGTTTAGTGTTATTGAAACTAAACCATTCAAATCGAATAACTATGCCAAAACCCTCACAAAACCAAAGCACGCGGTGGTGAGTTTCGCAAAGGAAGCGACGGCGCGGAAACCTTTTCATCGGGCCAATTGAAAAGTCGAGTGTGTTTGTGTGGGACCTCAATACCTTCGGCACTTGAGCCTCCAGCTCGTCAGGAGTCACCGGCGCGGGGGCTAAACTTAATGGGATTCCGCGAAGGCCTATTGTACCACCTTCCACAATGGGAGATCATGCAGGCGGACTGCTGGCATCCAGGATCCAGAGTAACTGATCTTCTCGGAACGTTCTTGTGAATATTCGAAGATGTTATTAAGTGGCACTAATTCTATTATATTATTGTTATTTCGTTTAAAACTAGAATCAGTGATAATTAAATCTAATTACTCTTTATTTAACTTCTGTATAACAACTGACAGTAGAATATTGATCCTTTAAGAAATAGCTAAGAAAAAATTCAATATTGTACTAAAAATTTCTAGTATTTGCCGCAATCGTCAGATAGATTTCGTATGCGTGAAAAATAAAATATATACTTTTATTCACTTTAACCAATATTGATAGAAATTTTAAATTTTTGAATAGCTGCCTTTTTAAAACGAGATGGCAGATCAGGCTAGCTAACAAACTTCGATCGATGTTTTAGAAATGTTTGATTCAAATCTGATAAGTAGTATGTACACAAAATTGTAGATACTTGCATATTTAACAAAAGCATAGATAAAAGAAAAAGTATAATTTATTGGAAAATTGATTATCTATAAAAATATTTATTTATTCTTAATTTAGTACATACGTAATATCAGTATGAATATTTCCCTTTTATATATTTACTTAATTAATTGTGAATTTATAAAAATTTTCTCCTTTATTATATCATCTGGCATTTCAATTAAAATATTCATCGTACTGAATATCATTGATTTCTGAAATTTGTCCTTCTTCCTGAAGGGCAGTTTCATTCTACCTCTTCCTTTTGTATGACGCTCGTGCTCATGTTGATTTGAGTAAATTTTTTTTTAAATATGCCTACATTTATTTAGTGAGGAATTTAAAAACAAACTAAAATATACCGCAACTCAAAATCAATATATTTATCATGGAATCAAATTTTTTAACAATCTCCCCATCACAATTAGAAAAATTACAAACTATCATAAATTTGTAACTGAAGTAAAAAAAATATGTACACAGACTAACTGAAACATTATTTAACTGGTATACATTCCTTCTCTATACACGAGTCTTATTCTCATAGAGAAGAAACAAATGTTAATATATATATATATATACATCCACTGATTATTCAAATTGTATTATATTTTTAATATTAATAATAAAAAAAAAATTAAAAAAAGGTATTTCTACATTTTACTAATCCATGTGAATATATCAATCAAAATATTTTGCTATTGAATTTTTGATTATTTATTAAATAAATTAATGTTATGAAAATATATCCCATAATTTTTTACCGCCAATATCTAATATAAGTGCATAAATAATAATCTTACTTGGTTTAGAGATATCACCTAGTACCTACAACATAAGCAACATTGTACGTGTTCATATTCTTCTCTTTATAGATAATTTCAAAGCCCTTTTTTTTACAATTTAACAAAGATTTTCTATACCATTCGGCTTGCTTATTAAAGATGTTTACACGCAAAAAGGGAAACAACTCGAGTGCGATAATGCCAAATGAGCTTTTCTACTTAGAAAAGGGTGCGTCCCTTAGGTAGGTCATTTTTTATCAGCCCTTGTTAATTTAACTCGCATTGAATGTTTTGAAAAAAAATACGGCAGCGACGAATTAAAATGGCGTGCATATTATTCATTAAAACTGCAAATTTCTGTAAAATTTCTACACAATATAACTGGTTTTTTTTTTAAATATAAATGCACACACGTAATACGTGTAACATATATATTATAACTTATTATTAATCCAAGCATTGTGCTATGAAAATAGGACTAACTTCTTGGTCTTCTAGATTAAGGCTCGAACAACCGACCACTGGGTCACAAAACCAACAACCATGTCAATATAGTTAAGTAATTAAGATGGTAGTTACTCTGCTGTGTAACAAGATTATTTAAATTTTTTAATTACATAAAAGTTTTATAATAATAATTGTTATTATCTATTTTTTGTCATAGTACATGTTATATTGTTATAACAGGATAAAACATTGCAGTAAAGTGATATAAATATTGCACTAGTATTTTACTATATTGTAGCAGACAGTGCTCTTCTGGTATAGTAGTAAACAAAGTGTAATGTTTAATGTACAAAATATATATATACACAAAATAAAACAAAGTACAATTATAAAGCATATAAAAACAAAGTAAAACTTAAAATAAACGCAATGTTCAACTTATAAAAATAAATTTTGTACGCTCATATCTGAGTATTATTTTAATAAAGATTACACCTTCGAGAGGTACAATCGCTCTCCACCATCAGGTGTAAATTATAAACTAGCATCAACCTACCTACTTCCTGAAATAATAAGCAGCGAGGATAGAATGCTACACTCTTCATTGGTACACCATTCTTGCCTCGTTCACTTTCATTCATCTTCTAATGCACGCTCTACGATTGCAGAGCTTTTAAGAGAGTGGTCTTCCAATATTTATTTTATCTGATATTGCCAGGTCTTTCGTCGACTCCCTCTATTCTTTTTTCTCTCTCTCTGTTATATTTTCTATAATATTTGTATATGCTCTAATATAAACAAAATCAAAATGTTAATTTTTACTACAACTTATCTTGCACTATTTGCTTATTTTAATTTTGAATCTATGTAGTTTCTCCACATTTGGCACATATCTATTGGCATTTCATTAAATATCTTCATGGCACTGTACATCATCGATTTCTGAGATTTAGCCTTTTTCCTGAATGGCAGTCTCAGTCTATCTTCTCCTCTTGTATTATGTTCATGCTCATGTTGATTTGCATAAATTTTTCTTATAAATTTTACCGATATTTTCTTAGTGAGGATTTTAAAAATAAACACCATACCATTGAAATATATTTTCTGCTTAAAGGTCATCATATTCAGATCTTCCAGCATTGCACTGATTCGAGTATATCTATTTTTTCTATTATTCTCAAAGCTTTATTTTACAGTACTGACAATTGTTACATTTCATTCATTCAGGAGCCCAAAGTCTTGATAATCTTCGATCTTCCTCTGATCTGCGAAATTGCCATATTGGTAGTCATTCCTCTGACTTTCGAAAGATGTGTCCAAGCTACCATAATTGAGATCTTTCAGTTTGTAAAAGTAGGGGGCTTCATGCCGAAGGTCTCTCTTATCTTGATATATCTTACTCATGTATTGTCATGTGTAAATAAAATTATTTTATTTTATTTAATTAATTAAATAATAAATCATTTCCTGCCGCCGTCTCTGGCACACGATACCCCCTGGCGATACCCATAACAATTTAACAAGTCAGGGCCCGCTGCAGTAAATTAAATATCCCAAACGGTCATTCTTTAAATACACACCACTGTTACGAGGAGGTATGCGGGATGAAACAGTACATTAAATATATATATATCGAGAGATCTTATTCCAAATCGAATTATAAATAATATTTTGTAAGAGTGTGCACCCGTTGACAATGAAATATAATGTTACTAATTATGACAAGAAAAAAATTCATAAAAGTTAATACATTAGTACAAAATATTTTTTTGTACAAAAGTATTAACTTTTACCATGAAATTCCGCTGATACTCGTTGTTCAGTGTTGTTTATCGAAAAATATGTTTATTTTTCCTTTATTTAACACTCTCAATCATATTCATCACCATATTATTACAGATCAGTCAGAAGCATGGCTATCCAACATTCTAACATAACCATTATACAGTGCCTACTCTGATAATACACTAATTCTACAACGCTCCCACTTCATTTTCTTTTATTCCATATATATATATTTTTTATTTTTTTTTTATTTATCTCTATTTTTATTTCTGTCGAATCTTAAATAACAGCACGAAAATTAACTGGCTACTTTAACACAGACTTCAGTCTAGCAAAGTAGCCAAGACAACGCTGTTTATATCAGAGGTGGAGCATACTCCATCCCACACAATAAACATATTACAATGTTATATTATAATATGTGTAATAACCTGTGTTATAACAAAAATATGTATGTCAATAAATAAATAAATACATTTTTTTATATACTTACGAGTATAATTACGTTTATAATTACACAGTGCCCAATGTGTGAGTGTGGAGGTGAGGAGGAAACCCTTGACCATGTATTTTTTGCCTGTCCATTGCGGATCGCAGGTTTTTTTTACAGTAATCTTGTCAATGATAATTTTCAACTCCCGGTTAACTTGTGTCATCTTTTTTCCCTTAACCCGCCACATTTAATCTATATAATAGCAAATTTCTTGAACGACAATGGTATTAACTTGTAATGTAATATTCCCTATTCTACAATATAGTTGTACTTCTTTCTATAAAATAATGTTTTAACTTGATTAATGGCACAAATCACTCTTGAAGGATGGATTGCCTGTTTAAAAGAAGAAGAAGAATTACACAGTGGATATTTTAGTCTTTTGCCATGTTGTGAATCACGATTAAATACGTACAATGGTTCAAACAACAACAAAAATTATGTACATCAATAGCTGAAAAATAATCAAAATAGTACAAAGTAATAAATATTAGGAACTGTTCTTCTCAAACAGTGCACAATTACGGTAACGAGAAAAAATGTGCACGTGTGAAGTATGAAGGATAATCGTTTAATGCATCGTTTACAAAAATATTGCGTTGAAGATCTCGAAGCAAAATATATCAAATATCAGCGTTTTTAAGCATTGTTAGACAATAAACAAAAAACGGCTACGTCTCTTATATTATGCACCCGAAATAAATGTATTTTACAAGAAATTTTAAAATGCAAGAAAGTCTTATGTTTTATAATACATTATAAAACCATCTTTAGTTTAGTTATACCTACATAACAAAATCTTGGTACTAATACTGATGTTCGTAAATGTACCCTGAAGCTGGCAAAAGAGATACTAAAATGGACTGAATACACTACAAATGAGACGTTTGTGTATTATAAAGCTAATCTTATGGTAACCAGAAATGTTGTATAGGCGTAGGCAAGTAAGGCAGTGTCTAGGAGCAGCAAATTTGCTGCATAATATAAGTATTAGATATAATAAAACATATGAGAAACAAATATTAAATGGCACTACAAGGTTTCATTTTTCAGAATTGTGCGAAAGCAATCCCACAAAAAAAAAGGTAAATAATGCTCATAAAACTATGCAGTAAAAATTTGTCTAAAGAAGGTAATGCTCATAATACAATACAATTTTAAAAAATAACATAAATTTAAACAATGCATATATATTGACAGGGATAGGTTAGGTTAGTAAAAATATATTAATAAGTCATTTTTAAATTCTCCTCACTATTTACATTATATTGTAATTTCAGTGAAAACATGTGACTGGTTAAATTATTAAACAAATAATAGATATTTCATAGAGACGAAGCTGTTTTTTATTACATTTAATGTAAAATATATGGAAGTATAGGTAATTACAGAATTTCCGGCCTGTCTTCGGCTGGCTTAAGTGATCACTTTATATAAATATAACGTTCACCAATTCTCACCCTTCCATCTCCACATTTATCAATTTTTTGAAAGTTGTATATATGTTAATATGTGAACACGCTTAGAATACCACTACACCATCGCCATCTATGGACTAAATTTGATAATTCATTTTTTCCTATTTTAAACAGCATATATGCCATCACTTTGAGAATCTGATTTTTTTAAAATTATTTTAAAGCAATATTCTTTATCCTTAAAATGTTTTTAAGATATTATACTAGAATACGCCTGAAAAATCAATATTTTCCAATTATTTATATATTTTCTTATTTTGCACACACAATTACTTTGTTGTTACCTATAAGGGCACTTTTATTAAACAAATATCAGATATATCATAGATATAAAGCCATTTTTTATTATATTTAATGGAAAATATATGTAAGTATTAGGTAATTACAGAGCTTACGACCTATCTTCGGCTGGCTTAAGCGATCACTTTATATAAATATAACGTTCACCAATTCCCACCCCTCCATCGTAATTAAGCCCTGTAATTACCCCATACTTCCATATTTTTCAAATATTGGTTAAATTATTGTTATCTCAACCGTGTGTTTTCCTAAAAAAAATAGTGGCGACATTCTAAAATTTGCTTATGGGCTGCACTTTACCTAGGGACGTCACTGAGCGTAACTAACATGATTAAGAAAGAGTCGCTGAAGTGGTTTGGTCATGTGACAGCTTGGCATGATCAAGATAACCAGATACTGGATGATGGTCTAGTTAAAAGCCTTAAAATCGACGAGCATGCATGAGATGATATATGAATATTCCTTTACCAAGGCGCCAATGAGTATACCCTGCTTTACTGCCTTCTGCGTAGCCCATTAGCACATAACATAATGGCGGCAGGTCTCGATCATAATTTTTCTATTAAAACCTATCTTCTAGTTCTAATTCTATATCTTAATTTTGTGTGAATATTATCATAACGCACAATTATAATGTATTTCGTCATCCATCCACCGTTAACAACACTATTGCATATAGTATACACTGTATAATATACCTGACGTCGGGGCCAAATATAGTTTATGTCTTTTACGATTACGTAATCAAATACTGTTATGCATTAAAAGAATCCTATTTCATTTACTCCTACTAGAATCCATTAAGACTTCAAATATGAAAATATAAAACAATTAAAATTACTGCTGCAGTTTGCCCACACTTACTCTGTTAAATTCCTGACTTTTGAAACACTGCGTCTCCTTTTCTCTGTAGCGTTAAACTATCGGAACGACCGAGACGAATATACTTTACCCATTATCTTTAAAACAAAACACACCTTGTTACTAATAAATGGTTGCTTAAAGGTGTAAACCCGAACAAAAGTTATTTATTGTATTTAATTAATGATCTTGTATGTATTTCACAGGTACCTACGCGGGTATGTTGTTTGTATGTATGTGTGGTGATTCTGTGTGAGTAAAAATGAAAATGGTCCGTAGTACAGTATTGTCGGAATGTCACTTACCTTTCGGTTTAATTAATTAAATATTTTTAAAAACTAGTATTCATTTTATTATTCTCTAAAATATGAAACAGCATCATTTTGGCTATTACATACATGTAAGAAGAAAATTGTTTTATTTATTCAACTTATTTATTATCGTAGACAAATCTATGCATTATAACCGTAATATATTTACGCGATACATTAGCTTTTATTCGCAGCTGCGCTATTGCAAAAATGTCCATGCATCATTCTAACAAAATAAATAAATAATAAAAGATCTCCCCAAATATCTGCAAAAAAAAAACCAGACGCCAGAATTAACAATTTATTTTTATTAAATTTTGGACACATTGACACATCTTTTATATATTATGATTTAGGAGAACATATTATGAAGTTGTAATTATTCAAATTAATTATGAATTGTTAATTCTGGCGTCTGTTATCGGTTTACTCAAAGGTATATGAGATTCCGTAGAAACAAAG
The DNA here is from genome assembly GCA_031772225.1 of Eubasilissa splendida. Lineage (NCBI taxonomy): Eukaryota > Metazoa > Arthropoda > Insecta > Trichoptera > Phryganeidae > Eubasilissa > Eubasilissa splendida. The sequence goes on along the minus strand of CM062866.1, from coordinate 10,753,421 downwards.
TAGATGGCTTTCAAGTAATGGAACGATAGATATATTAAAATTCAAATCCCGGTAACGCAACAACAATATTTTTCGATAAAATTGATTTTATGTGTATATCTTTCTAATTAATACATTTAATTAGTATTTAAAATTTCACAGACCTATGTTTTGAATAATTACAACTTCACAATAAGAATGTGTTGTTCTTAATAATTAATGTTTGACAATATGATGCATTATTGTGTCGAATAGCGATTCGTTTTTAATAATTATAGACATCGAACTCTGATAATGGTTTGACTGTCAAAGTACAATAGCAAAAATGGCTCAAATTTAAATATTCCGCTTCTGTTGCGACACCCTTTAGTATCTGGTGCAAAGTAATCCATGTGAGCTAGATCATATTTGTAAAATGGTAGCGTAATTAAAATAAATTAATTGAATAATATTATTTTCTGGTGTGCCGGTAGGCCCGTCCGGTTGGCCCCGTAATTACGGAGGTATTCGAGTCGTAATTCTCCGAATATAAAAAGTTGACCAAATAATTGTTTTTGTACGCGATTAGTCACGTGATTACGGCTGGAGGAAATGTATCGGAACCATTCATTTACTTACTTGATTAACACTCCGAAATGAGGGCCATCAAAGTTGGATTGGCTATTTCGACACCGCATTTAACGAGGATCACCCGATAAGCATCTGGAATGCAGAAGAGCTGAACTAGATGATCATTGATAACGTTTATTTATTTAGTTTTAATTATTTTTATTATGTATTCCTGTTTTGAAACGCGTCTCCGAGGTGTTGGTTCACTTTATTTGTGCTGTATAAGCTTTTTGCTACATATTACATTACAAATAACTAACATATTGATTTTTAGCATTGTTATAAAAATCTAAATAAATACTTGTTAATTGTTATACCTACTTATATTCTATCACTTACGAAATAGTCTGCCACGTATTATTATAGACGTATGTTTCAGAAGACTCCTTTCGTCTTTGACATTTTACAACTTACTCATTCTTAATAAATAGTTAATGTATTTTTTCTTTCCCTTGCTCTATATATATATTTTTTTGTCATCTTATCTTCACTCACTCACATCGACATTTTTTCCGTATTGTGATATTTTTAACTTTATTTATCATTTTTTTCTCACACTTTCTTCTAAACTGCAATTTGAATTTAATTTTATTATACATACTCCGAATATTACTAACTTTTGGCATTAAATACGCCAAGAAATATCCAGGATTTCTTTTTCAATTTATAATTTGAATTATCATACTTTGATGTACCTACTATATTTATATATATTTGGTAAACCGTGTCTACGAGCGAAGTCCATCGGGTTGGTTATATGGTGTGCAAATATCGTATAGTGATGTTGCGTTTCTGATATTTTCAGTTTATGACTCGCCATCTAAGAATTGAATTGCAGTTACCTACACTTTTATTAATTACTTAAAGCATAATCGACCAAAACACTTTATCAGACACCATGCCTCTCTCCATAAAGGCAACACTTTACGACACGCTGTATACGCATTCTATAGACGGTGAGTCATATACTGGAAAAAACAAAATACCTATATTAATACAACAGGATTATATACATCACACAAGATACACTTGTAAAAAATTCGATTACTTTCCTACAGACCCAATATTATGTAAGTACCTATGCCAATATATGTATATATCTGAGGATGAAAGTCAAGCTGTTGTAACCGACATATTTGACCAAAGTTAGTCTTTTGTGGTATTAAAAAATAGTAGGTATCCTAACGCGCTTTCCCTAAAATGTATGTAAATGAAACTCTTACCGTGCAGGCACTGTTACTGACGCGAATAATGATGATGGTATAATTGTAGAACAGCCTTCTTCTTTCCTCCTTTATGTCAATATTGACATACACCATAGTGCCTCAATCAGATGAGACTCGGCTCGTAATACACCTACACAAATCCCCGTCTAGGGTGGCTTTCACGGCTGACCCGAGGGTGTCTCTGGAGACAATGCAATGTGTCAATGATATTTGCCGTTGTGGCATTTGTCATTTAGCCATTTCTAAGTTATCGCCTTGATGCTCTTCAATTAAGCTGGTGAGCTGTCGTCGGTTGCTCTTTTCTACTTCCACCGTTTGTTTTTCTGTATTGCTCTCCTTGCAATTGTACAAACGTGAAAAATAAACATTCATGTCACGTTTGACAGTGACACAGATAAGGAAAAAAACCATAGAGTGCGACGCGATATGACATATATGGGATGACACGAGTCTCATAGACCTGACCATTTAAACAAATATTTAACAGCCTACCGAAGCAAATGACACTGACGTCACTTCCAAAAAGTCGTAGATATAGGCGGGAAAGCGTAATAATCCAGACGATAACTAATGTTCCCACTGAGATGTACAGAATTTGTATCATAGTGCACACAATTATTTTGCCAAATGCCGCCTTCTATCCATGTTGCAAAATGTTGATTTAATCAGCTGATCACTAATATTTTGGACGTTAAGCCACTTTCTGAGGTGACGCAGCTAAGATTATCTCCTTCTACCTACACCTCAGCTGTCTTCTATTTTCCACATAATGAGTTTGTTAAAGATCATATTTTCAAACAAATAATAGATATCTCATAGAGACGAAGCGATTTTTTATTATATTTAATGGAAGTATATGGAAGTATGGGTAATTACAAGGCCTATCATCGTCTAGCTCAAGTGATCACTTTATATAAATATAAATATTGATTTTTCAAACGTGTTCTAGTATAATTTGTTAAAAACATTTTACACATAAAGAATATTGCTTTAAATAATTTCAAAAAAATAATTAGATTCTCATTGTGACATATATGCTGTTTCAGGAAAATGAATTATCAAATTTAGTCTATATACGGCGATAGTGTAATGATACTCGAAGTGTTTCCACTTATTAAGATCGATTAATGGGTGAGAACGGTGAACGTTGTATTTATTTAAAGTGATATCTAATATACATTTTTTATGCTCACACCGTGATTTAAACATAAATGGAACATTGACATAATTTTTCTGTTTCTTTCTAAGCGATTTACAAAATTTATTTTAAAATTGTATTTATGTAACTTTATTTTAAACCACTGTGTTGTTTTTACGTCAACCGGTTTCGATACTGACTAAACTATTCCATAAAAGTTTAACGACATCATTACGGGGTATAGGCGGAGTCTTGGTAAGAGTGGGGAAGTGATTGACAGGCAGAATTTAAATAAGGAATATATTTAATAACGGGTTGTTTGTAAGATTTAAATGTTTTTTAATTATATTGGACTTAGTGTAAAATGATTTTCTACTTTCTACATTATCAAATCTAAGGCTTTTGTTATAAATGTGTATAATTTCAATGTCGTTTTATTTTACAAAATTATGGCCTGTGGTGTGGCCTAAAGGGTTAGAAAATTCTGAGAAATTGTTATTGTTAAGGCACCTTAAGTATTATTTTATTATAGTATTAAAATTCCGTGCCGTTTTTCCTACATTATGTCCAACCGTAAAGTTAACGCTACACACATCAACAAAATTAATTTTAAATTAATATAATTTGTATTGTATTGGTACAAAGTAATATCTGATTCTGACCTGTCTGACGGTTTCCTAACCCAGATGGCTATCTTTTGAAATGATAACTGTCCAAATTACTTTCGAATATTGACATAAAGAAATATCACATTAATCTCTCCAACCATCTGGCGGCAGACAAAGCAAAGTAAAGAAACAATAAGACATACAGAACGCCATTGTGTTTACAATTTATATTTTTGTTCTAATAGAGATCGTGATTCTGATCCTGACGATATTCATTCCTAGGAATGATTTCACACTGTCGATCTCAAATACGTGTGAAAAAAACATTTATAATAGCGATGCTGTACAACATATCAAAATAATATCATAAATAAAAATAATGTTATGGTAATATAATAATAAAAATTCTTTTAATTCTAGTGGACAAGATATACAGCGTCTAACAGACCTAGTCCACAATATTTAATGAGTGAATACCTCACTAAATTGCGAGTCAAAAATGTTTAAGGAATATGTGCCTAATCTCAAACGTATCAGAGATATAAGCATTTAAAAAAAATCGTAAATATACGATAATTTTGGTTAATTGAAATATTTTATTTATTCGAAATTATATATTGAATGAAAAAATTATAGGTAATCGATTTTTTTTGTTAAATGATTTAGGGGCTGAAGCAAATATTTTATTACGCTAATATTTATTTTGAAGTACGTAGACATAAAGCTTAACATGATTTTGCAAAAATATCAAACGATAATATTTTCCGTAACACATATCCCTTGAACGTTTTCGATTCGTAATTTAGTTAGGTATCCGCCCATAAAATATTGTGGACTAGTTCTATATAGTGTATATCTTTATAATGAAAACACATTTTTATTACGATGTCGCAATTTCAGAACATAATTTCGTGATATTTTTAATAAAAATTAAATTAATCAATTAGAAAGATATACAAAGAAATCTATCTATCGAAAAATATTGACCAAATAGTAATACGTCATCTCAATCAATAACCAGAAGACCCCAAAATCAGCAATCGTTAAAAAATGTATATATCTTATACTGTATACAAGATACGTATAACTAATTTGGTGGATACAAATGACTTCCGAATTTCTCTTTTGATTTCGATAAAACTTCGAAAAACAAATCTTGATAATATCTCGACTAAATTCGTTAGCTAGCCCGATCCGTCATCTTGTTTCAAAATGGCGGATGTGTAAAAACTTTTAGCCATAGGCAACTCCATTCATTAATATTGGTTCGAAAGAAATATGTATTTAAAATGCGAGGTATCTTCCTTTGCCTTTACATACAGACAAAATCTATCTGATTCTTGCGGTCAATACAGCAAGATATTTTTATCAGTTATATGATAATATTTTTGAACCTATATTGATAATTAAATATATTGATGCATGGTATTAAAACCGTACTATATTTAAATTATTGTTTATGTTTAAAATCATGTAAAATTAGTATTTATGTATATTTCACGACGCATGTGTATATATGATGTATATGTGTATATGTTTGATGGACGAAGTCCTCCCCAAGTGTCTCCCACTTTTCTCGGTCCATTGTTACTTACGCAGAATTTGAATATTTATACATTTATACGTAGATATATATGATACATTTAATTTTATGTGATATATTTATATGACTTTATACCTAAAATATTTTATTATTTAAAACACCATGCGGACGAAAAATATGAAATATGAAAGTTAATATTAGCACGCGCGTTAATTTAATTAACTCTATGATGATTAAACAATTAGTAATTTATTTCAAAATACAAAATAATATAAAAAATGACACGTATGCATAATGCTCAGTCACTTTGTAACCGAACCCTTCAGCGGTGTATCTTAACGCGCGTATCCCTGGCGAAGAAAAAAAAAATGCAACGGCTGCACTGGCAATGCAAACAGCGCATTGGCGTGCCTACATTATCTTATTCCCCCTCATTTGAGCCCATTTTCATAATATATCTCGCAGCACTGACACCTTAATAACAGTGCTCACAAGAAGATGAGTTAAAGTGGACCGCGCCACAGCTCGCGACTCCAGCAGGATACTGCTACAAGTTAAAAAAAATACTAACACTATTTCAATGAAATCGGTTTAGAAGATAAATATAAATTAGTAATATTTGAATTTGTCCAAGAACACACAATTACTCGATTTTTACCTACAGAGGCACTGTTATTAATCAAATATCAGATATCTCATAGAAACAAAACTATTTTTTTATATTATATTTAATGGAAAATATATAGCGAGTCCATATACTAACATATATTCAACTTACAAAAATTTGATAAATATGGAGATTGGGGGGTGAGAATTGGTGGTATATACGTATATATATATATATATATAAGCCAGCCGAAGACAGGTCGTAAGCCCTGTAATTACCCCATACTTCTATATATTTTCCATAAAAAGTGTTTTATTTTCACTTATTTGATTATCGAGTTCTACAAACTTACCTCGAAAACAATAAATCTATTATTATTTCCTAAAATAATAAAGTTGTATCAATGTGTCCAAAATTTAATAAAAATGAATTGATAATTCTGGCGTCTGCTATCAGTTTACTCAAAGGTATTTGAGATTCTGTAAAAATAAGGTAGATGGCTCTGTCAAATGATGGAACGATTAAATGTATTAATATCAAAAAGGTAACATATAGGGTCGAAAATTGTCGCTAAAAATAATGTCGCTGTAGCTTAGTTAGATAAAGCACCTTCCCCGATTAGGAAAGAGATCCAGGTTTGAATCCCGGTGGCGCAACAACAATATTTTTCGATAAAATTGATTTTATATGTATATCTTTATAATTAATATATTTAATTCATATTTAATAAATCTATTATTAAGGAGAACACATTATCATTGTGAAATTGTAATTATTCAGAACACGGGTCAGTGATATTTTAAATACTAATTAAATATATTAATTAGAATTATATACATATAAAATAAATTTTATCGAAAAATATTGTTGTCGCTACCGGGATTCGAACCTGGATCTCTTCCAATATAAATATTAGACTTCATCTGTATGTACTTTGGGTGGTCCGAAAGAATATTTAAAAATGTGGAAAGCTGTATTCTCGACTCATTTAACTAAATCGTGGACATGTCACATCTGCTATTTCAATACGTAATTAACGTTATGTATATTCCGTAAATAACCGTTCGCGCCAAACGGTGCGAATTAATTCATATGTGCTTTCGCGTTTCCTCAATCTTTGAAATCATCTGCACTCAATCTAATTTCAATCAGATGTGGCGGCACTCGTGCGAGAGTGCGATGGTATATTTAAACAATCGTGAGGTTTTCGCTTTCTCGTCAATATTCTTCACATTCCACCATTGCCTATATGTCTAAGAGCGCGAGAATTCAAAGGTCAAATGCAAAAGTGGCAAAAAATCAATATTAGAATTTACACTTTAAAAAAAAAAAAACAGATGGATACCTACACGGAATACCTATCGTATATATATTCTTCCTATTTTCAAACTATGCTAAACAAAATTTTCTCGTGAAACATTGTGAAAGCCTATTTAAAATTATATTTAAATTGAAAATACTGTTTAATTTCACTAATTTATTATTTATTATAACGTATTCAAGGCTGACGCTAATATTAAACTTCAAACTAAAGATCTACATGATACTTAGGGTTGACGACTAAAGCAGGGAGGTATTAGAGTTGGGTGGGTGTAGGGGCGTGGTCAACAAGCGCAGGAGAAGGAACGTAAAAGAAATAGTGTTTTTATTTTAAATATAATTAATGTTAAACGCTTGTGCCTTGAAAATAGGACTAACTTGCTGATCTCCCGGAGTGAGGCTGGAATCCCCAACCGCTGGATCACAAGACGAGTGTCTTAACCACTAGATTGACAAGTACGTCATATTATGTGCTGGATCACAGACTGAGGGGGAAAGAATCATTGGCACAGCTAAAATGGCTATATCATAATGAGCTGAACGCAAAGATAATCAATTGAGATTGTCAATAGTATTTATTTATTCTTAATATTGTGCATACATAAATATATTTATATATGCACTAATATAAACAAGATCAAAATCTTTTTTTTTTACTATATTTTAACTTATCTTTCACATATTTGCTTAGTTTCATTTTGAATCTATGTAGTTTCTCCTCCTTTCTTATGTTTTCTGGTATATCATTAAAATTTATCATCGCACTTTTAAATCCGCCCTGACGAAACTTGAGCTATGCAAAACCAGTTGGCGTTTAATAAAATTCGTGGTTTTATACGAAGTGGTTTGTGTTTTATTTAATCTTATCCGATTTCTACGAAAATATAGTATTTATGCTGTCTTGATAATATTTCAGCAAGATAATTTACAATCTATTCTGAATGCTGCAGCACGGATAATATTATGTATGGAATGTCTAAATTCTCTCACACAACATCACGTTTACGTGAACTGCATTGGTTCCGTTTCCCTGAAAGAGTAAAATTCATATTTTGCTGATTAATGTATAAGGCGATATATAACATGGCGCGTCTGTATCTTCAAGAGCTCTGCACCACAGACAACTTGAATGGTAAACATCAAACTCTCAGGTCAGCCTCTACTTCAGCCGCAGGAAGGAATGTAGAACCGATCAACCATTGCCAGAAGTCAAATTCATTATTATTGAGTTACTATGACATCCTGATGAAGGAAATGGTTGGTGTATTAATTAATAAAAAAACAAACTTAAATAATCTATATAAAAACTAATTTATTATTGAGTGGGACGCAGTAGGTATCCACCTCTGATAGATGCAGCCTTTTCCTGGCTACTTTTCTATAGCACTATATAAATTATCCAATGTTATTATTATTAAATAATATCCACGAGATAGCGAACTAGAGGACGACCAGTTTCAATATCGTGGGGACGCCTTCATCCAGTGGCAACGGGTGATGATATCGATGACGTATTGTTGAAACAGCCAATAATGCATAATAATATAACGCTATCCCATCTATATCTATAACTTTCTGGATGTGGCTTCAGTAGTGTCATTTGTATCTGTAAAGTGCTTATCGTATTACGACTGGCAAATATATTGAGCATCTGTCATCTTGTCATAGATTAGAAAAGCATCCTATCATCTCATCTATGTCTCATGGCCATATCGCGTCGCATTCTATGGTCGCAGTTTTTTTAAAACTATGTTAGAATTGTCAAATATTACATGAATGTTTTCTTCGTATTTTTCATTGTGCATTCAAATATAGATTCTACTAAGACCCTGAGCGCGCAGCTATAACCAATGGCCGCGTGGCGGCCACAAAGCTCCTCGCAGTGCAAGTAATTTTATGATAATCTTCATTGTATAAGTACTCGTATACACCGTAGAAAAAATAGAATGTTTAGTTAATAAAAAAATGTATATTTTACTCCTGTTTCATTTACCAACAGTGTTGCCAGTGACGTTTCAATATTAATTCAACTAAATCAAAAAATAATCAAGTCCAAAATACCAAAATAAAGTTGTTAGAGAACGTTGTCGGCAGGTAAATTAAATAAATGTTTGGCATATTTCCGTGCGCATACCGGCAGAAAAAAAAGCATCTCGAGTAACAAAATTCTCCAAGTTAAAGGCCCCGAGCAACGGGGGAAGCAATAAAACAAGTGGATTTTGGAGGCGAAAAAAGGTTTAAAAGTAGGGATCGAAAAACTCGTGAAGGCATTCCGAACTGATTGGTTATTTCGGGCTGCAGACATTTTAGGTAGATTTTGATAAAAATATTTTATTACACTCGCTATTGCAGGAGGTCTCATGATGCAACTATTAGAAAATTTCATGACCAGGAGACACCGATACTATCCTATTAGTGGTAGTATGACATAAAAGGGATTTTTAAAAAATCTTATATCATGTGTCCAAAATTTAATAAAAATTAATTGATAATTCTGGCGTCTGCAGTCGGTTTACTCAAAAAATATATTTAATTTATATAAAAAAAAAAAATTAACTTACAGACGAGCATCTTAAAAGTGCTTTGTGCGACTAGTTTTTATTATTATGTAAAAAATTCTTATAATACAAAAATAAAAAATATATCAGGTCCCACGGGCACAGAACATGAACATAGGGCATAATTTAAATAAATACCTACCTACAATATTGCAAGATTTCGAAATTCCGAAAGTAGAAAAGTTATCAAGTAGCACATATCCACTCAATTCGAATATTTCGAAGGAAATTGACACCTCACTCTAATTTGGTTTCCTTTTAAATATTGCTACACATGACACAAAGTAGAAAATTGATGTTCCGTGTTCGCAAGAAAATATACTTTAAGCATTTGTTAATATCAGCCGCGAATAATTTTATTATCACATGACCGCGTCCAAATCTCTACCCTCGACCTCTTTCCTATTTGCTTGCCTCGGTGTGAATTGTGACCTTGACGCCGACAGACATCAACTTGACCGATAATTGTATTGTGTTCGGTCTCGACATCGCGATAGCATTCGCGTTGTGGCCGTTCATCTCCAGTGCACAGTGTATTTTGTGATTTGCGGTGGCGTGCGCCGTGTATGCACATTGACATCGCCGTCTTCAGTCGGGAGCGGATACCGTCACCATCCTCGTGCCGTCATGTCATACTCAAGGTAAGGCGAGCAGTTCTTCCGAATCCCAGTTCCCGAAATCACTGGTCCTTACCTAAATCTTCTATCTCCTCAACGATCTCTCCCTGTACCATGTGTCCCTATCCCCCTTCTCTACCAATCTACGACCTGAATTGTCGTTTTAACATTCCACGGGACGCGCGACCCAACAATTGGTATATTACATATAAGAAGGTTATATGTTGGGCATTATGCAAAGAGACAGGAAAAATAAGTGTTGATAAGTGAACAGATTAGTTGATATAATGAATACGCCAAGAAATTGAAATGGCAATGGGCAGGCAACATCGCTCGAAGGGCCGACAATCGATGGACAGATACAGTTACCCAGTCGTATCTGCGGGGAAACGAGAAGCTGGCATCATCAAATTCTTCATAAATACATGGCAGCAAATACAATGGACTGAAGAGAGTAGGATACAAATCCAACATGATGATGATGATGATATACAAGATGAGATACGATTACTTGTACAGATCTTATCAGAATCTTTTTTGAAAAATTAATCATGTAAATATTTCAAACAAGTTCGTTAAATATCTCGTTTTAAAATAACGGCTTTTCAAAAAAAAAAATTGTTAGTTTATTAATATTAAGCGACTAATAATGCATAAGTCAGTTAAATTGTTATGCATTTATTTATTTATTACCGACTTATAATGAAATTTTATTTTTATAAAATAATTGAATGGTTCCTACCTAAAGGGTACCATAAAATGAAATCTGTCCGATTCTTGTGACGAGTTATGAACAATACTACAATTACGGATACTTCACTCGCTTTCGTAACCTTTACAAGTAGGGATTGCAAAGTTTGACAAAATGAAAAAATTCGTAATTCGAGTATACAAATTTTCGGAATCCGGTCTAATTTCGAAAAAATATATATTATTTTTTGGTCTATACTAATAATAATAAACAACTAATTTAAGATAATAAATTCATTATTATTTATTGTATAAAAATATATTACTTTTTCAGTTAAAAACTAAAAATAAACTGTATTTTTTGAGGATTAATTTTAATGGAAGACCTATTACATGTCAATATAACCAGTTTACTCTAAAACACTTGCATATGCATTATGGTCATTTGCTAATGATATGAGTTTAAGAAGTCTCATGTTTATAGATTATATTATCCTGGCTACCCATGGTCCCAATTAGTCCGGATAATGGATTTTATTGTATATTATTATTATTATTATTATACACGCCCTATTCAGGTATTACATAATTTGTAAAATAATAGACAATTTCATTAGAAGTGCAATACACAATGAAAAAAATTATATTAAATCAGAATGTTTCTTCATAATCAAAATTAAAAATAAAAATAAATATAAAATGTGAAGTAAAATAATTTATCCGTCATCATTGAGTTGAGACTCAAAAATTGTAATAATGTAGTCCTACAAAGAGTTAAATTTATATCAAAAACGTCGACTACCTCCGCATATTCATTCCCCAAAGAATGCAATCTGTAGACTGCGGAGTTAGCTAATGCATGTGTTCCGACATTACCACAGTAATAGAACAATGAATTGTGTCTCGATGACCTTAATGGTGCGTGAAAGTCAAGCTAACCAACAATCTGGAAGCAGTCTATCATACTATTGATGATCCTATATAGAAATATATCGGTAATAAATTAAAACTGATCTAATTTACCTTGTTAAAAAATATCAATAATTTAACAAAAAACAAAGGCAGAATAACTAAATGCACAATACACACCGCACTCGATAAAACAAATCTCAATACTGATCCGCCAGTTTTCGGACATCTCATTGATACAGCCGGTATCTTTTATCTTTTGTATGTCAGGTCGGTGTCTTTTGTCTGCTTAAGTGCCGGCCGACTGCATCGATTCCTTTCATAAAGACGTTATCTCTCTACAATGCTTTCTAGAAACGATTCTTTAGGAACGTAGCTGTTAATCTGTGGTTGTAACAATATCTTATTTTTATATATTTAAAATTCGGTGTTTGCTCTAAACTTTTCGGAATTCTAAATTATATTTATGAGATTGAATCTTGGAATTCTCAAAATTGATTAATTAATTATTTTTTTCATAGCAGCGGCATGCTATTAAAATAGGCTGTATTCGACTAGAATTTCTGTCAAGTACAGTCTTATTTCCAATATACAATACGCCAAAGTCTTTCTGCGTATTAGACGTAGAAAATTTTAAAGAAAATGTATTACTTAATGCAACGTATTGTAATGAAATGTTCATTTTTTTAAAATATGATGTCACATTTGAATTTGAGCGGCATACCGAACCCGAACGAACGCTGTGTCTGACTGGTGAGAAGACTAGACGAATGGAACGTCAAGTGGAGATTGTTGACGAGAGAGGATTTCCGCAGGAACGGCTGGGTAGCGATAGTAAATTTAACGTTCAAACAACCCGTAAACGATAGTAAAAATTTACTACTGATCACACAACCGGTTCTTAGAAACATTTATTTTTATGAAATGTACATTAATTTTTTTTTTAATTTTCGCTCTGGCTATAATAAAATCAGATTCGTTTATCTTAATTTCCTTCATTGGATAGGGCGGTTTTTGTTTCTATACTCCTTAATTTCTGTGCACCTACATAAATTTGCAATTCAATAATTAATTATCGGCCATCATCACTAATTAAGATAAGTAATCATGACAGTAATTCAAAAATGAATATTATTTTAAACAAAGTAAATCTGTCAATAATTATCATAAAATTCCATTACCCTGACATTAACTTCAGCTTAAATCTAATAAAAACCTAATAGCACTAAAATATTATTTATACATTTATTTCGTATCACAGCATCGGACATGGCGGGTAATAAATAAAATGTTTATGGATAAAATTGGTGTTGGTACATCGCGCTGCTGGGCCGTGGGGTAGGGATCGTGGAGATGGAACATCGGGCAGAGGAAGCGTGTAACAAATATTGCTCTCACAATATACCGATGCTTTCTCGCCTCGGATGTATTCAACTCCCATCTTGGAAATGTAAAGGCCAGTTTATAATTGAATAAAAAATATCATCGGTTATCTTAATAAAAAATCTTATAAAAATATTCGTTGTATCCAGCTTGGGTTTCGTGTTATTTTACAGTTTCACTGAAATTGCCTTCTAATTGAGATATCATGTTTTCTCATATTCATGATCGAAAGGATACCACCGTTTCCCGGAACCATTTTATAAGTTTTCACTTATGTACACGTTCCTCTTAACAAAAGCAGTTTACCTCCCGATAATCTATATGCAATTATTTATGATATATTATGCAAAAAAAATACGAGATATTAGTTTGTAAATTTAAAAACTACACCATTCTTTATTAGTAACAATATACATATTTTATTTTATTTATTCCCATCAAATTTATTTTATTTAAATATAAAAGTACATTTTTAATACAGTTTAAACATGGCATAAAATAACTAAGTACAAATATTTCATCAATTCAGGTATGCTCCTGTAACGAAAAACGTCAACGAAATTAAATTTGTTGCCAAGCCGATGCATCCGCGATATTAGCGAGTTAATAGCATCATTATTTCTATGTGTTAATTACGGTTGATACAATACATTGGATGAAGAGATAAGCATAGTACTGATTCAGAATCATTTGTAATACTATGATTAAGTACAAAGTTTATTATACATACATTTACTGACACACTCATAAATGAATAATGTTATTACATAAAGCACAACAACCATATCCAAGATCATCAAATGTCAATGAATGGCGACTTTCCGTTTATTCAGGACCGTTATATAAGCTGCAGTTGCCATGTCGGTCAAACTCCGCCAGTTTGACATTTTTACTCTAAAAGGCAACCATGCTAGCTAGCATTGCAGCAATCTAACACGGCATGGATACCGGCAAAAAAACCATTCACTGTACTTTCAGTACAGATTTCGCCTTTCTTTATTCAAATTAATATACACAGACAGAATATATAAACAATATTATTATTATTAAAGAGAACCAATCCGGAGAACGTGCATTGTGATTGGAAGAGATCCAGGTTCGAATCCCGGTAGTGTAACAAAATATTTTTCGATAAAATTGATTCTATATGTATATCTTTCTAATTAATACATTTAATTTGTATTGAAAATATCATAGACCTATGTTCTGAATAATTAAAACTTCACAATAAGAATGTGTTCTCCTTAATAATATATAAGTTGTATCAATATGTCAAAAATTGAATTATTAATTCTAGCGTCTCATATCAGATTACTCAATGGTACGAGTATTTAAGATTCTGTAAAAATAATGGAACGATATGTGTATTCATTTCAAACAATGGAACGATATGTGTATTCATTTCAAATAATGGAACGATATGTGTATTCATTTCAAATAATGGAACATATAGCTTCGAAAATTTATCGTCAATGTACTGTCTTGCTATAGCATAATCGGTTAATGCACGTTCCCCGGATTGGAAGAGATTCAGGTTCGAATCCCGGTAGCAACAACAATGTTTTTCGATAAAATTGATTTTATATGTATATCTTTCTAATTAATGTATTTAATTTGTATTAAAAATATTATTATTAATAACTAAAAATATATATTCCAATTCTGCAGATCAGGTTGCCGCGCTGCCGATGTAAACGCAGCATCTCTCCTCCCGCTGCTCTGGACCCGGCGGGGGGCCGTCACATCTTTTTATTCCCATTTTATTTATTATTTATTTATTTATTTGGGGGCCCGGTACGATATCTTAATTGTGTGAAAATCGTGAGACCCCCCGCCGGCCGGACAAACACCCTGATTGAATCATCGTCCGGATAAATCTGATAATGGACGCTGAGCGCTGGGCAGGTCCACCGACGGAAATATCGCTCTGAAAACGATTTCATATTAAAATATTCATTATTGTTTTCGTGTCAACAGCGAGTACTTATTTACTTATATGCCAAATCTACTGTACAGATTTTTTAATTTTTTATTAGAAGATATAATACATTTTAAAAATAATCTGTATATATTACTTTTAACATTTATTTCTTCTCTATGAGAATAAGACTCGTGTATAGAGACGGAGTATATACGAGAGTGTATAATTTATGTGTCTATTAGTGTGTGTACATATTTTTTAACTTCAGATACAAATTTATAGTAGTCTGTAATTTTTCTAATTATGATGAGGAGATTATTAAAAAAATTGATGTCTTGATAAATATATTGATTTTGGATTACGGTATATTTTAGTTTTGGAATATCAATTTGGTATTTAATTTATTTTTAATTTTAATAATTTGGATATTTTTATTTATTTATAAATTAAGAAGATTAAGAAATTTATTTGTATATGTCTATTATTATATTTTTTTTAGACTTATTTTTATCATCATTTTTTGAGTGATTTCTAATTGTGATATTAAAGTTTCATATGCTCCTCCCCATCTTTATTATCCAATGCTTTATTTACATCAAATTATTTAATATTTTTAATAACAAACTCAATTAACAAAGCATTTTTCTGTTCAAAGTAATTAATATATTTATATGGCAATAAATACATGTCCGAAACGACGATTTTAAAAAATTAGGAAAATGATGAAAAATTAAAACTACCGCACGGGTACAAATTGCATGGGTGGAACAAATATTTTGACCTGAACCCTGGGTGGCATAATAATCGTTATCAAATCTGGACCATAATAGGACGTCGGCTATCATTACTTCGTTCACCGCGGTCCAGAAAAGATCTACAGTAAAGATTCTTAAGCCATAATGTGGCCCCATCTTCCAAAAATTTTTTTTTCTGTATTATGAGATGCAAAATCTCATACTTCTCTGGATGTCTCATCACGTGTAACTAAAAAACTACAACATACATACTAAAATTCTACACATTCATTTTATATAGTCCAGAATAAGGAGACTCTTATTCCATTAAAAAGAAGACTATTGACTCACGTCAAAACAATTCGACTGTTTGAGAGTATTGATTGATGAACGTCATAACATCATAACGAGAAAATTATTATTGTAAGATATATTTAATGAGTATAAAATCACTGCCTTGTTTTCATAATACCCAATTTGCAGAACCGGCCTTAAAATGGCTACATCATAATTGAAGTTTACAGAAATACACACGAGACATGAAAGAAAGAACTTGGCAATCGATGGTTCTAGACTGGTGGTAGGAAACGCGGAGTTGCCGTTGTGAATTAATCAGCGTAAAGATGTGATTGATCGTGATATCTCCGGTAGAATATGAACACTGCATTTCATTTAGATGTTAAACAGCTCACAGTGGGCCACTTACGCTCAGAGATCGTCAACACAACACTTATTCATTTTTAATACAAATTAAATTAATCAATTAGAAAGATACAATCACATATTCAGCGCCCGCCCTAGCCTCTGTGGCGCCCTAGAGTGACATTTTTCTGGGCGCCCCCATCCCTGATTTATTAATAATAGTGGATATGTTGAACCATTCAGTCAGACTCTCAGATTCTGCAGCTACAAGGTTCTCTTGCGACGAGTCCCTTTTTTCGCGATTGAATCTTGCTATGATGATAATGTGGATAGTGTCGTATTACATATATCTCTCAAGTTACACTTCACACGGGCAAAATATTTCAGTTTCCTAATTTTTATTGATTTTTTAACTCATTTCCCAATTATTATTAAGATTACAGTCCAGGTGACTTTTTCTGTCAGTCTTTTTTAACGGTACCTCATAAGCTGTAATTATTGTTATACTGGAGAGTTAGCTGCCATTCTACAGGGTAACACGGTTGCCCTGGCTTGCTCGGCGCCCCCACATATTCACATTGTTAAAAGATTGTACTTTTTTTAAATCAGGGGAAAAATATGCGAAATAAAACCAATGCCTTACTAATATCTAAATGTGAATTTAAGGAGCATTGTGCTCTTATATGAATTTTAAAACATTCATCCAGGGTACTTACCTTGGTGGACTTGAAAAATTTTTAATAAATTCATAAACATATGATATTTAGTATTAAGAGATGCATATTTATCAACGCTCTAGTGGGTATGCTCTTGTCACAAGACCGAGAAAGATGAAAATTCTAAAAACCGTTTTGATTACCGTTAAATGACCTGAAGCGAATGAGTTGAGTATAACTTTCAGTTTATTCAAAACATAAAATACATTTTACAAATCATATATATATCGAAAAAATAATTTCATACAACAATTTCGCCATATCGACCGTTTACATTTTCGACAAATTTAAAACTTGCATTGTGTTGTAGTCGTTCTAATGGTTAATCTATTTCAGAACAGAACAGTGTTCTGAAATTATAATTTCACATCGAAAATGTTTTCATTAAAAATTATTTATTTTATTTAACTTTCAACAATTTGTCAATATGTGCCATCAATTAAGGTACATCGATAAGTATTTCATATTTTTAATTAAATAAAATTCAGGTTATCAATTACCGAGAATTTAAAAAAAAATCGAGAACACACAATCCATAGTTACAACCAATGGTGTTCCTCCCCTTGAAAGCAAACACTATCATTAACTTCTTGTCTTTCTTATGACGTCACATTATTCAAGATGTTTGTATAGCTGGAAACACGTCCTTTGTTCCCGAGTAGGCACTGGATGCAGCGTCGTACGGCAGTCATCAATAATATTGACTCGGATCATCCACATGATATATGATACAATGGCCAGTTGAGTGCGATGCCTCCACAACATATTTTTGCTTTTTTACTCCGCAGTCAAACATTGTAATACTTTTTTACAAACCGGTAACTTATATACGGCGTTAAGATTTTAAATTAACGACGTAGGTATGGAGTGCAAAAATGTTATTATCCTTTATTTGTTAATTTCGTATTTTATTAAGGAGAACACATTCTCATTGTGAAGTTGGAATTATTCAAAACATTGGTCTGTGATATTTTGAATTCTAATTAAATGTATTTATTAGAAAGATATACATATAAAATCAATTTTATCGAAAAATTTTGTTGATGGTACCGGGATTCGAACCTGAATCTCTTTCCAATCCGGTGAAGGTGCATTAATTGACTATGCTACAGCAGACGGTACTTTATTTTTAGGGAATTTCAAATAATGTAACGATAGTTTTTTTTATTTATTTGACATTTTTTACAATTTTTTTATAGCGTGAATAAAGTATTTTACATTTTTTTTAAATTACATAGTTTTTCTTTCGCTTACTCTCCAAAAAAG
This sequence comes from Eubasilissa splendida, assembly GCA_031772225.1. Taxonomy (NCBI): domain Eukaryota; kingdom Metazoa; phylum Arthropoda; class Insecta; order Trichoptera; family Phryganeidae; genus Eubasilissa; species Eubasilissa splendida. Next base: position 10,734,955 of record CM062866.1, on the reverse strand, counting down.
AGACCAGATCTTGTGCTTGGAGAGAGAGTTACACTACAATAATTTTATATAATACCTTACATATTCTATTCATTGTCCATTTGTGTGCTTCTGAAGTATTCTGTAATATTGTTTATTGTCCAATTATGTATTTTTGAAGTGTTCATTTAGTTTCTTTTTAAACTCTTTTATATCCTTTATTTCTTTAATTTGTGTAGGGAGGCTATTGAAATTTTTTATTCCTAAATATATAGAATTTTGCTGATAGTATTTGGTGTTACATTTAAGGCTTTTAAAGTTATATTTAAACCTTAATGATGTGCTTGTTTCAAATTTTATAGTGTTAATTTCTTTAATTAATTGATTAATTGAGATTTTAGATGTATTTATTTGAAAATTGTTACATATAGGTTCGAAACTTTGTCGTCAAAAGTACTGCCATTAATTTTTCAATCAATTTCGATTAAAAACGCTTTAAATACAATAATTCAACTGTCAGTTGAAAATTTAAACTGTAAAATCTTCGCAGTACTGAATAATATAATATTTATTCAACAGTGGATCGGAACGTACGCACGTACTTAGTTAAAAAAAAAAAAATATATTGTGATTAAAGTATTACATTTATTATTAAAGTGATGGCAGTGGCGGTCGGTGTTATTTTGCAGAAGGGATGCTGTCGGCTTTCCAGTATCCAGAATGTATTTTTTCTCCACATATGGTCGAGACACAAAACTTGTACACATTAATAATTCAATTATATACTTACACAATTCACTGTTTTCATTTACAGCGTTAGAATATGTTGGTGAAGTATCCATATTATTTTCGGTAGGTATTTATTTTTTATTTAAATAATGAATTAAATAGATAATTAAAATATATTCAATATTTCAATAATTCGGCGTTACCTATTCAAGTCAAACTGTCAAAATGCGTTACACGAACAAATTCCTCAAAACAAGCCGCTCGCTTTGTAATATGTATACTATTCTATGCATTATACCCATGAGCAGTAAAGTCGTTTTTTGTAGGTTGGATGCAGTTAACGAATGCCTATACAGTATTCGAAGACCTTGTCAGGCGAAACTGAGTGCGTATGCGTGAAAGTCGAATACTTTCAAATTTTGTGGATACAGAACGAATGATAGAATCCACTGTTGCTGGTATCTGATATATTTGGTATGTGTATTCCGTGTGCGCGCCGTGTCGTAGTGTGTGTTATGACTGATATCTAAAAGACAGGATGAATTTATTTGCAGCAGTGCTGTTTTTGACTAGAAACAAAAAGTTTTTTGACTCTAGAACACAAGGGATGCGGAGCATCCAAAGCATGTATGAAGCGACCGCGTCTGCTTAATAGATGTTTTGAATAAATGAAAAGCATTCTTTGAATATAATAACTAAAGTGGATTTTTTTTCTTTTTTTTTATTCAGTTAAAATGAAAACGCATTTCGCATAATATGACAATGCATTTACGCAGTATCTATATAGAGATACTTAAATACACATCACTATTAAAACTATTTTTAATAGCAGTTAGTTCCTAAACGTCCGCTTTTGAAACATAATTAATTAATATATCTAATACAAAGAAGTAATTCAATATTTTATCATTTAGATATGAATGTGTATAAAATGAACCCTGCAGAAATTTGTGTTTTAATCGCCAGAAATCTTTGACGTCCAAAAAAAGATCGCAACGGCATGTATTTATGAATAAATATTTTTTTCTCTACACCGTGCACACGCTCATACATTTGAAACGATCATGTTACGATACGTTTAATAATTTAATATGTTTGGTAAATAAATAAATAAGCAGGTACACCTTTAGAGGACAGGAAGTTCAATGAAGATATCCCTTTTCGTCCCAGAATAAGGCATTGCGTGCACAAGACATTATTTATAAAAATGTCAAATTGACGTTTCAAGTGGGCCAGCCACAAACACATGTAGGTAATGTATTTAAATAGTGTTTGATGATATAACATATTTATGTATTTACAGGTGTAACAAAATAACAAAGAGATATGTAGGTACTAACATTTCTTTAAGATTACTTAACAAGAATTCTCAAAGTGTGAAGGAGGTAGCTACTACATACGATATTCGTATAGTTTTGAAATTGTTAATAATAATAATGATAATAATAAATACTATAATGTCGTTTCAGACAGAGATGATAGAACGCCGCACTCTACTGTTCGGACACACTACTTTCATAGATGTTCTCATGCACGATCTTCGGTTATTGAAACTTTTAACAAAACCATCTTGCAGTATCTATTATCTAGTCATGCTAGGTCTTTCGCGAGCGCCCTCTAATTCTGCAGCCTTCAACACTATCCATTTACAATTTCTTTATCATCATCCTCTCGATAACACTGGACGATTAATATAGCTTAATTTACGTAAACAATTTCACCCAAGGAACGTTCTACTTATAAGTTATTTAGCTCTATACTATAATTAAATTTTAAATAATACGAACTTAATTACTTTTTTTAATGTACACTAGAAAAATTTACAGGAATATTTAGTTTTTAGACGATTTAAAAATTCATCCTCGAATCGATTTTTCATCTTTAAAAGTGCATTTTCAGCATATAACCCATCCCACGACTAGAGTTACTAAAGATTTTTTTTGATTATTTCGTGTTCGCTTTTACCACATCCTCCTTACTCTCCAAACCTTTCTTCAGTAGATCTATCTGGCTTGAAGCACTACGAAATGCATTGAACGAGAAAAAATTCTAAGATGATGCAAACATTCATTTACTAGTCAATATTTTTTTCTACTTTAAACATCCAAAAATCATCGAGAGAGAAATCAATAAATAGCGTTCTATAGCATTTTGGACATTACAATCAAACATAATCACATCCACAATAAAGGTTTACCATTACTAATATGTTTTATTAAAATAGTTATTAAATGTCTAAATAATAGTTATAAAAGTAAAGTAATTAAATGTGTTTTATATTTATGGCAGAACCAGATCGCCGGTCACTGTGAGCGTAAGTGGATGCTTCTTTAGGTGTACTTTATCTATGTGTCCTCTCCCCGCCCCTACTTTTACCATATATCCTCAAAGCACGACTTTTCTGTGTGTTGTCTATGACTTTGAACTATCAAGCAGTGAACGTCCCGTAGACCTATTATTTGTATAGTTACTGTCGCTATTGTGTTTCGGTTTCTCGCAGTGCGTGTCGAAGATTTACAATCACTAATGGGTGATATACAGTGCTTCGTGCTAATCTTCGAAGAAGATTCCTGAAATTCAGGAGAGCTGTGAATCCAGCAAAAATCCAGGTAAGTCGTGCTTCCTGGTTGATCCTTATTGTTCTGTACCAAATTCCTAACATCCTTTCTACATCCCGTTTCTCCACTCCTTGTGTTAACAAAATATGTTTTTTTAAAATCTAACACGATATAATTATAACACGGTTTTACAAAACCATGTTATTTTTATGGAATCAAATATATATAAATAAATACTTAAATGTATTGAATAAAATTATCGCATAGGTATATAAATTTGGTGACCAAATAATTGTCGAACACATAAATCTTTATTCTGTTGTGCTGTGTGGAGCACAAAACCCATTCACGAACATTTAATTTAGTTAATAATATAATTTTATAATGTTGTATTTTATTTAATGTGCATCATAAAATTTGCGTCGCTGCCTTTTTCTTTTTCTCCGGGCAGCCGATTTGCACGCCCGTTTGTGCTTGACAACACTTCTGCTGATTTTTGGAACCACCAATCGGTTCCAAAACATAAGCAAATCATTTCAAATGTTTAATAAACTATTATTTCTGACCATGAATCTTATCATAGATTCGAAAGCATCAAAAGTGTGATTAATATATATATATATATCATCAGACGAATTGATGTTTCTGAGATGAGGTGCCGGAGACACATGTTGCGCATACGAGGACAGCATCTCAATGTGCCGTACAATACATGACCGTTTAAGCAAGCGCTCTACCGCCTTCCAGGTCAGCACCGTACCGTCCAAATGCAGATGCCAATATATCACGACGGACTCAGACTCAGTCCGAGAATTCAGCGAAAGCGATCACTTCTCTCTTGGCCGCCTTTTCGGAACCACCTCCAGCCTTTAATTTTATTGTGAAAATTAACTTACAAACCGTTGTACTCTCAATTGTGCGTCGATCCGCCCTAAACGCCAACATGTATAAGTCCTGTTATACTTAAATACCCTTACTTGTGTCACAGTTTATGTATACTCACTCGCACATTCCGCGTTTATATACACTGCGACATGCATATACACGCGTGAGATCTTGAGGAGGAATATGGCCCTCAGTCGCAGCATAATCAAAACATTCTTACCTGATACTCGTAACCAATAAACACCGTTACTACCTGAGCGACCTAACAAATCGAAGTTAAGTATAATTAACCTTTTAAATGCCATGAGCGCGTTAACACGCCAAACGTTGGATGCTACGTCAAGCTAAAGCGTGTTAACACGTAAACTTGCAGGGATTAAAGTCATATTATTAAATCATTTTGCCGTATGTGAATGACAGGTTCCAGCTTTTGATTGATAAATCGAGACCCTTGAAGCCTAGTTTTAACCTAAGTGGTGTCTTCCATTTCAAATATAGTTAGCAGTTAAAAGGCTAAAGAGGCGCTAGAAGGGGGGGACCCAGCCTTTCCTGGAACCATTGTAGAAGGTTGCAACTTCTTTTATTGGTTTCACACACATTGCTACAGAAATGCGCAATCTACAATTAAGATAGAAAAACAAAAGCTAATCTAAGAAATTTATATTTTAGTTTGATAAGCGAAACGAACAAAGATTTTAATTTAGACCTTCTTGCGCCCTTTTAAGTGCTATTTTTATTTATTTTTATGATACAGGTTTAAACAGCATACAAAAAAATAGATAATCAAGTGTCATGTACGGAAGGAAGTAAACCAGTGGGTACAAGACAGCCATTAAAGTTAAGTATAGTCAATCCCTCCAAATCTTTCAATTTTTTGGGTTTCTTGCAAGAGCATATGCATATGCGAAGATAACTTAAATAAGTCATTTGTGATGGTCAAAGGATGTAGAGGAATAGGAAAATTTCTCACTCGTTGAACCATCCAAGTGGAAAATGCAACAGGCACTTCTCTGGTGACTGCCCTAAGATCTGCAGGATGCCGAGAAACGTGAAGGAGCATAGTCAAGAGAGCGGGAGTGGGGCATAGAGATAACGATCCTGTCTTGAGGTACTGATGTGGATAATAATGTGATCAACACAACGCCAGGCATCCCTACATTGATACACCACCTTCACTACATTTACATTTATTCTAAAGCCATACGCTTTGTAGCGCAATATTCATTCTTACGATGTAATAAGTTTTTTCTATGACTACCTCACATTCAACATCATTATCCCTGGCTCTACAACTTAATATGGAATCTGGCCACCTCAATAATATACCTCCAGAGTTCTCTATGCACTGGGTTGCTTCCTCATTTTTGTTTTGCAACCTCATTTTGAATCTGTCAATTCTTCGCCTTTTTCTTTTCTCTTTAAGATATTTTAAATCTTTGTTATTAACAATTATTGTAACATTTTATTATTATATATTTTGAACTATGATATAGACAGGGCTGTGCAGTGCATACAAGCAAAAAATCTGTACATAACTAAAAATTCTGGGAAACAAATATAAATTAAAAAATTGGATTAAAATTAACGAAAACATTATTTTGCAATTGGTGCCATCTGTGTACCAGTGGAAACTTTAATTGCTTAGTTCTAAAAACTCAGCGCTGTACTCATGGCGCTCTTTTTTTATTCGCCGCATCGTGCTATTTACATTACTCAGTTCTGTCTTTAAACTAGTGAATTACTCAAGTCATATAAATAGCTATTTACTGAATTAAAAATTCCTTTCGGTTGGTCCGTTTTGTATGGAGTCGTTACCTATGCTGTTATTTAACAGAATAACATTAGTAAGGGTTACAACTACGTGCAAATCATTGAAGAGTTTACTTCCTCTTTTACTAATTCGCGAATTTTACTATCTTACTGTTTTAACCTGTAGATTTCATGATTGTTCTTTAAATTTGGTGCGTGGATTAGTTTTTAATTTGATAAAAACAAAAAGCAATTGGCATAACTATTTCCTACGTCAACCTTTAATGAAAATAATTATTTCCTTTAGTTATTACGTGAAGTATTTTCAAACAATTAATTAATCATGTTCAGTCATCTTCATCAGTGTTCTTAAAAACGTCCATACATTTTTATATAGGTAAGAAAGTATTATTTTACATTAAAACTAAAACATTAAAAACACTATTAACAGTACTCTAAAATTATAAATAAATACATGATAGGGTCGAATAAACGACGATTTATTTTGTCCAAAGATGTTCGTTAAACGAAAGTGCATATATTATATATGATTGTATAATATCATTGGTAATATCACAACCTAAATCTATACCTACTACATGCCACTGAATATAGGTACCTTAAATTAACTAATGTTCGATGCCTTCCACCTCCCCTTCCCTTCCCCAACATGACCGCTGGCGACCTTGAATCGGAACGGTTAAACGCTATTATAAACCTCGAAGGCTCAGTGAGTCTATGTCTATACCTTTGGCGAAACAATGATATAATTCAATATATAATCCACTGCATCCGGACGTGATTGAGTGAATCAGGAAAAACAGAATTTGGGATTCCCTTTTTCCTGTTACCGTGTTACTGGCACGTAAGGTGCGATACAAATGTTAAAAAATTCTAAAGTATATAAAAACTTTTTTTTTAAATATTGTACATACTAGTCACTTCTAAATACATTATCCTCCGTTCATTTTTAACATAGTTTTGTGACACATTTTATACGGGAAATACCTAAAAAAGATCAAATTTATTATGAAAAAATCTTAAAAAAATCACATAGATATATATGTATATATATATATGAAGGTCGCCGATTAAATCGAAATGGGATAATTTTAATATGTACCAAATAAAACTACCAAATTTAGTAAATGTTCACCAAAAATAGCACTGAATTGAAGTGGTGTTACAGAATTCCTGCTAGCGACGCATTGGAATATAAAACTTACGCTAATTCCTGGAAAAAATTCGATCAGTACAAGGAACAACATTTTAGCGAGTGGGAAGTGAAATTACGTTACAATCGGATAAGACCGATTAGCTGAATGGCACATGCCACAAAGTATCTTAGAGATTACGTTTGTAAACATTTTGTTGGGTTAGGTTAGGTTAGAAGACAAAGACAAAAAGTTTTTTTAATGGCAAATAATTCAATAAAGTAATAAGAAGTAAATATGTATATTATAAATATGATTAAAAACAATTCATTTTATTAAGGAGAACACATTCTTATTGTGCAGTTGTAATTATTCAAAACGTAGGTATGTGATGTTTTAAATACTAATTTAATGAAATATTTTAATAATTTAAAAAATATTTGTCGACAAAATTGATTTTATATGTATATATTTATAATTAATACATTAAATTAGTATTTAAAACAATTCACTTTGCTTAAACACCACTTTTTCTAACACCAACCGCTTTCGAAACCACCGTTCCATCTTAAGGGTCTGTAAGGTACTAACTTTGCGTTACAGAATATTAACAATTATACATTTGTGACTGAGGGGTGGGGGATGGAAAAGAGACAGATGATGTGGTGAAAGAGAACATATTTAAGATAAGACTGTAGGTTAGTATTTTTGTTTGTTAATTATGCATTCATTATCATTTATAAACTTCTTGATTTCTAAGGCCTCTAAGATATCCAAGCGTTTATCTTTATCATCAATGTGGAGATATTGACTCCTGTATTTTTGTCGAATCTATGGTTATTTTCAATAATGTGATCAGAATTTTCGGAAAAACTATTCATATTTAAGCATCTCATATATTCCTTAATTTTAGTATCAAATTTTGACTAGTTTTTCTTATATAAAAAGAAGGGCAGTCGTTACATTTCAATATATAAATACCAAAGTAAGTCAGTTTATGATCCTTTCCTTTAGAAAAATTACAATATTATTTTTGGTATAAAAGGCTATTAGCAAAAATAAACTGGTTTTGAAATTAAGTGAATTGTTTTTAATTATATTTATAATGAATTACCACAAAGTTACAGCGGAATACAACAGTATCTACGAGGAGCATTTTTTAAGTAAGTAACGGTTTTTTTTTAAAGAAATACTTCATTTTTACAAGAAACGTTCATCGGACGCAACACACCTTAAACTTATTCTCAACATTGTTCCCACCATTTTTAAGAGACTTGTCATAACGGGGCACCAATTTTTGTATACCTTCGTCATAGAACGACGCCGCCTGGGATGAAAACCATGTCTCTACTCCGTCTTTAAGTTCATCACCGTTATCAAAACGCTTGTCACCAAGGAACCGCTTCAGATAATATGCAAATCACTTGGTGCCAAATCAGGACAAAACAGAACACGTTTCGTACATTCAAGAAACGAATCACGGGCCGTATCTCACGGTAGGCGGGCTGATCTATTGTCTTGAACATTTCAACACCTCACTACATGACAGCCACACTATGTGAATGTCTCTAGCATTGCATGCGGTGAGTCAACATATGAAGTAAACCAGCGCGCATGCGCAACATCGTACCAGTACCGCTACACCGGGAATGTCCGACAATATGATCTAAAATTAGATGAACGAAACGTTGAAATTTGGAAACGAAAGCATCATTTACATTAATTAAATTTGGTAAGCAATTTCAAATACCGATTTAAACAAACTCCCACATGTTGAGAAGCGAGGGGCAGTCACTGTCGGTTTACGAGGTAAATTTCCGTGTCTAAAATTCAATCGATTGTTAACAAGGCGTGAAGAGATATTTTATGGGGTATTGTTGATCAGGCCTGCGGGCACCAGCTCCAATCGGTGACTCGCGGTAGAACGTGTTTATAATCATCTATTTGATTAAATTATATACTATTTTGCCGGATGAGAAGTGTGTGGAAACATATGCTTTACAAATTATACACTGGATTATGTATTGAAAAAAAACTCAATTCATTTAAGCGCTTTTTTACTCAAGCATACAGAAGGCGTAAGAATTTCGATGTTATCTAGATCCTGTGTGGGAGAAAAAAAGATGAGGATACAACTGTAGCAATTCAAGTCTCGTTAGTAATTATAGCAAAGACCATGGCAGTGTAGGCAGAACCAATGGTCTAGCGATGAAACTTGAACTCCAAAAATTTTTAATAAATTTATGAATAAAATGTCTGTTGCCTGAGTGTTATAATGCAGTATCCACATCTTTATGATTGGCCTCAAAATTGTTTAGCTCAAGTTCCTTGGAAAAAAAAACATTTCATTCCCGACACTAGTGGTCTCGTATCAGAGCGTACAAAGATACAGGGTGAATATTATGTTCCAGGGCGATGTTGTTTTTGAATAACTAGTAAATATAACACAATTTTCTATTTATAGATTATTTGATTTATTACAACTATGTGTAAATTATGACATCGGCCAAATGGCCGCTTCTGGCATCGGCATAAATGCGTTATTTATAACCAATAAATAAATTGTATGTATTGCATCCCATTTCTCTCTCCTCCTTACCCTTTCCACATTGTATGTTCAGTTTAAAAACACTATTTTATTTATTTTTTCAGTTCTATTTTTAATATATACATACTATTTTTTAGTTTATTATGTACTAGTTATTTAATTCCGAAGAAACTTCACTGGTGTTGTTTATATATTATGTTATATCAGTTATTATTGTTACACTGTATGATCCTCTAAAAATAAAAATAAAAAAATAAAAATAAAAAGATAAAAATAAATAAAACCATATTTTTCATAACACTCTCGCACACTTCGCGTGTTTTTTTAGCAATTCTATTTCGAATATTGTCCTGTAGTCCTGTTGTTGACTTATTAGCGTAGATCTTTCCTTTCAAGTACCTCTACAAAAAATAGTCGGGTGGCATCAAATCAGATGATCGAGGAGGCCTTTTTAACAATGTACGGCCGGGAAAAATTTCTTGCAAAAAGCCACCAAAAAGTATTCCAACATATGACGATGGCGATCACCATTAATGGTTACAGCATGCCATTATTATTTAGATAAAAAACATTAATGACTTCAACACGTTGTTGAGGCATTAGATGCTCCATAATAAATTGTAATCAACTACTCTCTACGACTACCAAATGCGAAACCAAAATGCCGGCCGAACATAATTGGCCTGGAACATGATATTCACCCTGAATATAGTGGCCTCAATCAGATGAGACTCTGCTCGTAAAGCACCTCTACAAGTCCCGGTCTTGGGTCGCCTTCACAGCTGACTCCAGATCCAGGGTCTCTTCAGCTAGATGCAACGCATCTATCTCTTCCACGTCTTCGTTGGCCCAAAGTTGGACCCAAGATAATCTCTTTTCAAAGCTGTGTCGTGGGTTTATTTTCTATGCACTATTAATCGCAAATAAGAATCATATTTTAGTTCTAGTCTTTTGTGAGGGCAGAAACACGACAAAAGTACGATTTCCGCTTCCCAAACGCGCACGGCTTGCTTGCTAGATCCGTCCCCACCGCTACTGAAGTCGGCAGACCTCCGTCAGCCCTTCCAAATAATCTCGCCGCCGCGATACTCAAAAGTCGTGTGATAATTATAACTGACGTTTAAAGTATAATATTGTATATATGTCAATATTGTGACATTATCCTTGTGTCGTGGTTCGCGTTGTGTCATATTACCATCATATTCCGCGTGTGAACCCCGTTCCACTTGTGGAGAATACGCCATTTTGTGCCGCAATCACGCGCAATTGTTTCACGCTTTTCCGACAACATCCGATTAAATCTCCCTTTGGAAACATCGATTTTCGGACATCTATACATTCGTGGATACCTCCAAATACATTATTCCAACACGTCACGCGTCCAAGCGAAGCTCTTACCGACACCACCATCGTGATCAATCTCGCCGTTCCATGTGCACTTCTGCTAGGAATAGAACTACTCCGCATCCATCAAGGGTCCCGCTGTCGGTCCCATCCTCCGCAGGCCATCCTGTAATCGTCTCCATCCACACCAGACCTATGTGCAGGTCTACTCCGTACATCATATTGTACAATTAATTGTGTAATTCAAGGTATTTATGTATCACCGTAACTAATCTGTACCCACGTTAAAATGATCTCAGCATCTGCTGATGGAAGTGGTCTCCGCTCAGCGGAAATACATAAGTGTGAATCACTGGTTTAAAGAACCTCCAAAGAACAGTCTACCTGATTTACAATATTGATTTTGATTTTATTACATTTTTATTGTATTTCTGTACACGCTGTGTGTTGTTACATCACTTAATCTTAAGGCTCATTCCCCTCATCTAGCTATAATATTTTATGACCATTTATTGAATAAACTTATAATTGCAAAAATAAAATCCAAATATTTTTATTGAAGTGTATTTATTGAGCTAGCCGAGCATAGGAACATAATGAAAATATATTTTTCATAATTTTCTAACCTATAAATGTCATCTATAATGAACAAGACCTGTTGTTACAGCTGCTTCTAGGCTTTTTAGACTTTGATGCATAATGTGGCCGAAGATTTTGAAAAATCTTTTATTACCGACTATATTACCGGCTTACTGATGTTGAATTTGTTGCAGGATTGAGGCTTTCGTGCGTTATCCTGTCCACGGAATACGTAACATCCTTCTCCAGCAATGCATTTTGGAGGCGTCTATTATTGCCGTCAGTCCAATTCTCCACTGCGTACATGAAAAACAGAATCACCACATCTAGAACGCACCGATATTTTGGCGTTATTTCAGTATCGAGGTCTTATTATCTAATCTAAATAAAATCGGATTATTTCATAGTTTATCCGAAATGTGTATAAGTACTGAGATTTGCATAACATGTGCACTTGTTTTAGCGAGCCGATTACAAAATAAATTCTCTTATAAAAATAAAACAATACACCGGAAAATCTCATTACATTTCGATTTATTATTCGAAGCGCAATAATAAATGCGCAATAAAACGCATTATGTCCAGTTTATGCAACATCAATAACGTTATCAAGCGTGCACGGTCAACGCACTGCGTCCGTTTCCATCTGGAAACGGAATAATAACATTAAATAATGCGGTATTACACGACATTTTACGGGCCTTACATATATACAATCGGCCGTAGATATTAATTCCAAATAAGCTGTAAAAGAAACCACATTAAAATGACCGCAATTTAAAGTAATGTTTTACTATTTCAATCGATACGGGGACAATAAATATTATTGGAAACATTCTTAACGATGTTTTTATCATTCTTTCTAAATTTAATGCCTTAAAGTGGTTGCGCACTTTCTTACGCGTGTGACTCTATATACGCTGTCGCTCTCGACAATGTAGAGACACCTTTAATTGTACATTTTCATCACACTGTCAAAAAATAAATACAGTAAACGCTCGTCATGAACGGAAAAACTTTGAAGCATTTCCGCTTAAGATAACTACTTTTGACATCTTCTTCTTCTCATACCTTATCTGTTCAACGTACTATTACACCCTAAAGAATAAAACCATTTATTTTAAAAACCGTACCTACCCAGTTGATATGTCGAATTTGGGACCAGACCAGAAATAGGTGTAAATTATAATACAACCAATTAGAATTAATATCTCTCCACATACCATCTAGATCAACCCAGCAATCCGCACTCTTCCACATTCCTAGAAGTAGAACATCTTACATACAAAATTCATTCATTCACCGGTCATGCAAATACCATAATGAGAAATTGGCTTTTTCAATATTAGCCTTACTGCGTTTAAAGTGTTATTTTTATGAATCACCACAATCTCAATTTTAGCCAAACATTCTACCTATAAACACATATTGCTCTCCCTTTACCGCAACAATAGTCGCCCTCTCTCCCACCTTTTTTCTTTATGTTCTGCACCTAATATATTTACACTGTCAAATCTCTTAATAAAATAAAATTAAAGCGAAGCAATGATTTTTTCAAAATTGTATTAATATTTAACTTTGTATAAACCACTGTGGTTACTTCTACGTCAACCGGTTTTGATGCTAACGTATCTTTGTCCGACTGACGTACTAATGAACTATTCCGCATAACTATCTTCTATAAGACTGGACTACAATATTTTTTAATTATGCCTAACCACAAAGTTAACGCAACAGTTATCAATAATGATTTTTTTCAGTTGCAAGACCATAGAAGTACTTAAAACAGAGTTTTGTATTTATCAAGAAAAAGTGAATAATAATAGTTTAATTTATTCCACTATAATAGTCACGATGTACTTTATATTCATAGTTCTTATATACAATTTACATATAGGAGGGGCCTAATTTTTATAGTTACGCCACTGTCTCTTAGTCTGATTATTCATGACCTGTCCAGCTAAGGAAATCCTCCTGAATATTACACTACCACCAGCATAGAAATACACCAACCATCCTGAAATACTCAAGCCTCCTCACCACGACAAGAGGAATTTGGCAAATATAATAAAATATGAGCTTTATAATACGTGTTAGCGCCGTTAAAAATTAATTAAATTCTATTAAGTTTAAGTTTTGTGGCCTGTAATTTGTTACCTCATACATACATTCAATTCGCGATTTACCAAATTTTAACCTGCGTATATTCTTCCCTTTTTTTTCCTCACCTATCCTTAAGCACATGGAAGAAAGAAAATGTCGCAGTGATTAAAGTCTTCCAACTGCAGCAAATTCAGTGCGCTTGGAACTTTTGTATGGATAACTACCGTCGCTTCACTCCGCTTTACTCCGCTAACGCTTATTAATTAATCTTACTTTAATCCCGTTTATACATACTAATTATTTTCGCGAGTGTTACTATACACCCCGCGACGCTTGTATTTGTGGTGGAGAAGAATCAACAAATAAACCAGCATCCGGCAGACGAAAAATAAGTGGCTTCTCTTCTTCCTCATATTTCCACTAATACGTTTAATGAGCTAAGCGTCTAATTGGAAAACTTCGGTGGCTATACCATATGGAAAGGATGACCGAAACGTAAATAATAAAGTTACTGCTGGACCAACAAGACGCAGGAGCTTGGGAAGGCATATTTTAAAATGGATATGTTTATCTCAGAAATACAAAACTGAAGAAAAACTGAGATCAACGGTGGAAAAATCTTGAGAAGACCAAGACCCTCCAGAGGTTGTAGATTCAATAGTGACGATGATAATAAGAGCCTATTTTAAAAACTAATTCATATTTTTTCTATTTTACGAAAACATCAGAAGAATCAGAAGATGAGAATTTTATACAAAAATTACATTAATTAACTCTAAATGTAATGTAATTAAAAATTAATAAAAATAACAACACAAAATTGATTTTAATAACGAATTGACTGAAAAAGTTCCTTAAATATTATTTATAAATAATTTTCTCTTCTGAACAATTTATCTTGTACTAGATCAAAAATACATCCACTACAATAAAAATGCCATAATTTACTAACTGTACGTAGATACTTCAATAAATTATTTAATTTTTGATTGATTATTTCGAATAGCAACACACATATTATTACGTTCCATAATATTACTATGATGAGACTAAATAAAAATTAGTTTTTGAGAGTTTGTGTCGAATATGAGAAAACGTTAAATATTATTGTTATCTTATTATTTTGTAACCATTTTTTCTAGCAAACTTTACGTGAAAAATAACACAATTTAATATATTTGAAATTATTGTCAGTAAATTGAGACTACGAAATATGCGTAGAATTGCTCTATTTTCAAATAATTGGAAAAGTAATTCCCTTAACCTTTTAAATATCATGAACTCGCAAAACTTATACCAGACCGTCAGCTGTATAATTTACACGCACTTTTCAACCTAGCAGAGACTGGTTCAAAACGGATTTCAACTGTCATATATTTTAAATCAAACTGCCATGTGTGGACAATAATCCCAGATTTAAAAAATGTTTAATCTGTGCACTTAAAATTGTCTCCCATATTTTATATGACTGTTACTTAATATATATACTGTTAATCTTACCGTCAGAAGTTTGAAGATTCTTTTAACTGCAATTTTTATTAAAACTACTCTTGATAGCTATATTATCACATTTTGTTAACTCTCCTGCTGATAAATTAGAAGTTAATTTTACACTAAACACTGATAATATATTATATTTCATAAAAAGATCATCTTTCAGAGCAACTTAAGGCAGAAATCTGAAAATTTACAGTGATTCGTTGAAAAATAACAGGTTAATTGCTGATCTCTTGTATCTGTACATAATTGTTAATAATTTAGTTGACAGCATACTGATCTCTAGTACCAGATCATTATGGAAGCATTAAACGTTCAGACTAGATGCCTACCACAGCAATATCGCTCGCTTTAATCTAATTTCACAAATGTGTAAATTATATAATGACATTAAGTTGGATGTATTCTCCAATTCATTACTAAGCTGCAAAAAAATTTTACATGATACTTTTTCTTGAAACTTTATTTATACACAGTGTTGCTAAATATTTTTTTATAATTGAAACGACCCCTACAACAACACTTGTATCGTTTTTGAACAGATCTGAATTATGAATGCATATGTAATTACCATCTTCTTGGGCGTCGAATGGTATTATAAGCAACCATATAAAATAAATTATTATACAATTACAATATAAATACCATTACAATTTCTAATTGATCTTACCTGCAACAATACTGTATGTCAACCAAAATGGCCGACGCTCCGTCTATCTATCAACATTTATAAAAACCAATATACATTGTTGTTGCAGGAAAGATCTTAATTATATTTCTACATATGCTCCCATACACTTATGGAGTATATGTAATACTTATGTAACACACCTAGTCCACCATAATGTAAAATGTTCAAGGAATATGTGCCTAATCTAAATAATGTCAGAAATATAAACATTTACAAAAAAGTAGTAATTATGCGATTATTTTGATTCATTTTAATATTTTATAGATTTCAAATTACATATTGGATACAAAAAATTAAAAGTCATCGAATTTTGAGCGCCCCGACTATTTTTTGTTAGAATATAAAGCAAAGTTAAAGATTAATATTGGATAAATTTTGCAAATATATATTTCGAAGTACGTAGCCTGAAAGCTCAACATGATTTTGTAAAAATTTTAAACAATAATATTTTCCGTAACGTAATATTCTTTGAACATTTTCGACTCGTAATTGAGTCAGGTATTCACCCATAAAATATTGTGGACTAGGTCTATTACACCCTGTATATTATGCTTTTATGTAGACAAAAGTCTAGCAAGGTAGCCAGGACTAGGCTGAATCTATCAAACGTGATAACTTCGTACTGTATCCCATTAAAAAAATACAATAATAAAATAATACCTATAATAAATGTATTATATAATGTTATTATTATATGTTAACCAATGATGTAAAAAACGTCTAAATATGGAAATAAAACGTATCTTAAAAGTGTATTTTATCATGTATCCGTTCATTATATATTGCATTGCAATATGTTCAAACATATACCACATCATTTTATTATTATGTACCTATATAATATTTCAAATTTCATTATCAATGCATACCCACTGTAGTATTTGTTGGCTTTGGTTAGTAATTACATAGTAACTTATTTATTTTGAATTTGTGTTATGTCATCAAACTGATCTTGCTCTGTATAATATTAAATTATCAAAAAAAAGATATATCGATCAAATATATATATATGTATAATAATATATATAATAGTAAATTAATTATACAATGACATACGAAAAATGGAGCAGAAAATAATATAGTATAGAATGTTCAAATAAATGACGCACCGCTGATTTTGTAGTAATCTTTGTACCGATACTTATGACACGTTTCTGTATATATGTTACAGTAAATGTATATTCCCAGTGGAGTTATATTATCACTGACATTTTAGTGAAATCATATTCGAATACATTTTCACTGGAAGATATTGTATATTAAATACTTATTAAATGTATTAATTAGATAAATATAATATAATAATATCGAAAAATATTCGAACGGAATTCGAACCTGGATTTCTTCCCAAACCGGGGAAGGTGCATTATCCGACTATGCTATAGCGACAGTACTTTTGACGACAAATTTTCGTATCTATATGTTACACTTTTCAAATGAATGCATTCAATTAGTATTTAAATATCACAAACTTATGTTCCGAATAATTACAACTTCACAATAAGAATGTGTTTTCCTTAATGACACTGTGTATATTTCTACTAACTAATTTTAATAGATAGGCGCTAGTGAAATAATATGCTGTTCTAAACTGTATTTGCGTATTTTTATTTTCGCTTAAAATACGTGATTATGTCTATTAAAATACAAAAAAAGTATTCCATCCGAGTAATTTTGTCGTCTAGTTATCAACATAGTGCTTATTTTCCATACAAATTGTATTTTTATAATGTTGCGCAATATAATTTTACGTGCTTTAAAATGAAAGGTCTAAAACTAACACTAACATAACATAATCAATAATAATATTCATTATATTAACATCACCAACTAAGGTTAAAATGTTTCGACGACAGGTGGCATCAATAACACAAACCGTATACCGGATCGTCTGTTTGTGAACAAATACAGTTTCACTGATATTGAGCAGTTAAGTTAGTGAAATTATATTTATACTTATGAAAATATAAATTTACTAGTAATACACATTCGCTGTAACATATACTATAAAAAAAAATTAAACCACATAATACGTACCTACATAATTTTTTTTTTTTTTCTTTAAATTTATATATTTATACACATTTAAATACATTGCCCAACCAGGCAAGCCTGTTTTAGGGCAAATTGATAAACTAATATATTTTATAAAACCAAAACTCTTCGAAGGCAAAACACAGTAAGATCGAATACATACATAGCATATAATGTGAAAATATAAAAAAATAATAATAATAATAATAATACCAATAATGTAAGCAGATATAAGATGGATGAAAATAATTACATTATATATATACAATATTTATATTATTATTAACATTGCTACAAAATATTTCATTAGTATATATAAAATATACTCATATTGTGCATACATATAATGATTGCAGATAATTTATTTTATAATAAAAATTATTATAATGTATTTTATAGTACAGTAGTATTTGTTGAACCAAGTGCTACTGAATCATCGGCAAACGAAAACCATCACCAGAATTAGAGTTACCTGATGTTTCAATTGTCTCCTTCTAAATATTAGTAACTTTCCTCCTCTGCAGCTTCTACCATCATGTCTCTTCAATATAATAAAGGTAAAGTTTTGAAATAAAATTTATTCATTAGTGTACTATTTTTGGGGACTGTGAACGAATTAATTGAATTTCAATTATTTGTTACGAAAAAACTTTTTCAATATTCGTCAGGCCCCACTATCATTTGATTTCAGCTACTGAGCGAAACGATTATTTTTTATAGAAACGACGGATTAGTGATCCAAATACGACAATTGGACTTCAGCATCAATTTTTCTGACTGATCTAATTATGTAGTTATGGGTAGACCATCAGAAATCGCTGGTTGTGCATAGGAACGAGCTCTGATGCTTCAAGAAGTGGTGGATTAATTCTTTCCTGAAAGCAAGAATTTGTGATTTCTCCCGCCGTACGTTATACAATTAGATATATTGTTTTTACTTTACGACGGCCTGCATTTCCGTGACGACCTGGTTTTGTAAAATACAATATGATTGAATCGAAGTCATTTACATAAATTAAACTTTCTCATATTTATGATCAATCAAACATTCAATAAAATCTTTAAAAGTGGAACAATTAAATCAAACATTTTTTGCGCGTAAAGATTGATTTGTTTAAATTATTTCTTTCACGGAGTTAAATTGAATCGAAAATTGAATTGACATTTAAACCATTTTTATTGTGGAGTTGTCTACGATGCTGTCAGTATTGTAATCTCAATATTAATAAGAATTGAAATTAATAGCCTGAGGGTATTTGCTTCATTTATTATTATACTAACTCTGAAACTTGATCCGACTAAATTAAATTTCTCTTAATGTATGTACGTGAATTATTTATTAATAATATGTTGAAATAATCCTTTAATATTTGAGAACTATTAAAAAAAAAAGTTATTGAAAATATGTCGTAAATATCAATTTTAAAGTTTAAAAAATATTTTCATTATTGAATGTATTACGTAATACAATTTTTTTCAACTAATTTAAACCATATATTTGTTTTGAAAATTGTACTACGTAATTGTATTCAGTATTAATAATTTTTAAACATTATAATATTATATTAGGTTAAATATGTTTACCACGAAGTAATTAATAGTTAATAACACAGACCAGTAAATGAATAGACATGAAATAAATTGTACATATAGGAGAGAGGTTTGGAAGATTAGTAGCGGGACAAGGGGCATTCTTTATATATCAAATGAAAACAAGACCAACTATAAAAATATTTATTTAATATTATATTTATGCAATTCTGTACATTAATGAATAAAATAATTGAGTTTATTACACATACATATTTGCAACGTCGCGTATGACTCGCATTATATAATATAATATCCTAGGAACATATCATAATATAAATAGTGTAAATTACTTAGCGACCGAGTGTATGGTGAATTCATGCAAATTTGAGGTAAACAATAGCCCACCTCGACCCAAAATCAGTATTAGGTATAACTGATAAAATATTATAAATGAGAAGAATAAAAAATGAATTTTAAAATTAAAATATATACAGGGTGGCCCAAAAAAAGTGAGAATATTTCGTAAAATATAATATAATTACATCAAAATTAGTTTAACTATATCATCAATAGCTTAAATACTTTACTAATTTACTTACTTACCTATTTACCTATATTACGTTTTATTTCAACAATTTTCGATTGCCATCGTTGATTATTAAATTTTCCATCGTTTATATTTAGTTTTTTTCAAATTGTTGCCCAGAATGACAAAATTCACTGCAGAAGACCGTATTCAAAAATCGTTGGGGTGCTAGAAAAATGATCAAAGAGTTTCAAAACAATGCCTAGAGTATAGCTAAACATTACAGCATAACTGGACATTATAGTAGGACGGAGCTCCATCTCACACAGCCAGAAATACAATCAACTTTCTTCGTCGTGAGAATGTTAATTTCATCGAGCCAGGCATGTGGCCACCGAACAGTCCAGATTTAAACCCAGTAGATTATGCAATATGGAGTGTTTTGATGATTTCTGATTAGCTAAATATTGTGCAAAAAAACATTAAGAATTATAATTAATTATAATATGTTACGAAATAACTGTTACGAGATGCTCTCACTTTTTTTGGGCCACTCTGTAGGTACATTGTTTATTGCGTACATCAATGTGTTCTAATCAAAAATATTTTAAATTAATATTTTTCATTAAGTCCAGCGATGTCAACAGTCATTAATATTTGTAGTCGATGTCTACCTTTTTTACCCGATCATGGACGTTTCTGGAGGATTTCACCATTCCGAAGTTCTTCATTGGTTCAATTTAGTGGTTCATTTGTTTCGCTATAGTTCATATAATATAGACTACCTTGGATTTTCTTATTTACACTAGCGAGTTTTTTTATCTCTCAAAGAGCTATTGTACATAGCGTTACTGTATTATTTATTATCTTTAATTAAAACTGTTGTGAAGTAACAGTTTCAGAACATAGTTTTATGATATAAAAACAAATAAACTAAGTAATCAATTAAAAAGGTATACATAAAATAATAATAATGATTTATTTGATTCATAGTGCAGTGTATTGTACTGTTATAATCGGATAAACATTTTAGCAAAGTAAGACGTATATTTGGGTACCTTGCCTGCTACACTAGTAGTATACTGTATTATAGCAGACAGTGCTTTTCCAGTATTGTAGTAAACAAAGTGCAATGTTCAATGTATTAAAAAATATATAAGTGTTAAATAATATTAGATAAATACATTGTAAAACTTGCATTGTTCAATGTATAAGATATATATATATATATATATATGTAAAGAGTAAAACAAGATGCAATTAGATAACATATACAAGGTGGCGCAAAATTAATCATCCAATTTTGTTTTTGAATAACTTTTTTACTAAATAAAAAAATAATTCTTTGAGTGATGTAAATCTTTATTTGGATCTTTAAAATTTTTTCTGTTAAGTGGAAAAGATGATATCCGTCAAGTAGCTGCCGTCAGAGCTCTTTTCCACTTAACAGAAACAACGTAAAACTGAAAGTAAATGCAATGTTCAATGTACAAATATAAAGAGTAGAATAAGATGCAATTACATAGCATATAAAAAATATATATATATAACGAGTAAAACAAGGTGCATTTAGATGATTCAATATACTGTTGTAAAAGTTGTATAATCTCAAAAAAATTGGTTCATAGATGGCGATGGTGTAGTGGTACTCGAAGCGAGTCCATATACTAACATATCTTGAGGGATGAGAATTGGTGAACGTTATATATATATATATAAAGTGATCACTTAAGCCAGCCGAAGACAGGTCGTATGCCCTGTAATTACCCCATACTTTCATATATTTTCCATTAAAATATAATAAAAAAATAGCTTTGTCTCTATGAGATACATATCTGATATTTATTCTAAAAATGTATCTATCGTATCTATATGCGACCGTTAAAAGGAGAAGAAGGTGAATTACGACGGGCCGCTGAAAGATGTGAAATCTGTACCACCGTACACAACATTTACAATTCGGACTTTTATTATCCGAGCTCATCGAATCGATTCGTCACCCCAATTCGGACTGTATAAGCTTATTAATAAAGCATCCATCCATTCCGCAGTCTGTTGATACGGCCTTATTTTACGCGACACGATTTGCTCCGCCACTTAATGGCGGACGCGTTATCAGGGCTATTAAACCTGGGCCCAACACAACAATGGTTTCATTTCAGTGGCATTTCATAATAAAGCGGCGATAAAAGTCCGAAACCGGATCGTAAAGGGTTCGCGCTCAATTTCCTAGCGGGCGCCGGATATTCGGCACCGCCGGATAATAAGTCCGCAATAATAGTTGTTACAGCGAGCAACTCGAAAACAATCGCAAGACGACGAAAGCAATTCTTCAGCTAACCTAAAAGAATTGATAGTTTTGTCCGCCATTCCTGTTTAATCTTTACTTGGAATTCATCTCAAACATCTCTCGTAAGTACCCAAACATACACACACGCGCGCACACACACCGTAAACTTGATCATACTAATACTAATAATTTTAATTCAATACAAATTAAATTAATCAACTAGAAAGATATACAGAAAAAATCAATTTATCAAAAAAATGTTTTGGTTACTACCGGGATACGAACATGGACCTTTAATATATTTTTAACTAACTTACCATCACGCCGTTTCTCCGTAGGGATAGGCAGAGAGAATAGAACGCCACACTCTTTAGTCCTGACACAATTCTCGCCTTATCCACATTCATACAAGCTTGCCGATTGTTGAGGCTTCTAATAGAACCATCCTCCAGTATCTGGTATACCTAGTCTTGCGCGTACGTCCTCTTTTTCTGGTGCCAACAACATTCGCTTCATATATCTTTCTTACCATCCTCTCCTCATTCATCCGTTCCATATGACCAAACCACCTAAATGATCCTTTTTTTAATCTCATCATTCTTTCTCTGTCATAAATAGATTTGCCACATATACGCCTAAGTGATCTCATTTCCACTGAATTTAGTCTACTTTCGTTCCTCTTCTGCCAGCTTCAAGCCTCACTTCCATACATCAGTGTCGGTACCAGGACTCCATTGTATACCGCCAGTCTTGCCTCGGTTGACAAGTTCCCTTTAGATATAATTCCATTCAAAGCGCCGTTCACTTTATTCCCTACAGTCTCCCTCCTTTCGATATCATTCTCAGTCTTTCCGTTTCTATCAAACATGCTTCCCGAATACACAAACTCATCTACTTGTTCCAAACATTCATTAACTCCAAGTATTTAGCACGGTGTCTTGCTTTCCTCCTTCTCGACTTGTTAACATTCATCATGAGGTCGCTTTCCTTGCATACATCGTACATTTTATCCCTCTGACGTTCTTTGTTCATTATTCGCTAAGAATTGTATCGGGATAATAAAAAATATAATAAAATTACTCTTTTTTTCTAATATCCTGCAGATCTTGCGGCAGTCACAGAGAAGTGTGTTGCTTTTTTCCACACTGTCGTTTTCACGAGTGGAGGATCTTCTCTTGTTCTTGACGTGATCAATCTAAAAGTTTCTCAAAGCTAATTTCCATCTGCAATTTCCAAATACGATCTAACCTCTTCTAGGACATCGGAAAATATATTTCAGTAATGAATTTACTAAAGTAAATTTGGGATGTATCTACCAATTTTTAAAAATACTAATATCTAACGATATTCCTTGACAATATAATACAAGTATTGTCCACCATCATACAACCTTAAATTATTGGTGTTTACGTCCGCGCGCACGCGCTAATAATAATCTAATCTTATAAATATTTTAACGGTTGATTTACATTCATTAAATTCATAATTTAAATAAATTTTCAGTTTCATTTTATTATACATTAAAAAAAGATGATTTCAAAACGGAAACATTAGGTTGATGCATAATTATCCTCCGTTTTTTTTTATAAATTATATCGTAACATAACCAAAAACGACAAAATTAACCCTTTCCTGACTTGTCGTCTAAGCTGGTATACACAGCTTAATCGCGAACAAAAACGCTCTCGACGTGCCTTCGTTAATGTTCCTTCGCGAAATCCTCATCGCGATTGCAAATGACTCAGCAGCTATCACTCATTCCCCAAGTGGTCAAGGCATGAACTTTGTATGGTTTACGATGGTATTTTTAAATTTTAACCATTAAAGAGTTATATTATAACAAATGTATATTAACCACCAAATAAAAAAAAACATAGCGTCGCGAAAAAAACAGCGGATAATTATGTATCAACCTAATATATCTTCCCACAGACCAGTTTTAGTGTAAACTGTTTTGTTCGTATAAAAAGTATAATAATAAATTTATATATTTTTTACTATCTTTACTATTTTAGTAACTTCTAAGATTAATATATTTGTTTTTATCCGTGAATGCATTTTAATTTTTCACCTAGTAAGATCCGTATACTTTCCAATTTTGTTAAAAAAGGTTTAAATAGATATTTAAAAAAAAAAACATGTTTATCTCATGTTTGCGTTTGTTAATTTAACTAGTAGGTACAGTATTCATTTTTATAAATACAAATCATTGTCTACAATGCCAGAATGGTCACAGATATCAGTCAATGATCACCGTTTGATATTGGCAAGACCGAGCCTTGTTCACGGACCTCCATATGACAGAAAAATTCGACACGTACGTATAAACGTTGCCTAAAACCAACTATTTATTATGAAAGTTATATAATCTAAATTAACATTTGATATAGCACGTACAACAAGCATAAAGACGTTGCTCAAATCTGCGGAGAGTTGTTTCCAAATAATCTCATTGGAGCATAATCCCCGTCTCAGAGGTTACCTCGAGACGAAGATCTAATCCGTGGATACGTTTCATAATATTGTTGAACTATATTTGTAATGTGGTAAAAAAAAATATTAAGTGAAGAATGACATTTTTATCCGAGTCGATTAAGAAATGTATGCATGTATAAAAACGTAGTTGCCACCGGGATATTTTTCAAACTAAAAATTGGTCTCTTGCATTTTTAGTGATATTTTTACACTGATTTAATTATTTAATTAAAATTGTAAAGAATGTTCGTAAAAGTCTCAACGGTAACAACTTAAGGTAAAATTATCATTTAATTGTAAAATATATTCATATTTAATTAATAACCTTTAAGGTGTGGTGCTGATGGCATATATTATACCAGGTTCGACTAATTACTAATTATAATATTATTTTGGATTCTATACCACTGCACGTTAACATTTTTTTAACAATTAATTGAATATTAAACTTTTTTTAAATTTGAAAATCTCTTGCATGCTATTTAATCGTATATTATTCTGATATATTCATTGGATTCGATTATTTTTAAATATCTATACGTAATTTTCAACATTGAATG
Source organism: Eubasilissa splendida (assembly GCA_031772225.1). Taxonomy (NCBI): domain Eukaryota; kingdom Metazoa; phylum Arthropoda; class Insecta; order Trichoptera; family Phryganeidae; genus Eubasilissa; species Eubasilissa splendida. The sequence continues at coordinate 10,709,742 of CM062866.1, read as the reverse complement.
AAAAAGCAAATAAGCTAGGTGATTGCTTATGTGCTAGACGATATATTTTAAAATAAGAAATAAAATAAAAATAACACATTTAAAGTAAATAATTAACACAGTGTAATTGGCAAATCACAATTTAATTAAATTTTCAAATAACTGTATAAGCCATAAATGTGATTTCATTATAAAATATTTTACATTAATTCATTTATTTTAATTTCGAAAAGTTTTATGTGGCGGCCAATAGAAACATCCAAAAATATTTCATTGTTTCCAATTAATATTGTTGGAGATTAAATACGTGCCGATAAATAAAAATCCGCTTTTAAAATAAAACTACCGTCCATTCGGATATTTGAAAAATTGCTATGGTACTTTTTATTATTTGTTTTTAATCCGATTTTGATTGACGGTTGACAGGAGGCGGTAGCGGGGATCGCCCCATTCGAATTTCAAATATTTGTTTTCATTTTCAATCTAATTTACTTAATCGCGCGTGGGATTTTCAAAGTTGGCAGGTTAAATAAATGGCCTTAAACAAACTACAATTTTTTTTTCATATTATTGTCTATGCAATATTAAATTATGTAAATTAGATTAGTGTTATGCAATATTACGAGTAGAAATCATTGCAACAGACATTCGGTTGTCACCGATTTATGGACCTGCACTATAAAATGCAAGTTATAGAAAAAAGTAGACGTGGAGCTCGAAAATTTAATTGAGCAAGAAATTTTTTAAGATGCGATGGGAAGGCCATGTTGAAAGAATGCCAGATGACCAAAGATCATGACTAAGTGAATACCCCGACAGAAACAACCCAGAGGCAGATTAAGGTAGAGATGGATTGTCTGGAAGAGGATTAGTCGGAGGTTAGAAGTCGATAGAGAGTAGTTGAGTAGAGGGTCAAATCCCACCCTGGGACGTAGTGCCGTGTAAGAAAAAGCAGAAGATACTCTTTTAGTATTTACATAAAGTAATAAAATATTGTTACTATAGTTGTATTAAGGAGAATATGATTGTGTTTGTGAGGTAGTTATAGAAGTAATTTATTTTGGCGCGCTGATCACGAACACTGGTGACAGTGAACTGGAAATTCGAATAAGCTTACAACTATAGTCCAACCAACATAAATTGGCGAACGTCGAAGGGCGCTATGAAGAGGGGAACAGCCGCACGCAGACGGGGGGAATGTTAGTTTGAAAAGTCACCGCTCACCAATTTACGTTGGTTGGACTATACCTAAAGTTGGTATTAATCAAATATGCAGTATATGGAGAGACATCAACTAAAATTGTTTTGTTATAATTTTCAAAAATATATCATTTTTATTTTTATGTTGTACTACACACACCCCATTTTTTTTGTTGTATCACGACTAGTTTCGGAAAGAGCAATCCCTCCAATCTACAAGTGTAAATTGAACTGATATTAAATGCAGTTGGCCATAGAGGGGGTGGGGCGCGTAAGGGTAAGAGTGGCTTTACTGTTTCTAGGAAACATTAATAATAGCGGCGAAGGATTTTAAAATGTGATATTGTTTATTATGATACAACTCAAAAATGGTGTGTGTGTGTGTGTTACAAAGTGAATTTTATTTTTTTTAAATTAAAATGTTACACCATGAAGTAACTGCTAAATCAGTCAATGATATTATTATGTTGTTATATCGATTTACACTCTTACATTTTTAATCTTAATAAATACAGCGGACAGTCCGAAAGAAGCGACAAGTGTAAAATAGATGCCTTCAAAAAGTATTGCTGGAGAAAAATGTTACGCATCGCGTTGACAGCACGACGCAAGAATGCCTCAATCGTGCAACAATTCCAACCACAGCAAGCCTTATTTGCGACAGTGATCAAAAGATTCTACCAATGTATTGGCCACCACGTATCAAGGTGACCTTGAAAAGGAGAATATCCTGAGAACAACCTTCTGCCGAAGAAGACCTGGAGGAGTGCCATAGCGGTGGATAGATAGGTTGCATTTGACTGGAGAGTCTTTGGATTAAACTGTGAGCGACCCAGGACTGGTGAACGTGCAACGTTTAAATGAAAGATGAAAGAATCTATAGGTTTGATTTCATAATTTCCAATTTATTTTTATTTAGATACATATAACATTGTACAGCTACAAAAAAAGACAGTTTGTTTTGCATATATTTTACACAAATTTTAAAATGCATTGCCCACCTAGACAAGCCTGTTTTAGGGCAAATTGTTAAACAAATTACATTTCACAAAACCAAATTATACATTGAAGGCAAACAATCAAATAGAATACGTAATATATAAGGCAAGTAAACGTGAAAACATAAAAATATATAAAAAAGAGAGAAAAAAATACCAATGTGTAATACAATATGTAAAAGAATGTAAGCACATATAAGGTAAAGGAAAATATGTAAGATCAAAATACACAAAATGCAGTTATAAGAATTATTTCATTATACAAAACAGTTTACTCTCAATATCTAATCTACCTAATTTCAACAACCAATTTGAAACATCTCTCTTAAAAGTCTTAATGTGAGTTAAAGTTCTAATTTGATTGTATATTCTAGGAGCTTGAAAGGTGAATAATCTTTGACCAAAAGTAGTTTTCATTCTTGGAACTATTTTAGGATTATCTGCTCTTGTGGGATAATAACTTTCAATCCTCACAGATGAAGCGCTTATTTTCCTACGAAAACTAATTAGTATATTCAGCAGATATAATTATCTTATATCCAAAACCTGAAATTCGCTAAATAGTGGCTCTGAATGGCCTTCTAAGCAATGCGTACTTGATATATCTATCCCTTATTTACCTCCCCTCAATCTGAGTCAGTAATCGACCGACCGGTTGTGGAATAATTTGACAACTATCATGTTTCCTCCCTCTAATACGAGTACGTACCATATTGTTTTATTAATATAATTCATATGAACTCTGAAAACACCCCCGTTAAGGATTTATCCATGCTCGCGCGCTTCAAACAATTATTTTTTTAATAAAACTTTTTGAAGACGCTGCTTTTGGTTTCTATGGTGACGAGGTGGACTAAGAGTGGAAGTTGGTGATGCAGTATAAATTTTGCTCTGCAATCGATTAAAAAATGTAATTTAAATGTGAGATAATACGATTTATGATAAGCATAAGTAAACCCAAATGACATAAAATTGTGTCCACAATTATTTTTTTGACAGAATCCCAATTGTTTGCGAAGTTGAAAATTTTTAGTGCAAATATTCTAATGTTTTATAAATCATTTTTCTTTCAGACATGTTTTATAAAATAAACTTGGAATATATTAAATAAATTCTCTTTTTAATAAGTCAACAATTTTTTATCTCGTATTTAGTATTCAAAAATATATATGTGAAAATTGCACCTAACCCCCTCTACCTAAAATAGTTCTCAAAAAACCACGGATGTGCTGTTTAATGTTTTTCAAGTCATAGATAAAATAATACAAGTTTCTCGCCTACTTTATATAAAATATAATCACTTTGTACAAAACCACGAATTTTATTAAACGCCAACCGGTTTCGCTTAACTCAAACTAACAATAAATACAAAAATAGTGCACTTATATATACTTAAAGAGGGAGACAGAATACATATACATTTAGACAGAATATCGAGGGAGGGGAAGTACGATGTTGATGGATATTAAATTGATTTTAAAAGAAACATATCTTCCTAATATAGGGCTAATGGGTAAATTCATTTAAACACTGTTTATAAAAATATATATTAAAAAAATATACATATTCCTAAGTATATATTTAAAAAATACTTTATATACATTATTTCTCTTATCGCCCTGGCAACACGCGAGCTTCGAATGTGAGTAAACATGGAAAAAAGTTCGTACGCGCCCCTGACGTGACGCTGCAAGTGTAAAGGTGCGTCCACACTTGGAAAACCAGTGAAAAAATAAATAGTCCCACAGACAGGTGGCTTGTAGATCCGCTCTCCGTCCCAACCACGTACAGATGTATATCACGTTGATATATTACTCGTGTATTTTATAAAAGCTACTAATCCTTTGTCATTCGTGGGCCGTTTCATGGTCCATCCGAGGGGCCTTATTGTTATAAAAAGCTTAATATTTTCTAAATGATACCCATAACGTCTCTATCACAAAGAGGCTGGATACATTAAATTGGACATACATATATTAAGATATTCTCGAATGGTACGCTTTAAAGATCATTATATCTTAGAATAACGTTTCGTTTTGTTTGTCACAATATTATACGTAATTCCAACGTTTTCAGGGCGGAATTGATTCAATTATTTATTTAAAATAATAAGTATGAATAATTGAAACATAGTTTTTTTAATTATTAATACACTACAAATCTATATATCATATTAAATGAAGGTTTCAAAATAAAAAATACTTGACAAAAATAGAGAGTGACGTGTTTGAAAATGATCAACTGACAGTAGTGGCAGTTTTACATTGTATAACTGCTCTTGAAGACACGTTTGTATATTTAAAAAGCATTTTATTAAATACATAACAATTTTAAAATCTCTGCTATGACTAGAAAATCAGTTACAATTACGTTTATTTAAATTTCTTCATACAAATTAAACGAATCAACATGAAATATATGCAGATAAAATTGTTGTTACCGGAAATGTGTATTATACAAATTTTTCTCAGTTACTCTTTCGGACCCTGAGGAAAATATAGTAATCCTACTCCACCCTCCCTAATTTTCCACATATCATTAATATTTAAGGCCTGAGATAAATAAAAACCTCATAAAAATATAGCACGGTCTCTGTCCCGCGTGCATAATTATGCAAGTTGAGAATTGAAAACGGCAAAAAGATAGGACGTCCCCTAAAATTTGTGATTTTTTTTTAAATTCGAATTTATAATTAATTAACATGGTGCAATATGATATGATAGCTGCCAGTGCATTCGGTATTACCCTCCCTGGAATTAATTGTACAAACGGTGTTCTCTCATATCAATTAGTTCCATTCTTGAAAAAACTGAGATCATATTTACATAAATGATTATTAAACACACGTAAACAGTACAATCGGTCAGCGTTGTATTATTCTATTGACGCATCTGATAGTGCGAGCATTGATAATAATAAATATTTGTACGATTTCATTCAAGGTTTCTATGATATGATGCAAGATGATCATAAATAAAGAGATGACAGCATAGATAAGAAAAGAAGATGACAGATGGGCAATACACTTGCCAGTCGTCGAAATTCGTACGATTTTTCTTACTTGTAATAAAGACAAACACACGTGATGACACTATAGTCAGAGTCCAACACAATCCAGAAAGTCATAGATAAAAGACGGGAAAGTGTAATATTATTATGGATTATTTGTTTATATAAACTAGACTATACTGTACACACACGTTTAGTTACAATTTTTGTCACGACTATAGATTCGAAATGGACTGCCGCACTTTTTATAACTATGGTCGTGAAAAAATATAATTATACGTGTATGTAGTACAAAGTTTAGTTTAATTAAAAAGTTTAAATGATTCCAGATTAGTTCATAAATTTTTCATTGTTCGTCATTATGTCGAACATGTTTTTATTAAATGTGTTTATTTTGTAGAAAGGGTCTTCCTGAGGTAAAAAATCTCCTGTATCGATATCTGAATCTTTGCTATATCATATTAAGTTACGGTGTATAATATATTGAGCATGTTATGGTGGCGTATAATTGAAACACTTAATTAAACTTTTTAGTAATATATCCCGTTTCATTATCAATACAAATACGGCCATTACGGGACAGACAGGTCCATTTAATTTATTTAACAGTGAACAGTGACGTCACGGGTAGAATCTTGTTCTCTAACAAGAAGAATTATGATACCTCGGTTTAGAAGCTGGAAATTAGGGTTCGGCCCACGTCATAAATATTGTGTTAGTATTCCACCGTTTTGTCTACCCGGTAGATAAGTGGTTACGATAAAAAATATTAAATGTTTCATATTGCCCCGCAGCGAGAGCACGTCACTTCCATCAAAATGCGATCTATTTCATCTTCTTGACACTGGCCCAGTTTAAAAGCAAAGTTGTATCAAACATGATTACTAATCATTTTAATACTCTCAACCATTATCCTGAGACGAATCCTTCAATTTTTTGAGCATCTTGCCAGAAGGAAAGGTAAATAGATGGAGAAACTTGTTAAAATGGACCATGTCAAAGGACGAAGAGAAAGAGGAAGATCCCCCAACGGGCACTTTTCTGCTGACTGAAAAATAAATGAAAATTATATTATTAAGAGGAACACTTTTTTATTGTGAAGTTGTAATTATTCAGAATAGGTCTGTGATATTTTAAATACTAATTAAATGTATTAATTATAAAGACATAATATATAAGTTGTATCAATATGTCCAAAATGTAATAAAAATGAATTATTAATTCTGGCGTCCCATCGAATTACTCAAAGGTATTTGAGATTCAGTAAAAAAAAAAGTAGATTCCTATCAAATAATGGAACGATAGATGTATGCATTTGAAAAGTGTAACATACCGGTTCGAAAATTTGTCGTCAAAAGTACTGTCTGCTGTAGCATAGTTGGTTAATGCACCTTCTCCGGAATGGAAAAAGATCCAGGTTCGAATCTCGGTAGCAACAGCAATATTTTTCGATAAAATTGATTTTGTGTATATCTTTCTAATTAATATATTTAATTTGTATTTGAAAATTATATAATGATGATGTTTAGTAAAGAGGAAATTATAAAACAATTCACAAAAAAAAAATAGTTAATCATTATTCTTTGATAGTACTCACATAATGTAGTAATTAAAGGCGGTAGATAATTAGTGCTGAGTTATTAATTATTTGTTACATTTTCTGTGAAACTTAGACTGAGCAACTGACGTATAACTTTACCGCTAATCTAATTAAATTACTAATTTGTACGACATGATTTAATCAAATATATTTTTTTAAATTGATTATGGCGTAATTTTTAAAATGTAGGTAAGTACAATTTTAATTAATTTTATCATGTTTTGGCATCCACAAATAATGTTATATTTATTAATCTTCAACATTTTGAAATAAACCATTTTCAAAGCTATCTAGCAAATATTTTATAATATTTAAAAGACTATCCGTGAAGCGAGTCGTTTAGAGTTGTATAGTATTTTTAATTCTGTAATACTTAGTACTCGGCATTGTTCGTAAGATATCATCAATCCTTTTCCACGACTATATAAAACTCATTTATCAAATATATCAAAATAATCTACATATTATTAATGAAATATTTATTATAATAAATAATATATTATCTTGTTATTGGGGCGTGATGATACATGTCATAAAAGTTATTCAGAAAAGAAACAAACGCAACTAAAAGCTAACGAGTTCTTGGTAAAGTGATAATCTAAATAGCTTGAAAAGGCTGTTTTATAGCAATTATTTTAACCTTTTTACTAATGGTCAAATATCACACGTGCACAGGGCTGGATCGAGGCTGATATTTTTAACGTCATAGTTTTATCTCCATAATGTTTGCGATCATTTTAAATTAATTAATTGACTGGTATACCACGATAATATTCTAGTTTAAAAATACCGCAAAATTAGGCTGTATAAATCATGCCGCTAAACCGATCTGAACGAAAAAGACATCGACGCGTGGATAAATAAAACGAGAGAAATGAAATATTTGCCTATAAATATATTATATTCCTAAATAAAAGAGACGAACGACAACGTATGTATTCTTCGCCTTCCTTCCCTTTATCCCAATAGGGTCGGGGGTCTAACTGTGTCGATTTCTTGGGGCTACCGGTAGTTGTGTCTTTCTTCGCAGAGTCTTTTCAATTGCTTTTCCCACGTTCTTCTGGATCGTACGACACACAATAATATTGTGTTAACGTATGCATCTATTGGATCCATTGCTTTTTAGGTTAATGTCATTGCCAGAAAGAAAAAATGCCAAAGTAGCGAGCATGTCGAACTTGTATTAAATATCCCTAGGATGAGATTACTTAAATAATTTATCTTTTATATATTCAATAACATTACAGTATGCAAATATATCTTCAATTTGAAGTGTACATTGTCTTTATTTATTATGTGTAAGAAAAAACAAAGTAGGGAAATCTTATGAATTTTTCCGACTGACAAATATATTCGTATATTGACCATCTGTCAATGAATATGAGGGTGAACTAAGGTCTCCGATAAGTTTTCAAAGCAAAGATAAAATACAAGGCGTGTCAGATAAGCGACTGACGTCACGGCGGTTTAATACGTGCTGGTCGTGATGGAAAGCTTGTAGAATATACATCGCTATAGTTGCGAAGTTCATAGATCCATCTGATTGGATCCCTGCTTAATTTAATGTAGTATCAAGTTGAGAAAAAGTTAATATGCAGAAGCTCAACTGAGAAATTCTGCCGTATCCACCCTACACTCCGTCAGATTATCGCCTTTTCCAGTCGCTCTCCAATCAAATGCATGGCGTTACGTTCAACAACGACGATGACCTCAGGCATCGACAAACTTTCTGAAAGATGGGATGGAGTCCTGGACAATAATGGAGAATGGATTAATTGATATGTTGTAATTTTTGTTTAAAAAATTGATTTTATAATAACTAATTCAACAAACCCGCAAAGACTCAGTAGACAACCCAATTTGAAGAATATTGAAAATTATATGATTTTTTTAAATAAAAAAAATATTTAAAAAAAAAAGGAACTTATAACCCTGCTTGTGTCGCTCGAAGGTACTTCTTGGTTCTAAACCTTATACGAGCACAAACATAACGAAGCTATTAAATTGTTTAACAATATTATCATGATTTACTACCGCGGGTCTGGGGTGAGCGGGTTAACTGCCGCTTTTATGGTTACAATATTATGTCTAATACGTTTATTATATTACAAAAATATTACCAACAAGACCGTATAAAAATGTCATAATCGTTTTAGTGGACGCTAAATTATCATTTGTTTGATCATTATTATTCATATAACTATAACTTTTTATACCTGCGCGTATATAACGCATTACATGAGACGCTTATCAATTGCGGGTTAAGATGTAAAGTGGTCCAGTTCATTTTTTACGTGTAATAAAGTTTTTCTACATTCAATTTTAATATTTTTATAAATTAATACAGAAAAATTATAGCAATTAATTTAGCATTATTCTGAAAATAACAATATTATATTAAATTAAATAACAATAACTTTGTATGAAACCACGAAATTTATTATACGTCAACTGGTTTCGCTTATCTCAAAGAGAGAGAGACATAATATGATTTTATATTAAATTATCGCATATATTTTTATATTCTGTCTCCCTTGATGTTCTATTTATGGTTAATATATATGTATTCTGTCTCTCTCTCTCTCTTACACATGTAATTTTATATTCTATATCTCTCTTTATGTATATGTAAGTGCACTCTTTTTGTATTTATGATCAGTTTTAAAAACGTCCTGATGAAGCTTGAGATAAGCGAAACCGATTGATGTATAATAAATTTCGTGGTTTTAAACAAAGTTATTGTTATTTTATTTAATATAATATGTCAAACCACAATGTGATTGCATTCTACGAAAATATAATAACAATATTATTAAATTTTTAATTGTTTTACAAAAAACGAAGAAAGCACACTCTTAACTTAACATCACGCCATTTCTCCGCATGGATAGAGGATTTAACGTCACGCTTTTGCTTTTTATTCATTTATTAACATTTTCTGCCAAATATCAATATTTATTACGCTCTAGTGGTAAGATTATTTTCAGAACTATTAAATCTGAGTTCGTCACTATTGAAGAAACATTCAATGATATATTTTTCTGCAAGCTGGTGTACATATTTCAAGTAACAGTTTTCCGTACTTGTATGATAATGAATACAGATTAAATTAATAATATTTTGATTTTAAAAATGGAATAACAGTTGTACCAATATTAAAGAGCTACAGAATATAAGTTAAAAATTTGTCGTTAATCTACTTTACTGGATAACGCATTTCCCTGGATAGGATAAGATAGGTCCAGGTTCGAATCCCGGTAGCAACTAAAATATTTTATCGAAATTGATATTTCTATTTGATTAATTGAATGTGTATTAAAAATACCACAGGACTATGTTCTGGAGAACTGCAACCTCACAATAATAATGTGTTCTCATTAAGATAATTGACTAACCATTTTTCTATTACCTTTAATAGATTTACTGCATACTAAAAATATTTATTTTAAACCAATATTAAAATAATATATACAGATACAGCTGGTGACCTTTTTTTATCCGGAGAAGCGCGTTTACCATTTTCGCTGTAGCAATCGAATACTTTTTCGACAAATTTTGAACTAATTAATTCTGTAAACTTTCCAATTTATACATCTATTATTATTATTTTTTTTTTTAATATGATACATTTATAAAATAATCAGTAGGATATATATAAATATTTCTTTTAACATTTATTTATTCTCTATGAGAATAAGACTCGTATATAGAGAAGAAGTATATACGAAATAATTTATGTTTCAGTTAGTCTGTGTACATATTTTTTGACTTCATATACAAATTTACTATAATTTAATTTTCTGGAATTTTTTAATTATCGTGGGGCTATTGTTAAAAAAACTGATGTGATTTTGGGTTGCAGTATCGGAATTCGCTTATAATATTTAATTTATTTTTAATTTAAAAAAATTTTATAATTGAATTTTTTTTGAAAATGTCTATTATTTTAGGTACATTGAAATAGTCTTTTTTGTTGAGTGATTTCTAATTATGATATTGTAGTTTTATATGCTACTCCCCATTTAACAAAACCGTATTGTAAATGTGACTACAAATGCGTAATATATTTTTTTCAGATTTGTAAGTGATAAGATGTTTCCGAGTTTTAAAAATATATAGACAGTTTTCCTTATTTTGTTTGTAAGATCAGTAATATGTTCTTTCCATTTGAGTTTATTATCTATTATGATTCCTATATTAATTAGAATGTTATCTTTCTGTTGAATAGAAAAACGTAGAAAGTATGTTTTATCAGTATTAAGATCCTCATTTGCAGATACATTAGCGTCAGTCCTAATTTTTTCATTAATTATTAGTACTGTATTCCATTTTATATTGCGATACAACTTCATAACAAAACAGTGTTCTCCTCAAAAAAAACTATAATTATTATTATTATTAAAGTCAACATTAAAAATATGCCGAAAAAAATCGCTCGCTAAAGATTTATACATTGCTCAACTCTTTTTTGGTTTAGAATTCCCATTTTAAAGGGAACTTAGCTAGTGTACCCTTTGAATAAACACATACATGTTAAACCAAAAAATAAAAGGATCCTAACGCTTCCCACATTATGTCCGTCTCGGTCCGGACAGGTTGCGTAGTATTTACACGGACCCAAAACCCGGACCCAATCAGTTTAAGGACCTCATTGATTGGAAGTGATATTTTTATTAATATTTCTCCGCGGAGGTCCACAACAATGGCTGTAGTAGCGCAACGGATGCGGTGACTGGGCGAATTTTAAACCTACATTGTCATTTACGGACCCTTGGAGGTTTTTTGTGCCGCGGCATGTTTTGTAAAAACAAACTGTCCCAAAATGTTTGTCAAGGTCTGAATTGTAAATCATAAGTCAACGCATCCCTAAGTTCTCAATCTTGATGAGAAATTTAAGCGCAACCGCGTATCGTGCCTTGGAACATCAGAAATCTAAATCAAACTGAGATTATGAACTTACTTGCTTACTTACCATCACGCCGTTTCCCCGCGGGGGTAGGCACATAGGATAGAGCGCCACACTCTTTTATCCTGATGCACAATTATCGCCTAATCCACATTCATACATCTTCTCATACAAGCTCGCCGATTATTGAGGCTTCTGACAGGAGCATTCTCCAGATCTGATTCACCTTCTTATATATATATATATATTTCTTACCATTTTCTCTTCATTCATCTGTCCCATATGACCAAACCAGTGATTCTTTCTTAATATTACTCACCATACTAAGATCGGCTTTACATTCTTTCCTTATTTTTTCATTATATACTTTGTCATAAATGGATCTGCCAGTTTACTTTCGTTCCTCTTCTGCCAGCACCAGGTCTCACTTCCATACATCAGTTTCGGTGCCAAGACTCCATTGTGAACCGCTAGTCGGTTGGTAAGTTCCCATTACCTATAATTCCATTCAATGTGCCATTCACGTTTTGTATATTTATATTTTTCGATTTCTTTGGCAAAGTTTGATTAAAAAATGTCGCTGTATAATTTTAACTAATAAAATAAACTGATTTATAATTTCGTAATCAAATCAACAGTTGTTTTTCTAAAAAATATAAAAGTGCTATTAGTTCAATATTTATGACAGGTCCACGAATCGCCGATTGCGGTGCGCATGTCTGGATACTCCATTATGTTGACCTTGTACCTAATTGAAGTAACATTACTATTACTTTTGTGTATTCGGTTTCTCGCTGTGCATGCCGAAAGTTGATACAATTGCTATTTTGTCAGGTTCAGTGCTTCGTGCAATAATCGAAGTGTGTTCCTAAAGTTCAGGATATCTGTGGCCACAGCTGAGAGAAATCCAGGAAAGTCGTATTTTTCTTAATGTCTGGTTAGTCCCCTTACTGTCCTGTCCCTGTACCAAATTCCTTCCACCCTTCATACATCAACAAGGGCTCCAACACTACTAATATATAATTTTGTTTTATTATTATCTCTTAAACTACTATGAAATATGCAATGTCAGTTTTGACCAAAATCTCGCAATCTCTAAAGTCACGATATATTATACATATATAGGATGTCCAGCGGAAAAATTTCAAGATTATTTAGATATCAACAATATTTTTCGATAAAATTGATTTTATATGTATATCTTTCTAATTAATATATTTAATTCATATTTAAAATATCACAGACATATGCTCTGAATAATTACAACTTCACAATAAGAATGTGTTCTCCTAATAATAAAGTTGTATCAATGTGTCCAAAATTTAATAAAAATGAATTGATAATTCTGGCGTCTGCTATCAGTTTACTCAAGGGTATTTGAGATTCTGTAAAAATAAGGTAGATGGCTCTTTCAAATAATGGAACGATTAAATGTATTAATATCAAAAAGGTAACATATAGGTTCGAAAATTGTCGCTGTAGCATAGTTGGATAATGCACCTTCCCCGGTTAGGAAAGAGATCCAGGTTCGAATCCCGATGGCGCAACAACAATATTTTTCGATAAAATTGATTTTATATGTATATCTTTCTAATTAATATATTTAATTCATATTTAAAACATCACAGACCGTCTGTTCTGAAGAATTACAACTTCACAATAAGAATGTGTTTTCCTAATAAATTAATTATCTAAAGATGTTTGAGAATTGTGGTACGATGATTAAAAAGAAATGACATTCTTCTTAGAATAAATGACAGCATTTTACTTGAGCCATCAATCATAATCAGTTAACAAAAAGGTTGAACTAAACGTCTGACTATTGAGACTGAAAAATATGTTGTGGAGTTTTTTACAAAGCGCCTTATTGTTGAGCATGGTAGAAGAATACATTCGTTGGGACAACATGGATTTGTCATTAGTGCTAACTTCAAAATAAACAGCCGAAGGGCATTCTTGTTAATCATTTGTTTATGAAGGAAAAATTACAGGTAATGTTGGAAGTGCATAGTTAGAACAGAATTAACAAGCGCGAAAGGTAATCAACCCACTGAAATGAAGATAAATAATGAAAATTAATATAATAAAATATACAAATTAATTAGTTTTTTATTAAAATTTGGTATATTTATTTTTGAATTTCATCATTATTTAAACATATAGTAGGTACTCTTTAATTTTGATAACATATATGTAACAGGTGTATGATAAATAATATCTAACTCATTACTAAGTGTACACTATTGGTTTGGTCATATGGAACAGATAAATGAGGAGAGAATAGTAAGAAAGATATAGACAAGTATTGTTGTAAGTGTTGATGGCACCAGAAATAGAGGAAGACTCAGCACGACCAGATAAACCAGATACTGGAAGATGGTCCTATTAGAAGCCTCAATAATTGACGAGCTTGTGTAAGACGATGTACGAATGTGGATGAGGTGAGATTTGTGTGTGGCGTTATATCCTCTCTATCCGACGTGATAGTAAGTTAGTTAGTCATGCTGATGAATGTTTACAAAGACTCCCTTGTAGGGTAGATTTGGAACATCTAGAAATATAGTTAGCAAATTATATTTATACATATACTTTTATACGTACGCGTAATACAAGTCATATTACTATTCTTAGTATTTTCTAACTAAGCTAAGCGCTTGTGCTATGAGAATAGGACTAACTTATTGTTCTCTCGGAACGAGGCTTAAACCCCCGATCACGTGATCACTAGGCGAGTATCTTATCACTGGACCAACAAGTATCATATGAACATTCTGGTTACATATTATATTTTCTTCTTCTTCTTCAGTCTGACTACGTCAATGGCTGGACACAAGCCTTCTTCTTTGCTTTCCACGACTCCCGGTCTAATGTAGCTCTCTTCCAATACAGTCGACCCTGTCCCTACAGGCCTAAGCAATCTTAGGTATCCTAATAATATAGTCCTCATTAGCGATATCAAAAAAGATTTAAACACTCTTAACATGCTTTAAATGAGTATATGACAAATTAAACTATTATATTATAAATCAAGAAATTAAACTAATATATACCTACTAAATACTGAAATCGTGAAGTTTATTTATGGTAAAAAACAATAATTAATTTAATTTAAAAGTGTATACAGATTTGTTCGCTTCACAGAAAATTATTAGTTTTATTTATGACAACAAAAAATCATATCTTTACGAACGTGAATTCAGGTAATTATAAAATAACGAATATGTTTAATTATGTAACATATTTTTAATATTTAATAACACATCCACTAAAACTGAAAAATGAGTGAAATTACCAATTTGCAAACATATTTATAATATAAATAATTAGACAAAACATTTTGTTTAAACCACTATTTATTGATTATTCAACATGTTTTGATACATATGGTATCTTCTTCAGGATACAATGTATTATATACAGAAATTAAAAATACAAGCATAAACTTGAGATGCCTAAATAACAACAACTATTCAGAATTTCCCAATCACATTTTAGAAATAAACCATTCTTTTGATTATAACAAGGGTTTAGAAATTATAAATACAAAATACTAGGGGTTTACAGTTAGATAAATTTGAAATTTTTTAAATAAGAAAAAGTGTTAATAGCAAGCTAAATATTATAAATAACCAAATTCTCTTTGCAAATAGTCACCACTTAATTTTTTTCTTCATATTAGTTCTTACATATTCGCCACTTTATAGTTTTGTTTTCATTTATGCTTGTATTTTTACTTTCAGTATATATTTTTTCCTGAAAAAGATACCATAGGTATCTAAAATATTTGGTCTAATTATTTATATAAAATGAGGCCACAAAGTAATTTTGCTAATATTGAAGAAATATTTATAAAAATTATCTGGAATGAAAACATTACATTATGTAAGTTAATTATTTTTAAAATAATACATTACGTAAACAAGATAAAGTTAATGAAGTTTTAAAAATTAACACATCTCCATTTTAGTATCGTGTTCTGAGAATTTACCAATAAATGTCTTCATCTCCAGTAGGAACATTCTGGAAGAATTTTGTAGTGGCATCGTTTATCCACTATTTTCTCATACAAATTAAATCAATTATTAACATATTATTGAAAATATGCGAAACATTTTCCAGAAAGTTTTCATAACCCAATTTTCTTGTTTTTTCTTCCATGACATTATTGACATATAGTGACCTCAATCAGATGAGATTCAGCTCGTAATGCACCGCCACAAGTCCTGGCCCCGTGTCTACATCAAAGCTGACTTCTAAGTCTCTTGCAACTGCAACGTATCTATCGGCCGTTGTGGCACTTTTACAGGTCTTCGGTCTAAGGTAGTCCTCAAGATGATCTCATTTTCTATCCTATCAATTCAACGCACATTGAGCCCAAATAATTTAATGTATTTCATTAATGTGCATTTTTTCACACTTTTTCTGTTGTGTAGAAATAGAGAGGTGTATCGGAATGGACTTTCTCTGCAGATTACGAAAATGACCTTGAAAAATCCTTACCACGTCAGGTTTTTGCACAAATCACGAAAATATGTAAATGTAAAAATAGGTACATTTTTAATGACATTGATATATCACAACGTTTGTAAAGTGTGAAAATGTTTTCTGACGGGAATAAATGCATGTGTTACGAATAGATGCACACAAATACATCGCAGATTAATAGAAATGAACTGGACTACAGAGAAAGAAAGTAACTGTTTACGCGTTTTAATACTTCGATAGGTAGGCCTGGTTATAAAGATTGAATATGTGCATTCTATTTTTGTAAATTTAAAACAACAAACAAAAGCGAAACTACTTCTGGTGAGATACGGTTTCGGATTTAGACGGGTATATTTTACGGCAGTGATATAAAAACATTTTGTATATTATTATTCGATTATTTGTTATATTAAGTTTCGGAAACTGTTCAGATGAGTTTAAGAAGATTCAAAAGTGCGAGGAGAGCGACCATCGGCGACTAACAACCCAGTTTCACAAAGATTAGTGTCTTTTTATATGCATGTATTGAATGAATGTATTCAACAATACCAATAGAAAACCCAGAACAGCTATCGAAGGTACATACTGCAACAGGAGCATTGGGTTCGGAAGCAGTGGCCAGTCAGAAGTACCTTCCCACCTGGCGAAAAAATTGATTGATTTGTGAAAAAACCTGACGTGGCACGGATTTTTCAAAGTCAATTTTGTAATCTGCAGAAAAAATCGGTTCCGACAGACATTTCTATTTTAAAATAACAAAACCTCGCGTATTAATGTTTTTGGTTCACTTCTAGTTTTGGTTCTAGTGAATGCTCTGTTTCACAAACCAGAATGATAAAATAATATTCATTGTTTTCCCCATCACTGTGAGTATGAGAAAGTAACGAAATATTTTCTCAAAAACTCTAAGGCCCAAGCCATGTAAAATTGAAATTGTTTCCTTAAACGTATCGAGACACACATTTTAACCGAGATTTTATCCGGATTAAATATTTAACTTTGGCTTAAACATGGCCGGACTCTTCTTAATTGCTGTCTCCCTTATCGGGTTCAATCCAAATTGGTTACTGCATTTTAATGACAACCGACATTTTAATTCCGTACCATGTTATTGGGGTGTAAAATAACTTTATTGATATGCTGATCATTGTCGTGTTTTTGTATGTATTTAATATATTTTTATTATTAACTTAATCACTCAAAAGGCTTACATCGTTTACGTAATTTTTTTTAAAATTATATAAAATAAAACATAGTCAAACTTATATAACCGATTCACGCTATACAGTAATACAACAACGCACTTGACGACAGTTGATACATGATATCGATTGCGCAGTGTGTTGTTATTTTATGTCGTACTAAATTTATTTTCTTCGCCTACTAGTTTCAACTAATGAAGGGCATCAACAGTCATTATTATTAATATGTGATTTATATTATTGCATTATCTATCCATAAAATACGCCATTAGTAAAAAATCGTCATACAAAACCTAACAAATTATATAATAATAAACTTTAGTCTCTTCTATTGGCAACACTTAGAAATGTTTTCTAGCAACTCATCAAATTTGTTTAAAAGTACTTAATTTTTATATTATAATATATTCTCTTCAACCCTTTCGCTCTCAAAAATGGCTAACAAATCGAGAATCAGTAATTTAATGCCACAATGATTTTTGTGCATTCTATTTAGTGCATTTTAAAAAAATGCTCACCTTTTGTTGAAACATGTATTTGAATTTAAAATAATTTTATTAACATAACTATGTGAGGCTGACATTAAAAAAATAATTTAAGGTGCTGGACGCAAGAATCAGGTTCAGTTATATTATATATTGTATATCTAAAATTAGAAGTTAATATATGAAAAGAAATATTATATGTTGGATATTTTAAATTAGAGGACTATGCATGAAAGGATATAATATTTTCCATTTTATAGTACCCCGCAGGTATTAAACCATGTACGAATATTTATATAATAATATTGTTCATATTTTTTCCCTAATTACTATAAAATGTTTTTATGTTATATCTCATATCATACTAAGACTATTTATCAAGATTATTATGTCATATATATATATTTGACTTGCTTGTTGGTCCTGTGGTTAAGACACTCGCCTAGTAATCCAGTGTTCGGGGGCTCGAGCTTCATTCTAAGAGAACAGAAAATTAGTTCAATGATGATGCCACACATATTCCGTGTACGCATCTCTATTAAGACTTTTTATTTCATTTCAGTGCCAATAAATAGGTATTAATATAAAAATTCTTCGGACAAATATTTTACAAACATTTACATGCAAGTCGTTGGCCGTTTTCTACCTCACTAAATACATATAAAGCCATAAGGTTCCATAAGCTAGAATATAAGTTGGAAATAAGGTAACAAATTAAATTAAATGGTAAAAAACAAAAAGAGACAAGTGGATATAATAAGTAAATTGAACAAAGTAAATTTTTTTTATACAAACTAAAGATATGTAAGAAGTAAAAGAAAATAAACCAAGTAGGGAACAAACGAAACATGATAAGTTCAAGGTAAAGGTAAGGTAAAGACAAAAATAATTACATAAAATAAGTAGCTTTGATCATTTAAGGAACTCTTCCAGCTGACTTCTTCCAATTTTGAAAAGCCATTCCTTTATAAGCACACAGAATTGAGGATACGACACCGTTACCATCTCTTGTGGTAGCGTTTGTTTTTCTCCCAACGTTAAAAAATGTATCATTGTAGACATGAATAAACTTGTTAACGAAGGGTGATTTCAGGGTCTCCTAGTCGTAATCGAAGAGAAGAAAATACAATTTTACGGAAGTTGCGTTAAGACATTTCAATCTATCTTCAATACATTTCTATCGAAATATTCCTAATATTTCCAAATAGATACTTATACATTATAAATATAAATAATTCTATTCTTATTGGCTACACTCTGTCCTCTGCTTTGGTGTAAAAGGTGTGTTTGCGTATAAAAACCGCTATCGGTATTTATATGGATATTATTGACTACAAAATGTGTATTTTTCATTGCTGGTAATATCAAACATTTTTTTTATTTATTTAATTTAGCGAAAATACAATGGCAAAATAAATTCAATTTTTAAATATATGGTTACATACATACATGGTTTTTCTTTCGCTTACCTCTCCAAAAATGAGACCAGCTCTTGTGCTTGGAGAGGGAGTTACACTACAATCATTTTATATAATACCTTACATGTTATATTCATGACATGTGTTCAATATTACGACTGAAAGTCGATGTCGAGATTAAATTCTAAAAATTTGCAACGTTCGAGTTTCTCGCACCCGTCGGTAAAAAAATATACATTTGAATCAAAAAAAAAATCTCTATTTAACTTTATGTTTTAAATTGACTAACCGCAAATTTATCGCTTCGATATTAAATTATTTAATAGTTTTTTAATACATATTTTTTAGGTACCCAGATTAAATTCACGTCTTACGATTTTGCTCGCCACGAATTGACTAAACATCTATTTAATTTAATTGATTACCAAATATGATATTTTTTTTGTTTTTATTGTCTTATCTTTATTGTGTTTTTAATGAATTATTCTTATACTAATTTAACACTGAAGTAATTTGAAGCGAAATTTCTCACTACACTATTACTATCTATTAAATTCATAATTTTCACTGTATTTTCAATATCTAAGTAAAATTAACTACCTACTGAATACACATGCTGTATTCCTGTCAATCCAAAATTTTAGGCTCCTGACCTTACTCTTCTCCAACAAACGTTTTCATTAGTCGTACCAGGATTTTCATGGTCGATAACATTTATATTACTTAGTAAATTTATTGTTTATTTGTAATTTTTTATGCATGAACCTACTTTTTATTCTTATAAAAGAAAAAAACTCTAGCGCTTTATAAAACACATGTGGAAAAAAATTTATTTATGAATGTGCTAAAAAATTGTGGTTAATTTTGGAGTCATACGTATCCGAAAGATCTGTTATTAATTTGTGAAAAATGTAAAAAGGGTATGTTAATTTGTAATTCATATGAAAAAGGTGATTCATTTTTCTATACCGCGCCAACCTTAGAAGTCATGCGCTTTATGTATTTAAAATATCTTGTTTCTTATATTCAAAAATGTACAATAATTATAAAATTTTATTTCTTTAACCGTTTTGTTTTTTTCAATTTTTCAATAACGAAAAATTGAAAATTTAATGTGTAACATTTTATTCCCTTAATTGTTTTAATTTTTTCATCACAAAAATTATCATTTTCTATATTTATATCTTCATATTGTATTAAGGAGAATACAATTTTACTGTGAAGTTGTATTTTCAGAACATAGTTCTGTTGTATTTTAATACAAATTAAATTAATCAACTAGAAAAATATGCAGAAAAAAAAAGTTAAAAAATTCCGGTAGCAATTAAATATGTTTTCGATAGATAGATTTTTCCTGTGTATCTTTCTAGTTGATTCGTTTAATTTGTATTCATATTGTATGTTAATACGTTAAGGCCTAGCTATCATACTCATTAAAACAATGAAAACACGTGAAAAATGTCAGTTTATTTGTGAAAAGAGTGAGTTAATTTGTCATTTCTGTCTATTTGTTTTTAAATTCACTTCAACGATAAAATATTATTCACGAACAAATTCTCTAGAGTCATCGTCGAATTTAATTAGGCTCATTATTTTTCGCGGAATTTTACCCATATTTAAATGTAAAATAATACCGTATAAACAAATAAAATGCGTAAAGGTTCTAGTGCACGAAACGACTTAATCCATTTACAATCGGCCGTATTTCATTGTTTTTCAACCATAGACACGTTAACAAGGCCAATTGTGAGGATGGGAGACTTGTTTATAGAATGCGATCATTTGGACATAATAAATGTGGCCACTAAATTGTTTGTTACAAGGCAATTTTATGACCCGAAATGGCTTAAACCAACTCTATTAAAGAAGATTTTACTGCCCGTTGATTTTACAACTCCTTGTTAAAAAGCTCAGAGCCCGAGGGCTGAATCACGAAAAGTGTATCAACCACAAATCAACTCTGTGCCAGAGTTCGTCCCACCAAATATGGCCATCCTTCATAATATGAGGGCCATTTTGTTGTAAACTCATAACAATTTATTGTAACTCAAAAACTTTCTAATTACAATGAAAATGTATCCTAATCTTCTTTTCAATGTAATAATCATTGACGTCAAAGCATTTTTAAGACCAAAAAACGAGCCTGATAATCCCCTCGTTGATGAAGTCACCCACCACTTACCCAGGACCTCTCTAGGAGCGAATACTCCATATTGGTCTTCCTCATTCGCCGCCAGATTGACATTTTTTTAATGCTACATGGCAACTGTGCCCCGCCGCCATACTATATATGTAACAGAGCAGCGATACACGGCTAAAATAAACACCTCCCTGTCCTCCGGCAACAAATCTCTGTATTATTTATACAATATAATTAAATATATAAAACAACAGAATTAGTTGCCGACAGTTTCGTGAGTGCCGTTATCGTTCTGTAAGCGTTCTCGCCTAAGAATTTATTTAATTCGGGGAAAATATGTAAAACTGATGACGCCAGATCAGAGATGTATGGAGGGTCGTTCAATAGCTCACACCCAAACTCTGCACTTCTCATGCCGTGTTTCTAGCAACACGAGGTTGAGCAACAATCGGCGGGACTAATGATTGACATGGTTAATAAATTTTGAATAATTATGGCTGACTCACTAAAAAACTCGGAACTGATAACAACTTAACAACGTGTCAGTCCAAAGTTTATTTAATAAAGCTCAATAAAAGTTTAGTAGATATTTTGAGGATGTTATGAGAGTAACATGAAGTAATGTATAGATACAAGATAACGTTTCACAGGTGGGTCGTGTTTTCTGGTTCTGGGTTGTTCTTCAGCCACCCCCTGTTCCTTATTCTTGTTTCTCTCCCGAATTGCTATCACCCTTCCTACATCCCGTTTCAGCACATCCTTGTGTAAAAATATATAAATATTATGATTAATTATTACTTCTGAAATTGTTAGCACCAACTCCAGACTCATCTTTTGATTCGAGCCCAAAAATGAGCTTTAATGATATCGAAGATTTTATTGCACCTGGATAAACTTGTTTATTGATCTCACAATCGATCCATAACAAGATGAATTTAATTTCTATATCTCACAGGTAGTATTCTTGTGGGTATCGTGTAAATATTTTGTATAATTTCCCGTCGTAAAAGCTCCCATAATAGACAATAATAACCGACGGGTATTTAACTACGAATAATATGATCATCAAAATAATTATTTAGACTATTAAAATTATTATTTACTAGAAATACACCGTTAATATTAATGGAAAATTATAATCTTTTTATAACCATAATTAATTTAAGAAATCAACAAAAATAACTATTATATGAATGACTTAGAAAAATTGTTTCGGTGAACATCACGGTCTGAAATTGACATCTTCGTAGTATCGTGATACTGCAAAACCAGTCAAGTTAATTGCTCACGCGTAGTGATAGATACAACGTACACATAACGCTACACCCTGTCACCTGCACGGTATTGCTACGAAACACATGTGTTACAGTGAATGTGTATTACTAGTGAAGTTATGTATATATTTAAGGAGAATACATTCTTATTATGAACAAGGTAGCAACAAAAATATTTTCTAGATAAATTGATTTTATCTATATAGCTTTGTAATTGATACATTTAATTTCTATTAAGTTATATTTTCACTGGCGTTTCATCCAAAAACATATATTTCTACTGATGTAAATATAATTGAACTGATAGGTTAGCTTGTGAAATTATATGCTGCCCTAAACTGTCGTTGAAACTCAATTTGATAGTTGTTTTTGTTTTCGCTTAAAATGCTAAGAAAGTTTTCAATCCGAATTATTTTGTCGCCTAGTCATCAAACCAATACATGAGCAATACAATTTTACCGATATGCTGTAAAATGAAAGTTCTAAAACTAACAGAAACATGACATAAACAATAAACATAATAATAATAACAATGCTTATTAATACTAGCAGTAAGCAATCGGCTACTAGCAATTGCATGCTGCTAGGCCCTGCTGGCTACTATTATGACCCCTTCGCAGCCAATAGAGGCCGCTACTCGGCTATCGGTGACTGCTTCCTGCTAGGCCCTATGGGTGGTTATTGTGGCCGCTTCGCATCCAATAGTGGCGGCTACGCGCCTTTTAATGACCGCTACGCGGTCAGGGTCTCAATAGAGTTTATATTTCAATAATAGAACTTTATTAGGAGAACACATTCTTATTGTGAAGTTGTAATTATTAATTATTATTAAGAGATCCATGTTCGAATCCCGGTGGCGCAACAACAATATTTTTCGATAGAATTGATTTTATATGTATATCTTTCTAATGAATATATATAATTCATATTTAAAACAGAGCTTTCCCCAAAACAAACCACACGTGAATAAAATTTATATGTAATTAAAATTATTCCATCTTTGTTCGCGGATAGACAATAATTAACACAAAAATGCTATTTGAAACCGGATGAAAACCATAACCAAATTTTTTGCTTTATTTTATGGACAGTATAGATAAGAAAAGATAACAGATGTCATGTATTTTTATTCTTACTCGTAATAAAGACAAGTGAATAAATATTTGCATACCTACTGTTATTGAATATATAAGAAATATTAAAAACATGTTCATTTTCGTCCGTTAGGGAGAATATTTGAAAATGGTTAGTAAAAGAGTATCATGTAGACGGCTTTGAAGATGATAAGGAGTTCACAAAACATTTATTGCGTTTGATTTCATAAGAACATTCCGCGCTGTCGTGACTAATATCAGTAATCAGTAATAACGTTTTAGAAATCTCAAGTAAAAAATAATAATACAATTACCTTTCCACTCGAAGAATAAACAATGAATGAATTTTTTTGTCACAACTTGCCCCGAGGTAAAATATCATTTTCTCCGTAAATTGGTTTCGGTTCGGTAATGAAGACATTAGAGTCAAGCGTGCAGGCACCTACCTTGTGGGAATCCCCTCCGATATCATAATACCGTGGTCTCAGGTCAGAACCGAGGGTCTGACCCGCATACCTTGGATTCCTCGCGGACCCTGATGGTATCACACCAGCGATGTGTCGTTTAATTGGTTGATGTAAGGAATCAATTGGGTGGATGGTGAAAATGCCCTTCTGATAGGTAGCCAATATTAGACATCATCTATATTTTGAATAAATATTAATTCAATAGATTGATTAAAACTGTAATTTTCAATAATCAAACAATGTTGTGGAAAAATTTTAATATCCTTACAGACAAATATAAAAAAAAATTGAAATTAAGCATAAATAACAATAACTAAGAAAAAAAGTAGATATTATACATAAAATCCTAAAGTATCTACGTCAATGCATGTTCATCAAAAATTAATTTTAAAATGTCAAATTCGTTTGAAAATGTATATTTGACCTTTTTGTTCTAAATACCTATACTTTTTTATCAAAATAGTAAACAAAGAAATTCACTATCCGGTATTTAAAAAAATGACTACATTATATCAATCTATAAATTATATCTATACATAATTATAATTATTTTATTATGGACGGTTTACAAAATTATTAAATCAGGTTCATTTTTTTTACATTTCATTGGCTTATTTTTTTTATAGTAAAATTTTCACCAACAAAATGCAAGAAAGCTGGCGTGCATTTCGTGGATTATGATTTCACGGGCATTGACTCTATTAATCGCTTATTTCTCATTTACCATTTACCACCCCTTCTTAATAAAATCATCAATCTCCGTTATCTTTAGTTTCTGCAACATTATTTACAGTTTTTACTTAAAATCGTACATGTTAGCTTTTTAAAACAACTACTAGTAAAACATAATTTTTTAATTAACTTGGCAAATATAAAACATTTCATGTAAAATTATGTCAAAATAAAAATATTACTATTATTGAAGGATACCGTTTATCTCACAGATCTTGACCGCCGGTTTGAACCCACGCCTATACAATACAGCGCGAGATGACGGGGACGAGATGACAATCGGTCTGAAGGATGTCTCCCGATGAATTCGGGCAGACCCGTTGACGCTGCGCGGCCCATTACGGCCACTTTTGCTGACGGCTCGTCCCAGAAATCATATCCCCGACTCAAATCTGACATGACGTATGACTAGGCTGCAACATTACAATGCTAAAGATTTTATTTATGCCTCGGCTTCGTTGACTGTACGAACATCGCCATTTCTTTTAATGTTTTCCCTTATCACCTCATCAACCAAGACACTTTTGTTTCGAGGGCAATATAGAAGATCAAATTTTTTAAATATATTTTATGTGTTTATATATATTGTAGATACGTACTATTTTCGACATGAAACTGTCTTTTCAAGTTCATTAAAAATATATTTCAAATACTAATTAAATGTATTAATTAGAAACATACATATAAAATCTATATTATCGAAAAATATTTTTGTCGCGCTCTTGGGATTCGAACCTGGATCTCTTCCCAAACTGGGTAAATTGCTTTATCCAACTATGCTACAGTGACAGTACTTTTCGACGACAAATTTTCGAACCTATATGTCACACTTTTCAAATTAATACATCTATCGTTCCATTATTTGAAACACATCTACTTTGTTTTTACGGAATCTCAAATACCTTAGAATTAATTGGTACAACTTATATATTATTAAAATGAATTTTGTACATCAAATAACATGCAGCGGGCGGATATTACGAGAACGCAAAAAATATATCGGACCGTAGCATTTTTAAAACATGAAAGTCATTATAAGGAAATTTATAGGGCTTCATTGTTAAGAATTGGATCATCTAGGCGTACGGCGGTATCCCATGACTTCAACCATTAACCACATGCACATAAAGACATAAACAGTTATCTCTAAATTTACATGTTACAGCTTGATAATATTATTTACATAATATGCATGATTTTAGCGTATACTCAAGTTTATTTATTTGAAATATTTGAATATATCCAAGAACACACCATTACAAGATTTTCACCCACAAAGGCAATGTTATCAAACAAATAATAGATATCTCATAGAGACGAAGCTGTTTTTTATTATATTTAATAGAAAATATATGGAAGTATGAGTAGTTACAGGGTTTCCGACTTGTCCTCGGCTGGCTTAAGTGATCACTTTATATAAATATAACGTTCACCATCCTCACCCATCAATCTCCACATGTATCAAACTTTTGAAACTTATATATATATATGTTAATATGTGGACTCGCTTCGAGTACGACTACACTATGCCATCTATGGACTAAAGTTCATAATTCATTTCCCTGAAACAGCTTTTTTTTAAATTATTTAATCCAATATTATTTATCTGTAAAATGTTTTTAACACATTATATTAGAATACGCCTGAAAAATCAATATTTTTCAATTTGATGTATCTTCTTATTTTGACCAGTATATATTATTGTTTTTTAAAGTTTATTTAGTTTAAATCTATTGCTTGCTAAATTAATTATTTTTAACCTCAAACATATTCAACTTCATATTTCCGTGGGAATAGATAAAAGAAGGGAAAAAAATAGGGAGGGGGGGGGGTTAAAATCAAATACCCTACATCACTGGATATATCCTTGTTTGTTTCTACTACTAAGTTACTAAAGCCATAATCAACGACAATGTAGCCTGATGCTGACAAAAGATTAAAGAAAATAGACCGATTTCGTGAATGCGTTGAAAATACACCTTCACCGGTTAGGAAAGAGATCCAGGTTCGAATCCCGGTGGCACAACAACAATATTTTTCGATAAAACTGATTTTATATGTATATCTTTCTAATTAATATATATATAAAATTCATATTTAAAATATCACAGACCTATGTTCTGAATAATTATAACTTCACAATAAGAATGTGTTCTCCTAATAGTATTATCATTTATTTGTACGATAATTGTCAACAGTCGCGGCATAGTCAAAAAACTTCCCTCCTAACATACATACATATCCTAAAGTTTCGCTAAAGTCAGGCGAGATGAAAGGTTCTAAAGGTACAGTAAAGGACTCATTAATGATATATTTCACGGTGACATAGGCATATTAAGAGGGGATGGTGATGGTGGGGTGGGGGTTCAACGGGTGGATACAATGAATTAGTGTGAAATAGGGGTGGAGCGATGGTATACGTTAGGATTACTACCCGTGCAATGCCGAGTGTATAAGCTACTTCATGATTAAGCACTTAATCCATTGCGAGATCTTTGATATATTTACAAGATAGTGCTCTAGCAATAGAACGTCACAAACCGTTTCATGACTTCACGGCCCATTGGCAGCCTTCGCCTTACAACTCTATATCCTGGGCCATCACATTCCACCCAGAGACAGGAACAAGGAGCGCAGACGGCTCACTCCTGACTATGCCACTAATTACTATCGTTAGAAAACAGACATGATATTTTTGTACAACATTTTTCTCAATAACATCGATTCTATATGAATTACACTTCCGTAATATACATAGATATTTAAAGATAATTCTCAAAACTTTCATAAATTTTATTTCACTCGTGAATTGTTTTTATCGTGGTCTTAATTGTATTATTTCTGATCATGTATGTTTCTTACTCTATATATGGTAACTATAGTGACCATAAATTCTTGTAAAAGAGGCTACTGGAACTGCTAAAATAAACATTGAAATAAAACATAAAAATACAATTGAAATTGAAAAGTGTCCATGCGTCTATAAAATCCTATACCCTTTGACCGATCCAAACCAAATATTGGACAATTTCGAAACCAACGATTCTTAGGACTCTATGAAAATATTGGTACCCTTTTGCCTCCCTTCGCCGCCCTACAATTGCCTCACAACGTGTTACTTACATTATTTAATTTTCTATTTTGTACTTACCTTTATATTCTTCTACATTTTTTTTCAAAAAATGTTTTTATTTTATAAAATGTGTATCATAATCCTGATTATTATGTTTCGATAATTTGTACCTACTTACTTACCATCACGCCATTTTCCGCCAGAGTCCTTCTGCCCTGACACACTGTCTACATTCATACATCTTCTCATACAAACTCGCCAATTATTGTGGCTTCTAAGAGAAACATCTTCTAGTATCTGGTTTACTTGGTCGTGCCAAGTCTTCCTCTACTTCTGGTGCCTTCAACACTAGCATCATATATCTTACGTACCATTCTCTCCTCATTCATCCGTCCCATATGACCAAACCACCTAGGTGAGTATTTATGTCCTTGTTGTACTATATTATATTCAGGTATCCACCGATAAAATACTGTGGACTAGGTCTATTACACCCTCTAAACATTATTTATCTTTTCTAAAAATTGATTTTCCTTTATATATATATATTCATTATATCTTTTTAAGTATTTCATCTAACATCTCATTATCTAATTTTTTCCCCTTGTTATATTTATTTATATAAAAAAAAAAGTTTAACTACGTAAAAGGCAATTCTTGCTGTAAACCTGCCATGCAGTTTGGCAAAAAATTTAAATTAATATTTATGTAATAAAGAAGAAATAAAATAAAAAAATTCTTAATCTTACTCACTATACTAAGATCAGCTTTACATTCTTAATTAATTTCTTAATTCTTTACTCTGTCATAAATGGATCTGCCACACATGCGCCTAAGTGATGTCATTTCCACTGGATTCAGTCTACTTTCATTCCTCTTCTGCCAGCTCCAGGCCTCACTTCCACACATCAGTGTCAGTAAACTGTCAGAATACAGACACATGCCTAATCCAGTTAACAACAGGTACCTTTGTGACTTGAATAAATAAATTTGAGCGATTCCCGTAGTACTTGACTACAATGAATCATTGATCTCCGAGTATCGGTAAAGGTGCGTATGTACATATGTGATAATTAATAGGTCGCTTAGCGCTGAATTGAAATCAGTAGTGTTCTTTACACACACTTCGATTGATTTCGACACAATTTGATAGTTAGGGACTTTTAATTAGTACTCCCAAAAATAAAACAAATTAATATAGTATTAATAGAGTTGTTTTGTATTTTCTTATTGTACTTGAAGTGGTGACAGTGATTTATCTGTGGTTAAAGTGAGAGTGATCTTCAAAGAAACTCCCTGCTTGTTTCTTCTCTTTTACTTCTTACATATCTTAAGTCTGTGTCAAAAAATTTACTTCATTCAATTTACTTATTATCTCAACTGGTCTCCTTTTGATTTTTCTGTTTTTTTATCATTTAATTTAATTTGTTACCTTACTTCCAACTTATATTCTAGCTTATGGAACCTTATGGCTACCTACCTCAGAATAGGTACTTTATATGTAACTAAAGAGGTAGGAAGTGGCCAACAGGCTTGCATGTAAATTAAAAGACTTATAATATTTGTACTAAGGATTTTTATATTGATGCAAGTTGTAAAAATAATTTTGTTATAAAAATAAACGCCTATTTATCGGCACTGAAATGAATCTCCGAGAAAAAACTCATCCTTGGACACGGGCCATAATACTTGTACTAACAAGCGCCAAACAAAGCAAATGGAGGCGTTCTATTTACCCGCCAGTCCTAACCTAGCAAGGAAAACGTCGAGCAATTTAAAATCTGCTACACCTTTTCAATTTACAATATGTCAAACAATTTATTCAGAATAAATGTCGTACATCTAGACCGCGCCCGCGATCGCAGCGAACAGATCGGCATAAAAACCGCCATTAGCGTTTGTATTACACTGGCAAATAAAAAAATTCCACCGTGTTTTGTTCATTGTTTTGCCGCTCCGCGAGCGCCCCGCCATCTTGTCTTCCCTATGCGAATCTCGTCACATGTCCGTCTGCGAGGCTCGCCTTTGAGCCGCAAAAACCCGCCAGCGAAAAAGTGCAAAAAGCGGCGGGAAAGCCAGCGATCGCGGCCGCTTCTTGTATAAATTTTTCGACACAATAGCACTGTTTATGGTAAAAATACCAGGTCGGCTTTGTTCGCGTCTCGCCGACTGACGGATTCCGCGCCGCCTCGTTTTGCTCGCTTTGCGGGATCGTTCGTTTTGCTCGTTTTCGCTACGTTCGCTTCGTTTTGTCGCGGGAGCACATCATCCGGGGCTATTTGTTCCGCGACTTTGCCGTTGAATTTCAAATCGGAAGAATTTCCGTGTCTGTGCCGGTCGCCGAAACGCGTCGTTTCAAGGCAGCGTTTTTTCCAAATGCACCGCGTGATGTGACGACTACGCATATTCAATATTGTATTAATTATTTGTTTACCAACCCTCATTGTAGTGCAGTTTACATGATACTTTATTAACAACGCAAAACTGACAATAATATGAAATAAAATTAAGAGGAATACAAAAATATTGAGACAAACAAAAACATCCACTTAATTTAAGAATTGACCATAGAAATATATCGACAGACCTATAATCTCGTTTCCATGCCTGTAAAGTCGTTCTACAGGTGCTTTACTGCAATAATTCATTTTTAAAACATTTACATGAAACAGTGCCATTGACCTAATATGATGGGATGAATCTTGTTTTATGTAAGGATTTTTTCGGGTATGGGTAACACGTTGGAGCTTCTTAGGTAGGCCGGCCTGCGTGCGTGGGATCTCCACCTACGCGCCTACCTCTCATTCTCCATACCTCGTGTTTTACAACTCCGTCAGTCCGTCAATTCATTTTGTGTCTTGTCCCGTCTCTCTTTTGGGAGTGTATTTTGATAAATGGATCCTTGAGTGTCTGCCTTGAATTACTGCACCTTAATTTTCCATCTGTATGTAAAACCATGTTCTATAAATTTATGTTACATGTTTTTTTTATGAATAAAGACAGCACTGACACATAGAAGGATGCTGGAGGGTCCAAATTTTAATTTTTTTGTGAAAATTTCTAATAACCACATTGAATTTCTTATATTTTTTCGTTTTGCATAAATTTGAATATGTTATGGAATTAGAGTCGCATATTTGTATTAGCTTTGATGAGTGGGAGCTTCTAAATCGGTCCCAGGAAAGGATGGGCCCCCCCCAGCTCCAGCAGTCCTTTAAAAAATATAAAGTGCCATTGACCTAGCACGTCAAACAGAAACACGGTACTAAATAAATTCAGTCAGATGAAGGACTTCATGCTTGCCATTTACTATTATTATTAATAAATATAATAAATCACTCAAAGCTCTTCTACGCGGCGAATTTGTTAAATTATTACCTCTAAATAATTAAATGGTGTTACTATTTGTGGAACGGTATTTTAGTAGCTGCTGTTAGGGTTTAACTTTCACGTGAACATTGGTATGTAATAATCAGCTCCAATATCTTCCGGAACTCGACCACTAAGCCGACCAAGAATGAAAAGAGAGGGAAGTAAAGAAAGACGCTGATAGATTAGCAGTTTCGGACTAGAAAAATTTGGCTTGAGACAGGAATACCAAGACAATGTTTCTGCAGGTGCCCTTAGATCTAACTTCATTCATTTACAAAATAGTTCATATAGTAAAACTAAATGACTAAGAAATCCAACCAATTCTGCCGAGCTCGTGTTATGTTTAATGGTTACGTATTAAATATTTAATCCTATATATATAATTTCCTTGTCCATCTCATTATTTTTTTTAATAAACCAAACATTGTACTACACACACAACTAAGTATTCGAGAGGTGCAGTCTATCACAATAACATTTGAATTTACACCAGTTGATGAAAGGAACTACACGTCTCGAATCTATTGTATTAATAAAAATAATATAATACGCAGATATATATTGTATATATTTAAAAAAAATTAAAAATCATATTGCACCAAAATATTAATTAATAATAAACAACATCTATACATTTGGCAATGGTGAAATAAACGTATTGTAAAACGGGAACTCCGAATATATCACAATATTTTTAAACGTGAAATATTTTTGATCGACATCACATTAAATAAGTAGATACCTACATACTTTTTAATTTATCTCAAAACGTATTCAAAACACGAGAAATGTATATATGTCTGATAATGAGTATATCAAATTATTTTTCTATTATATTTTTGTTGATTTTTTAAAACATATTACAGTTAGATTAGATCGTATTGTGACTTCTTTTGATTTCCCAGGGCACCAATTATTTTGCCCTCAGTTTAGATCAACGGACGATGGACGTATCATCCTGAAGAATCAATTGGTAAATTCCCGGCTTAACACCTTCGGACATTAAACAATTTAGTCCGATTAAGTTTTATAGATGGAAACACAATGTTGAAATGCGGAGAGAATAAGAAGAAAAGGCACCAGTCGCAGGTGGGAGTAAATTGTGGTCCCCTAAAGAAATTCCAAGCGGACCGGACCACATTTCGGGTCCCAAATAGCTTGTTTGTATTTACATAAAAGGTTTTCAAAAAAACACCTAGAATCGGGTTTCGTTATACCCTTTCGATTGTCGTACTATTGCCGCGGGTATTTCGTATTATCTATAACATATTTATTTATTCACTTCTCCTCCAGAAAGATGTGTGTGTAAGGGAAGAGATAATTGAAAGATGTAAGAAAATGAATCAACCCTGACTATTCAGATCGATTATACATTATACATATAATTCTAAAACGAAAATATTGGTTTTATTATATTTTTAACAAACGTAGCAAATAGCAGCGTGTAAGGTAGTTCATGGGGTAATTCATCCAAGGGGCGGGAAATTCGAAGACCCATATTACTATCTAAAGTTGCCATGGACCAACTGTATAGAATATGGAAAGACGCTAGCAACTAAAATAATATTTAACTATGTTTTTTAAACCACATAATTAATTATTCCTGTTAATTAACCTGTTTCCGAAAATACAATTTCCTTCGTTCAGAATATCAAATTAACTAACTAAGACCTTATATATGTATCTCGTTAATCTAATGTTTTAAAAAACTTTTTTTTTTTAAATTAAAATAATAATTATTTAATAATAAATCTAGTACTTACCTAACTTAAATTGTTACGATGATGAAAAATGTGGAAATTTACTTAATGATACAAAATTATTAGACAACATTTT
Source organism: Eubasilissa splendida (assembly GCA_031772225.1). NCBI lineage: Eukaryota > Metazoa > Arthropoda > Insecta > Trichoptera > Phryganeidae > Eubasilissa > Eubasilissa splendida. The sequence continues at coordinate 10,676,472 of CM062866.1, read as the reverse complement.
AAGTTAATTTTTTGGAATAGGACTTAGTATATAGACTTGTGGGTAAATTTAGTTGGTTAAATTTACACTCTTTATTTATTTCTTATGATTCTAAATTATTAAATTTAAGACCAACATAGCATATATATAAAACAGACAATTCCTAATCTTTGTCTAAAGTTTGATCATTTTCTAATAAATTATTGGAAAATTCTGAAGAACCTTTACCATTCAAACATCTTAAATGCTCTTTGACTTTTATGTTAAAATTTCGACCTGTGTTTCAAATATAGAACACATTACAACCTTAGCTGCTAGGTTTATAAATACCGGAATTATTTAATTTATGCATAATTTTCATATATTATTATCTGTATAAAATGCAGGTCTAATGTTTTTTATCGGTTAATTATTAAAAACATGTTTAAATCAAATAGTTTAATTTCATAACAATAAATATTTTATTAAAAAATCAATAGATTTTTATAGTGTTTCTCATCGGAGGGGTTGATTAAATTTGAGTTCCTCACATCGGCCGAGGCGGCGGACAAGGCGATCATTTGTACCGATAGGCGGCCAATTTGAATTTGGAAACTTTTTTCCGTTTTGGCGCGCACTTTTGCCGCGCAGCCTTATTTATTGGGGAGAAAGGGATCAGCCAGGTCGCGGATTGGTCCTTCAGAGTCGGGCAAAAACCAAACCGAAAACGGGTAATTGAAATGAAGATGAGTGTTGCATTTGTTTTTTGCTAAAATTTGGATAGGAATCTTCTTTGTTAGAGAAATGTGGATCAGAAATTAGATTTCAAATGCATATAATCTTAGGTATTATATTATTACAGTTAGTTTTTTATTTATTTGTTAAAAATACCTCAATATTTAATTTAAAATATATTTTTTAAATGTTTCAGTTGCAATAAGTAAAAATATTAAGTCTCTCATTATAAGCAGATACATTAATAATCTAGATTCATTAGTTTTGATGAAGTTCGTCAAGAGACTTTAGAAAAAATTGTGATAATCCATAGGTTTAAAAGATAAATAAATAATTTCATATACATATAAGAACCACCACTATATTTAATACTATTATAAATCTATCAGCATTGTCGTATAATGGATTCTTTATGCAGTCACTGTCTTAGGGGTTGATAAAACAATAAAGAGAACATTATATCCTGCATCCTTTATGCATTAAAAAATGTATGAAAGTAAACAAATAATATTATTAAGGAGAACACATTCTTATTGTTAAGTTGTAATTATTCAAAACATAGGTCTGTGATATTTTAAATACTAATTAAATGTATTATTCTGAATGATGGACATATAAAATCAATTTTATCAAAAAATATTGTTGTTGCTACCGGGATTCGAACTCGGATCTCTTCCAATCCGGAAAACATGCATTATACGATTATGCTATACCAACACAGTAGATGACGGCAAATTTTCAAACCAATACGTTACACTTTTCAAATGAATCTATCGTTCCATTATTTGAAAGCCATCCACTTTGTTTTAACGTAATCTCAAATACCTTTGAATAAACCGATAGGAGACGCCAGATTTATGTTCTGAATAATTACAACTTCACAATTAAAATACGTTATTCTTAATAATGTATAAGATGTATCAATTTGTTCAAAATTTAATAAAATTTATTAGTTAATTCTGACGTTTCCTAGAGGATAATTGTAAATTTACAGCAAAAATCTCGACTATCTCCGCATATTCATTCCCGAAAGAATGCATTCTGGGGGCTGCAGAGTTAGCTATTATGAATTCTAACATTATCTCTGTAATAAAACAATGAATTGTGTCTCGATGACCTCAATGGTGCGTGCAAGTCAAGCAGACCAACAATCTGGAAGCAGTCTATCATACCATTGATGATTCTGTATAGAAATATAAGATCGGTCATCGTATATCTCACTGATAATTTTAACAATTTATAATGGATATCCTCACAGCGTATATTTAATTTAAAATTAATAAATCTTAGAAACTGATTCTTTCAACCGTCGCCGAGTATACAATGAAGTGTGGAGACCACATGACTGAAGATACATGCATTTCAATCTATTGTGTAAGAATAATACAATTTTTATTATACGGTTTATTATCTTGTGGGCGATTATATTCAAACAATTTTTAATATATCTCAAATTAGTTAAATAATGAGTAAAGAATAAAGTAGATTAAGTATTAAGTATGAGTTTTTTACATTTTTCTCTAGGTCAAATATTAACGAAGTTACGAATTTTAAAACTTTTTTATCAGCCGCAATTACAGTCAAGGAATACTGGAAAAATTCTTTTTTTTAAGATTGTTTGGAAAACCAGCGATTTCCAAACCATTGTCCGCGACCACCGTAATAAAAATAATTCGTTTATTCCAGCGTTATCGGGTTTTTTTTATGAAGACCCGATTCACCAAAAAGATAATACATTTAAGTTACAAAATATTATTTATATTATGAAAAGAAAAACAAAAAATATAAATAAATAAAAAGTTTACACATACATATAATGCTTTTCATTATTGTTCTTCCTTGATACAAAAATATAATATCAGTACTAAATATTATATTCTCAATAAAAAGAGATTTTAGTTTAATTTTAATTCTAAGCCTACCAGCTAATAATAAATTATAAAAAAATTCAGCGTGATTTAATTTTTCAATTCAAGATTTCAAGAATAAAAATAAAAAACAATGATAAATTTCAACATTTTATCTTGCTGTTAAGCTCTGCTATCCTTAGTACTGAGCTATACAATAATGATACAAATAGTTAATACATAATAAATAATTAAATAAGATATATAATTTATTAGGAGAACACATTCTTATTGTGAAGTTGTAATTATTCAAATAATACATCTGTGATATTTTAAATATGAATTAAATATTTTTCGATAAAATTGATTTTATATGTATATCTTTCTAATTAATATGTTTAATTCATATTTAATATACAATTTCATTAGATTCATTAGAAATATTACATTAATGTTTTTTCTTCTTATCAAAAGAGAATATTCCCCACTATAACGAAAATACGCGTTTTCGATATAATTAATTTAAGACAATTGTTTGACTAATGTTATTGAAAAGTTTGATAACCAGTCATAAACTTACCATTACGGGGACGAAAAATTCCACAATGGAATAAACTGGTTGGTGACTGCAAGTAATGCAGCACCACCTAATTGGTGCTCGCGAACTCTAATAACGTTTCGTTGGTATATAAGGTAAGTATATGTAAGCCAGTCGCTACACCAAGTATGGAAGAACAGGTCATTACAAGCAGGTATAAACATGATATAGAATCTTCAAACTGTTACTGTAAAATATTATTTAATCATTTTTTTATTTCTTCCTCATTACATATATATTTATTTTAAATGTATTTTTTGACAAAATGCATGGCAGTTTTACGAAAATACAGAATAAATATATATATATATATATATATTCTTGGCACAACACATTCTCTCGTCCTCTCACCGTACACATTGTTCTCTCGCGGTACTCTCACGGTTCGACCCGACGATCTGGTTGAATAGCTATGGTGAGGATCAGTATTTATATTTACATTATTTATCAACTCTTCGAATATTATAGCACATGTTACTTTTTTGTCAACTGGAAAGATTTTGATATTGTTAATAATTTACTATAATCATCGTTATACAAACACTGTGTTCTATTATCTACTATAAGTTTTAAAGATCCTAATTGTAACTGTTTAATTTTCTTAATATATGTTTATATGTCAGTCCATAGCTACTCACTCCATAACTTACAACCGAGTCGACCATCGCTAAGTACAGTGGTCGGGTGTAGCCCGAGAGGTGCATAACATTGTGTTTATGAATTTACGTTAGTTCATGTCTATATATTTGGTGGTCTGTGCATCAACCCAATATTCCGTTAAATTCTTTAAATCCGAGAATGCCGCGTAAGTGACTGTCATCTTTCTTACATTAAAAAAAAACTGTGAGTGTTTATCGATTTCACGTGACAGATGTACTTGTATATATTTATATTTCAACGTTACCTCAAACAGAGGGGGCATTTGTTTTAAGGATGCCAACGTCGACGAACAGGAGAACAAAAAGTGGGCGACCAAAGCGCGAACTGATGTATCGCCGTTTTATTACCCTGGTGTTAAGAGAACCCCGAACAATAACAAAATATGCGGCACATTGTTTGCTCTGGGTGATATTAATAATTCATATCGTCACAAATGACGCGAGCGTGTGTGCTCAGATCCGCGTACATGCACTTCTAGTGTATCATTTTATATATTAGGAGTACCCAAAAAAAGGCCACATTTTACGTGAATAACTTTGATGGTCAGTTGTGACTTATTTGTCTTCTGGATCGCACAGTTTTTTGGTAGTAATTGATCAACATCTGGAGAGCACATTTCGATTAAAACAGTTTAAAAAAAATAAAACCGATTTTCAATTGAGGACTTCGTTACGAGCAAGCTGTTTTACAAGGCAAGCCTAGAAGTGGAACACCAAAAATCATCGATTAAGATCCCTTAACTGCAGAGATATCTATTTAAGAATTAACAAAGGAGACCAGGAGTTTTATGGCCCAGCGATCAAAAAATGTTGAAAAAAATCGAAAATGTGTGGAAACATGGAATGTGGATATCGCACGCACGCAAAAAGCGACGAAAATGTGCGGCCTCATAATGCGAGAAAAAATTAACGCTCTCGTATAAAAAACTCTTGATCACCCTCCGTATTCTCCTGATTTAGCGCCATAGGATTACCATTTATTTAGGTCTTTACAACATCATTTAGATGTGAAAAAATTTAAAAGTGTGAGTGAAGTGAATACAGCCCTTCCTAAATATTTTAAATCAAAGCATGTCCGTTTTTACAAACAAGGGATTAAAAACTTGCCTGAACGATGGAAGAAGGTTGTATCTGTCGATGGAGACTATTTTCTTAAATAATATTGTGAAAATAAATTGGTTTTTAAAATAATGCATTTCAATTACAAATACGTCATTTTTTTAGCTACCCCTAATATACCGTATATTATATATTGAAGTATTATTTTTGTATGATATATTTTACACATAATATTTTATTTATTTATTTATTCTTAATATAGTGCATACATAAATATATTTATGTATACTTTAATATAAACACGATCAAAATATTCCGTTTTACTACATCATATCTTACACATATTTGTTTAGTTTCATTTAAATCTATGTAGTTTCCCCTCCTTTCTTATATCTTCTGGAATTTCATTAAATATCTTCATTGCACTATATATCATTGATTTCTGAAATTTAGCCTTGTTCCTGAATGGCAACCTCAGTCTAACTTTTCGTTTTGTATGAAGTTCGCTCTTATGTTCGTTTGCATCATTTTTTCTTATAAATTCTGCCGATATTTTCTTAGTGAGGATTTTAAAAATAAATACCATAATATTGAAATATATTTTCCGCTTAAAGGTCATCATATATATATATATATATATATATATCAAAACTAAAATATACTGCAACTCAAAATCAATATATTTATCAAGACATTAAATTTTTTAACAATCTCCCCATCTCAATGAGAAAAATTACGGACTATCATAATATGTACACAGACTAACTGAAACATAAATTAACTCTCTTAGAGAAGAAACAAATGTTAATATATATATATTTATATATATCCACTGATTATTCAAACTGTATTATATTTTTAATATTAATAAAAAAATATTCAGATCTTTCAGCATTGCACTAATCCTATTATTATTTAGTATTGTTCTCAAATTTTTATTTTGCAGTGCTGATAATTAATGCATTTATTCTTCATTAGCCAAAAATAAAATGATGTGAGGTAACAGAGTTGTATACTATTTTACAAGACGAATTAATGAATCTTCTGATCTTTTTAGTCACGTGTCTTGTATTTTGAACCCCGCTATTCGTACATAAATCTTTCCAGGAGGCTGTTTGAATAGCCAATTAATTTTTGCACAAAGAAATAATTATTATCGAAATTAATCTTTTTCATACACCGAGATGATTGTTTATTAAGTGCCCAGGTCAAAGAAACGAGTTCCACTTCAAAATTAGATTTTTTTTAGTTCAATGGTAGCTCTCACTGCTTTCCTTTGACGCTTAGTTGAATTACTAATCTTATTTGGACCTATGATTACACTTCCGCAAAGAAAATGATCAAAATTTCGATTTGAGGATGATTCCACACTGATTGCTACCAGTGAAAATGAAATGGCAGAAATTATCCAAAAGAAAGGAGCCTGAAACTGGGTATTTATTTAAACAGAAGCAACTTGTACTTTCCAGTCGGTGTATTGTTGTCGGTGAACTAACCTAGAACCCATTGCAGTATTTCTTAATTTACGTCTAATTTTCTAGAGTGATAACAGAATAATAAAAGTTAAAGTGAAATATAAATAATGCATTTCATTTACTAGGTATGTATCTTATTGATTCCAATATGTATTTAAAATGATAAATAATAAATTATTATCGCTTTTTTGCATACATCAAGATTTCCGTTTACTGCGTTTTTTTTCTAGCGGCATCATATATTCATATAGTCTTTACGGTTTTACGTTTTTGGCGCATTTTTATATTTTCCGAATGCAACCATCCCTAGTCATAAAAACCTCCAAAAACACATACATACATAGTGATCATTGATACAAAATCACATGTGGAAATTGCGTATAAAAACTGCGCGTAAAAAGCCAATTCATCCACCTTTCTGTGGTGTCTGGAACAATGGAAAGTCTCGCGGCATCCGTCAACTGCCGCATAAAGAGCAACCGACATAGCGAACACGTGTATCTGTCGCGATGACGCGCCAAAATTTCGCGAGTTTTTTTCCTGTTACCTATTTAACCGCCGCTATCGTCCGCCGACCGTGCCCTAGGGATTTGCCATCTTCATCAAACCCGCAGTATTCTCCGCACACCGTCTACTTTGGTCGAGGCATTCGCCATTTTACCACTTGTGCAATGTTTTTGCCGGAGATATTTTCGGCTGTGCGACATGATATTATTTACGACTTTCGGTTTACGAGTATTTTTTTAATGTTGGCATCATTTTGTTGCAGCGGACCGCATTCTTAAAATCATTAAGAGCAGGAACAGATCGAGAGGATAACTATGCCCGGTGACGTGCTGTACGTATAGATTTAAGTTATGCTGTTACCAATGATATTATACAATCATATATAATATATGTAATACAACATATGTACTTTCGTTTAATCAACGTCTTTACACAATAGTGTTTTTAACGTTTAAGTTTTAACGTAAAATAATACTTTCTTACTCATTTAAAAAATGTATGGACGTTTTTAAGAACACTTTCTATGACTGAAGATGATTCATTTATATTTTTATAACTAAAAGAAATAATTATTTATATTAAAGGTTAACGTATAAAATAGTTCTGCCAATTGCTTTTTGTTTTTCTTAAATCAAAAACCAATCCATGCACCAAATTTAAAGAAAAGGATGATTGTAAAATTCGCGAATTATAAAAAGATGAAGTAGACACTTCAATGATTTGCACGCAGTTGTGAGCCTTTCTAATATTATTCTGTTAAAAAAACAGCATAGATAAAGACTCCATACAAAACGGATCAACCGAAAGGAATTTTCAATTCAGTAAGCAGACATTTATATGACTCGAGTAATTCACTAGCTTAAATACAGAATAGTGTATGCGGCGAATACAAAAGAGCGCCATGGGTACAGCGGTGAGTTGCCGTGGTAGTTTTTGGAACTAAGCGATTAAAGTCTCTACTGGTACATAGATGGCGCTAATTGTAAAATAATGTTTTCGTTTATATTAATCCAATTATTTTATTTATATTTGTTTCCCAGAATTTTTAGTAATACGCAACTTTTTTGCTTGTATGCACTGCACGCCACTGACAACGTCAATGCGGTGCATTGGAGTCCATGTTAGATAGAGGACCAAAATAAGTATATTTAATATCAATGCTTTTACGAGTTTGGATAGTTTTCATTTTTAAAAATCATCACAGCAAAATATACAATTATAACATTTTAAAAATCAACGAGACCAGATCCAGTGGCGTAACTACACCAATGCAACCAATGAGGCCCACAATTGGGTCCCACGTTAGCTAGAAGCTCAAAAGCAATATATTTTATGTCGATACTTATACGAGTATCGCTAATATGAAGTAATAGTTTTTTTTAAATCCACCAGAGTAATAAATAAATAACTTTTTTTTTTAAATATTTCTCAAACATTGGTGAAAGAATATATTACCGATGTGTACAAAAGTGTCAAGTTAGGGACCGCAGAATGAAAATTTCCAGGGATACATTTTCAGTTGCGTATATATATGGTACAAATGCCTATTCTAACTATTTAATAGATAATAAAGTGCAGTAATAATATTCTTACATCGTATATATTATACAATGCATATTCAGGGGGCCCTTCCATTTTGCATTGGGGCCAATTTTTTAAGACGCGACAGTCAGAGTTCTAATTCTAAAATGTAATACGCTGCATACGCCAGTACCAACAGTGGTGGTGTACACTCTGTATTGCAAACGTATCGCCAAGCGTCAGGACGGCAGCACGGTAATCACCTTTTGGGGATGAAACGTAGACCACACCTGTCGCAAGTCGGGGTCATCACTTATGGAGCTTGGCAGTAAATATAAAGAATAATAAATAAATAATGAACAGAATCCATATTTAAGTCCATCATTTTTAACCCTTCCCAAACCATGCAGTAACACAGGTCTACCATCATAATTAAACATGCAATATTTCGGTAAATGCATGCACCATTAAATTCATATTTTAGATAAACCTAAAGAAAATATTAGCACTTAGGAATGACAAGTGAAAAACCAATTATGAAAAGAGAATCATTCAAAAACAAATATTTTTTCTATTCAATCCGTTGTAAAATTAATACGTTGGTAAAAATACCATTTGTGATGTGAAAGACAGAGATCACACACTATTTTCACAGTGAAAAGAACAACAAACATACAAATATAATTGTCTCTTTCTCATTAATTAAATGAAGAGAGATAAGAAAGAATGACACATTATATACGACTTAATGAATGCACTAAATTATGTTAATAATCATTTTTTCAAAATTGAATACTAAATATTTAGAGTATATTCGTGCCATTAAAGCCATTTAAGCTGATAAAAACATTTTTTCCAACTGTTATTACGGTAACACGAGTTGACAGCATGGCTGCGTTCGGGTACTTTATATCATGGTATGGTAAAGGTTAATAAAAACATCTTAAAAAATTTAAACCGAAATATATCTCGATGTTTTTAGTAATCTAAGAAACCGTCATTATACTTTAATTTAAAAAAAATAGAATACGTACATGGCATGCATGTCACATCAATATTCTTACTATTTTCAAACTAAGCTGAACGCTTGTGCTATGAACGTAGGACTAACTTGATGGTCTCCTGGATCGAGGCGCAAACTACTGACCAATAGATCACTAGGCCAACGCCTTAACCATTTGACCAACAAGCTACTGTTGCAGTGTGGATGGACTGTGTGATCAAGACCAAAAAATCTTTTTTACGTATTTTACATGTGTTCTCCGTAAAAATATATAAGGTGTATTATTGTATCTAATAAAAATGAATTATAAATTAATTCTGGCGTCTCCTATCAGATTACTCAAAGGTGATTGAGATTCCGTAAATATAAAGAAGATGGCTTTCAAATAATGGAACGACAGATGTATCAATTTGAAAGTGCAACATATAAGTTCGAAAATTTGTCGTCAACTTACTGTGTTGGTGTAGCATAATCGATTAATGCATTTTCCCAGATAGGAAGAGATCCAGGTTCGAATCTCGATGGCTAAAACAATATTTTTTCGATAAATTAATTTTATATGTATATCTTTCTAATTAATTTAATTTGTATTGTATCTAATTAATTTAATTTGAAAGGAGGATGACTGCAGAGAACAAGGTGAACGGGGCTTTGAATTGAATTATAGCTAATGGGAACTTGTCAACCGAGGCAAGACTTTCGGTATACAATGGAATCCCGGTACTGACAATGATGTATGAAAATGAGTCCTGGAACTGGCAGAAGAGGAACGAAAATAGACTAAATACAGTAGAAATGAGATCACTTAGGCGTATATGTAGCAGATCTATTTATGACAGAGTAAAGAATGGAGAAATAAAGAAAGAATATAAATCTGATTTTAGTACAGTAAGTAAGATTAAGAAAGGATCACTTAGGTGGTATAGTCATATGGAACGGATGAATGAGGATAGAAAGGTAAAAAATATATATGACGCAACTGTTGATGGCACCAGAAGTAGAGGACGTCCGCGGAAGACTTGGCACGACCAGGTATACCAGATACTGGAAGATGGTCCTATTAAAAACCTCAGTAATCGGCGAGCTTGTATTAGAAGATGTATGAATGTGAATGAGGCGAGAATTATGGGTCAGGTCAATAGAGTATAGCGCTCTATCATCTGCCTACTCCCCCGGAGAAGCGGTGTGATGGTAAATTAGTTACCTAAATGAATTATTTTCGATTCAGGTTTAGTCAAGTGCCTACTTTATGTTTAGTCAAGTACCTACTCGTATATGCATAAGTACAATATTATTTTGAAGTTTTTAAGTACAGACGAATATATAAGCGCGAGATAAGACGATTTATCGTCGTCATCATCATCATCATCATCCCGAGTTATCACGATGTTGTCACTCGTGCACGAGTAGGTTTACCATCATTTTAATTATTGTCATGTTATTAATATATATTTGTCCGAGTATATCATCACCGTGTTGTTACGTATGTTATTACTTTATGTTGTTACTTATGCACGAATATATAATACGTGTAAGTTTCGTAACAACTGCCTATTCTTTGTATTTTTTTAACCATCTTTTATTAAATTTAATTTTATGGCGAAATAGCCCGATTCGGCCCTGGGGTGGCAGCGTCCGCCCGTCATGTCTGTTGTTTGATTTACTCGCCACATTTTGACGTCAACACATCATAATTTGAGTGAGCGAGACCTGAATCCAACTGAAATGAATGTGTGTAATTGATAAGAAGCGAAGACAATAAAATAATATCGAATATAATATATATCGTATGTATATAATATAAATAATCGTATAATATAATAATATCGTAATATATATAATATAAATAATATCGAATAAAATATTTTCCAGTGTTTTGATACCAATATGTATGTACAATTACTTAATATATAACCATTAGAGTACATAAAATTACGCTTTCTAGCCGACTTCATTTTAATTTATTTATTTTTTTAAGGAGAACATATTATTATTGCGATATTCCAGTTTCTCAGATCGCAGTTCTGTGATATTTTATACAAATTAAATGAGTCAATTATAAAGATATACAGATAAAATCAATTTAATTCTGACTTTGCTTAAAGTCTTTTGAGATTCTCCGTAATACAAACTGTATTGCTTTTAAAAATTGAATAACAAATGTGTCAATTTGAAAGTGCAGCATATATGGAGGTTCGAAAATTTGTCTATGTTGACATGATGTAATGGTCACCGCATTTCCCCGGATAAGAAAAGTTCCTGGTTCAAAATCCTGGAGCAGCAAAATAATTTTTCGTTAAACTGATACATTTTATTTGTATTATTTTTAATTTTACAATGTAAAAAAATATTAATACAAATAAGAGAATCTCTCTCTCTCAGTTGATATGCCCATGCTATTCTTTTTCTACAGCGCGAACTGCTTACAACACGGCCTGTGTAAGAATGGGGCTAAAATTATCTGCGCAGAAACACATTCGAATATTACGCTAATCAGCATTAATTTAAATTGTTCACCGCTTGTATTGTATTTGATTGTACTCTCAACCTAATCTGCCGGATGCGCGTGGCAGAAATCTCAGCCCCATTCTTACAGTGACCATACTCTACCTCCACTTTGCGATCTCGGATGTTTCGAACTTGGTCTGACAGTCTTATTATAAATCGACCTCTCTTCCTCCGTCTTTGTACAATGGTGATGGTAAACCGTTATGTAAACCGTTATGTACACCGTTATATAAACAGTTATTGTAACTGTGATAGTATTCGATTTTAACGGTGATTGGTAACCTAGATTTAACATTTGGAGATCTAGTTTCTAATGTACCAGTGATTGCTCGAAAAATTACGAATAATTAGTTGAAAATCATCATTACAATTGAACACACTCACATTCATAATAATGGTTTAACCTTTTTGTTCTTTTCTCATAATCAACAATTTTTCCAGGCTATCTCCTTATTTTCTAGCAACATGCCCAAAGTATTAAAGAATTATTTTCCTACATGTTGGAGACATTCATTCGTTTCGCAGTCCATAGATGCGCAGTATGCGACGCCAATACCACATCTCGAATAAAATGTTACAAATCGGCAATTGAGGAGAGTAAACATGATAAGGTCAACGATGTCGGAACACACTGTACTTTAAGAAAATAGTCATTTCTATTTAAAAAAATATATGCGTCATCGAAGTAAAATGCGTGGAACAAATACAAGGTAAATATAATGTTGCAGGCCGAGTAGTTATACAATTTTTTATGGAGCATCTTACGCCTACAAAACGTGTTAAAGTCATTAAAACATCTCATCTAAGCTACGCTTGAAATTTTACGACACTTTTTTCCTCCTCGATCGAATGATTGAACGGCTTCCGATTATTTTCTGTAGAGGTACTTGAAAGTAAAGGTCTACGCCAATAAGCCAATAACAATTCTGATGCCTATGATTTGAAACGAATAAACTGAAGAATATTAGAATATTATGAAAAATGTGGTTAAAATAGCACGCATTTGTGCCGCTGCCAGAGGCGACCACTCGGCCAGTTTCATATTTTGTACATAATTGTAATAAACCAAATAATCGATATATAAAAATTAAATAAAAAAATTATGTTTTAATTTTAGTTATTCAAAAATAACATCGGCCTTAAACATAATATTCCTTGTATGTATGTACCAAGACTGATATAGTTAAGTTGCAGCGCGCAGTTACGCGTTAGTTAGTTAGTTATATAGAGTGCACGCCCCTGTTCAGTTGTGAGAGCAATCTACCGGCAATAGACAAGTCTCGGTGGCAACTGTTTTTTTTTTTGTTAGCCGACACGATGCTCGGGCGTATATGTGGCAAATCCGAATGTGGCAAATATGATTCATTGAATTAATCAATTAGAACTGAATGTAGGTAAAGCTAATGTTAGCAGTGTGAAAAATATTATAGATGATGAAGAAAGAATATTAAGATAGTTATTTAGACCCGTAAGCTGATGGCATCAGAAGTAGAAGACGTCCGCTAAAAACTTGGCACGACCAGGTAAATCAGATGGTCCCGTAACAATCTTCGTGAAGCATACATGATAAAATATATAACTTAGATAATGCGAAAGTTGTTCATCAGGACAGAAAAGTGTGGTGCTGTATCTTATCTACCCACCCTCGGCAAAACGGTGTGATAGTTAAATATTAATTAAGTTAATTTTTTTCATGGCGTATTCGATTTTGTTTTAATACTGCTTCATAATTTCAAGACAGAGCATTCAGAATGGTGATACAATTTTCTGTAAAATGTACTACGTTAAAAAATTAAGTTTAAATTTTTAATCTTAATTTTATTGAAAATAAAGTAGATAGTTATAAAGGTATTGGACATAGAAGAAAACATATTTCACATACACAAGAAAACGACGTGGATTAACATAATACGTAGTTGTTCTTTGAGAGTAATTTAGAGTACGAAAAAAAACAATAACAATATTTAAACATAGATCAAAATCATTTACATATTACATCGTGGAATATTGTTAAATTGGTTTTTAATTATTAAATACATATCAATGTCGGTGTACAAATCATTGTAAGCTCGGAACATTCTCATCTTACTTACATACTTATCTAAATACGGTATGGCCACTAAGTACAGTAAGGACAGTAAATGCATTATCACTACAAATTCATTGAGAGTAGTACACTAAACTGTTAAAATATATTAAGGAGAACACATTTTTATTGTGAAGTTGTAATTATTCAAAACATAGCTCTGTGATGTTTTAAATACTAATTTAATATATTAATTATAAATATATACATATAAAATCAATTTTGTCGAAAATTTAATAAAAATGAATTGATAATTCTGGCGTCTGCAGTCGGTTTACTCAAAGGTATTTGTGATTCTGTAAAAATAATTTAGATAAAATAATCGAACAACAGATGTATTAATTTGAAAAAGTGTAACATATAGGTTCGAAAATTTGTCATGAAAAATACTGGCGTTATAACACAATTGGTAGTGTACTTCCCCGGATTGGAAATAGAGATCCAGGTTCGAATCCCGGTAGCGCAAAAACAATATTTTTCGACAAAATTGATTTTATATGTATATATTTATAATTAATACATTAAATTAGTATGTTAAATTATAAAACAAATATCAGATATCTCATAGAAACTAAGCTATTTTTTATTATATTTAATGGAAAATATATGGAAGTATGGCGTAATTACAGAGCTTACAACTTGTCTTCGGCTGGATGAAGTGATCTCTTTATATAAATATAACGTTCACCAATTCTCACCACTCCATTTCCACATTTATCAATTTTTTTAATGTTGTATATATGTTAATATGTGGACTCGCTTCGAGTACCACTACACCATCGCCATCTATGGACCAAATTGGATCATTAATTTTTCTTTTTTTTTAAAACAGCATATATGTCATCACCATGAGAATCTGATTCTGATATATATATTCTAATTTGAGATATCTGATATTTGTTTAATAACAGTGCCTTTGTAGGTAAAAATCCAGTAATTGTGTATTCTTGGATATATTCAAATTATAATTTAAAAACACCTACAATTTATGTATATATTTAAATAAATATTAGCTGGTAACGCATTCTCTGTTCGTAATCATTCAAATGTTGCTAATAATAATCTGAGGCCCCTTTAGCCGATTTACCCGACCCCGCGAGAAGGTATTAACGCGGATCGATAGAATAGGGGGTAGCGGGAGGCTGGACGCGGGGGACACAGCCTGTCGTAGGAGGTTGCGGGATGAGGCTGTAGGCCGGAAGAGGAAAGGAAGGAAGGGATGTACAAAGGGGATTGGGACCTACCAGGATACGTAAGTACCTTCTCATTTTAAACAAGGGCGTAGTGGATTTTTAACTTGTTTTCCACCCAATCAGAGAAGTGTGGCGATGAGAATTTTTCCTTCGAGCCAACCCAACTCTGTCGAGTACAGCATTGCCAGTTGGATGTACAATCATACCTGGATGGAATTAATTTTCACAATGTTACAATAGTAACAATCTTTCAGCGTTACATATTATCAGATTATTTACAGATTTATGTTCCATCAAGAATTTTCAGTAAAAATAGTTCAACTGCTCGAAGTTCGGTGACCTTTTATTTATTGTATTCAAAATATAATTTAGAATCAATGAAATATCAATTATTCTAAATAATCGCAAAACTACGACATCTTTTAAATACTTCTGATATGATTGAGATTAGGCACAAGAAGTTTGAACATTTTTGACTCACATTTTTAATATATGCAATTACAATTAAATAAATGTATATCTTAATAGAAAGATATATCGAAACAAATCTATATAACGATCAAATATTTAGTTAATATTTTTCCGATAGATTTTTTTTGCATATCTTTCTAGTTGATTCCTTTAATTTGTTTTAAAATACCACAGAACTTTGTTCTGAAAATGCAACTTCACAACAAATAAGTGTTCTAATTTAAAAATATAATAATCTAATATCTTAATACAGTTTACACGCATACTTTGGTAATAATATTAAATGTGTTTAAATGATTAATGTTCCGCTTTTCGAAATTACCCGATCAATCCGATTCCTGACAGAAATAAAAAAAACACAAATTCTAACACTGAATATTTAATTACGTCCGAATTAAGTTTCGCAATTCTTGATAATTAAAATTAATACTTAAAAATATTAATAAATATGTACGGATTATTCAAATACTAAAGAACCCCTTCCTTGGGTAAGCACGGGATACATACATCAACATTTTCGCATGGGGGAGACTATTGACGGGGGGATGCTCCCAAAATCCACCCTCCCCACCCGCGCCCTTCCGCCCAACCCATCGGCCAATGAGAGAGAGGATGGGATGGATAGAGAAGCGAGCAATTTACTAACGAACCGTCTAATGGAAGCGCCGTTTCCGCTTTTCCCGTTTCCTGTGCCTGACACGACTAAACGAATTTTTTTTTATTCTCATCTTAATTCAGTGTTTATTTTTCCAAGTGGGATGGGAATATTCGGTATCGCTCTGGTGCAAAATGGAAAATTAATATATTAGCTAGGCTTCATTTCTAAAATTTGCTTATATTATAAGCACAACTCACATATTACAGAATATAAGATACTAATTAATATTGACGATAGTGAATGGCAACACTTCGCTTACTCGGGACCCTTTTGTGAGCAAAAGTTCCCACATCGGTCCTACTTATTTGCCGCCATGTTGTCATTTTTAACTCTACAGAGCAATATGGCATGGCTACCAGCAAAAAGCTATTCACTGTCCAGATAATGCAGAAAGTTTCAGTACATGAAAAAGTATTCAAAGGGTTGGTGTACAACAAAATCATAATAATTGGCATAACATCAGAAAATTGCAAATCAAATAAAATTCTTTGTATGTATATATAAAGTAAAACATTTGATCATCAGCAACATTAGCTCTGATAATGGACCCTGCAATAGGAGCCAAAACGTCGACTAGAGAAGTCGAATACACACGGCGAAACAGCCCAAAAAATGTGTATAGAAGATTCTGAATGGCCGTGAAAATCTGAAAACATTTTTAACTATCACAAATATTACAACCTCTTTTAAACACTCCTACAAATTATACAAATTCTGGATTACGCTCTTCTATAGTGAGAATGTGCCAAGCTTACAATAGATATATATTTTTATTCTTCTTCTTCTTATTTCACGACACTAAATCCCAAGGTAGGATTTGGTCTCCACCACAAGTGCTCTCCCCGACTCCTATCACCGGCCATTCATCTCCAATTCCCGGACTCTTCCATCCAGCTCCAATCTTCTTCCACATAGTTAACATATAAATGTGAAGTTTACTCTCCTTTTTTGGGGGTGCATGATTTCTATAACTTCTCTCTGGCTGCCTTCCGAATTTAATATGATAACGAGTCTCATGTCAAATTGACATATATTGTACGGGTAGTATGGCTCTGGTATGATGATACCGTAGCCAACTTATATTAGTTAACCCATTGATCGCGTTCATAAATACGCATGACATGTTTCATACGCGGCACCTTTGGCGGCATTATAATTTACGACTTTACACTACGATAATGCAACAAATTTATGATTTGTTTTTATGAAATCGATAGCAAAGGTTCTCAAGTATCCTCATAAACATAAATAAATACAGAAATCAAAACCATAATTACAAAATAATGTAAACAAAATTATCCATGAGAGAACACCATCACTAGCGCCATTTTTAGTGATATTAACACGTACTAGAGTGAAGTAGTGATCTGCGCGGGCGCTGATTTCTGAGATTAATGCACACTATTTACAAGTTTTTAAATACTGACATTCAATTTAATTCCGGTCTACAAGATATAGAGATCAAATTGATATGCCAAAACTAAAATATACCGCACCTCAAAATCAATACATTTATCAAGGCATCAAATTTTTTAACAATCTCCCCATCGCAATTAGAAAAATTACTGACTATCATAAATTTGAAACTAAAGTAAAAAAAAATATGTACACAGACTAACTGAAACATTATTTAACTGGTATACATTCCTTCTCTATACACGAGTCTTACTCTCATAGAGAAGAAACAAATGTTAAAATATATATATCCACTGATTATTCAAATTATATTATATTGTTAATATTATTAAAAAAAAATGATTAAAAAATAATTTGAAACGCATTACATTCTACACGCATAAACTGAGTTTGATAATTTGAATAACTGAGCGATATTGGATTATACGAGGACTTTTATTATTTCGTGTTTGTTTATAAGATGGCTAATAATCCTTGACAAATATCGACAGATGTCGATAGGATAAAGAGTCTAAACAATTTTGGTACGATTTTCACCGCTCTTTAGCGCGATGTACGCACTAGCGACGGGCGAAGCACGGCGACTCATATTTGAGTCACCCGCATTGTGGGCATATAAAGTGCGACTCATATTTGAGTCACCCGCATTGTGGGCATATAAAGTGCGACTCATATTTGAGTCACCCGCATTGTGGGCATATAAAGTGCGACTCATGCGAGTCACCCGCGAGGAATGGGTTAATTACTGAATATAACAATGACCAAATGTAATAATTGTGACATATAATAAAGGAAAAGAAAAAAGTTAACTATGAAAAAAGCCACATGGTTTTAGTAACTATCTGCCGAAACGTAATTAAATGTTCTAACTTTAAAACATACTTCAAAAAGCTTTGAAGATTTTGTAAAATATTGTACGGGTTGCTTTGAGTCGAATCGAAGCAAGAGTAAACACTCTCAAAACGATTCCGGTATAGAGTGGGACTCTTTAGGGTTTACTTCATATTAATTCCACACAGTCAGCCCACATCTTTATTGGTCTGCCTCTAGGTCGTTTCCACTGAGGTATCCACCTGGATCTTTGGCATCCCGTCATCTGGCATTCTTTCAATATGGCCAGCACATCGCAGCCTTTGGAACTTACAGAATCTTATAATGGTTTCTTGCTCAATTATTGATATATTATTATTATTTATTATTTTTACTCTGTAAATTCCATTTTTAGTGTAGGTCCATAAATTTTTCTCAGTATTTTGTGCTCAAAAACAGATAATATATTTTCCTCGATTTGGTAACATTTCGTAACCATAAGTGACCACTGGTTTTATATATTAGTAGTTTGCTTCACTTCATTTTATTAATAAAAAATGTATAATCCCTAAATGTTCCGTCCAACTGTATATGTATTCCGTCTCTCTCTTTATGTATATATTAGTGCACTCTTTTTGTATTTATTATTAGTTTTAAATACGTCCTGACGAAGCTTGAGCTAAGCGAAACCGGTTGGCGTGTAATAAAATTCGTGGTTTCATACAAATTGATTATGTTTTATTTACTTTAAGTATATATAGTGGGTGAGAAGCATGAAACAACACAGCCGTGGTTTCTTTGAGAACTATGCTGGGTAGAGAGAGTTAGGCGCCATTTTCACATAAATATTTTTGTATACTAAAAACGAGATGAAAAATTGTATGAGTGACTGCAGGAAATAAAGTGAGCGGCGCTTTGAATGGAATTA
The DNA here is from genome assembly GCA_031772225.1 of Eubasilissa splendida. Taxonomy (NCBI): domain Eukaryota; kingdom Metazoa; phylum Arthropoda; class Insecta; order Trichoptera; family Phryganeidae; genus Eubasilissa; species Eubasilissa splendida. The sequence goes on along the minus strand of CM062866.1, from coordinate 10,657,040 downwards.
TATCTAACGGAAATTTGTCAACCGAGGCAAGACTAACGGCGCACAATGGAATCCTGGTACCGACAATGATGTATGGAAGTGAGGCCAGGCCTCAGGCAGAAAAGGGACGAAAGTAGACTGAATGCAGTGGAAATGAGATCACTTAGGCGTATTTGTGGCAAATCTATTTATGACAGAGTAAAGAATGAAGAAATAAGGAAAGAATATAAAACTGATGTTAGTATAGTGAGTAAGATTAAGAAAGGATCACTTAGGTGGTTTGGTCATATGGAACGGATGAATGAGGAGAGAATGGTAAGAAAGATATATGTCACAAGTGTAGATGGAACAGGAAATAGAGGACGTCCACAGAAAACTTGACACGACCAGGTAAACCAGATAATGGAAGATAGTTCTGTTAGAAGCCTCAACAATCGGCGAGCTTGTATGAGAAGATGTATGAATGTGGATGAGGCGAGAATTGTGTGTCAGAACAGAAGAGTGTAGCGCTCTATCCTTTCTGCCTACCCCCGCAGAGAAATGGCGTAATGGTAAGTAAGTAAGTAAGTGTTTAATTTAATCTAATATGTCAAACCACAAAGTGATTGCTTTCTACCAAAATATAATTAAAAATGTAGATTTCATAGAATAGGCACCGAATCCGGTGTTAGATTTCACTATGCACATAGATAGCGTTCTACCTGCATTAATTAACCGGCGAGTCTAGATGATATCTATGTATGTCGAGCTCACATATTATCTCGTGTATTGAAGGTTGCCATCATCGAACGCAATACGTACGTAAAACAAATGAATAAATGTCAAGATGCAATCGGCCGTCCGAATGACACGTGTCAGCATACGACTGACGTAAAGTTTTAATGATATAGTTAGCTTTAATAAGATGGACAGTATCGACGTAATCTCGGGGTAAGCGAAGGCATAAATTACCATTAAAAATTATTTCACCATTGCGTTCTCATAGAAGGCGAACACCATTCGTCGTCGTTTTTAAATTAAAATGTAATTATAATTAGCGTTACATAATGAAGCTCTGGTGCCAACACTAATGTATGGAAGTGACGCTGGATCATTCTAGTAAGGTGGCATAATTTTTAATAAATGTATTTTTTTTTAATTCAAAAATAATAACAAAATTAGACTGAAGGCGGTGGAAATGCGGTCGCTTAGACGCATGTGTGAAAATCTATGTACCATAGAATTAAGAATAAACAAATTATCATATATGATCAAATGATCAGATAAAGCAGGTATTGAAGAATAGTCCTGTCAAATGCTTCATCAACCGAAAGGTATGCGTGAGCAGATGCACGCAAGAGCGGTGTGCCGGGAGATGAGTGCAGCGAACTATCCTCTCTGCCTATTCCTGTGAAAAAATTCGGGTAAATATATTTTTTTTAAATGATTAAAAATATCACGAATTAAATATTTCATACTTGACATACTTGTTGGGTCTAGCTGTGAGAAGTTTACCTTATGACTAAGTGGTTGATGGTTTGAGCCTCTTCCCGGAAGATCATCAATTTCGTACTACATTTCGCAAGTAAACAAATATCTATTAAAAAAAAAAAAATTCCAATATTAGATAAGTGCTATTATCTTTTTTACTCAAAATATCAGTTTCGTGATTTTGATCTCATCACTAATCAACGCTCAAGTCGCACCCTCTCACCAATTTCTCATTATTTCGGTCATTTTTTATTAATTTACTACATGTATGATTAAGCAACTTCATTTTCAATTTTATCGGCTTCAAACTTCACTTCCAAACATCACTATTGGTACTTCATTCTATACAGTTAATCTTATATCAAATAACAAGTGATATTATCTTCGTCTCTAATGGTCTCATGAGACTCTGAAGTCGATGATTGCAGTCACAACGGAAAACCACCCATCCCTTGATATCGACTCCAATTCATAAATAACAATTCATTTATGAATAATTATGCATTATTTAAATATATTTATAACTTTTTTATGTACTATATAAATAAGTATTGATTAAAAATTAATTTCGTCATTCAAAAACATTTTAAAATATCATCAATTATGTATTCCTATTGTTCGTCTCCTGAATTCTTCATTCAGTTAACTAAAAATATAATGTGTTTTATTTATTTACACGTGTAATTGTTTTATTTATTGTCTTGGCAATCTTTCACCGCATTCTATATATAATGTAACAACAAAAATAACAAAGTGGTTGCTTGATGTGGGTAGAAAGCAAAATGAGACTAATTTGTCATTTGTACTAACCTAACTACCTACACATTTTTGTCTCCACATTTTATTATTTATTACAGACAAAAATATTTTTTTATTACTTTTATTACAATAAAATTTTATAATTTCTGATTGTACTCTTTTTACATTTACTTTTTATAACTTACTCTATAACGATTGTACCTTAACAATTACAACTTTTAAAACTGTATAGGTAATTGCTTTAGAACAGACTACGTCTAGTAAAGTAATTACCTTTATTTACATATGAACTATTTATGCTACAAAAAAAAATTATATATATATATATATATATATTTGTAAAGTGATACATAATAGTAGATTCAGTATTAAATAAAGACCAGACATTGTAAGTATTATCTCTGTATTCATTTCAGGAGCTAGATCATTGCACTATACACGACAAACATAATTCAAACCATCCAAAAATTCACAACAATATAAATTATTTATAACTTTGTTTTTAACCACTTTTAACAAATACAATTTCCTTCATCAAAATATAATCAAAACATTAAAACGATTTGTCATATATTTTTAGTTAGTTTATTTGACAAGTTTGCAATACATATTACAAATAGTATTCACAATCTTTGCAAGCTATTTATTTAGCCTTACTAATACAATAATATAATGTAAAATATGTTCAGTCTCCTTAACAAGATGCAAGTCAATGTTAAAGAAGATGGGTTCCAAAAATGGTCCAAAAATGCATTAAATCGGTTACAAACCCACTTTTGATTATATGTATTAAATAACCTATTTTGTGGTTTTAAAACAAACCAAATATTTCTGGATAAGTTATACAAATATTCCAAATTATTAATGTACAAAATCGCATATTATATTACTCTAAAGATGATGAGTCTGCATCCGCGTACTTAGCTAAGACACAAATACACGCGAATATTACCACATCTCGCATACCGATTGTGACTAATCGCACCAAGGCATCTGACTTTCTTTCGAATCCACAGACTTGCCCGATTTTTTAGCTAAGACATTAACCACTCTATTCCGAAAACAATTTAGCTTTTTATTCTATAGGTGAATTTATCGAAGACAAAAATAGCCCCGGACTTTCTAGACCATTAGACTATGACCAGAGAGTGGCAGCGCCTACAAAATAGCTACATATACAACAATGGACGTGACTGAAATAGTTATATATGTAATATATATTTTGTGTGTATATATGTGTGAACTTTTAAAAAAAAAAATATTATTTATTAATATTTTTCTTTTTCATAGCATTATATTTATTTCATAATCTTTAATGTATAACATAATATGTATTATCTTTATGGCGAATCGGGTTAAAAAAAAACCTGATCACGCTGGAATAAACACATTATTATTATTATAATTATTATTAAATGAAAAAAATGGTAATAATATGGACATAATTGTTCAACTGCTGACTAAAAAAATGCAATTTAAAAAATGAATAAATACCAACCAATCGGATTAATTAAAAACATTAATGTACCGTATAAAATGTTTAATCAAACAATAAAAAAATTAATTTTATGCATACAGAAACGAGTTATCGCAATTAATTAGATTAACATAAAACGTCGCGACCAAAATGCAAACGTATATATAATACAAATGGCGATTGAAAAAGAAATGGGACTGATTGAATAAAGGTTTATCTAAATTCAAAAATTAAATCGACATACAATAAAAATAAATGCATAATGTATCGAATAATTTTTTATTATAATGTTCTAAAATAATCAATTTCTCTCTGTATAATATTAATTAGTTATCTAATATTAAAAATATAAGCTATATAAAATACAAATTAAGTGAATCAACAGAAAAAAATAGTTGCTACTGGGATATTAAATATATGTATTAAAATAGCAACTTCACAAGAAAAATGTGTTTTCCTTAAAAATTGTATATCAGTATCTAAGCCACCGTTATAATGCAAGATCATTTTTTTAATTTCACTAATGTTGTTTAAAAAATACTTTTTTTTTTAATTTTGTGTGTGTACTTCATGTGAAAATAAATTAGATTTATACATATTTATAAATTTAAAATTAAATTAAAGAAAAAATATGTATATGTAAGGGTATAAAGATATAAAATAAAGACAAGAAAGTACAATACATAAAAAAGTACCTTTTTACAGTCGGATGTAAAATAACGTACGTCGAATGTTGGTTTGTATTTACTTTTGTCAAACCGTTTCGAAAGAAGCGTCACTTGTAAATGTAATAATCTCTATTTAACGAAATCTTCCCTACAAATGTCCGCAAATTGGAATTGGTATCGTAAAAGCGGAAACAATGATGTTGATATTACGAGACGAGCGGAAGTGAGACACAGATATACCCCCCTCTCCACGGTAATTGTGTGGGCCGTGGGGCGGGAAGGAAGCGACGCCATCTTGGAAGCAGCCTCCCAAAATAGGTTGCGCATCTTTCAAAATCGCAAACTGGAACGGCGACTATTTGCCGAGCGATGTGTGGTACATACATACATATGTATATAAATTTCAGCGCTAGAATTAATATATTGAATATGATGATATTATTATGGTAATGAATTTTTATTTTATTTTTCACACCAACCGATCTGGGCTACTGTTATTCTCTACTAGAATGCTAAATCATTACGACGATATCTTATTGATACAAAACATGGATACATTCTTCAAGATACAGGGTTTACCGTAAACTTTGTCCGCATTGTTCGCTTTTAACCCCAAAAACTGTCGCATTTCATATGAATAAATTTCGTTGATTTTATTTTTACAGCACATTAATAATAACTGACACAAAACATGATATATAAAAATATTACCAGTGAAGTTTCTTCGGAATTAAACAAAGAAAACTATCATGCAATCTAATAAATACTACATAATAATACAAATTAGATACATCAATTAGAAAGATATACACATACTTCTTCAATATTTGCATAATTACTTTGTGGCCTCATTTTATATTAATAATTAAATTATAAAAAAAATCCCAAATTCTATACAACCAGCTTTTTACACTAATAACAAATTAAAGAATTATTTATTAAATAACAAGGATAAGGACGACATTTTAAAAAAATTGGGAGTCTATAAATTAATTTACAATGATTGCAATTATTTTTATATAAGTAAAACTTTCAGATATTTTGATATTAGAATTAAGGAGTATTTGAGATGCCTAAATAACAATAACTAATCAGAATTTTCCAATCACATTTTAGAAACAAACCATTCCTTTGATATTAATAAGAATTTAGAAATTACACATACAAATTCTAGGGGTTTACAGTTAGATAAATTTGAAATTTTCAAAATAAGAAAAAGTGTTAATAGCAAGCTAAATATTATAAATAACCAAATCCAATTTGAAAATAGTCACCTTTTAAATTTATTTTCATATTAGTTTTTACTCATTCACCACTTTATATTTTTGTTTTGATCGATGCTTGTATTTTTTAATTTCACTATACATTGTTTCCTGAAGATGACACCATCGGTATGGAAACATGTAGAATAATTAATAAATAGTGGTTTAAACAATGTATTTTGTATAATTTTTAAGATATACATATAGATAAACTCAATAATATACCGGATAAATTGAGTCCATATCCTTGTAATTGATGTATTTAATTTGTATTAAAATATCACAGAACTATGTTCTAAAAAAATACTTTTTCAAAAATAATAATATGTTCGCTTTAAAATGTAAATAAAATTAACTAAAGAATTGTATATTTAGACAAACTGATAAAAAGTATTTTACACTCAAATAAAAATAAACATCTAAACACACATGCACTTTTGTACTTTTATGTGGTAGTTTTAAATATATTGATTATTCTCTTCATTTTAAAATTTTCAATATCATTTTTTACAATATTTTTAATTTCTTTAGCATAATAAAGTGTATTTTATAACATATTATTATTTATTAAAATAAGTCAATTTTATATTATTGATAGAATCGGCGTTATCTTTGAATAGTTTGATCATCAAAATAGATAGATATAAATAAAACAATGTTATAACTCTAGAGTGTATTAGCACTACTCGAGTTTCGAGAGTTACAATAATCCAACTTCACCTGTCGATGAGAGTTACTGTTACTCTCGAAACTCGAGTAGTGCAAATAAACCCAACATTGTTTTATTTATATCCATCCATGCTTAAGTCAATTTTATTTAAATAGAGACAGACAAAAAATATCTGGGTTGACTGACGTGAAGGTGTTTTTACTGTAAAAAACCGTAAATGGCAGTTGTCAGGCCATATAACAAGAGACAAATAATCATTAAACAAAGAATATTGTTGAATGATGTATACAAGATAAAAAACGACTTAGACGACGGCCAAAGATTCGACGAGTAAATGAAAATATCGGAGCAGTGGGAGTAACAGTAACAGCGACAGAGTCATACAAAGGCTTTTATGTAGTGTGAATTAACTACCATCATCAGTGTCACACATTGCCGAGTGAAACCCTCCCCATAACATCGTACCATTCGCACGTGGAACGAAATATGCTGGGAATCACTTGAATATGCTGATGATAATGATAATATATTAATCAACTCTATCTATAACTTAAAACGTTGTATAGTTTTATTTATTTCTTCGTTGAATTTAACAAAATATATATTTACATGCATAATACAAAGATAATGTTAAAGAAAGTTAAAGAATTATATAAATAAAATTTCCGTAACTCAATAATCATAAAATTAAACATATCATTAACGCTATATTTCCTTGAAACTGAATGTAATTTTACTTTTAAAATCAGCAATATTTAAACTCATTTTAGTGGTTAATAAAACAAAGATAATAAATAAAAAAATATGAATGTAATTTGATAAGATATAAATCACTCATATGTATAGCAAAGCATTTAATCACTACTGCTGTCAGTAATGTATAATAATACTAGCTTACATGATATGTCAGATTTATTCATTCGATAATGCAAGTCAAATTAAGTCCATTATATTGTAGAGGGCAACTCCGGTGAGAATATGTATAGATACTTAAATTTTTCATATTAAATATTATAATGTGTATCAGATAGAGTAATTAATTAAACAATTAACCATTTCTACGATGGAGCGCCACACTGCATACATTTTCTCATGCAACTCATTGAATGTTGATGTTTCTAACAAGACATCCTGTACTTAACCAAGCCAAGTTATTGTCCTCTATTTCTATTGCCATCAATACTTGCACTCTTGTAACTCAAATATAAAACAAATACAAAATCTTCAAACAGCCATAGTGAAAAAATTGTAAGCCTGGAAGCATTTAAATTGAGGCATAATCTAAAATTGTTATAGTCTTCCGTAAACGTTATTTCTGTACACGGGCTATTACTGTTACTTTTAATAAAAGAAATATATAACAACGATGCTCTAAATACGTGGCTTCACACGGAAAAAATACAAGAGGTGTAGCTCATCTGAATTTAATAAATATAAATAATTTGTCATAATAAACTACCAGTTTTTACAAAAGAGTGCGTTTTCTCCCAATGATAAAAAAATAGCTTATCGAAGACTTGCCTGTCTTACCTGTTAGAATGAAATGAATTGTTTAAATTGTGACTAATTAGTTGTTATGTTTTTGATTATATTAAATTTAATAAAGTGGATATAAATGTAACTGCATACAAACGTCTAGCAATATAATATAATTATATAATAATGCAATTATAAAAATCAATTCATGCTCTGCCATACATCTCTTGGCTCGCCTATGTGGACCAGTACGCTGGGCACCCCCCACCTCTTCCAGGGCTGTCTTGACATCATCCGCTATCCTAGTCTTGGTCTTCTTAGTTCTCTTTTGGCTTGTGTATAAGGGGATGGTTTGTGCGGCGGGACTCATCTGCTCTCCCTACGTATCCCGCCCATTGCAGCCTCTTAGTTTTCACTTTTCTCAGTAGTGATGATAAATCGTTATGTAACCGTGATTTTGAATAAGATAGGTAAATGAGGTTTTAACGATAATTGGTAACTAAGATTTAACGATGATTTGTGACTAAGATTTAACGATGATTGGTAACTAAGATTTAATTAATGGAGGCTTACTGTTTAGTGTACCAGTCATTGCTCGGAGAATTAAGAATAATCGGTTACCAATACTCATTATAATCTAATAAAATCACAGTCACAATAACGTTACAAATAAAGATTTAACTATTAGGTCAGTATTCCTCAGAATATCCAGGGTGGTATACCATTTCCAAGATTCTTTAATCTCCTCCATTATTCGATTAGGTTATCACGTATTGGACTATAAATCTTACGCAAGACTTAATTTTCGATGACCTGCAACATATTTTCTTGCACTAAAGTGAGAGACCAAATCTCACACCCGTTAATCAACAGTTGTATCAATGTTATAAACAATTTGTTCTTTAAATTTTTGTGACAATCACCTCTAAGACAGCAATTATCGTAAAACAACGTACCAGATATGGGTACACCATGGAAACAAGATGAAGATGAAAAAGAAGATTAATACTGGCGTGTTGTACCAGTTTTCAGACATAAAATTCCTCGGACGGACATTTCCGGGAATTTATTAGAGTGTGGCCGAGGGTTGCTGGGATGGACGATGCCGGCTAGAGATACCTAACGGAGCATTCTACTGGCTCACCTGGACAGGGTGAGTTTCTGCCGAACTATGACCGAGTTCTACGACTGCAGTACATAAATGTAACGTCTACCCTCCCCTTTTGGGGGTGCATGATTTCTATAGCTTCTCTCTGGCTGTCCTCGAGTCTTACGTCAAATTGTACAGGTAACACCCTGTTTACTTCAGCCCTTATATTTTTGGTTTAGATAAAAAATATTTTAATAATAATAATGGTTTTCATATTTGTATGACAAACAACGGATGAACTTGTCTCCTTTAGTATAGATATCGATCTAGTTAAGGAGACAGTGAACATTTCATACATTCAGGCCTATTCTCAAAATTGCAATATTGAAATGAAGGTGATTGTTACACCAACCCTCAAAAATAGACAGTATGTAAATTAACGTCCGTATTATATTTTAATGAGAGAGAGGGAGAGAGAGTGAGGGAGTGAGGGAGATAAACGTACCATAATCTGTCAAAACATAAAAATGGCAATAGGATTGGCCGTGATTCTTCACTACGACGCTGCGGATGAGGAAATCAATAGGTAATTTATGAACAAACCTTTTTCTGTGAACTTTGAATACTGTATTAGTACTTATTTTAAACAAAAACTTATATTTTTAGTCGAAACTCGATAATGGAAAGACGTCGTTTGCGTGATTTGTGCGGTATAGTTGTACCTTATCAAGGCGGTATAGTTGTAAAAATTGCCCATTTGGAATTTCCATCGGGTTGCACAAATCACGCAAACGACGTCTTTCCATTCCTTTCCATATGGTACGTTTATCTCCCTCACTCCCTCACTCTCTCTCCCTCTCTCTCATTCAAATATAACACGGACGTTAATTTACATACTGTCTATTTTTGAGGGTTGGTGTAACAATCACCTTCATTTCAATATTGCAATTTTGAGAATAGGCCTGATTATGAAGCTTGTTCGCCTTTTTTGTATGTTTATAATGTATAATATGTATGTATATTAATAACATGAAAGGATTAAATAAGGTAAATAAATGGCTCTGGTACGATTATACCGGAGCCAACCTATCATGGTATTAAGATGTTAATAACTGAATATAATAAAAATTGTAATATTGACGAATCAAAACGAAAGTAAACAACTCTCAGAACGATTCGGGATAAAGTGTAAATAAAAAAAATTTAAAATCCTTAAATCTATATTTGCCGACAATTTAAAATTGTCCTGGTGATATGGGAACGTTTGTGAACCCTTCCGACGCGATTTCCCGGAAACCCAATAAAACAATTTGTAATGAAAATGAGGAAGAGAGAGCGTGATAATATTACTTAATGTAACGGCAAACATCTCTGCTAAGGCTGGAGAAATATTGCGCGACAGGGTGGAGGTGCGAGAGGCTTCTGCTCTGGACCACCCTGTTAAACTCGCAAACAAAGAGAATTTTTTTTTTTAATCTTTTTTTTTACATCGTTGCGAAATGCGAACGCGTACGGTTTCAGAGTAATTACGATTCATGGATAAATGCGATCTTTTTCATTTTGGTCCATAGCCGATCTTCAAAAAATTGGTAAGAATTACCAATGTTCCCTCTAATTTTGGATCACGATGTTCATACGATAAAATATCATTTGTACCATTTTAAGGACCATTATTGTGCACTGTGAAAGAAAACTAAAAAACACATAAATGAAGATATATTAAGACGCATAAATAAGTCGAGATAACAAATAACAACAACTGTGGAAGGAAAGCAGCGGTTTTCGCATTGAAAAATATATTTTACAACTCCTTATGTAAGTAAAGATGGAAGGCAGCAGGAAGTAGGTAGAAACAAATTATATTGGCTGTTTAACCACAGAAAGTGGTTTACTGTCACAAAATACTGATGATCTTATGTAGATAAAAAAAGCACATTGCAATATTTATTTATTTAATTCTTAACATAGTGCATACTTAAGCACTCCTATATATGCTATAATATAAACAAGAACAAAAACTTGTCTATTACTAAAATTTATATTTTACATGTCTGGTCAGTTTCACTATAAATTTATTAAATTTCTCCTCCTTTCTAATGTTTTCTGGCATTTCATTAAAAATTTTCATAGCAACTATACATCATCGATTTCTGAGATTTGGTCTTCTACCTGAATTCCTTCTTCCTGTACGATGCTCGTGTTTATGTTGATTTGCATCAATATTTCGTATAAATTTCGGCGACGTTTTGTTATTGAGGATTTTTTAAATAAATACCAATAATGGTATTTATTAAAAATCTTCAATAAAAATATATAAACATTTATTTTCTACTTAAAGGTCATCATATTCAAATCTTTCAGCATTCTTCGACAGAAGGCAACACATAAACAAAAGTCTTACTAAAAATTATGTGCGCGCTATATTTTTTTGTGTGCACTGTGATACCAAATCGTGTGCGCGCGCACACCCGCAAGCTGAGAGAAAACATTGATTGTCATTATCATTTGCGTTATCACTAGTGATGGGTCAATCGTTATTTAAATGGTTATTACGATTATGATTGTGTTCGATTAATAACTGATTATTCGTAATTCTTCTAGCAATAACTGGTACACTAGAAAGTAAATCTCCAACAGTTAAATCTTAGTTCCCGATCATCGTTAAATCTCAGTTACCAATCATTGTCACGATCACAGTAACATAATTGTTCACCATCACTATTTATCACATTCATATTTACAATTAATCATTAAATACAAATTAAATGTATTAATTAGAAAGATATACATATAAAATCAATATTATCGAAAATTGATGTTATTACCGGGATTCGAACCTGGATCTCTTCCAATCCGAAGAACGTGCATTAACCGATTATGCTACAGCACAAAGTACATTGACGACAAATTTTCAAACTTATATGTTACAATTTTCAAGTTGATACATCCATCGTTCCATTATTTGAAAGCCATCTACTTTATTTTTACAGAATCTCAATATCTTTCTAATAAATACATCTAATTTGTATTTAAAATATCACAGACCTATGGTCTGAATAATTACAACTTCATAATAATAATGTGTTCTCCTTAATAATACATAAATTGCATCAAAATTGAATAAAAATTAATTAATTCTGGCGTCTCCTATCGGATTACTCAAAGGTATTTGAGTTTCCGTAAAAATAAAGTTACAAAAAATAAGCTAACGTCATACTTTTATTTATGCGCTGCGATATATATAATTTTGGATCTTATAGAACATCAGCATATAAGATCCAAAATTGGTATTCAACCTACTCAGTTGGTATGGCGAAACTGGATAAATAATAATAAACTAAATAAGTCTTGTTGAAGTTTTTTTTGTATGTGTTATGATTCATGCGCGCGCACACAGAAATGTCTAAAAAAAATTCATTCCATGTGTCATGAAAAAAAAAGTATAATTAACTGTTTCACTGCCTACCCCTGTAGGGAAAAGATGTAAACACACACGTATGTACGAGTATAGGTTAACCATGTCACATTACTTTAGACGAGGCTAGAATTAGTTGGCTAAACCTACCCACTTAGAAACTTTGGGGAGGAATTACTCTCGGGAGAAAAGCGATGGTGGTGAAACTGGCGGATGGGGTGGACGGGGGTTGGCAACTTTGCCGGCAGGAAAGGGAACAGGGTGGCAATAAGACGAGAAAATTAGGGGGTGGTACTTACACTGATATTATACCTACCAGACACAGGTCCGGCGCAAGGCTCACGGTCGCATTTAATGCTGAAAACTGTTTTATAGTTAATTAATGAAATAATAACATGAGATGAAATTTTCATCGTGTCATATTATATATTAAATTTAAAAAATCGAAAACTATTTGTATTAAATAAAATAACAATAATTTTGTATGAAACCACGAAATTTATTGTACGTCAACCGGTTTCGTATATTTCAAGCTTCATCAGGACGTATTTGAAACTAATCATAAATACAAAAAGAGTGCACTTATGTATATATATATATATGTAAGTGCACTATATATAATATAAATATATATATAAAGAGGGAGTTAGAATATAAAATTACATGTGAAAGAGAAATACAGAATACATATATAGATAAATAAAACATCAAGGGAGAAAGAATATAAAATTATATGCGAGAGAGAGAGAGAGACAGAATACATATATACTTAAACGGAACATTAAGGGAGGGTAAAATACAGTGTTGATGGATAATAAATTGGTTTTAAAGGAAGCATATCTAATATGGAGCTAATGGATAAATTAATTTGATTATTAAGAATTGGCGTACCACTATTTATTGCCTTTTTTATTTCAAGAGCTTCTAAATGATCCAACGGAAGACCAAACCCGTTTTATGGAGGATATTGATCCCTGTGGTATTATTAAAAGAATGGTATTTTTCAATACTATGGTTGGAAAATTCTGAGAAACCATTGATGAAGCTTGAAATAAGCGAAACCGGTTGACGTATAATAAATTTCGTAGTTTCATACAAAGTGATTGTTAATTTAGTTAATATAATATGTCAAACTAAAAAAATATTTGATTTCAGATACATCACAAAACCACTCCCGATGCCGATAGATGGATGTGTAAGCTCGATAAATATTATAAGTATAAATATATAAAATTAGCAGGCAAGAACCTACTTAAAAAAAGAATATATTCAATGTACAGAACAACTTTCACATAAACATAAATGACAATTATAAAAGACCTTACTAATAATATATATAATAATTAAGATGAACTTTATAACAAGATTAATTAATAAACTAACTTACCTTCACGCCGTTTCTACGTAGGAAGAGAGGATAGAGCGCCATACTCTTCTAACCTGACACAAAATTCTCACCTCATCCACATTCATACATCTTCTCATACAATCTCGTTGATTATTGAAGCTTCTGATAGGACTATCTTTACCTTATCATGCCAAAAATCGAAAGAAATCATTAATCTGTCATATGTATACCCATTGATAGCGCAGTGGTTAGTATCCCCACCTGTCACGTGGGAGACCTTGGTTTAGATGGAGATTATATTTATTTATTAAGGAGATCACATTCTTATTGTGAAGTTGTAATTATTCAAAACATAGGTCTTTGATATTTTTTTAAATATTAATTAAATGTATTAATTAGAAAAATATACATATATAATCAATTTTATCGAAAATATATATTGCTGTTGCTATCGGTATTCGAACGTGGATCTCTTTCTAATCCGGGGTAGGTGCAGACAGTACCTTTCTAATTAATTCATTTAATAATATTTATTTAATAATATTTATTTAATTATATTTATAAATATTTTTTTCAAACCAGATTTTCTATACAGGATTGGTATAACATATACGTGTTTGAAAGATGTAAGGTGTTTTTTTTTAAACAACCTAATTGTATTAATATTGAATTAACTGTATTAATATTAAATGGTACACAAGATCTTTAGCCCGGTTCTGCTAATAAGAATGGAAGTTTCTGGAGTAACAAGGGTTGGTGTTCCAGGAGGTAATGCGTTGAGTTGCCGTGGGGGCTCGTGGCGGTGGGGGCGGGGGGTGGAAGCCGATTAACAGACTAAAGTGGTGGCTATATGGTATATTGCTCAAGACTCCTCGCAGCGGCGGTGCTGTAAAAACATCACGGTATTACTGAGCTTTTATATAAAATACTTTAGATTAAGGAAGAGCACAGCTTTGGTTACAGCGGATATATCTTATTTAATCTTGTAAAAAATATGTTTATTGAATATTTCTCATTGAAGCAATAAAACAGAATACATCCGTTTTACAAGAGTTTGGTGATAAACAGGAAATCTAAATAGTAATAAAACAATATGATTTCTGTGGCATTCCAGACAGCTCAAATACGACTCACGTTCTATAGTTAATAAATCCAATCCAATCAAAAAAAAACATTATTTTCAGTATTTCGATTTTGATGATCTTTTCAGCTGTCGCCGTAGCACTATTACCTTGTTTAAATTCCCAAAAGATCACATGACGAATAATCACTTTTTTGACTTTTCATTTAGGGTATAGGAACAACTCTTTAATATAACGCGTACCCACAGACTATGGTGTGTGCGTGCACCGTACAAAACAGTTGTCAAAAAACTAACAGAACTAATTGACTCACAGTGAGTAAATAGAAATAATAGATTCTATCTACTTACACCGGAAGTTATTTATAACTTGACTTGATATAAATATATTTAAAAATTTGTATTTGCTCTTTTTAGCTTATTTTAATAAATGTAACATTAATAAACATATTAATATTTTTCAATACCATCGTCATCAAATCCTGAAAGTCCGGTATTGCAATTAAGTTTCAGGATTTATCGGTTTTGATGACAATAACAATTTAGGGATATGCGTGTTCCTTGGAAAAGTGAAGAGCACACAAAGCTGATGAAGATTGCCAAGACGATGACACGAGCGCTTAAGTTTCCTGCTGGAAAAGAATGGAGAGATAAACAGTTCGCGCTATGGAAGCAGAATAGATGATCACTATACTCAGTCATGAGCACATCGACCGAGAGAAAGAGAAAGAGATATTATTTTTTATTGATTTAGAGACATGACAAAGATTACATATAAATATTATAAACATCTAAAAAATCCTGCTTATATTTCTTAAAAATTTAAAACGAAAATTATGATTATTTTTGGTGAATTGTAAATAGAAAATACATATCCATAAATATAGATTATATATTATAGATAAACTTTATTATCGAGATCTCTTAGTCGTGTTCAAAAGCTGTACCATGATGTACCAACTAACGCTTCTTCGAAATCTATTTTTAACAGTTGTGTGAAATGAAGCAAATAACATTTTATTTTCTAAAATAATTTTGAATTCTGTATTTATGTTGAATCGATGAAAAATAATTTTCCCGAAAAAAACACTTATTGTACAAATGAATCACATCCTTAAATATCGCGAGTAATTTTGTCGCCTCTTAATTAAAACGTTCACCGATTACATTCGATGGGTGTATTCACTGAGGTCGCACATATTTTTTTCGCTCGGTAACAATCGTCGGAATAACGCGATGTCATTTCGCAGCAATGGTCGCAATAAAGCCGCGATCGCTGCTATATCCATATAATAATGTGTCCGCTCGCTGCTGAATGTTAGCAGCCATTCCTCTGTTAAACGGCGGTCCCCGATTGGTCCGCTCGGTGTAATCACCGCCCCTCCATTCGCTGCGCGAATACAGCTCAATAAACTCTGGCGCGGCGAGTGAGCGACGGCCGCGCGAAATGTACTCTACTTCTCGGCGAGCTTCTGTCGTGGCTCGGTCCTATTACATTTAACTAAAACATCATAACCAATATTACCATCGATGTGTCCACGGAATGAGACATGGCGAGGTATTATTAATCTACATTACATTTTTTCTGTATATTATTTGCATTAAACTTCACCCAAATCAATTTTATTTTTTTGTAGTACATATGAAAAAATAAAAAACTTTACTAGACGCGGTCTGTTCTAAAGCAATTACCTGTACAGTTTTTAAAATTTGTAATTGATTAGAGGTAAGTACAATCTGAAGTTATAAAATATTATTGAAAAAAAGTTATAAAAATATTATTGTCTGTAATATACAATAGTTGGAAACAAAAATGTGTAGGTAGTTAGGTTAGCACAAATGACAAATTAGATTAATCTTGCTTTCTACCCACATTAAGCAACCACTTTGTTATTTTTGGTCTGAAGTCGTTAATCACTTTAAACCCTTTAAGGTCTAGTAGCAATTTGTTAAATATTTGCGGAGCACAAAATAATTAAGTTCGTTGAGCGAATTTGGTATTAAATTTTGGCACTGAAAAGTATTCTAAAAAAAAATATTTTTAAGATTGCTCTGGTAATTAAATTAATTCAATAGTATTTCTTGTTATTCACCCTGCTTGTTTACAACTGACTATACCCCTTTCTAAAGTCCTACAGTTCACTATCCCTACCAAATATATTACTCTTGTACAAAGCAATCACCCGTCCTATACTCCCCCATCCGGGATTCAAATAACACAAAAATTTTAGAATCCAAACAAAACTACAACCTTAGGAGAATCACAAACTCACCCTGGTTTGTCAGAAACACAATCAATAAACTTTTACCATTTTTTTTCCATTTTACATCTTAACCCTTTTCTTGACCCTATTGAACATATATTATTTATAAAAGATAAAAAAACTACACTAACAATAAAAAAAAATTAAAAATACAAAAACAAGCACAAAAATATTTTTAAAAAAAAGTATTTTATAAAAACCTTTACCCATTTTTACTATTACTTTATACAATGTTTAAATAAAACAATTTCGCCATATTCCCTGCAAAAAGGTCCTCCCAAATAATTAATAAAAAGATAATTAGAGATTGGTGGAAATAGACTAAACTAAAATCCTCGTACATGATATTCTATTTAACAGCAATATTCAATACGTGCTCACGAACTTCACCTAGAACCAAAGTTACTTACAAGTATAATATTTATACTGAAAAATAAGACACTGCTGTAAACATTTATTCAGATATAACTGCAGCAGTGAAGATTCAAATTCAAGCAACGTCGGAACGAACGGAACATCAATGGTTAATGGGATGATCCACTACAAACGTGAAGTGAGGGCGACATGGCGAATCTTTGACAATCGGTGTGTACACGGGAGACTACAAAAACCAAGAGTTTTCTCCAAATAATCTCTTTTTAAATTTTTAAGGTAGGACTTGTAGTTAAATTTAGTTGGTTATTTATAATATTTTAGTTAATTTTACGCACTTTACATATTTGTAATAATACCAAATTATTCAATTTGCAACCCAACATTTTTATATAAAGATGTTCGTTTTCTACTGGGTAAATATTATGTTCCAGGCCGATTTTGTGTGGCCGCCATTTATCATTGGTCAGTTCGCGTTCAGTAGTTGTAGAGATTAATTATTATAATTACAATTTATTATGAAGTATCTAACGCCTCAACAACGTATTGAAGTTATTAAAACATGATATCTAAATAAAAATGGGAACGCTATAACCATTAATAATGATCGCTATCATCACATATTGGTAACCAAATTTGGTTGATTGGGCCTGCAACACAGGTGGTTTTAACAGGACGGTACCACCTCACGCACAGCCCGAGCTACGCTTAAAATTTTGCGAGAAATTTTTCCCGGCCGCATAATGTCAAAAAGTGATGATATCGACTGGCCCGCTCGATCACCTGATTTGACGGCTCCCAACTATTTTCTGTGGAGATTCTTGAAAGAAAAGAGATGGAAAGACAATATTCGAAGTGAAATTGCTGAAATAATACGCGAAGTGTGCGAAAATGTTATGAAATATATGGTTAAAAGAGCACGCATTTGTACCGCTGCCGGAAGCGGCCACTTGACCAATGTCAATATAATTAATAATGTTTTATTATTATATTAACAATAAATATTAAATTACTACAGAATACAACTGTACAATAATAATGGGTTCTCCTTAAAAATGATCCTTAATTATTTTTAATCGATTGATTGGAACCTGAGAATCAGCACTGAAGACGGAAGAACCCATCCCGCGTTACAGTCACCTCCAAAAGGATGGTAACAGCATAAACTGTTCAACATTACAGATATAATAACTTTTATTTATTTTATTTTTAACATGATCGAGTTTTACTCAAAGAAATTTACACTTTTTTTATTAAACAGATGATGTTTTCAGCGGAGGCCGACTACACCTGCAAAGTACAGTAAGTGCCTACTTTACTGTAGCCACCCTCCTCCCCCCTCCGGCACCCACCCTCATCCCTCCCACCGCCCGACCCTGGGAGAGGGAGCGCTCCCACCGGCGGGGTAGGGGGAGTGAGAGAGACGGAGATGTGGCGAGAGGAACGAGACAGCGGTAATCCAAATTGGATGCGCGTCATGATGCATTTTGACGGTAAATAATTGCATCGGACGTTTCTCCACACAGTTAGTGTATGAAGTTTTGCGGCCACACATCCATCATCACGACATCTCCACTTGAGAAATACCGATTTTTTGGACAGCCAACATTGAAACTTTACTGGAGTATCATGCCAATGTTTAAAACCCATCACTTTTTCTAAACTGTATCTTCTTTCGTGATAATTGAACACCATAACACCCACAAAAGCTTTTTAATATCCAACGTCTTAAAACGTCAAGAAAAATAATATTAAAAAACAATCAGTACAGAACATATATTCCAATTTTCAAATTTCTGACCAGAATAGTATTATTTTGCCTTGTTACTTCGTTTGGCACCACTGGGTTTCCTGTTTTATAATAATGTACATGTGTATGTGTGAGTATTGCCGCCCTTTTTTCGAAAGGTCATTCTTATTACATCCCGCTCTTCGACCAGTCCAGCGGTCTAAATAAACACCAGTGCGCGCTGCGGTCGGTCGAAATCTAAAGAACGACAATATCGGACCAGAAAGACAGCAAAATTAAAATGGTTAGTGCAGTTCATGTATAATATGTGTGCTTATTGTTAATCAGAAACCTGGGAACCAGCTATCGAAGGCGTCTACATAAACATTTTTTTTTTGTTATTTTGTAGAATGTACCTATCTCCAGAACAAAAAAATCACACGACTACATTTCTAAAGAAATTAACACTTTACTTCAATGAAGCATATCATTTTTTCCGTGTAATATACAGAAAGACTGTAATTTTATGTATATAATATACCTATAGCTGACGCAAATCGAGTACCTACTCCCTGTGCATTATGTCCTTCCAATATAAACCTTAATATATACCTGTCTCGCTCTGCCCAACTAATTACTTAGGGATTTCGCCGACGGGGGGACAGATTGCCTTCTGACACCGAACTGTCAAGATCTGTGACCACGAAGATGCGGCGTTCTAAATAGCTCCGGAAGTACAATGATATCTCGGTTCTTCACTAAAAAGGGTGCGAGTCAACTGGAGGTGAAAACGACGTTCAATCTAGGATCGAAATCAAGGTTACTAATATTCTTCTAAATATGAATTAAATATATTAATTAAAAAGATATACAAATATAATCAATTTTATAGAAAAATATTGTTGTTGCGCCACCAGGGTTCGAACCTGGACCTCTTTCCAAACCGGAAAAGGTGCATTATTCAACTATGCTACAACGACGATATTTTTAGCGAAAAATTTTCCAACCTATATGTTACTTTTTTGATATTAACATTTAATCGTTCCATTATTTGAAAGAGCTATCTACCTTATTTTTACGAAATCTCAAATACCTTTGAGTAATCTGATAGTAGACGCCAGAATTATCAATTCATTTTTATTCAATTTTGGACACATTCATACAACTTTATTAACTTTGAAAGAGATCCAAGTTCGAATCCCGGTGGCGCAATAATATTTTTCGATAAAATTGATTTTATATGTATATCTTTCTAATTAATATATTTAATTCATATTTATAATTTATATCACTTTGATTAATTTAACATCGACCGGTGTCCACGCCACTCTATCTTTGCCAAGACGGACATATATACATACATACATGACAGCCCTGATGATGGATCCTGATATGGGATCCGAAACGTCGGCTAGAAAGGTCAGATATACACGGCAGATTAGCCCAGAAAACTGTACACAGAAGATACATTAATGTTTTGTGTACGTACGTCTTTCCATCTAAAGTTCTCTCAATGGTATTAAAACCATTTGACGTTAAATTAATCATGGTGTTTTATACAAAATATGTTATTTTATTTAAGATGTGATAAACAATTTAAATAATTCTATAAATAGTGTAAAAAAATTGATTAATGTTATATATTACCAACCTACATATTAAACCTATATATATATGTAAATATGTCGATAAATCTGTATTTAAATGTGCATAAATGCATACACTTACATTATTAATGAGATAAAAGATAGGAAAACAATTCAAAGTATTAAAACCTTAAGTGTAATAAGCTGTGTAAAGAAATATCTTATATGAGAACCCTAGACAAAAATTCTTAGGCATAGAAAAAACAACATATTTAAGTAAGTAACAAACTTGTACAATATACTTGCATGTCTAGTAATTTATCTGCGTGCTTTATTGCTCTAAGTAATGTTATTGAGAAGGATTTAATCGGTTTCAATTAAAATAATAAATAATGTTTTTTTGCATATACTAAAGGGTGTTTTTAATAGAGGTTTATTTTTTGAATTGGCAACACTTTTTTCCAATAAGCTGGTGGAATCATTGGTCCATATTTTTTGCAAAAATGATGCCAGAATGTTACAGTCAATGAAGAGCGCTATAAATCCATGATTGCTAACTTTTTCGTTCCCCAATTGAATGGCATTAATGTGGAAGAGCTGTGGTTTCAACAAGACGGCGCAACATGCCAAACAGCGCGCGCCACAATCTATTTATTGAAGGAAACATTCGATGAGCGCATAATTTCGCGTAATGGACCTGTAAATTGGCCTCCAAGAACGTGCGATTTAAAACCTTTGAATTATTTTCTATATAGATATGTGAAGTTGCTAGTCTACGCCGATAAATCAGAGATGATAAACGACTTGAAAGCCAACATTTGTCGCGTTATCGCCGATTACGTTTCCAGCTGCTGTGCTTTATTCGACTCAGCCGCGGTGCACATATGCGCGAAATTATATTTAAACATTAATGGCATAAAATTATCGTTCCAATTAAGCCAATACCTCGGCCGTTACCACGATTTTTATGTTTTATTTCGTTTTAAAGTTCTATACCTCTAAAAAAACACCCTTTATTACCCAAGATCAATCTGCACAAATGAAATGCTTATGACAAATTATCGTTTGACGTGACGTGGTGTATATCGACATTTTGCATCAATCACATGATTTTTTATATAAAATCTTAATGTAATTAATGAATAACGATCACCTGAATAAGGAGCATAGAAAGGCTTAAAGATTTACGGACCAGGTTCTGGTTTCCATCCAGTTCCCCATCATCCAGAATTGCCTGTCAGCGTGATTTATTAACTTAAACAGGCAAACGGTAATGCCTTGAAAACCCTTTGACATTCGGGATAAATTTTCCGGAAAATCGGATGAAATTTGGGGAATACTATCCCACTGGCGTCGCGTGACACGGGATTCTTTTAAAATCGATACTTCTTTTTAATCTAACACTTTCAAAAATAGTACTAGGTGTAATATATTATGTATTTAATTTAACGGTTTATTCGGAGCATGTGTACTGGGATAAAAAAGTAATGGGTGACCACAAAAGTATTAAGTGATAAAATTACAGAATTATGAAGTAAATTAAATCGTATGATATAACCATGATAATATCGTCAAACATCAAACTTATCATCCACGCCATTGTTCAAATTAAAGTACCGGATTTTTACAACATATTACTTTCTTCGTGCGCTGCACACCTTAAACTAGTTCTCAACATAGACACTACCATTATTACACCAAATAACGACGCCGCCTGGCATAAAAACCATGTCTATACTCCGTCTTTGAGTTCATCATCGTCATCAAAGCTCTTGCCACCAAGAAACCGCTTCAGAAAAAAAAATGGAAATCACTTGGCGTCAAAACAGGACACACTTGTCAGCTGGTTTCATGTTTCGTGAATTCGAGAAACGAATAACCGTATCACAATCGGCGGGCTGATCTATTGTCTTGAACATTTCAACCACTCACTGCAAGACGGTCACACTATGTGAATGTCTCTAACGTTGCATGTGGTGAGTCAACAGATGAAGTAAACGCATACGCAACATCGCAACCTCATCGCAACACCAGGAATATCCGGCAACGGTACTTACTTAAAAAACACGCCTCATAAATTGTATATTCAAATATTTACGGGATTAGAAAATTATATATTTATAAATTGGACAAAAAGAACAAATACAGTGTATGTAAGATATGTACATTTATGTGAGTAAATAAGAATGAATAAGAGTAAATAAGAATTTAAATGAGTAAATAAAATAATAAAAAATTAACAATTTATTATTTTTAATTTGAAACAATTTTATTGTTATAAAAAATATGCCGGGACCAATATCAGTGCATCGAGTATTTCATCGTCGAGTCTTGATTTAATTTTGTTACCTCAAAATGAATCCAAAATAATTATCCTGAAATTTTTGGGTCTACATGTACTAATCCCGGGACGCGTAAAAACTGTAAACTGGGCAAGGATTTCAGGATCCAAATCCCAGTCATGATACACCGACGTGAAAGAAGTCCACCATACTAAAAAAAAAAAATGATTTTTTTTTTAATATTTGCCCATTGTACTTTGTGATTTATTATATCCATTTCATATAAAAATAATATTGGTTAAAAATGTAATAATTGAGAATCATTAGAAATAAATAAAGCATGTAAAATTAACCAAAATATTATAAATAACCAACTAAATTTAACCACACTCCAATTCTAATAATTTTAATTAAGTATACTAGATTCATCACAACAGCACGAAATAAACTGGCTACTTTAACACAGATTGCAGTCTAGCAAAGAAGCCAGGACAATGCTGTATATATCAGAGGTGGAGTCTACTCCATCCCATACACATATTCACCTCTGTTACAATAAAATCTTATAAATAAATAAATAAAATTAAAATAGTTATTTTTTTTAAAACATTAAAATAATGTGACTTGTATGTTTTTTGGAAAGTTAATTTGACATCCTGAAGGAGGAAATGATGTTCTCCGAAACCGCTTGATGTTTTAAATTAGGTACTCATTAAGTGGTTTTATAAACAAAGTTAATGATGTTTATAAAAAATAATAATGAATATTGTAAATTGGAAAATACTTTCGTTTATCGATTTCTAAGTATACCTTAAAAATATAATAACAAAATTCTAAGCTTGTCAATGCATCGCGGGACGCCCCTGCCTACCTCGATAGAGCACAAAGCCATACAGCACAGAGGGGCGGTGTGATGTGTATCGAAAAAAGGCATTTTTCAAGGAAACAACCTAACGACCCTCTATTTTATGTTATTATTGGCAAAAACGTTTGAGGCTTGAAACATTTTTTGCCCTCTTTCGAGAAAAATGTCGCTACCAATTCGGCCACACATCCAATATATTTACATACGAGGGGAAATTTACGACCGTTTTTCGGAGGAAAGCGGGGAAAAACAATACGGTCAAAAAATGTTTTTTAAAAAAAAATACTTTCCAAAGAGTGATGATTTCACAATACCAATAAAATTAATCAATGAATTTTGGTATTTTTCTATGAAAAAAAATGTCCCTCCTAACAGATGATACCGAAATATTATTTATATTTCAAAATGCTAGCTTATCACTTTTGCCTCGTTCGCTTTGCTCTTTGATTAGTGAACAGCATGTCAAAAAAAATCGTTATCCTCGTATGAAGGTAACCCCAAATTGTCTCACTCTATCCCGGAATCGTTTCGAGAGTTGTTTACTCTCGTTTCGATTCCACTCAACAAAGCAACGCGTGCAATATTTTACAAAATATTAATGCTTGTTTTTGGATACTGTTTAATTACTAAAACTTTACGGCTTTCCTTCATATTAACTTCTTATTTTTCCTTTTCTTTATTATTACAACTGGTTAATATTACATTTTTTACTTTTTCCTATTACATTCAGTTATTAACATTCTAATACCATCATAGGTTGGCTCCGGCATCATCGTACTAGAGCCACACCTGTACAATTTGAAGTGAGACTTTTTATCACATTAATTTCAGAAGATATCCAGAGAGAAGCTATAGAAATAATGCACCTCCTAAAAGGAATGGTAGATGTTACATTTACGTGATGCAGTCACTCGGTCCTGTGGTAAGAGGTTCGAGGGAGAACCAGCGGAATGCACCCTTAGGTCTCTCTAGCCATCACTCTCTCCAACAACGTCCATCCCAGCAATCCCCAGCGTGAGACTCAAACTCTAATAAATACCCAGAAATGTCCGAGATTCCTTTCATTTCTTAATAGGTCAACGTTTCGGGGGATCCCATGAGCTATTCCTTCTAATCCCGCAATCACGATCATCTCACGTGCATCATTCATAATCACCCAATCCCAGAGGATGTGCTCCGGCGCCTGCCTCACCTGAGCGCAAACATACCACGGTTCACGGACAAGTCCTAAATCGAATAGTTTACTCATGAAATCCCCATGCCCCGAGATCATCCGCATCTCGTAATGGTTCAGCACTGGAAGATCACCTCCACCTTTCATTTTCACCGCCACGAAGGGGAGAAAGGTGTAAATCCATCTGCCATGCGTGGCAGCGTTCCACCTTGCTTACCACATTCTCAATGTCACTATTCGCATTCGAGCAACCAGAGACTGGAATCGGTCGTCTGAGAGCGGCGGACCAAAAATTCCATTACTTCAAGGTCAGCGGGGAGGACACTAGCCAAAACTGGAATGCCATATCAGAGACAGTCCGATAAGCTCCCGTCAGAGCCAGCAGGGGGGTCCGCTGGTCTCGGATCAGCGCCATAGCGATAGAGATAATTTTGATTCTGTGCGCCCATACCTCGTTAGGGTAAATTTGCGCCTCGTACATCGTCAAGTATATTAGGCGCACCGCGGGAGTTCATAATCCCCATTATGCCCGATGTAATTGTTGCAATTGCATAAAGAGGCCCCTCGCTCATTCAGAGACGGTCTTGACGTGAGACAAATGGGGACCTGCCGGATCCGAAGTTACTCCAAAATATTTCACACAATTTTCAAACTTCAGACAATCGCACCGTCGAGTCAGCTTGTTCCCACCACACCATTCTGTTATCATTTCTAGCGACCTTTTACTTCTATGCTAAATTTCTTGCCGAGACCTGCCAGATACCAAAAGCGGAGCATCATCGGTGTAAGCGATAAGTTTACATCCAATCGGTAGCGATAGTAGAAGCAGATTATCAACAAAAAAAAGTACGATCCACAAAGTTGGTCTTTGATTGTTGAATCTTTTAAATGGAATATTTTTTAATATCTGATATATCTGATCACTCCAGGTCTTTCACGGATACCCTATATTTTTGTTGTCTTTAAACATTCGCTTCATGTGCATGGGACTTCATTTCAAATGTATTAGCCGATAAGTTGTTATTCACTTTGTTTTGATATAGAGCAAATTTAATATTGAATAAAATAAATTAATTTTAATAAAAATTAAATTGATCTTTAAAAACATTCCACTATGTGTTAAGAAAAGATTCTTTCGCCAATGCGTGTTTCCAATACTTATTAAATACATGCAGTATATATACGAGTATATAATGGTGAACCCTGAACTCTGCAGCTCCAAACGGTACAGTGTAGTATGAAAAAAGTTTTCTGGTAATCACTAGAAGAAAATACAGAAAAAGAAATACGTGGATTAAGGTGCAGACTAAAGTAAATAATATCACTGTTACTGCTAAAAAGGATAAACGAAAATAGGTAATAATCTATGGTTAAAAAATATTATTGAATTATTAATGCCCAAAATGGCATTTAAAGATTGCCGGATGACCAAAAAGAATCTTAGAGTCATGGGGAGACATTCATCCAGCGGTTGATTGATAATAGCTGATTATAATGATTATTATAATAATACTATGTATGTATATTCTAAAGGAATTGCATACAAAATATTCTAAAAGAGACCATAGAAAGTTCAGCGAAAAAATTTCAAGATTAAATTATAATTGCTCGTAAACCATCAGGGTAAGATAAATGGGAGAGGTATTGTTCGACGCGCGTGATTTGCGGATTTGCCAGTCGCAATAAGTGACTGATCGTTTTTTTTTTATTTAATATTAAACTTGAAAATTTTCCGCTGGACAGCTTTATAATATTATTTTCAGAAGTCGGTGAAAATGAAAATCTAAACATTTTTCGCTCTAAATCATATGAACCATTGTTTTCATTCAATTGCAGTATTAGCTTTTCTTAAGTCATTGTAGAAGGACATGTACAAACATTATCATTATAAATAGTAACTTGAGCTGAATAGTTGGTCTAGTGATAAATATATTCGCCTAGTAACCCAGTGGTCAGGGTTTAGAGCCTCGTTCCAGAAGTGGTCTTCTATTTTCCATGAAAAGTGTATATGTATCTTGGAAATGTTGATATAACACATTAAAATTAAATCTTGATTAATAAGTCATCAAGTAGTTTGGGTTTCGTGACTAGTCCTAGAAGCTCACCAAGTTAGTCTTATTTTCATAGCACAAGCATTTAGCTTAGTTTGTAAATAGTAAGAAATTGATGTGACATGTATTTCATGTACGCATCTCAATTATTTTAAAGAAAAATTAAAAGATAAAAATATATTTTTGAATAGTATTACTCTGGAACCTTATGTTATTCAATTTACATTTACAGGCTTTTATGGATCTGTAAAGTACGAGAAAGTTTGAATAGCATTTATCAGAAACTGACTCTTCATCCACATGGAAGTGCTGATCCCACCAAACAAACCTCAATAGAAAAAATTCCCAGTTACCGAGAACCGGAGCTTGTGGAAGCTAAAGTTTCAAGGGTGCATAGCTTCATATAGGCTGCAGGGCAATTAAAGAAGAAGAAGACACAAAATTTATAGTAAATTCATGTACCCAATGCACATTGCCTAACTTTGTAATAAATTACATAAAACATTTGTATGCGTCTTTGTGTACCGAGCTCCCCCATTTTATAGCATCCCATTTCCTTGACAGAGCGTTATGTTAGCAAAAGAAAATATAATATTGGTCCGGGATAGGGGAGAGTAGGGTGGTGCGGGCCATATATCCTTTTGTAAGAAAACAGAATATGTATAAACTTTGTATTATTATTTGTCCTCATACATTTCAGGGAATAACGTAACTTCAACTTCGGAGTTTCGCAGCCATCTTGCAATATGACCATAAATTACCCAAATCCATTCACATTTGCCAAAGGAAATGTGTGTGTACTTTTATACACAAGTTTGAGAAAAATTTTCTTTAAAGTTTATTCGTCGTACGTCTTCGAATTCTATAATATATTACGTAATTATTAAAAATTAACTATTAACTTAATTTTGCTTAATGGATGCACGGCGCGCATCAGAAAATCGACGATTGAATTAATGAATGAAGGCAACCGTAAAATAATCTTATGTTTATACATAGCTTAAAAATTATTTTCATATTTAATAACTACACCAAACTTACAAAATAAAAAATCAAATAAATTTAAAAAATTATATCATTACTTTTGATAAGCATAAATTCTATAATCTAATACTCGTTTGTTTATTTATTATTTATTGCGTACGTAACATGTATTTTTTGATATATGTAAACTAGTTTGTGTAGTACTTAATATATTAAAATATTCAATTAATTTATTAAATACAAATTAAATGTATTAATTAGAAAGATATAAATATAAAATCAATTTTAACGAAAAATATTGTTATCGCTACCGGAATTCGAACTATACCAATCCACTATTGGTATAGCATAATCGGATAATGCACGTTCCCCGAATCGGAAGAGATTCAGATTCGAATCCCGGTAGCAACAACAATAATGTAATAGTAATACTCTCCGTATTTATTCGCTATCGTCTTCGAGATAAATCTATGAGTATTTTCATCATTTTTTTTCGAAATAATGTCAAATCAAATTGAATTAAAAAAATATTTTTAATTATTCAAAATCCATTAAATGTCGTGACTAAGGCTAATTATAAATAATATTATTATTTTATCATACATTTGAATACAATAATTAATTAGTGATGCTAAGAAAAAAAAAATATATATATATATATATATATCAAATTTGGTCCATAGATGGCGATGGTGTAGTGGTACTCGAAGAGAGTCCACATACTAACATACATACAACTTTCAAAAATTTGAGAGGTGAGAATTGGTGAACTTTATATATATAGTGATCACTTAAGCCAGCCGACGACAGGTCGTAAGCCCTGTAATTACCCCATACTTCAATATATTTTCCGTTAAAAATAACTTTGTTTCTATGAGATATCTGATATTTGTTTAAAAATTAAGGGTTGGAGCCGTTTCAATTTTTTTTACAGAATATAAAACCTAGAATTATGAAACAACTGTGTCAATACAATTATGTATTTTTTTTTTGTATAGGTATAGGCCATAATATTTCAAATTAATATTATATTATTTGGGTTGTATAAGATTGCAAAGATATTGATAACCTCTGGAGAAGTTGGTAGTGACTGGAAATGAAGGTCAGAGAGGAAAAAGACGACTAGCTGGAGAGAGCCTAGAGCTAGAGCCTTATTTAAATCATAATAGTTTCTGTTATATTATGATGATCAATAGTTACTGATTTTTTGTACGATGACTGGTACACTAGAAAGTAAACCTCCTACAGTTAAATCTCATTTATCATTCATCATTACGATGCGAGTCTCATCTGATTGAAGCCATTATATGTCAATAATGACATGAAGGAAGAAAGAATAATTTTATAAATTAAACCACAAAAAATTATGTCTACTTTATAAATACCTTCTGCAGCAAACGGAACGATACTGCAGCGGTTTCGGGTTACACAATAAAACGGAAAGAGCGGAACAACAAACGATTTCAATCGCAGGGGATGAATCCAAGCAATAAATATATAATGCCTGTCTTCCCCCGCCGAATTACTCGCACGCACTCTGGGCAACACTATATTACATCACGTTAAACTACCCTTCAGATGCCTACCCTCGTCAACCCCTCCACACTATGAAATAACGATTAAATTAATTAATAAGATAATGAATTTTATTGTGAGGATACTGCTTTACATAAATACAGTTCAGCTTAGAATACAATATTGTCTTATAACAAAAAATATCGTAAATATCGAGTAAACCGGAATGCCACTCCGATTTGTGGAATTCTCCAAAATGCATCCCCGATTTGTGACATCCTTTCAATTTTAATTATAGCTCGTGTTCATTATTTGGAAATCAATCAAAATTATTAAAAGATCTGAATGTAAAATATATTTTGGTGGAGACTATACTCCACGCAGTTTCATGAGCTAATCGATTATAAAGAAACATATAATTCATGAGAGGATAGACTGTAAAAGTATGTTAATTATATTTAAAACATACTAAGAAAGAAATTGGTAGAAAATTATTGTGTTTTAAATATCTAATTTATTTTTTAAAAAATCAACAAACAAAAGGAGCAAAATAATTCATTTTGATGCGATAACCGCACATTTCCACGTGATATAAGATGTTTTTTGCATTATTATGTTACCGTGAGGAATGAACATTCGTAAAAATATTTATATTCTACTTTTCTATGTGATGATGGACAGGACTGGAGAAGGATGGAAAGAATATGCAGAACTGAGATAATTACAAATGAAGATGTTTTAGGAAAGAGTGCAAGAAAAGAGATCTGTAACAGATCACATTGCATTCTTCAGAAATTAAATTGAGTTAAAGACTGAGGGAAGAAAACAAAGATGAATTCCTAGACCAAATTACGCCCTCCAAATAATGAGCAAGGCGAACGCGTACACCTACAGAAAACTTCTAGATGGTATCCAGGGCAGAGCCGCACGATAAGAACACAGTTTTTTTAATATGAAATAAGAAGAAAGAAGCAAGACGGATGGATAGATAGACAGATAATGAAATTGTATATTTTGGATTGCTTCATGTATTTTGAAACTCCTCGGTTATATTTTACTCTAACTAACTTACCACACTCTTCTGTCTTGACACACAGTTCTCACCTCATCCACATTCATACATATTCTCATACAAGCTCGACGATTATTGAGACTTCTAACAGGACCATTCTCCAGTATCTGGTTTACCTGGTCGTGCCAAGTCTTCCGCGGACGTCCTCTATTTCTGGTGCCATCGACACTTGTGTTATATATCTTTCGTATCATTCTCTCCTCATTCATCCGTCCCATATAATCAAACCTTACTCTAATTTTCAAAATTGATACTGTCCAAAAATGTTGATGGTATACAAATCAACAAAAACTAATTTGTATTAAAAATACCACAGAAAACAATATTATGAATATCCAACTTCTTCTGAAGAAGTTCTTAAAAATGTTGATTGTCCTAAGATCTAAAATGATGTCAAATTTAGACAAATTCCGAGCACATGTTCGCCATACCATTATTTGTAATAATTGAAGATATATTTTGTTATTTTTAATTTTGAACATGCAATAAACCATAAGGCCCAATTACTGTAGTGAAATATACCACAAAAACACCCTGGCTTGAGAAAATGACATAGACGTATTGTATCCTCACTGGGAATCGAACCCGGAGTACCCAGTATGAGAAGCCAGTGTCATGTCCACTGAACTGCAAAGGCACGACAGTGGCGAATTAAAATATTATTCAAAATAGAGTTATTTAGAACAATATTTTGCTGTGCAGCCAAGAAAATGAGATTATTTTTAGCCGGGATAAAGTTATGGTTAAAAACAAAACATTTTATTGTTTAATCATTGAAATCTAATAACCACAAATTTATTGGTTCGTGGGTGTATGCCTTTATATTTTAACATTACCAGATCTTGGATTATGTTGAAAAGTGTAAAGTGATCGCCAATGTTATGTCTCCGATTTAAGATATGATCATGTGTTCGTATTAAACAAACTGCACCCCTGGCGGAGGGGCATGGGCGTACAATTCGGAGCTTCGGGGGTCTTAAATCGAAAAACAATAAGTGGCGAGCGATATCGAAAATCAGTGGCGGCTCGTGGGATGCTTTTATATGACTCCTTGGAATTATTCTATTTTTTTTTTAAGTTACTATATTTATTCTCACTCTTTCTGCATTTGTGACGCAGTGGCAAACACATATTCACCGTTATATGTTTAAGTATTTTAAAGTATATATCTTAATAATTAGTTTCTTCTATATCAGTATATATCTTAATAACCCTTTTAACTCACTTGTTCAATCTTTATGATTCATGGATCTCCGATCGCCGTCTCTCGCGCATGTGAACGCGATATATATATATAATGGTTTCTGTCTATTACCTATTCACTACCCCCTTTCCATATACCCAGATCACGATTTTTTGTGTTTTTGTTACTGACTGACTGTTATTGTTTACCAGTGGTACGGTAGACTGTGAAAATTGCGTGAACTCTCTTCCTACCCTGTGGGAATGATAAAGTGAGTGTATTGTGTGTGTTCGGTTTCTCGCTACCGTGGGTGCCGATTAAAACATCTTGCTATTGTGTGACACTTCGCGCTATCAACACAGTGTGAATTAAATTATACTTCACACTATCAACGAAGTGCAGTTTTCTGGAGCCAGAAGACCTGTGAATCCAGTGGAATAAGAAAATACAGATACTTAAAGGAGCATTTCTCAATTGGGTCGTGTTTCTTCATGGTTCTTGTTGGTCCATCAGATTCCCTGTTCCCTATTCCATATTCCTGTTCCTCTCCCAAATTCCTTCTACCCTTCCTACATCCCGTATTTTTCCAACCCTAGGTTCAGACATCACTAAACACACGATATTTGTATTTTATTAATTACTTAGTTGTATTGTCGTGCTGTACTGAACCACTGAAATATTTAAGAGAAATTTTTACTAATGTAATTAAAATTATATTCCAAATAGTATTAATACATTTTTTACATATTCTACACAATGACGTTTTATGTTCCTACAACACGTGGTTATAGAAAAATCGGAAGTATTTGTTAGGAACAAACAAACAATAAATTGTGTTTTTAAAATTGTATGGTCACCAAACATGAATTTTCAAGAAGAAAATGATATCAATGATATCTAAAATCTAAGCTGTTTAAATAATGTATCTTAGAAGAGTATCAGGAGATATGTTATTGGACCGAGTGAGAACTATCTCAATAAGGAAATACCCTCAGCCTGGAACCCCTACTTTGCATACATAAAAATCTCAACTGAAGTGGCTTGAACACGTCTTGCGAATATCAGAGGGAAGACAGCTAGACTGTATTTGGGTTAAACAACAACAAAAATCTTGTGAAAACAGATTGGACTTTGATTGACAAGGAAAGATAAAAATGCGTTGTGAAGACATTGGGATCCTGTCTCTCTTAGAATAAGGGGACGAAAATCATGATGCTGACGATTCTGATATATTATATTATATGATAACAGCGTGACTCAACTATATTGTCCGTTCTTCCGCTATGTAATGACATCACCTATGTATGCTTATTCATAGTACTTCAAATAACTCTATATCAGTTTCTCCATTCATTAGGGTGTGGATCTCGCGATGGGAAATGCTGGGAAGACCAGCAGACTGAAATGAGTTAGAGGACAGCGTGATTCTAACATACGTGCATTGTCGTTTCTTCTACGTAAGGTGAGAGTGTATTGTAAATTGTCACTATGATTGTCCTATTCTACTTTATTTAATAACATTACTATTTTATGCTTGTCACAGTTAATGTATGTATTGTAATCTCATAAAACGGTTCTGGAAAAGGGTAGGGTCTTTTCGATGCCTTTCGATACAAATATTATATATTTCATCGTAACATAATTTTATTAAGTATCCTTAATAATCTTTTATTAATATTCTTAATAGTTTTATATAAAAGATCACTAGGTCACTAAACAGCTCTGTAGTAAAGAAAACAGAGTTCTAAATGTAACAATAGTAGCCCCAAGTAATCAATACAGCTATACAAACATTAAATCTCCGACCCGATTAGAATATGTAATGAATAAGATAAATAATCATTTTATAAAAAACAATAATCATAGCTCTAATCCTAGGCTCGCTTCTCCCCTTCTCAATACTTGTAAATAATGTATATTTTTTGTTTAATATATTTAGTTTATTGAAAGAATGCAAGATGACCAGGACACCAAAGATCATGACCAACTAGATACCATAGTAGAATGATCTAGAGGGAGACCAAGAAATAGATGAATTTACCGTATGGAGGAAGACTGGAGCTGAATGGGAGAGTTCGGGGACTGGTGAAGACTAACTAGGGATAGGAATCGGTGAAAACCACTTGTAAAAAAGACCAAATCCCACCCTGGGATATAGTGTCGTAGAAGAAGAAGAAGAATGTTTAGTTTATAGATTTAAAATATGTTTCTCGTGAATATTATTGAAACAATTAAAAAATTAGATCAACTACAGGTGAATATTATATTCCAGGCCGATGTTGTTTTTGAACAACTAAGAAATAAATATAATAAATAATTTGGTTTTTATTTAACGATTACTTGGGTTATTACAATTAGTAATGGAATATAACATAATTTCAAGCATAGCTCAGGCTGTGTGTGAGGTAGTCGTTTCAGGCCCAATCAATCCAATTCGGCCACCAAGAAGTTTTCCAACATGTGAAGATAGTGACCACCGTTAATGGTTACAGCATTGCCATATTATTTATAAAAAACGTTTTAATTACTTTAAGACGTTGTTGAGGCATTAGATGCTCCATAATAAATTGTAATTATCTTATCTTTACGAGTGCAAAATACAAACTGATAAATATTTGCCAAACCAAAATTTGAGCCAAACAAAATCGGCCTGGAACATAATATTTACCCTGTAATTACACCACGATCCACGGCGCGCATGCGTACGAAACTATTCGGCATCAAATAGTTAAATAAAATTTGTCAAATTCAATATTTATGTGCGGGTGATCTTCTTCGATGGCAAATTTGGTCCTGTGGTTTTCGTATTGACAATATGACAGAATACTACAGATTACAGTTACTCAATATGACAGATCACCACTAACTTAACTGCTGACTTGTGGATTGCGATCTTCTCAGTGCTCCGCTGATGATTGTGACGTTCTGATGTATTGTTGAGGATCTTCGCAGATTCCTCGAATATTTTGGATACAATTGTCTGGAGCTTTTCTAAATACCGATCCGATTCCGACGAGGTTTGACAGCGAGTGACCAGTCAAAAATGGCGACCTTGCCACACTGCGAAAACAGACATACCACAACAACGATAAAAAAAAAACAGGGGGTGCCAATCGAAGGAATGAAAAGCGCGTAAACAATTATTTCACTAAAAAAAATGTTTTGTGAATAATGCGACAGCCACTGGACTTTCGGTGTTCATCTATATGAAGGAATATAAAAAATACGATCGAATTCTATCAACCAGCGTTTCGAAAATCGCTCCCCCAGGGCGAATAGTATCGGCGGGCAACCCCCACAATAAACTGAAAAACAACAAAATGAAGAGCACGAGGATAAACTGGAAAATCTTTACACGACCTAACCCCGCCCCGCCCCGCCCCGCCCCGGCGGAGAAAGACATTTCGTAAATGGCTTCATGACCCCCCCCCGTTCGAAAATTGCTGAAACCTGATACGCCTCTGTGTTTTTTAGTGTTAAGATTTTTTTACATTGTCGTAAGTAATGGCATGGTTGGGTAAAGTAGGTACATAAAAAATGTACTTATTCCAAAAAAATAAAAAAAAGGATAACAAATAAATCTTCATAATTAGATTAATTATTTATTTTTTTTTAGAAAGAATTACGTTTAATTTTTTCTAAATCGGTTCACTAGAACTCGCACTTTAGTCGTTACGGCCCGGAAAAAGACTGCCTTAAACGGACTAATTGATTTTTTTTTTTGGTTGATTGAGTATTGCACTAACCACACAACTGAAATAAAAGATGCATTTACACAAAAATGATTATATAATTTAATATTTTTGTTTTTGCGCTTACTTTTTCTCGGCGGTGTTGTTAACCCTTCCCTAGCCACGCAGTAATATAGGTCAACCGAGCCAATTAAATCGTATTTCTATAAATAAGTACAATTTAAAACTTATATTTTACCGAGTACTAAAAAAATCATTTGGGCTTAGAAATGACTAGTGGAAAACCAATTATGCAAAACGAATCATAATTTAAAATAATGATTTTTAAATTCAATGATATATAAAATTTATAAAACTTGTACCACGTGAAAAAGATCACGCATTAATTTAAATGATGAGAGATAAAGATGAAGATCGTGTTAGATGGGTCTTTTGACGAATTTTTTTTTTTTTGATCTAATGATATCCATGTATTTTATTGAGAAAAATGGACATAAAATTTTTACACATTATACATCATAAACATTATTTTACAAATATACAAAAATATATTTATAGTATACAAAAAAGGCGAACAAGCTTCATAATGTAAGAGATGTTCACTGTCTCCTTAACTAAACCGAAATCTGTACTAAAGGAGACAGATTCGTCCGTTGTCTGTCATACAAATATGAAAAAATATTTTATCTAAACCAAAAATATTAGGAATGAGGTAAACCGGGTTTTAAAAAAATTCTAGTAACATAATAAATAAGTCAAATACTCTCGCTATCCCATGATTGAAACATTGCAAAACAGAAAAATTAATATGAAGAAATGATGTTCTGTTCATGTGATCATTTCCATGAATCTTTGCTTAGTTTCTGTAAATGCGTTATAATAATAATGTTTGAGAATAAAATTAACGTTCTTATTTCTTATTATATTTATGGTAACTATAACAATAACTATTTTAAAGTCATATAAGCTTGTAAAAGCATTTTTTTTCCATTTCTTGCAGTAACACAAGTTGACAGCATGGCTGCATAGGGTATTTTTACCACGGTATGGTAAAGAATAATGAAAATATTTAGTGTTTCTCCGATTTAAATAATGTTATTTCGCTAAAATTATACTCTTAATTAATGTGAAATTATTACAATTGTATTTTTATTTGACACAATGTACACAATATAAACAATCAAAAAATTTATTATTTAATAACTTTGCCCATTTTTTAAACATGAAAAAAAATGTTTTAAAAGGGTGTGGTAAAAATTGCATTGTTTGAAGTGACAATGTGTTTTAAAAAAGAAAATCGCTCTCTAACTAATTAGATTTTTGTCTTATAAAAAAATCTTTGTATAGTGTGAACTTTAATATTAAATTTAATATAAACATTGCAGTATTAAAGTATCCAACGCATCCAAACAAATAACTATCGTCACATTCTGTTATCACATGAAAATGTGCGATCAAATAAAGTAAATTATATTGCTATTGTATTATATGTAAGGTTAAAAAAAATATTTATTTTATAATGATTTCCCATTATTTTTAAATAAGTATTAAATAATAGTCTACATCTGTGCAACTTTTAAAACAATGTAAAAAAAAAATCCACACTGTTCATAATTTAGATGAAAAAATCGTAGGTCACATAGTGACATCTGCCCTAGTTGCATAGTTGAAACATGTCAGTATTTATCGGACAGATTACACGGAAAATAATCATCCCTCCCACCAGATCGGTAACGGTGGGGTTGTGAATTCCCAGAAGGGCGGCAGTAACGAGCATTATAACAGAGATTCATCTGGTCGACACGCGCTTCCAATAAGTCCTCCTCCGTCTCACTGTTCGGCAGATCGTCGGCTGTAGGACGTAGGGGTTAATTAAGTGATAGGGGGTAATAAAGATAGGCTTTGTGCGAAGTCTCTAGCAGTTATACTAGGCAACGATACTAAATAATAATAATATTTTATTTTTTTGATTCATAGTACAGTGCAGTGTGTTATTATATTGTTATAATCAGATAACATTGCAACAAAGTAAGACATATTTCGGTACCCTGCCAGCTACACTAATATTTTACTGTATTATAGCAGACAGTGCCTTCCGGTATAGTAATAAATAAATTGTAGAGTTCAATGTACAAATAAACATATATGAAGAGTAAATCAAGATGCGATTAAATAGCATATAAATACATAGTAATACTTAAAGTAAGTAAATACATTGTTTAATGTAGAAAAATATATAATATATATTTAGAATAAAACAATATGCAATTAGATAGCATATAAAATATATGTATAAAGAGTAAAACAGAATGTAATTAATAGCATATAAATATAATGTAAAACTTAAAGTAAATGCAATGTTCCATTTATAAAAAATTAAAAAACTAAGTAAAGTAAGAGTAAATAAATAAATAATATGCAAATATGAAGAAAGAGTGTGTAATACAGGTTACTAAATCGACAACCACGAGGATAGGTTTAAATCGAATCAGCAATTTATTAGTCGCAAGCAGTATTTTTTTATACGTAATACAAGTAAAATTTGATCACCTAAAAAGATATGCAGAAAAAATGTATTTTTCAAAAAAATATTTAGTTGCTACCGGGATTCAAACCTGGACCTCTTCCTATCCGGGGAACGTGCGTTAGCATCTTCACTATTGCAATCGAATACGTTTTCGACAAATTTTTGAACTTTGTAATTTTTCCAATTGATTAGTCTATTTTTATTTTTTCGATAAATAATTTTTTTTCTGTGTATCTTTCTAATCGATTAATTTAATGTAATGTATATTGATGTACGACTGCGTGACGCGCGCATGTTGGCAAGATTGGCAGAGTGGAAGGGATAAAAGATCGCCGCGCTCTTGCGCGCGCTCTCCCGCATCTGGGCCGTGGTATCGAAACGCATCTCTTACTTTATTCTCTTACTATAATAAAATATATTATTACTACCACAACGGGTTATTTTGTGCTAGCTTAATCACGCACACACTAAGAATCCCAAGCAGATATTTGATATCATAAACCGACGCAACCATTAGCAAGTATATTACATTTAATTAGTATTACAAATACGACAGAACTATGTTAATTAAATACAGCCACACAACAAAAAAGTGTTATTTTTAGTTTATTTTTAATATATTAATTATATTATTAACAGTTCGTTAAATAACTCAAATAATAAAGCGTTAAGATACAAATTAATAACATTTAAAAAATAAATAGTTGTGATGCCTTGAGATTGTGTTAATGTGTGTGTCAGCGCGCCAGCATTGCCGGTTCTAGATGTATATGGGTGTGTGTGTGGCGGGCTTAAAAGGATGACTCTTTTCTCTACCGTTTGTCTCCGTGAATAGTTGTATACTCTGTACCATAACAGTATTATTATTATAATCAAAATTATGATTGATACATAAAGAGTTTCTCAGAGGTATACAACTTGGAAAGTACTGAGTACGAAAGTACGTAACAATTTGTACGTGAATCTGTATTATTAGTATATTTTCGCTAAGCCGGTCAGTGGATGTATATCTAACAATGAAGATACAAATTCACTGATTATATTTAGTAAGTTTGTATTCGTTGACAAGCGAGAATACGCCGCGCGGGAATATTTGGCCTTAAGTGTCGATGTGTCGCCCTACAGCATGGCAACAAATAGTTTGGTGGCGTGGGTGGCATTAACAACTGTCACTTTTATTCGCTTATAGTATTTTCATTTATATTTAATAAAATTATTTACTGCATAAACTACCGTGTTTATAATCTCAGAAATTTTTATTTCCTTTTCAACACATAGGTTAGGTTAGGTGCAATTATAGGTTAGGGTAGAATATACATTTGCTAAAACCTGCTAGTGAAGTTATATTTCCACTGGTGGAAACGTATTCGAATATGATTTCACTGAAACGTCAGTGAAAATATATTCTCACTGGTAATACACATCCACTGTAACATATATATATAAAAAGATCACCATCTCCACATTTATCAAATTTTAGAAAGTTGTATATTATATATGTTAGTATATTAAATTGCTTCGAGTACCACTACACCATCGCCATCTATGAACCAAATTTGATCATTCATCTTTCCTTTTTTTTTTTAAACAGCATATATGAGAATCTGTTTTTTTTTAATTATTTTAAAGCAATATTCTTTATCTGTAAAATGTTTTTTAACATATTATACTAGAATACGCCTGAAAATTATTAGCAGTATTTTTAAATATTACATTAACACTGAATGCGCTTACCCGCTGGTTCCCCAATAAAATATGTCACGAAAATTTCATTAAAAATAGCGCGTTAGAAAACTTATCGAACTTTTTCCTCTCGTTTTATATCCATCTTTAACGGTACCAGGCGTCTACAATCTTTTTGGAAATCAAACAGATTTTTGGAGTATCAATCCCGAAACCTCTTGCACGCTAAACCACCGCTCTGCCAACTTAACCAACCTA
The DNA here is from genome assembly GCA_031772225.1 of Eubasilissa splendida. NCBI lineage: Eukaryota > Metazoa > Arthropoda > Insecta > Trichoptera > Phryganeidae > Eubasilissa > Eubasilissa splendida. The sequence goes on along the minus strand of CM062866.1, from coordinate 10,617,108 downwards.
ATATAGAGAAAAATTTAATTATGCATTTTTTGCATGTTTTTTTCTAACTTGTACTCACACTAGCCGTTTTTCTTAGTGTAGATCTTTGACCTTACCTAGTATTAAATCTTTAAGATTTAATTGATTCATTCAATTAACCTGTTTTTACAAAAATGAGCTCATGCCATAAGTACTGAACTGATTATAAAGATATTTAGTGCACTTATGCTGTTATAATATGGCTACTACATAAGATAGAGATTTTTTTTCACGGTTAATTTTTTTTTTAAATTACTTTTTTTAGTTGAAACTTCTATAACGTTGTATTTCGAATAACCTTTTTGACGCTCAATGGCTAACCATAGGGTCCATTTATAGTATCTTTGGATACCTGTATATAAGACGATAATGGTTTAGCACACTGAATGACATTTTGCATTGGTATTTTCGTGCAATTTAGCTTGCATCCTGTATTTATCACAAGCCCTTATAGAGGAGACTTCGCGTCACATGCCATGCAGCGAACACATGTCTTCGCCTTGGATTATGGACAAGAAGTTCTCCCGCGCGCGAGCCTGCTGCCAAATATATAGTGCCCCCTCTCCAGAAAAAGACCTGCTGCCAATTGAAAGTCTTACTTCAGATACTTCAACCAATCCAGAGGAAACTTTAATTATTCCAGGCGAATTTGAACTCTATCGACAGTCAGTCTTCCACCAACCTCCGACCCGGACTCTCGTGTTATCAGAATATAAATAAATTGGACTCGTGGCCGCTACGTGCGTCAGAAGTGACGTGATGAGAGCGGGAGAGAATATAGAAAATGTTATTGTCACTGAAAGATTGCAACAATCATATTATGGTCATTGTAATAATACGAGTATATTGGAATTTCGTCTAATTGATTGAAATTAATAATATACTTAACCATAGATTATTTTATTTTCACTCCAGCAAAATAGCGAGTTCCTAATATAGAATATATAAAACGAGCAGTGTATTGTACCATAGAAAAAATCATCCAACAAACTCATCAAATAATTAAACATAATTCTTTTAAATCTTAGAGATTCATTTAACGATCAATTATACATATCTTTAACATAAACTGATTGATTAATTAATACAAATTAAATGTAAATGATATTCCAAAACATAAATCTACCGCAACCCAAAACTACTATATTTATCAAAACATCAAATTCTTTAACAATCTCCCTCTCACAATTAGAAAAATTACAGACTACTATAAATTTGTATCTGAAATCAAAAAATATGTATACAGACAAGCAGACACATAAATTATATAGGTACTCTCTTATATACTCCTCTATAGACGAGTCTCGACTCTCACAGAGTAGAAAAAAATGTAATTAGAAATATATATATATATATATATACTAAATATGAATTAAATATATTAATTAGAAAGATATACATGTAAAATCAATTTTATCGAAAAATATTGTTGTTGCACTACCGGGATTCAAACCTGGATCTCTTTCCAAAAAGGGAAGGTGCATTATTCAGCTATGCTACAGCGACAATATATTTAGCGACAAATTTTCGAACCTACATGTTACCTTTTTAATATTAATACATTTAATCGTTCCATTATTTTAAAGAGCCATCTACCTTATTTTTACAGAATCTCAAATACCTTTGAGTAATCTGATAGCAGACGCCATAATTATCAATTCATTTTTATTCCATTTTGAACACATTGCTACAACTTTATTATTAGGAGAACACATTCTTATTGTGAAGTTGTAATTATTCAGAACATAGGTCTGTAATATTTTAAATATGAATTAAATATATTAATTAGAAATATATACATATAAAATCAATTTTATTGAAAAATATTGCTGTTACGCCACCGAGAAATATAACAGACGTATGTTTTGAATAATTACAACTTCACAATAAGAATGTGTTCTCCTAATATATATATACATATAATTATTGATTATGTTTAAAAATGCATTATATCTTTTAATAAAAATAATAAAAATATTAAAAAAACAATTTGAAAGATACAGGAAAATTCAATTTATCGAAAAAATATTTTTGTTGCTAGCTATGTTCTGAAAAACTGCAACTTCACATTAATAATGATTGATTAATTGTCAAAAAGATTTTTTTTTTTGTTAACGAATTTGTTTTTTATATAAGTACCTACAAAACTTTGTCTTAGAATTTTTTTTAAATTTTATTTTAACTCTATTCGTACTTGGACCTCTTTCTATCTGGAGAAGTGCATTTACCATTTTCGCTATAGCAATCGTATTCATTTTTAACAAATTTTTAACTTATATTATGTAAATTTCCAATTGAAACATCCATTATTCCAATTTTAAAAGCAATCAACGTAACATTACCGTGAATTTTAAATGTCTTTGAGTAAAACCCGATAGGAGACGATAGAATTAAATTAATTAATCAACTTTATTTAATTAATTAATTTAATTCAGGCATCTCCCATTGGGTTTTACTCAAATGTATATTTGAGATTCACCGTAATTAGATGTGTAAGTTGAAAATAGTGCAGAATATAAATTCAAAAATTTGTCGAAAATGAATTCAATTGCTATAGCGAAACTGGAGAACGTTCTTCCCCGTATAGGAAGAGGTCCAGGTTCGATAGCAACTAAATATTGTTTCGACAAATAGATTTTTGTAGTTGATTCATTTAATTTGTATTAAATACCAAATGCAAATTCACAAAAAAAATGAGCTCTCCTTAATAATGTAACACTGTAATGAAAAATGAAAATGTTTCAGTGCGCCAATGCCACCCACCCCCGGTTCACCTTAAACATGATCAGATCCTCACAGCTCCTGGGGGGTGGTTATTATGCTTTACAGTTAACTATTGTATGAAGTGGCCAAACGAATTAATACGGCGAGGGTGGCCGGGAGTTAATGGACTCGGGGTGTAGTCAATCATCCCCAATTTAATGGTGGCGGAATGTAATTTGATTTTCAGGGACGGAGGGGAAAATCTACGAATGTAAATGAAAGATTAATAGTGCCAATTCATAAAAGAGATAGGGCGTCATTCGTGTTTAAATGCAAAAGAATTTTGAATTATTTTTGAAAGATTTTTTTTTTCATTATGATGTGATGTATACGACTTTATACGTCTTATTCCTTTTTTATTTGTTTAAGATATAATTGTTTTGTTATACCTACCTTATCGGCAAAAATAATACACCTTCGTGCATCCACATTGTGTACGTGGAGGCTCTGCAGGAACTCTACAAAGATCATTTAAAACTAGTTATGTATCTATGTACTACTGTACAGTACACAATTCTTAGATATGTGGTGTTGCTTCTTTAGTGACAACATACATTATGCAGACTATTCAAAATTGAAAAATGTCGTTATTGTTGTATAATACGTTATTGTTGTCTACTGCCTATTCTAACTGTTAGCAGTTTCAAATGTTAGTTAAGTTATTACGTCGTTGATATTCTTATCTTTGAATTAAATCAAAACAAACATTAACGTTCATAGATCACGGATGTACTTGAGTATAACCACGTGATAAATGTGCGGCTAATTAGTATTTTTATGGCCCATCAAAGCAATAGTCTCCATCTTCAACGGCGTCGTAAACTAACGTTAATGGAGAATGATGAAATAATTTTAAACGGAATGTAAGCTAATGCTTCGTATGGTCAATGTCGAACTAGTATTATATGATAATATTTAGTATAACACTAGCAGAAAGCAAACGCCAATCGCAATCCGTTTTCGTAAAACCTATTGAAAACATAATTTATTTTAAATGAAAACATTTTTATTATGTAGTTGCAATTCGTGAACACAGCTGTTTTATAGAAGTTTGGAAACTTAATCTTGAAAAATTTGAGATGCGGATCTACAGAAGAATACTAAAAATGTGCTGGAGGGATAGTGTTATGGTTCGGTGAATAAAGAAAAATAAGTTAAATATGAATTAAATATATTAATTAGAAAGATATACATATAAAATCAATTTTATCGAAAAATATTGTTGTTACGCAACCGAGATTCGAACCTGGATTTCTTTCCTAACCGGGGAAAGTGCATTATCCAACTATGCTACAGCGACAAATAAGATAGATGGCTCTTTCAAATAATGGAACGATTAAATGTATTAATATCAAAAAGGTAACATATAGGTTCGAAAATTGTCGCTGTAATATAGTTGAATAATGCACCTTCCCCGGTTAGGAAAGAGATCCAGGTTCGAATCCCGGTGGCGCAACAACAATATTTTTCGATAAAATTTATTTTATATGTATATCTTTCTAGTTAATATATTTAATTCATATTTAAAATATCACAGACCTATGTTCTGAATAATTACAACTTCACAATAAGAATGTGTTCTCCTAATAAGAAAAATAAGTATTCAAAAGAATAAAAATACGATAAATTCAACATATGATGGGACATGTGATTTATTTTTAATTTACTCCTTTATCAGTAGCATCATAGTAGGTATATATACTTACATAAAAAAGAAAATAATTTTAAAAATTAACAAAAAATGTTGTAGAAGTACATAATATTAACTTGAGTAGAAGTATATATGTGAATAAGAAGAACATATAATGAGAAAATAAAATAAAAATGTATAAATTATTGACATCATTTTTTTTAAAAGAATGGCTTAAATAGTTTAATCAATTAATTTGTCTCAATACAGCATCAAAAACATCACTCTTATAGGTATTATATTTAAGCATTAAACATTGGAATATATCTACAAGACCAAAATTGTTCCCGAGCTTGTGAAATATAAGAGATCTTGCACCTCATGACGCAGGGAACGATTGTTGGAAGTCGGGGCCCTAGAAGAAAGAGAACATCATGGCTGAAGAACCTGAGGAGATGGCTTGGCCGGTCTACTGTAGAGACCAACGTCATCGTTTTCGCTTCACCTAGCGTGTATTACTCTAAGGTTTATGGGATTAATCAAATATCAGATATCTCATAAAGACGAAGCTATTTTTTTATTATATTTAATGGAAAATATATGGAAGTATGAGGTAATTACAGGGCTTACGACCTGTCTTCACCTAGCTTAAGTGATCACTATATATATATAACGTTCACCAATTCTCACCCCTCAATCTCCACATTTATCAAATTTTTGAAAGTTGTATACATATCAGTATGTGGACTCGCTTAGAGTACCACTACACTATCGCCATCTATGGATCAAATTTGATAATTCATTTTTCCCTTTTGTTTAAACAGCATATGTATATGTCATCACTATGTGAATCTGATTTTTTTTTAATTAATTAAGTAATCGTATGTTCTTGGACATATTTAAATATTGCTAGTTTATGGGATTCATTGCAATATAAATTTGATTGCTTTTTAAAATAGAATAATAGATGTATCTTAAACTTAATTTGTAACGCGTTTCCACTTCAAACGAAATATTTCTTTCTGTATATCTTTTATTTATAATTGATTACTTTGATTTGTTTTTAATTTATTTATTTATTATTTTAAAGTAGTCTACTACGGCACATCTTAACTTAACCACCACCTCAACTTACTTTAAGAAAAAACAATATTCTTAAATAAACTCAGTATCTAACTGCAATTTCTGTAGATAGTTTAAATATGAAAACTTTGTTGCCTTTTGAAATTTCTCGTAAACTACATTTATTTCGTTTGCATAATAAAAGAGACATAGCTTTTTTTTTTCTATAATCTAACAGTGTTTAAAAACGCCAATGTTTGATATATATGTTCAACGCAATAAATTTGTGAACGACGCTTTTAACAATTGTCCTTCATACTTCACACGTGTATATTTTTTTCCCTTTTACGTAATTGTGCACAGTTTTGAGAAGGGCAGTTCCTAATATTGATTACTTTGTACCATCATTTACAAAAATCCGCCCCTGTAGCTCTGCGATTAAGCTAGCCCCTTGTTAACATATTGGCAGCCCATCTCTGCCTATCACCTCGTTTAAAATACAAAATAAATAACCTTGTTTCCATACTGGCGGCCATTTAAATTTCAGAGTAGCGAACACCGCTATTAATTAAATTTTAATATAAATGGCAGTGTACAAAAGTGACTAATTTTGCAACTAACACCGATTTTGACTGTTCATAAATTAACACATTGTGTAAAAATTATATAAAAAGATAGCCGCGTTAATGTTTAGCATAAATAATAACAGAGGTTGCTGACATTGCAATTTGTACTCGCAATTGTTCATTAAGATGTCATCCTAACTGCCTAGTTAATTAATAGAGAAATAAAATTAATTGTGTCTTCTGAATGGAGTAATGTTTTGCTACCTATATAATTTTTTAATGAAACTGTTGGTTCACCCCGGTGTGCAAAAGCGCTGCTGATGAAGCGATGTTCCGTAATGGAAGGAATATTCCGTCTCAATCCGCCCCGGGCGATATGGTGTGATGATTAAGCTGGCCAGTTCAGTATGTCTGTGAGGTATCGACTCCGGCCCAGGTTTAATATTCTCCAATTGCATCCAATAAATGTGATATATTTGAGCCATGAATCACCCAAACAATCGCCTTAAACAAAACATCCAAATAAGATGTTAAATTAAGCTTTTTTATAATTCGAACGGTGTTAACACTCGTCGAAAAAACCCATTGAAATAAATGTGAACAAAAAATGTTATGGATCCTTAAACAGGACCGAAGTCAGGAGTAGTTTATTTTTTATATATAAAGATTAATTCTACATTTTTATTGTAGATATTTTATATGTACCTTGTATTTTTTTGATGTGATCTTATTTCCCTCCCCACTTTCCGACCACTAAAATTTACACTAGAGTAATCTCGGAAAAAATTTCAATACATAATTTAGTCAGTACTCATAAACGTCAAATTTACGTTTACAATCAATGCTGTGGACAATAAATAATGGTACCCTGACGTATGGAAGTGAGGCCTGGAGCTGGCAGAAGAGCATCAAAAGTAGACTGAATGCAGTTGAAATGAGATCACTTAGACATATATGTGGCAGATCCATTTATGACAATATAAAGAATAAAGAAATAAGGAAAAAATGTCAATTATAGTGAGTAAGATTAAGAAAGGATCATTTAGGTGTTTTGATCATATGGAACTGATAAATTAGAAGAGAATGGTAAGAAATATATATGACGCAAGTGTTGATACGCCAGAAAAAGAGAACGTCCGCGGAAGACTTGGCACGATCATGTGAACCAGATACTGGAGTATGATCCTGTTAAAAGTCTCAATAATAGTCAAGCTTGTATGAGAAGATGTATGAATGTGGATGAGGCGAGAATTGTGTGTCAGGACAGAAGAGTGTGGCGCTCTTTTCTCTCTGTCTACCCCCTTATGGAAACAGTGGTGGTAAGAAAGTCAGTATAAATAATCTTTACTAGATAATTTATTTTCATTAAAATGTGTTTTTTTTTAAATTGTTGTTATAGAGCTTAATGTCATAATAATCGCTTTTGAATATTTCCATAATTACCAGTATTAACTATGTTTTATCGATTTACCGGTAATGCTATTTTTCAGTAATTTTGCATGCCCTACTTTTAAAACTACTCACGCATAAATCATAATGTCGGGTATACTTAAAACAATAAAAAATATGTATACCAATTTTTTTTTACATATCTAATGTCTGCGCCGCTTACTAATTCCGGCCCTGCCGTCGAATAAGGTCTTCGTATAACATTTGTAAATCGGACATGCCTCGCTGGGATGGCCATATATCTTGCCCAACGAGGGACAACTTATCGTCTCATTAATTTCGGTTCAACACGTTTAAAAACAAATACACACCAGGCCTTATGACAGTGTTTACAAAATCTCTCCATCTTTCTAGGCCTGTGTGTGTGTATGTGTGCATGTTCGTGATTGCTCGCTCTGGTCAAGTATGTGGGTAGAAGTTGGACTGTAAAATTGTTGCTATAATTTTTGTGCTTCAATGAGATAGCTGTTTCGCCTTATATTTTTAATTATAACATAATTTTAAGTGGCGTGCTGGTAGGTTTAGACGTGTGCGTATCGAGTGTCAGTTTTGAAAATTATTGAAGCAGAAAATAATAACATTTTGTATATCAGCAAAACAAATATTGCTTACTTAGCAGTTTCTAAGAGAGGTAATTTTTTTACTATAAATAATATTATTTATTTTATTGATTTAAAACTTCTTATATGTACATTGTAATATAATCATTTATAACATTTATAGAATAATTAAATAATTATTTTAACAATATTTTAGTATGTCCAAATTTTTGTAAGAACACACAATTACTGGATTTTTACCTCCAAAGGCATTATCATTAAACAAATTATAGATATCTCATAGAAACGAAGCTATTTATATTATATTATATGGAAAAATATGAAAGTATTACAATGCTATAATTTGTTTAATGACAATGCCTTTGAAGGTAAAAATCCAGTAATTGTGTGTTCTTTCAAAAATTTGTTCATACTCAAATACTGTTAATATGATATGATAATAAGAAATATATAAAATTAAACATTAACATTTCAGGCCTATTCTTGTATAAAATGTTAATTATTTGTTATATATACAGATAAAGAATATAGCTTCCATATTTCTGAAAAATAAGATTCTCATTAGTGACATTTATGCTGTTTCAGGGAAATTAATATCAAATTTCAGACTATAGATGTCAACAGCGAAGTTGTAATTCGAAACGTTTCTACGTGGTAACATATATATGACTTCCAAAAATTTTATATATATGAATGTTGATTGTGGGTGGAATGGTGAACGTTAGATTGTGTAAAATGATCACTTAAGCCAGTCGAAGACAGGTCGTAAGCCATCTAATGTCAATACTTCCATACTTCCTATATAATATTATATTGAGATAGCTATAATTTGTTTAATAATTATTATTTGGTTGCATTAGTGTATTGCTAGTGGTTTGCTGTGTAACGTATCTTCAATTTTTCGGTCACATCATATGTAAAGGCCTGAAAAGAAAAGTTGTTCCAAGTGCGACTTACCTACAACGACTTGCATTTCATCTTACTGGAGAATTCCTGGAGTAAAATATGAGAACGATCCGAGATTTGTGGAGGCGCATGAGTGGATAGTCGTGTTGAGGTGAAGCTATGGACGAATAGAAAAGAACATCCTTCAAATAATATTTGTTTTCTTTTTTGATATTGATTTTCAATTTTCAAATTTCAAATTCACTTTCAATTTTAAAATTCATTTTCAATATCCAAATTCGTTTTCAATTTTCAAATTCATTTTTTAATTAAATTTACTCGTATGTCGCTGCCAGGTGCGGGTACACCCAAACGACTACACCCACTCAGCAAACAACCCAATAATCATTTCATTCACCACCTCGGTTTACATCTTGTCCCCTTTTCCCGGGCTATTACGCCTCATAGCCTGGCCGGGCCCCAAAACAAGAACAATCGGATACCTGCCAATACCGTGAAATCCAATAAAGGGAATCTCACCACACTGAAATCCGATATGTAAAATTAAACGAACATCCAACGAGACTATTATACCTTCCCACATACTAAACACATGGGGTTTATAGTGTTTCTATCGCTAATTTGTAAAAAATATTTTATTTTATTTTATACCTACTAACGAAAACGGCGTCTTCGATCGAAATTCCAACAAAATAAAAAAAACGCGTTACATATCGCATATACGAATATAAGTAGGTATACGTATAGATTTAGGTTATGCTATTACCAATGACATTATACAATCATATATAATATATGTACTTTCGTTTAACCTACGTCTATAGACAGAATAAATCTGTCGTTTATACCATCCTACCATGTATTTATTTGTAATTTTAGAGTACTATTAATAGTGTTTTTAAAGTTTATGTTTTAACGTAAAATAATGCCTTCTTACCAAAATAAAAAATATATATATGTAGGTTTACAAGAAAGTTTTCTATGACTGAACATGATCCATTTACTAAAGTAAATATTTATTTATATTAAAGATTAACGTAGGAATAGTTCTGCCAATTACCAATCCAAATGCATGCAACAAATTTAAAGAACAATCATGAAATCAACACGTTAAAAACAGTAAGATAGTAAAATTCGCGTTAAAAATAAAGTAAAAGAGAAAGTAGACACTTCAATAATTTGCACGCAGTTGTAACCCTTTCTAATGTTTTATATTAAAAAAAAACATAGGTAACGACTCCATACAAAACGGATTAACCGAAAGGAATTTTCAATTCAGTAAATAGCCATTTATATGACTTGAGTAATTCACTAACTTAAACACAGAACTGAGTAATGTAAATAGCACGATGCGGCGACTAAAAAAAGATCGCCATGAGTACAGCGGTGAATTTTTATAACGAAGCAATTAAAGTCTGTATTGGTACACAAATGGCACTAATTGCAAAATAATGTTTTCGTTAATGTAAATCCAATTTTTCAATTTATATTTGTTTCCCAGAATTTTTAGTTATGCACAGCTTCTTTGCTTGTATTCACCGCACGCTTCTGCCGTCTTCTGCATAAATTACATTTTTCTAGTTCACCTTAGCCTACCCTGTATACAAATCATGATATTTTGTTTTACCTTTCAAAATTGTTTGAATTTTATTACAATGGTGGTATTCCTTTGTATTGTGAATAATAAATGGTGTTTATTTATTTTATTTTATTCTATTTCATTGGATTCTGTTAACATAAATCTTAGTATCCTTGCTATTACATTCAGACTAAAGACTGTACTTTTTATTCTTTCGCGGGTGCTAGTTTTTCAATATTCATAATATCTTTCCAAATTTATAATGATTTGTTAAAGTTATATATTACAATTTCAGAATGTGCGCCGACAATAAAAGCTCGGTTGTATAAACTTGTTCCACGTTACATATGTTTCAGAGAACTGCTTTGAAAATATTTACAGGAGTCTTATATAGGCAGAATTCTTGCCTAATTATTATTTACTAGGGTATGGTGAAAGTGACTTATATAAGTGATTCTATGTATTAAATAATATGGAAATTGGTCGGATGTTCGGGTGCCGGTGTTTTGTTTTTCTGTTAAATGCGACACATAAGAAATTTCGTATATGGGGCCTTATGTACTTGTTTGTTTGTAGGTAAACGTATTCTCGGTTATCATTATAAAGTGGCATTCAATATCACTCTCAAATACCACTTCAATACATAATCTTTCCTTAGCCACAGTGATAAATTGGCCTGCAGCAGGTTGCAGGAAAAGTATTCATTCCATATACTTTACATATTATCTATAACGCAAGGTTTTAAATGCTGAATTTATTCGGGTATGGGTGACACGATGGAGCTCCTTAGGAAGGTAGTTAGGTCGATCTCCGTGGGTGGGAAGTATCTCCACCTACGCGCCTACCTCTCTCTCTCTCTCCATTACTCGTGTTTTGAAACTCCGTTAGTCTATCCGTGTAAGTGTGACTCAAACCATTTTGTGTTCCGTCCACTATCCTTCTTTTGGGAGTGTTTTTGATGACTGGATCTGGAGTGTCTGCCTTGAACTACTGCACCTTATTTACCATCAATTTTCCATCTATATGTAATTTAACTAGGTATGTACTCTATGGATTTGTGTTATATGTTTTATCGGAATAAAGACAACACATAAAGGACGCTGGAGGGTCTAAACATTAAATTTTGCGAAAATTTTTAATACTTCGTTCAATTTATTTTGTTTTATATACTGCATAAACTTGAATATGTTATCGAATTAAAGTGAGGTATTTTTATTAGCTTTGATGAGTGGTACCGACAAGGAAGCCCTATCCCCCCCCCCCTATTGTGTAACCGCACCCGAAACCCCCCTATTATGTACGTCATACATTTTTTGACGCAGTTTTGTGACACCTTTTTTACGCACCGGTACTTGCTGGGTGTGTTCAGCTTCGCCGGGTGATGATAAGAGTAGAGGTCTTCACACCTTAAATAAGCCTTACTTCTTGATCCAAATAGTTCTTGCCTTATCTGAGTTTTATGCGTCAACAGAAAATTCCTACCATTGTCTAATACAAGTGTGTTTTTCATTTAATGAATAGGTTAAGTATAATGTATTTCCTAACCAACCAGTCACACAGTCCCATATACAGAATACTAAACGGAGCAGTAAATACAGATTTTTATGGCTTAGGCCATTTTGTTAGCCATTATGCGGACACGTTTAATAGTGGAATGTATTGTGGTTTGGGTACCATTGCGGTAGGTCTGTCACCTCTCGCAACATTTTCAGGACACGTTAATTAGACTCGATTAAAAAAGACCTTCAGATGCGGTGCTGCAGAAAATGTTTAACTATCATAAACAGATTTTATTAGCAACAACACAGAACTGGAAAACTTCCAGAAAGAACGAATAATCATATTTATATTTAATGGGAATGCTAAATCTGTATTTAAGTTGTTGATTCAGTTCTTTCAATGAATACACAAATCAACAAACTGTCACTGTGAAACGTGTTAAAAGTATTCGGAGACATCTTTCCACTGAGGCAGCTCACAAATGCATATATGGTGTCACGTATGGACTACTATAATAGCTGGCCTGCCAACATTGGCATGAAATATAAATTATTAAGAACTACCACAGACCAGTAAATGAATAGACATGAAATAAATTGTATATATAGGAGAGGGGTTTGGAACATTAGTTGCGGAACAAGGGCATTCTACACACATTCTTGATCGAAATATATATCCGATAGTTTATGACACATTTATGCAACAGTAAACGTATTTACTCTTGGAAAATTAAATCTTTGTGTAAACAAGGTGTATATTTTACATTAATGCATATTATATTGTCAGCATTTAAATTTTCGTTACAATCAAGTCATATATTTTAGTTATTTGATTGCGTACGTGGTATCAAAATTATGACACCAAATTGAAAATATTGAAACCAAGAATTAGCGTTAATTCATGTCTATATATTTGACAGTCTGTGAGCACTACAGAATATATGTAATTTCAAAAATTTTCGAAAATGTAATCCTAAATATGGCGAAATTGGTTAACGCGTCCTTTCGGATAGGAAAAGGTCCATGTTTGAATCCCGGTAGCATTCAAACTTTTTTTTTTAAATATTTTTTTTTGTTTTATATCTTTCTAGTTGATTAATTTAATTTGTATCATATTTTGTTGTTTATTAACAGTGTGCCATGTAAACTGTACTCTATTAGAATTTCTGCCGTTAATTTCTTATACTCCACCCCATGTTGTCGCGAAGGTGACCTTTATCATATGGAATGCAACAATTATAATATGGAATTGTTATTACTAAAACTTGGCCATGTCCCAAATAATTCGACTTCATCGAACACCATTTTACATTATGAAGATTTTTTGCCATCCGAAATCGATAGGTCGATTGTGATAGGGCGATTAATTTCTCGCACGGTTACGTCAACTACCCATAGAAATTAATGAATGTAATTACGTTCGGCAATATAATTTGACAATTGCCTTTTACATTTATGAATACCATTGACGTAGAAGTTCAAATGTCATTTTTTCGCTTAATAAAACCTGTAAATATATTCAAATTTTATGATAAAAATGCTGCGTAGCGTTTTTTGAGCTGTTCTGCCATATATTTCAGAGCAGGGTCTGTCACCGCCGGCACAATAAAAATAGTTATCATATATTAAATTTTATTGAAATTAAATATTCATGAAAAGAACAGCAAAATTTTTGTATCACTCTTTTGGAGTTCATAACACGAAAGTAAAATACAAAATATCTATCTTTAGCCAGCTGTATTTTCGCTTTAAGTAGATAAGCGTAATTCGAAACTATGTTACACAAAAAACCCTTTTTTAGATTTTTTGCAGTTACAATTACAATTAGTTTATGTATTTGGGAAGTATGTTTGATAGAAACAGAAACAAAGAGAAAGATATCGAAAGGAGGGTGACTGCAGGGATTAAAGTGAACGGCGTTTTGAAAGGAATTATGGCTAATGAGAACTTGTTAACTGAGGCAAAACTAGCGGTTCACAATGGAGTCCTGGTACCGACACTGATGTATTGAAATGAGGCCAGGAGCTGACATAAGAGGAACAAAAGTAGACTGAATGCAGTGGAAATGAGATTACTTAGGCGTATATGTGGCAGATTCATTTATGACAGAGTAAAGAATGAAGATATAATAATGAAAGAATGTAAAGCTCACTTAAGTGGTTTGGTCATACAGAACAGATAAATGAGAAGAGAATGGTAAGACAGGTGAGTGACGCAAGTGTTGATGGCACCAGAAGTCCGCGGAAGACTTGGCACGACCAGATAAACCAGATACTGGAGGATGATCCTATTAAAAGCCTCGATAATCGTCGAGAATATATTAATGTGGATGAGGCGAGAATTGTGTGTCAGGACATACATGACTACGAAAAAATCAACGTAGTCATCACTGGAACTCACAATCGTAACCTTTTATGGCAGCTTTTTTTCACCAATTAAGTATATAGATGACAATATAAATTATCGTCAAATTTCATCAGCAGCAGACTGACTAATTTAAGTTATTCTATTTGTTGTACAAAATACAATGTAATACGAAAAAATTAACGTGCTCAATATCAATAATTTACCGTCTTTTACGCGAGTCTCAAGAGTAAAGTTTCATCTTTGTATGTGCACCCCATGTGCAAAATAATAAATTAGTAATTCACCCTTATACTTTCAAGTTGCGTGACATCTGCTAACACTACATTTACGCCTAATTTCAAATTTCGTTGTAAAGTTTTAAGGGATGTGGTAAAAAATAGGCCGTGACTAAACCGGCGCGCGGGATCTTAGCCGAACAACATCGCAGGGATGAAATTAAGACGTTAAACACAGTCGGGGGATTATTGCTATACATTCCAAACGTCATTTTATAGTTGTTGTTAATTGAGCGTAAAATGACTGGGTGAAATCTGCTAACACCCCTCGCAGCTCGCAGCCGACCGCCACCTTCCAGTTTGGATCAAGTCAGCTGTGACGGAAATTTTAACTAATTTCGTTTTAATCTTCTGCCAAAACCTTTGTGGGGATGATCAAGTTGTCAGACAGTGATAATATTATTAGACGTCAAATTGAAAACTGATTATTTTAACTTAAAACATTTATAAATACTAAATAAATGTATTGATTAGAAAGAAATGCATATAAATTCAATTTTATCGAAAAATATTGTTATTGCGCTACCGGGATTCGAACATGGATCTCTTAGAACCTGGATCTTTTCCAAACCGGGGGAAGTGCATTACCAACTATGCTACAACGACAGTACTTTTGCCGACAAATTTTCGAACCCATATGTTACACTTTTATTATTATTAGACCTATGTTCTGAATAATTACAATAAGAATGTGTTCTTAATAAAACAATTATCATCAGAAATATATAAATTCATTAGGCTAGATAAATATTGGCATAGTTTATAAATAACTGCTGTTTTACTATTGAAATTGGAGTTATTGTGTATGTACAGGGTGAATGTTATGTTCCAGGCCGATTTTGTTTGGCCGACATTTGTCAGTTCGCATTCAGTATACATAGAGAATAGTTGATTACAATTTATTATGGAACATTTAACGCCTCAACAACGTGTTGAAGTTATTAAAACAAACACATACAATAAGGCGACAATCAAAAAAGTTCAATAAACATCTGGACTCTCGTGTCCGCAAAGTCCGCGTATATAGCGTAATACCGGTTTATCGGGACAGCCGGTTATTTACAAGAAACAGAAACCAAATAAAGTAACTGATAGTAATTTACTTCGGTTATCTGGGACACCATTCCGTTTAATTGGGACAGTGAATTAAAAATTTAAATGAATATGTTAATAAATGCCCAACATCCGCACTGACCGCCTGCACGGATTCTGTACAATTGCAATTCTACAAAATCACAAGACAAGCTTCATACAATTGATGAATTCCTGCAGAATATATTTTTTATTGTTATAAACGTATTATGTACACTATTTTCATGATTGTTTGTTAAATTATTCTTTTAGCATTTATTTTTTCATATTTATATGTATACCTAATAATTGAATATTATTTTTCTGCAATTCAATATTTTTTCCAATAATTTAATAAAGTTCAAAAATATGTTCATATTATTTTTTAATTTTACCTTAAATTTCGCTTATTACAGCCAGCCGCTCATTTGGGACAAAATTTTTGTGCCCAATGTGTCCCAATTAAGCGGAATCGACTGTATTTTTTTAACGGAGTGTGATTTAGAATTCTCCTATTCATAATCGAAGAAAGTGCATTGAAGTGTTTCTGGTTGGGATTTTCAATACTCTACATACATTTACTATTTCTAATGAGATTTACCTAAAATCACATTTTTTAGAAGAATTCTTAGATGCATATTTCGATGATAACATCTGCAAAATGTTGTACATTTAGAATTGTAAAATTATTCTTAAAATATGACAAATCCAACTCCCGACAATAATCGAGACACAGCCCGCGGCAATAAATCATGAAACGTATTTTGTGTAACATTTATATTACGAAAAAGAAGTCAAAATTGAAACACCTCGTTCCGGTTCGCCTTCCAGGAATCGTGTTGCAATGAGAAAGGTCGAGCCGTGTGTAAATACATTAAAACTAAATACGGCCCATATATTAGCAGCATCAGGGCAGTCAGCAGCCAGGAGCGTCCCGGCAGCCAAAATGCAAATCTACAATATTTAATTAAATAAAACTTATCGGTTGGACTTCAAGGTCTATTGTGGATTTGTTAAAAAAATGTTATTGAAAATATTTACCAATTTAAATCATATAACCGTAGAAGGGGGGGACAGTGAAAAAGTCATATTTTCAAATTTATACAAAATATTAATAGTTGGTAGGTACCAGTGGCGTGCAGTAGGTATTGACTTAGGTTATGCAGTTTCCATGATATTATATAATACTATATGCAATATATAATATTATAATACTATATAACATACTATATGCTATATTGTACATAGGTTTATAAACTTTCGTTTTACCGACGTCTTTAGGCAAAATGAATCCATCATAAGAAAAATGCATTATCCTCCCAATCATGAAAATAACACGTTTAGTAAGGTAGTAAAGCTTTTGAATTAGTAAATAAGGAAGTAGATGCTTCGATCACCTCTAAGCCAAGTTCAAAACCTTTCAAATGTCCTTCTGTTAGGAAACAGCATAAGTAAGGACTTCGTACAATATGGATCAGCTGATCCACTTCTGAGTCTGCTGAGTAAAAATTTCAATTCAGTAGGTAGCAATTGTATGATTTGAATAGAACTATGATTGTGATTTATCATAAGGTTCTGTGGATGTGAGACTGATGCCCCTAATATCTTCCAGTCTCACACATGTTAGTGTATGTCGCAGTGTATATGGTGAGTTTATGTATGTTTTGTCTAGAGCAAGATATAGAAATGAAAGAGCACTTACAAAGGTTGACGTTTATTGATGGCTGAATTATATAGAGGTGGTTTACAGTTAAATGCGCGTATGAAAGTGGCTTGCTCGAGATGTCGCTGAAAGGCCAGCGAAGAAGCGGTCGCTGGATCCTAGGGTAGTGTCCGTCACGATGTATGGTAATAAGGTTAAATTATTATTGAATATGAAAAGTAGGTATCTATCTAGATTGGATACGTAGAGTTCGTAACCAAATTATATTAGGTGACATTAATATCAATATTGCCGAAAATGGTCATGGAACTCAAGTAGAAGAATATAAAACAAACTTAGTTATATACGGTTTCTTGTCATGCCATGGTTTCTCGTCATACGTATACAAGAATCGAAAAAAAAATTAAAATATGTTTAGACCATATATGGTGTAAATCAGACAATAATCTACATTTGAAACATACTAACACATACAAAGGTTTTCAACTACAACGATTAGAAAAAAATAATACCTGTTAATTTTCATATTTTGTATTATTATAGATGTATGTATATATATTTTTTAATTTTTTAATTGTTGTAAACAAATTCTTACATCTAGTATATATTGATCTTGTATTATATAAATGTTGATAGCCATCCCCATAGTTCAAGACGTTTCTTATTTGGGGATGCATAAATCTACTACTGTTTTTTTTATTGTCGAATGTAAAGGTGAGCCAACTTGGCTGACTGTTTTTAAAAATGTATAACTTTGGTGGAATTTATTTTTAATTATATATTTTATTGCACAAAATAAATAATTTATGAATGTTTATAATGGCTGCATACCCAGTGCAAGAGCGCGTTAAAATTATTGAATTTTATTATGTTTCGCGACAATCTATTTTCGGTGACCGGCTAATTAAAAAAAAATCAGAGTTTGCTTGGCCTCCCCGTTCCCCAGATTTGACGGCGCCTGATTTCTTTTTGTGGGGCTACTTAAAAGGCCGAGTTTACATGAACAAACCAGCAACAATTCAGAAGCTTAAACAAAATATTCGTGCAGAAATAACAAATTTGGAGACAGAAACGTTGCGTAATGTAATGCAAAATACTTCAGAAAGAGCAATTATTTGTCAACAAGAAAATGGAGTGTTATTTTCTATACATAGATTAAAAAAAGTTAACAAAGTACACTTTCATGTAATAATATTTTTTTTAATAAATATTAAAATTACAAAAGTTATATGCATTTTACAACAGTCAGTCCACTTTGGCCCACTCTGTGTAAATAAACTGTATTGTTTTTTTTATTGTCGAATATATAAATAAATAAAAAATAAATGGATCGTCCAGAAACCGACATTTTTTCACATACATTCAAGATTATGTAATTATTTTATTCGAAATATGTGTTTTCGTTAATAAATATGTGATTAATAATGATGTGAGAATTGTTTTCATATTGAAATTATTTTTAACTGCACATCTAGTGCTTGCGGGTGTGCAGAATGGGTGTGAAGGAATGGGCTATTTATTTGTATCCCGACAGTGTTATTGAAACAGTGACAAAACTTTAACAATGCTGTACACAATGATATCATCCAGAGCCTTTCTGGGTACAAGGAGAACAAATAACGCATCCCACGCTGGGTCCAAATGATCGCTGGAGACGGTAATAGCAGGATGCTAATATTAAAGATGAACAACTTGTGATGGATCCGACGATATAGCGTATCGCTTTAACAATCCCAAAAAGCAAACAAGAGCATAGTTTGCGCCCAGGTAGCTTGGACAGCCGCGGCAACCGGACTGAACTGAACAAGTTTTAAAAAATATATTTTGTTTAAAAACACTCTTCATTGATACATCAACATGTTTCGATATCTATGGTATCTTCTTCAGGAAACAGTGTATACCATCATAAAGTCAATCAGAAGCGTCGCTATCCAATATTCTAACAACACAACAGCACGAAAAAAACTGGCTACTTAAACACAGACGGCAGTCTAACAAAGTAGCCAGGACAATGCTGCGTATATCAGAGGTGGAGTCTACTCCATCCCACACAATAAACTACGAGTATATAATTGTATCTTATGTTTATCATGTTATATTATAATATATTCACATTTGTTACAAGAAAAACATGTATGCCAATAAAGTCTAATAAATAATCTACTAAAACTAAAAATATAAGCATAGATAAAAACAAACTGTAAAAGTATAAGTGGTGAGTATAAATACTTGTTTTAAAAAGTGTGTTTTATTATTATTTATATAATATTGTCAATGTTTCTCTTAAGTATGTGGGTGTGCGCGCGCACACTATTTGTCGTTATAGCATACACAAAAAAATACAGCGCGCACACAATTTTAACAAGATTTCTGAAATGATTTAATGTATTAATATCAAAAAAAAAAAAAAGGTAACATATAGGTTCGAAAATTTGTCGCTAAAAATATCGTCGCTGTAGCATAGTTGGATAATATACAGGTTCAAATCCCGGTGGCGCAACAATAATATTTTTTGATAAAATTGATTTTATATGTATATCTTTCTAATTAATATATTTAAAATATCACAGACCTGTGTTCTGAATAATTACAACTTCACAATAAGAATGTGTTCTTCTAACACACGTTTATGTTCATGTATAAAAAATAAACACACTTTTTAGTAACTAAATAGACAGTGAATATGAAAACCATAATTTTTTTATTTTTAATTGATAAATTTTGATGAAACAAGTCAACAAAATCGCTGTAATCATTACCCAGCTTATTTAGTTGGATAACGGTGAGTAAAAGTAATTATTTGTTCTGACAATTTTTTTCCTCATAACATTATACAAGCATTTTCTCCCCAGATTTCATATGGCCTAGTTTGCTGGGCCACATTAACATGAAGAGTAACCACGAACTCAAAAAAAAATCAATAAAAAAATTAATTTACCACTCTAAAACCTTTATTTTTTATCTTTCCGTAAAATATCACATTGTTTTTCTGTGTCACGTGGCTTTATGAGGTCATCGATATGAATCAGATGTAGCCAAAATAAATATCTTTAGTAATATAAAATATGTCAAGTTTTTACCCGACAGAGGTCAGCGGGGCCCGAGGCCCGAAGCCCGAAGCCGCCAAGGGACCCCCGCGCTATCGTATTACGGCCAGTGTTTGAAATTTCCGCGAAAGTTGACGTAATGTCAAAATATTCTCAGGGAGCCTTGCCCACACACATGGCTAACCAATTACGCCCATGGACGGCTATTTTGACCCGCCACTGCATTAAAAAAAAATTAAAAACTTTTTATTGAACATTTGTTTCGTTTAATTTATTTATAATATGATCAAGAAATATCAAATAATAGCTTTGAATGATAAATTGTATGTTTTTTTTGACGAGACAAATTTGTCGAAATTATATTTCAGGCACAGATGAGAGTACAATCTATTTTACGAGTTTTAAAAATGAATCGATAAATATGTGTTATGTTAGTAAAATTATGTTATATTATATTTATATCTTATGTCTAATAAAATTATGTATAATTATTATTATTCATACATAAATCATAATACTAATTTATTTGTGTAGAAAAATATAATTAAAACGCTTAAGTAACTATTTTACATTATTTAAGTAATAGCGGTATTTTGTGCAATGATTAACATGAAGTAGGTACTATGGATTTCTACTCCATATTCAAAAATAATAAACCAATCAGATGACATGAAAGGCTAATTTATAATGTAATATCATCCTTAATTATATTACTCTAAAAACATCTCGTACGCGTATGGTTTTTAAATACAATATTATCGACACATTTTGCACCAGATTTTCCCTCTAGGGACGCAGAGTCAAATTTTAACACTTACGAGTATTTTAAATTTTTATTTTCACTGTATATATTTATTTAGTAATTGCGATGGTATCCAGCAAATATACAAAATTGAATGTAGTCAAAATAGAAACAGCTTTATTTATGTATTGCCAGTGTACTGCAGTTAGTCAAAGGCTGGGGAAGGAATTGAAAAATAGGTTTTGCAGAAACGCGAGCATTGGGCGCGCAGCCATCACCATCAGTTATGAAGCCACCACTATCTAGTTTTATGTAATATAATAAAATAATATAAATGTACATATTCAATTTATTTATTTTGATTCGTATCAATATCGAATATTGTCGAACACCAGTACCAGGTTAAGTATTTTATTTAAGTGTGTGTTCAAAAATATCGGAATTTTAATTAGATAGATTAAGTAACACTTAAGGATAATAAAGGGAACCTTTTGTGGTTTACGAGACATAAATTATCACTCGAATTTATTAACAATTTCCTGTTTAAATTTGTATTGCGGTTTTAGATTCCGATACATGTAGATTTCTACCGAAGCGAAAAACAAGAACTCGATACCATTAAGTATTACATTTCTTGGTATCCGATCATTTATTAAAATAAAGCTCACTGTATACCAGAAAACTGAATTTAATGTTAAAGAGAAATCAAAGATGCTACGAAAAATATTAATAAACATATTAAAGACAATACTTTTTTGGCTGTGTAGTTGCATTTGCAGAACATAGCTCTGTGGTATCACGGTAGCAACTAAATATCTTTTCGATAGACAGTTTTTTTTCTGATTAATTCATTTAGTTTGTATCAATAAATATATTACTTACTTTTCAAGTCGTTTCACGTAGCAGGTAGAGAGGACAGACAACCATACTCATATATCCTGACTTACAACACTTCCATGCATACTCGACGATTGTTGAGGCAAGGATCATCATTTGTATTTTTACCTGGTCATGCCAAGTCTTTCTCTATTTCTAATAACATCAACAAGCAACTAACGTGTAGCGTATGATGTAGACATGTCATTGAAAAAGCGCATTATATTATATAAAATATATAAATTTTGATTTGACTGTCAAAGGAATAATTCTACTTACTATTTATTAGTATAGTTGAGAATATTTTTTTTGTTCTCATTCATAATTTCGAGTCTTTGAGAAATATTTTAAAAAAATAATAGCTTTTGTGATCATTAGATTATAAACGTGAATGATCAGATACTACGTATTCTCGGTATATATTATTTTATGGAATGGATGAATGGACACTTACCGGATGGATGAGGCGACTTGAAGCATTTAAGATGTGGACCCACAGAAGAATTCTTAAAATAAGCTGGATGGACAGAGTAACGAATGAAGAAATATGTTCTTCAATATTATCAAAATTACTTTGTGTAAATAATTAGACAAAATATTTTATTTAAACCATTATTTATTGCTAACTCAAGATGTTTCGATACCTATGGTATCTTCTTCAAGAAACAATGTTTACTGAAATTAAAAATACAAGCATACATAAAAACAAAACTATAAAGTGGTGAATAAAACAAATTTAAAAGGTGATTATTTGCAAAGACGATTTGGTTATTTATAATATTTAGCTTGCTATTAACACTTTTTCTTATTTCTAAAATTTCAAATTTTTCTAACTTTAAGCCCCTACTATTTGTATACATATTTTATAACCCTTGTTAATATCAAAAGAATGGTTTGTTTCCATTTGTTATTAATAATTAATATTAATCAAATCCTCTTTACAAATAGTCACTTTTTTAATTTGTTTTCATATTAATTCTTACTTATTCACCACTTTATAGGATTGTTTTTATGTATGCTTGTATTTTTAATTTCAGTATACATTGTTTCCTGAAGAAGATACCATAGGTATCGTAACATGTTGAATTATCAATAAATAGTGGTTAAAACAAAGTATTTTGTCTAATTATTTATGAAAAAATATGTATTTATAATAAAACAAATTCGTAAATTTCAACATCTTGAATATGTAATGAGTCATCCAGTATTAGATCTTGCATCTCATAATGTAGAAAAAGATTGATGGAGCCTGGAAGAAGGAGAACGTTGTGGCTGAAGAAGTTGAAACGATGTTTGGATAGTTTACTGTAGAGCTATCCGGGCGACGGTAAATAAAATAATATTAGCCAACGTCCGTTGAACGAATAAAATATGAGAAGAAAAAATGTGATATGATGATAATAAATAAAAAAATTAAATGTGTATGTAGTGTATTAATGACAATTTATTTTATTTAAATAACTACGTGGGAGCATAAATACAATATATAACTGTTAAAAAAACTTCATCTCAGTCTTCAATAACAGGCAGATGGTGAAATATATTTAAGAGCCCGTTATCCTAATTCGATTTACCCACGAGTCTGAAAATCGTCGAGGGTCCAGAATGAGTGCGTCAAAAAAATCCTTAAAGACAGCCGCATTAAAGGATTAGTGCTTTTGAGACACGGTTGTGTTATTGGACTTCGCTGGAGGTCCGTATACCTATGGAACACATGTTTCTTGGCACTTAGTCATTTTTTTTTTTGCTGCAATCGATACCAGGGATCGATTTTAAACACCTGTCAAAAGCGGCGAGCTAAATACTCGCACACTTGGCTATTTTTTTTCTAAATCTTGAGTGTTTCGAAAATGTATCGCAGTTTAAAAAAATTGTTATCATCTTTCACAGTCTGCATAAGTAGGTACCTACTCACCATACTAACAAAAAATAAAGGGCGTCCAGCGGAAAATTTTCAAGTTTAATATTAAATTTTTAAAAAAACTACAATGTTATTCTCATATTTTATTTATACAAAATGGAGTATTATAAACAATATCGTCTAAATGTTTTCTCCATTTCTCTCAAGACACTCTTGTAATCGGACTTTTAAATTTGCGAAAACGCGAGAGCAAAGTGTTGGTTCAATGGCGGCAACTTCACGGCCGATATTGTCCTCAATCAAATTCGACTCGACTCGTGATGCATGCCCCTCACAGCTGACTCCGGGGTCTTTCTAACCAAACGCAACAATTATAAAAGTCAACAGTCATTTGATGCATTATGTATCCGTCCAAAACTAAAATCTTAATCTGAGTGCGTGCGAACACGCCAACTTTCGGAAGATGACATGTTTTCGCAATTTCGACATTTGTTTAATTTTCTGATAAATATATTAAAATTTTTACTGCTCTGGTTAATGGAGAGTCTATTGTTGTCAAATAATTCATATTTACATTTTTTTACAACACTAATAAAGTATAAATACAAAATTTATTCGTATGGTCTTAAAACTCCTCTGATTAAAGAGACCTTAGACATCTGCTTACATAAGGCTGTTATATTCTCCTACTCGCAAGCAGCTCTAGAATCTCTCTCTGCTAATATGAAAGTTTGTCTAGACAATGAGATAATCTATTCCATCAGAAGATGTCTATTTAATTTGGACAGCAACAATAAACAGGGGTAATTCGTTTGGATTCCTCCACATTCATAGAAATGAATGTTCTGAATGAATGAATGATTCCATATCCCGATGTATAACAGACTTAATATGGTAAAAAACGTACAAATTCTATCTGGACTGCACAATGGATGGATCCAAATAATCATAAGGGTAATCGACTTAAAATAATTTAAAGATCTATTCCTCGCACTCCCTGGTTCTTCCAAAAGGAAAGTCTTCAAGGGAACAATATCAAATATCTCGAAAATGAGAATTGGTCATTGCCAGGTAGCCTCACATTTATTCAGATTGAACTTAATAGATTCCCCAATGTGTGAGTATGGTGCCGAGGTGGAGACCTTTGACCATATCTTTTTTGCCTTTCCATTGCGAATCATAGATATTTTTTACGGTAATCTCGTTAATGATAATTTTCAACACCCAGATAACTTGTGTCATCTTCTTTCCCTTAACTCGCCACATTTAATTTATATAATGACATTGACTTGTAATATAATATTTCCTATTCTATAATATTATTGTAATTTTTAAAATAAAGTTTTAACTTGATTAATGGCACAAATCACTCCTGAAGGGTGGATTGCCTATTTAAAAGAAGAAGACAAAAACTCCCCCGTTTCGATATCGTTGGTCTCGATACGCTTCAAATTTCACTAATTATATTTCTTTAGACATTGTATATGTTCTGATTTTCAAAACATGAATATGTGCATTCCATTTTTGTGTAGATAAACCAAAAATAAAAGCGGACCAAAATGAATTGCGACGCAATCGATAACACATATTTTACAGTGGTATACACAAAATACAGATCGTGTATTATTACCTCGGTTTTACGATCTTTATGGTCTGATGAAATTTCGGAGGCTAGCCAGCCAGATATTTGGAAATTCACAGAAGACTACGCAGGTAAGTGGTATTATTTGTATAATCTGGAAGGGCATACTCAAGCTAAACCAATAAAAAAAAACAGGACCCAGCTATCGAAGGGTATTAACGGTGACAATATTTAAGATATTTTCTTATTTTATTTCCATTCTCAAATGAAACTGTTTGATAGATCATAAGCTAATTTCAAAATACATGTATCGATTTTTTTTGTTGAGTCGGTAAGACAACAATGTTATAAACCCACAAAATATTTCAAGTTTCCGCGGCAAGCCTCAAGAAATTGTATTTATATACGTCTGTGCCTGCAATATTATATCGACAAATTTGTTTCATCATAAATGCACATGTTTTACGTCACAATTTTCCATTCAAGTGTGTTTCTTTATTTTGAACACTATATTTAAAACACTATACGTATTGAACACAGTACGTCAGAATTAGACATTCATGTGTATTTATTTACTTTGAACACAGTTTTTTGACTTTGACTGAATTTAATGTAACAATTAATCGAAAAAATATTTTTGTTGCTACCGGGATTTGAACCTATCCGGGGAAATGCATTAACCGATTATGCTACACCAACATAGTAAGTTGACGACAAATTTTTGAACTTATATGTTGCACTTTCAAGTTGACACATCTGTCGTTTCATTATTTGAAAGCCATCTTTTTATATTTATAATAAAATATTTTTACGACAGCAAGAATGTGTTCTCCTTTTTTTTTAAATAACACATTTAGTCTAATTTTTACCTTGTTTTGTATGCTACTACTATACCGGAAAAGCTCTATCTGCTTTAATATAGCAAAATATTAGTATAGCAGGCGGGGCACCGAATTACATATTCTACTTTGCTGCAATGTTTTATCCTTATTTTCATAACAACACTGTAGTATGATTCTAAATAAATTATTATTTTTATAATTATTTCATATTTTACGTCACAATTTGACATTAATGAGTATTTTAGGAAATTGTACTTATATCTGTGCCTGCAATATTATCTCATTAAAATTCATCATAAAATACACGTTTTACGTTAGAATTTGCCGTTCATAGATATTATGTTATGAAGACTTGTTGGGTACAAGCATAGATGCCAGAAAAATTACAGGACAGGAAGGAGTTTGGCACTCACAACCATCCGGATTCTGCTGGCATCTCCAAAGATGTGGACTGCATATTAAAACTCACTATTTTATCAATGGTTCCGAAACAGTATAGTAGCGAAGTCTCGAATTAGGATAATATTATAAACTGTACCGTACGCGTATAATCGTACTGGCTCAAGGTCGCCAATCGACTGTTCGGCGACAAAGCTGGGTGGGGGGAAGGGGGAGGGAAGACACAGTGCATTACTTTCGTTCAATAATTAATATTTACACACAAAATAAATATATGTCCCAAACAACATTAATTGAATAATTTTTATTTCTCGATGAGCTTGTAAATGAAAGTGTCGCAGTGCACTGGGAGCACTGCACGGGCGCAGGTTAGAGGTACCATTGATCTCAAGTCACCATGGTTTCACGAAGCTGAAATTGAAATCTCAGCCATCAGCACAAGAGTGCTATCAATAATACCATAAATCAAGAGTGTGTCTGTAATATTCGATGGACGCAAATAATATTCAGTGATATTTCACGGCAGTATCGGCCCCCGAGCATGCCAGGTTAATGGCTCAAAATTTCGACTCATAAATTTCATTATTGTATAATTTCAAGATCTCGGGGCAACAATGCGGTGTGTCACATTTTTTTGGAGATTATAATAATCGCCGACTTATTAATGATTCCGGATCTCATGTTTACACGACTAAATATAGCACAGATCTCGAGATATTCGGGTCCTCGTAATGTTAGGCTCCGATTCTGATATTTATTACGTTTGCATAAAGGTTGTGTAGCTATTATATATCCATTCGTTTGGTATAACATTATTTCTACTTTCACCAACACGTTAAATCATAGTAGAAAACAATCTCTATTCTTTAAGAAGAATACATTTTTTATCAGGAGAACACATTCTAATTGTGAAGTTGTAATTATTCAGAATAGATCTGTGAAATTTTAAATATGAATTAAATATATTAATTAGAAATATATACATGTAAAATCAATTTTATCGAAAAATATTGTTGTTGCGCCACCGGGATTCGAACCTGGATCTC
Organism: Eubasilissa splendida; assembly: GCA_031772225.1. Lineage (NCBI taxonomy): Eukaryota > Metazoa > Arthropoda > Insecta > Trichoptera > Phryganeidae > Eubasilissa > Eubasilissa splendida. The sequence goes on along the minus strand of CM062866.1, from coordinate 10,589,305 downwards.
TTTCCTAACCGGGGAAGGTGCATTAACCAACTATGCTGCAGCGACGATATTTTTAGAGACAAATTTTCGAACCTATATGTTACCTTTTTTGATATTAATACATTTCATCGTTCCATAAAGTTGTATCAATGTGTCTAAAATTTAATAAAAATTAATTGATAATTCTGGTGTCTGCTATCAGATTACTCAAAGGTATTTGAGATTCCGTAAAAATAAGGTAGATGGGTCTTTCAAATAATGGAACGATTAAATGTATTAATATCAAAAAAGGTGTATTGTATTAGTACTACAGCCGGTGAATTTGGAACACTCGGACTAGTCCGCACTTTTCAGTGTGTTCAGCGACATCTGAGCGTTCCCTAGCAGTGGCGTAACTGGGCGACTACATTTGTTATCGTCGGAACGTACTTGTGCGTAACAGTGAATAAGATTAAAAAAGGATCACTTAGGTGATTTGGTCATATGAAACGGATGAATGGTAAGAAAGATATATGACGCAAGTGTTGATGGCTCCAGAAGTAGAGGACGTTTGCGGAAGACTTGGCACGACCAGGTAAACTAGATACTGAAGGATGGTCCTGTTAGAAGCCTCAATATTCGTCGAGCTTGTATGAGAAGATGTATGAATGTGGATGGGGCGAGAATTGTGTGTCAGTACGGAAGAGTGTGGCGCTTTATCCTCTCTTCCTATCCCCGCAGAGAAACAGCGTGATGGTAAGTATGTAAGTATTTAGTATATTTACAGAGATATTCACACAATTAGAGACATTGTTAATTCATTCAATTTTCACAAACACATGGAATTACAATAAAAAAACCTTCTTAATCTCTTTTAAGCGTTCCTTATATCTGATTTTCTTTGACTTGATCTATAAGATTTCCTCAAATATCTTCCATTTTGCATTAGGGAAGTCTATTTAAATCTCATTTATGATTTCTCCTTTTTACCTTATTTTTAATCCACTCTGATCTTTCTACCATATCTTTACTATGCTTTTTATACTGTTTCTCATGTCTACTAATATGCTCCTACTTTTAATGTTCTTTATACTCTGTTTCTTTCTTATTACATGACTTTAAAGTGTATCAAAAACTTTACTTTGTTCCATTTACTTATTGTCTACGTGTCTTCTTTTTGATTTTTCTGTTTTTTACTATTTAATTTGTTTAAATTAGTCCTACCTTACTTCCTACTTGTGCACACAAATAGTAAAAACAATTATATATAGCTAATTGAACCTAATGACTACCTATCTCAGAACAGGTACTTTATATGTACCTAGCGAGATAGAAAGTGGCTAACAGGTTTGCATTTAGATAAAATGTAATATTTAATATTTTTTGTATTTGCTAGTGTATTAATTACTTTAAAAATATTTATATTAATGCAAGCTTCAAAAGTAAGTTATTTTACAAATAAATGTCAATTTATCAGCGCTGAAATTTATTAATCAATCAATTTTAGAACACTATTTTAATGACATCACTCATTGTTGCACTCAGCTCTTGATTGTTCTCTCATTGAGCCGTGGTTACATTTACGACATGTAAAATACACTCACGAAATTATTTTTCTACGAAATACCAATTGGATCAAATGATGACTTAATTGAAAGCATTATTTACATTATTACAAGCATAAATTTGGACAGCCCTGAAATTTGGGGCTAATTTTCCAGATAGTACATACGCACATAAATAGCTCAAATGCGTTTTTAATTTACAATTTTTTCAAAACAAAATAAATATTAATATTTGAGAAATAACAGCCTTATAATAATATGATGTAAGTTGATAGATTAAATATTTTAAGTGAACAATTTTAAGTGATAAGTATCCTTGTTATAGAGGACAAAATAAAAATCCGCCACAACTATCAAACTTGGAGCAAAATTTATGAGAATGTTATTTAAAAAGGTCTAAAATAGGAATACTACAAAGACATGCATCGTACGTTGCTTAAAAAAAGGGATCCTAAAATTTATTTATTTCCATTTTACATTAGTAGTACATTTTCAATATAAATAGAAAAATGACAACGAAATTCAACTTGTTATCAAGCCGATGCATCCGCGATATTGGCGAGTTAACAGCATAATTATTTCTATGTGTACCTACAGAGAACACTTCATGTTGTCTCGTTTGAGTTGGTACTTTATACGAAACCATTTGCATTAATTCATAGCAATAAAATGCAATAAAAGTATTCGATAACGATGTATAAATAAATAATCATATCTAATTAATATTTTGTCGATGTTTGGTGTATCATAGGAGATTGGTAAATGGTCAAGTCCAAAATGATTGAAAAGAAATTCAGTGCCGCCACAGTCATCATAACCGCCGACGACCCCTGAACGTACCGTAAATCATTTCTCACACAAAAAAAAACACGCCCGGTACCGATGTCAACATGTGCCAATAACATGCGCCCGCAACCATCTATAAAACCCGCTCGTGAGCTTCTCCCTGCTCGCCCTCGTCTTCCAGATCACAAGCTCCGAGAACCGCCTCTTTTAAGCCTAATTTTATTGTACCGTCTAATTTCATCACCAATTCTGTATAACTGTGCTGAATAAACTTCTGCCAACTTTGAGTAGTCTTTCTCGTCTCAAATTTGTTCTTGTCTGGCAACACACACACTCCGCGATCATAATCAAACGAACGTGTAAATAAATGGATGATTATTGGGGCACTCACATACATACACGATATATCCTTCTGATTCATAAATATCAGCATCGATGTCGGTCCCTCATGACTATGCTCTTCCACTTTTCTCGGAACCCTACAGATCTTAGGGATGTCACCAGAGAAGTGCCTGTTATATTTTTCACTTGGTCGATCCAACGCGTATGGGTGATATTCCTCTTCCTCTTCGTCCTTCGTCCTTCGACGTGACCCACCACAACAAGCTTCTCCAAGCTATTTTCGCTTCTCGCAAGATGACCAAAAATTGAAGGATTCATCGCAGGCAAATGGTTGAGACTCTTTAATTTTTAGTTCCTGCAGAATGGAGACATTCGTGCGTCTCGCCCTACACGGTATGCGTAATATATGTCTCCAGAACCAAACAAGAGGAAAAGTTAGACTGAGACTGCCATTCAGGAAGAAGGCTAAATCTCAAAAATCGATGATGTATAGTGCGATGAAGATTTTTAATGAAATGCCAGAAAATATAAGAAAAGAGGAGAAACTAAATAGATTCAAAATTAAACTAAGAAAATATATAAAAGTTAAGTTGTAGTAAAAGAAACGATTTTGATCATGTTTATATTGACCATATATAAAAATTCTTATGTATGCACTAAAGTGCATACATAAGTATGAATTAATAATAAATAAACACTCCTCTTTCATAACCGCATCCCTTTAACCCCATAGTACTATATTTGATACATTTTGGTGTTTAGCTACATTCGCTTACAGTCGCTTTCAATAACTTTGCATTCGCGGTAAATAGTCGGTTTTTGTTAACTGCGGTAATAACGCGCTCAAAATCTGATAGCATTTCTAAAAGGCATGCTCTTTGCCGCACAGATAACATCTACCCTTCCATCGGCAATAACATACCTGCATTAATGGCTAATCCACCCTTATTCCATGGTAGTGCTGGTGATTGTACACCCTGCTAATCGTATGGTACGCCCGTTTAAAATAATATCAAGAGGGGACTATTGAGTAACTTAAGGCAAAACTTTTGATATCTCTTTCTTACCCTGAAGTACATTTCTGAAATCATTAAACTTCGTATCTAACGCTTTTTTGAACGTAAATTTGAAAAAAAACTGATATATATTGAGGTGAAGTACCAATTTCTTTTGTCAGTATTTATGTTTATCCCAACTCAGTTTCTGGCGATCCACCGGTCATCTTAAAAATCACATTGGATCATTTTTATAGCACCATTTTCGTGTAAAATTTCACCTCAAAAGCTCACTGAATCCTTCTGAAATATTCAAGTCACGTCAACTGGGATATTTCTAGATATATTCACATAACAATGCAACCTGCTATTTATAATATGCAATAATTCTCCGTGAAATATATGACCTGGTGAGAGATAATAATTAGTCAGCTCTAATACAACTATAAGTTTATAAAAACATCTTACTATCTCGAAAATTAAAAATAACATATAGGTATATATGTATATTGTAGATTAATTCTTTAGAGATATTTATATATTATATTTAAAATAAACAAGTGAATGCAAATGTACAGTTCATTTGAAAGAATGAAAATTTATTTTTAAAATTTTATTTGTTCTAAAAGCTTGTGTAGTATTGTTTTTGTGTAGGTATGTATTATTTATTTATATCAAATTTTTAGATAGATAAGGTATAGGCACCTACCTACCTACCTACCTACCGGGACGTGAAAGGAAACATTTTAATTTTCAAACATGTAAATTTCTAAAAATTGTCAAAACGTAAGTTAAACTTAAATTAAATATGTAGTCACCATGGTAACGAACATAACTGATGTATTTATTTAATTAATCTAATGCTAAATTTGACAGGGAGAGGAAAGATTTTTTTTTATATTATTTTTTATATTTTTACTTATTAATTAAAACTAGACCCACCAAACGTCATGCTAGACGTTTGTCTGCAGATACATTTATATCCATTTTATTACATTTAATATAATCAAAACATAACTAATCAGTCACAGTTTAAACAATTAATTTCATGCTTACAGGTAAGACAGGTTTTTTATCATTTCTTCCAAATTGAGAGAAAGCATACTCTTTTGTAAAAACCCAAGTGATTTATTTTTTAGTATAGGAACAACAAGTTTTAATGTCCTCGATCCAAACTTATTGGTGATTTTGGGAATTGTTAAATTCAGATTAGCTGCACCTCTTGTATTTTTTCCGTATGAAGCGACCGAATTTAGAGCATCATTGCTATAATTGTATTTTATTAAAAGAAACAGGGACAGCTAGTGTACAAGAAGAACGCTTACTGAAGAGTATAACAGTTTTAGATTATGCCTCAATTTAAATGCTTCCAGGTCACAATTTTTTTCACTATGGCTGTTTGAAGATATTTAAAATAATCGCATATTTATTTCATTTTTTAATTAAACCCATCGACTGTGTTATCGATGATCAATCTAGCGCTTTAAAAGTAGTGGAATTCTAATGCAAAACCAAATTCTAAATCAAATTTGAATCTTAAACCACTAAATAAACTAATCCAATAAACAAAAATTAATTCCAATTTTAGATTCAAACATTCCACGAGGCGAATACTAACAAAATAAATAATTTAATTTCGTTTTTTAGGTCACGTCTTTATGACCGCTATTTCAATACGCCATAACCTTCAAATGATCATTGTATAGCAATACTTAAGTGTTTTAGATTTATTTACCTTTTGATCCATAGATATTATTTAATTAAGGGATAATTTTAACATACGATACAATGGTTAGAAAATATATTACTATTACCTCAATGATGTTCCGATTATTATATCATTTTGAATATTGTTTTCTAAGAAATAATTATTCGTTTATTGTTGTTTGACAGTTAGAAATTTGCTATATTTATTTATTGAGTTAGGTATATAATTTGAATTATTTTACTTCTTTTAAAATGGGTTTGAAAAAATAAGAATTACCTACATGTATTTTTTGCATTAATTTTAACTTAGGCATTATGTATCTGTGGAGAGAGACTTCACTGCCCGGCGTTACTGAACGCACCCTATAGATACTGGTGCGTGAAACAAAACTCTTAGCAGCCGTAAACACATCCAGTATCGACGCCAGATAGCAATACTAACGCGGCCGGCAACCCTCTGGAAGGTCTTCTCACCGCCGCCTTCCCAACAACAGATACTCGAATCAACCCTTTATTGTACAGTTAAATTTTTCTATATCTGTAGTTAAAAATAAATCAAATGACAACTGAAAGTAGTTTAAAAGTATTTGAGATTCAACGCAATGTAAAGTAGGTAGCTTTTAAAAATGGAATAATAGATTTATCAATTAGAAAGATTACAGAATATAAGTTAAAAATTTGTTGAAAACGTATTCGATTGTTATAAAAAAAATTTGAACGCGCTTTCCCGGATAGGGAGAAGTCCACGTTCGATTCCTGGTAGTAACTAAATATTTTTTCGTAAATAAATATTATATATATTATATCATTTAATTTGTATACTGCTTATATATATATATATAAACATACACGTACAGAAATAAATAAAAGATACTAAAAATATGAATTTATTAAATGATGAAGTATGTATCGTTTGACTAATCAATTAATTGAATAACATGACAGATTTATTTGTTGAATAAGTGCATTTTGAATGATTTATTTCAATGACTTCCAGAGTCAGATTGTCAAATTGCAATCCATTTTTCACAGCGTCTGTGAATTCCAAGGGTTGTTTTAACGGATTTAGTGTTATTCCTCCCTCCAGCGCGCGGACAACGGCCGGGACAGGAGGGTAGCGTCGTGTTTGAGGGGTGCAAATAATGATTTTATTACACGGTATATTTTATTGGACGGTGGCGTGCCCGCACACCATTACCCCCATCCAAAATAGATACAGCTATTTATTTTAGGGGATGTTTTCGCCGGGGGGTGGGCGAGAGGAAGCTCACAATGATTCGACAGTTAAAATCGTATTAGCGCTTCAATGGGGAGAGTGGATGATTGCAGCGGGATAAATGGAATTGTAACACGTCATTTTATAAGGCCACGAATTTTGACCTAAGGGTAACTACAATTCGAATTCAAATAATGTTTTCATTTTAAATAATATATCAAATTATTATTCATATAATTAAATTACTACAAATTATTTACGAACATAAATTTATCTTTTTATATTAGGAGAACACATTCTTATTGTGAAGTTGTAATTATTCAGAACAGACGGTCTGTGATATTTTAAATGTGAATTAAATATAATAATTAGAAAGATATACACATAAAATGAATTTTATCGAAAAATATTGCTGTTGCGCCACCGGGATTCGAACCTGGACCTCTTTCCTAACCGGGGAAGGTGCATTATCCAACTATGCTACAGCGACAATATTTTTAGCGACAAATTTTCGAACCTTTATGTTACCTTTCTGATATTAATACATTTAATCATTTCATTATTTGAATGATCCATCTACCTTATTTTTACGGAATCTCAAATATCTTTGAGTAATCTGATAGTAGACGCCAAAGTTATCAATTCATTTTTATTAAATTTTAGACACATTGATATAACTTTATTATTAGGAGAACACATTCTTATTGTGGAGTTGTAATTATTCAGAACATATATGTTCAAAAATTTGTCGCTAAAAATATCGTCGCTGTAGCATAGTTGTATAATACACCTTCCCCGGTTTGGAAAGAGATCCAGGTTCGAATCCCGGTGGCGCAACAACAATATTTTTCGATAAAATTGATTTTATATGTATATCTTTCTAATTAATATATTTAAAATCTTTTTATATATTATATATAGAATATTAGTTCTAAATTTGTAAAAATACTTAGTTGATGTGCCGAACTGAATAAAATCTTTTTTCAGTAAATAGATATTTTTATATATCTTTCAAATTATTAATTAAATTATGTGTAAAGTTTAGGCAAAAAATAACGAAAGTAAACAGAATTCAGTGGAAATGCAGTCGCTCTATAAATGATAGACACTGTTTACGATAGAATATTGTGAATAATTAACAAATGACGTGCTTGTGGTCTAGTGGTTACGATACTCGCCTAGTGATCTAGTGGTTGGGGGTTCGAGCCTCGTTCAATTTGTCGCTGCAATTGTTTAGGCATATAGAACGTATGAGAGAAAATAGAATTTGTTATGTGACACGAGTGTTGAAGATTCATGGTAAAGTTTTTTTTTTTTTAAGTATGTGTAACTCAAATCCGTTTTTTAAATACGCGTCACATCAATATTTTTACTAATGAGCCTAGGCTGTTGTCGAGGTTCGAACCCTCGACCTCATCACTAGACGATCGTCTCTCTGTTGGAATTGACTTCAACAATCTACTGAAAATCAAGGCTATGTACTATCATCAATGTTTTGAAGTGGTGGTAGCTAACGTCCGTTGAATGGATAGGGCACAAAACGAAGTAAAATAAGAAAAAATATATAATTCTGCCAAATTTTGGTAAATCAAATTTAATTTATTTTTATTCAAAAAACATATTCGTTCAATTGCCTAAAATAAATGTTATGAATTAATTACATTTTAATACCATTTCACTTATATATAGTGAGGTTCAAATTCATAATTTTATTGTAAATTGCACATAAATTTTTGCTAACCTCAGAAATATTCAAAATTCCTAAAATGCTGAAACAATTTAAGATAACTCACTCTTTATACAAGGAATACATAAGATTTTTAACAGTATTAAACTATCTTATGAGAGTACCAGTTGCAAAATCAGCTATCTTAATATTTAATTCTAATCTTTAATGCAGTTATTTTCTCATACAGCTTTTAGACATTGTCTCAATGTATTAATCATCAAACTTAGCTCTTTTTGATGTAAATTGGTCATTCAAGTCAATAAATTGGATTCAGTTACTTTTGCTCACCACCATTTATATTAAGATTCGACCAATGGCCTTCTGCGCTGCTCTGATATACAAATGGGCGCCAATATAGGAACTAGCTTATTTTTGAAAGAAGGTGTTGCATTTATTTTGTATTTTAATCTGCATTATAGGGAACTGCGTGAATAAACTAATTGTTCTTCAAGCTCTTATCAATTTTAAATATGCAACCAGTATCCTCTTACATAAAATATATCCACATCATTTTTTCGCAAAAGTAATGCAGCAGCAGAATTTCTTTTCGAAACGCGTCGACCAACGCCATCTACGAACATCAAGTAAAAGCTTGGGTCTTTATCTTTCGACTAGTACAAACGCGGTCGTATGAAGCAACGTTATTTGTATAAAAGCAGCCCGACTGAGTGACATAAACAAATGATTGTTTACAATTTCGATCATTGAATTTAATAATCTGTAGGGGAGCTTGGATTTCCTATCCATGGTGATAATAAAACTGCGAAGTTAATTAAAGAATGTCATTTTATTTTGTTACTCTCGTGGTTCAGAATTCTATCAAATTGATCGGACAATGGACATTCCCATTTAGTTGATAAATCCCACACACTAAAAATATACTAATAAAACAGATTTTCTGATCAATATTTTTTATTTATTTATTAGACTTTATTGACATACATGTTTTTGTTGTAACAGAGGTATTAAAATATAACATAATAAACATAAGATACAATTATATTGCATTTAAGTATATACTCGTAGTTTATTATGTGGGATGGAGTAGACTCCACCTCTGATATATACAGTATTGTCCTGGCTACTTTGCTAGACTGCCGTCTGTCTTAAAGTAGCCAGTTTTTATCGTGCTGCTGTGGTGTTATTTAATTCTAGAAAGATAAAGATTCGAAATGGAGATTAAAAAAAATGTAATGAAAGTATTGTAGAACTAGTGAATTATGAATGTAGGTACTGTATTATGATTATGTTATAATGTTGGATAGCGATGCCTCTGATTGATCTCTATCCAATTGGATCATATATAACTAGACATTTTCAATACTACAGTTATCTATTGATTGCAAATCTAAATTCCAATTTAATGTATTAATTATAAATATATACATATAAAATCAATTATGTCAAAAAAAATTTTTTTTTTCGCTACCGGAATATATTTATAACTAATACATTAAATTAGTATTTAAAACATCACAGACTCATGTTCTGAATAATTACAACTTCACATTAAGAATGTGTTCTCTATTTTTATCACTCAGATTTTACTCCCTATCCCATTTTTCCTTTCCCCTCGAATATTTCCTTACTATCTTTTTTATAACTTTTTTATCTATGTTAAAATTTTTATTCTTAACGTTTTTTTTCTCACATTTTTCTGCTTAGTCCCTCTTAAAATTTAAATTGTACTCACTGTTTAAAGTATTTTATATCTTCAGAGAAAGCCTGTAATTGGTTTAATTATTGTTAAGCTTTCATTGTGATTTCCATATTTACTAATTAACTGTATGTTTTCTGAATAAATAAAAATAAAACATCGGGTCCATATTAGTGTAATCTTATTGGAAGTGAACGATTTCCAGTTGGTGTCGAGTGTGTTGTACAGTTCCGGAGCTAAGAACATGTAGAATCGTTGATAAAATGTCGCTGTTGCTCTCGGAACTGGCGTGTAGATGATTTCATTTAAATTCTTTACTAAACTGCAGAAAATATTTTAAAATCTGAGGCGGTTACCTGGAGCAGGCCTAACCTAATTGGAAAATTGACATAATATTATTGTAAAAAATTCTATGTACAAAAAATAAAATAATAATAATAATAGGGATGATAAAATACAAAGAATAGGTATGTGGAAGTCTATCGCCTCCACTGTTATCATCACCGCCGACGACCCCTGAACGCACCTTGAATTTACTGATGCGTAAAACTAGAGCTCCTAACAGTCACAAAAACACACCCGGTACCGATGCCACAATAACATGCGAACATGCAGCCGACTTCTGAGCGCCACTTTTCTCGCTGCCGCCTTCCAGATAACATCTCCTGGAAACGCTCCTGCGTGTAGTCATTTGTATATCTATTGTATATTTCTAATGTGTACTGTGCTTAACAATAAACTTGTGTCAACCATAATTTGTTTCATCTTTCATTTCACCTAACCTAACCTAACCTAACCTAACCTAACCTAACCTACATACTTATTCAATACGCCCACACAAACATCAACTTCAACACACTCCTTCATAGCCGCATCCTTGTTCCCCAAAGGTTGTGAGGTGGCAGATAGTGATGAGCTCAAAACCACGAACCGTGAGTCAATCACTGATATCTTTGAGTCGCACTCACTATCAGTGATTGAATATCTGGGAATATCGTGATTCGTGATACATTTTTTTATTTTATTTATTGATTTATGATTCGGCGCATGCGCAAATGAAATGAAAATATTCAAGAAGAAATGACGTTGTAATTCGTGATAAGCGCGTTCTAGTAGATTTTATCAAAACGTTACACTCATTTGACTCGAAAAATAAACTCATATTTTTAAGGGTTTGATTCTCTTTGTGACAATATTAAATAAAATATACAGGTTGGCCCAAAAAAAATGAGAACATATCTTAACACGTGTGTTATTTCAAAACATAATACAATTAATTATAATTCTTAATGTATTTTTTTGCATAATATTTAGCTAATCAGAAATCATCAAAACACCCCGTATTGCATAAACTACTGGGTTTAAATCTGGGCTATTCGGTGACCAGATGCCTGGCTCAATGAAATTAACATTCTCACGACGAAGAAAGTTGATTGTATTTCTGGCTGTGTGAGATGGAGCTCCGTCCCGCTGTAATGTCCAGTTATGCTGTAATGTCTAGCTATACTCCAGGCTTTGTTTTGAAATTCTTTGATCATTTTCCTAGCACCCCAACATTTTTCAATTCGCAAATTTTTGATCAGAATACGGTCTTCTGTGGTGATTTTTGTCATTCTGGGCAACAATTTGAAAAAACCAAATGTAAACAATGGGAAAATTAATAATCAAAGATGGCGACCGGAAATTGTCGAAATAAAACGTAATGTAGGTAAATAGGTAAGTAAGTAAATTAGTAAATTGTCGATATAGTTAAACTAATTTTGATGTAATTATATCACATTTTACGAAATGTTTTCATTTTTTTGGGCCACTGTATATTAATTACACATGCTGGAATCTATTTTTTTCGTAAATTAAGTTTGAATAATATATTTTAATACACTCAAAATTATGTTTTTTTTTATATTTATTTCGTGTACTGTGACATCGTGCGGCGCGATCACAGTCACAGTTTTCGATCACTGATATTATCGAATACCAATCACAATCACACCGGTGAGTCGAGAATTGGAGCAATGCGGTTCGTTGTTGAGACCGATGGAGGTATATTCTTGAGGAGACCGGGTTCCGCACCATGCTGCAGACCCAGGAATTACAATGATAATCAATTTGTACTAGCCGAGTGTATCTTAATATCGTTTAACAGATTACATTTGTATGTAGGTCATTAACATTACAGACGCAACTATTTCGTAAATGAACATTATTTGTGTACAATTATTTATTAATAGTTGGTATGACGCCAAATTATTCTAAATTGTGTCGGTTCAAACTGGAATATTTTTAATCTACACATATGTGTTATACGCGTAATAATTATGTTTTTTTTTTGTACGTAACGTACATTAAATATATAAAGTACCGTTTGTAATCTATTTACTGCCGTATTTGTATTTAAGTATATCTACACGCTATGACCGAGTCACAATGTCAAACTGTTTATTATTGTTTATGTATCGCTAACTGTGTGTGCGCCCGGCATTGCTCGGGAGTACAATACACTATTTCAACACTCTCAATCCCTCTTTATTTTAATTTTATACCTATATATATATATATAGCTCATTGGGAAGGAACGAATAACAGTCAGAATTAATATTCAGTTTAATTTTTGGTGAAATAAAATATTTTCACACATCATAGATTTAACCATTTTTAATATCGCACGCTACATGTCTAAAACGAATTGAATATTTCGGGGGTTGTAAATAAAATAAACAATGGACCTTATTAGTGAATATCTAAACTCACCGATGGTGATATATCTACATAATTAACGATTATTATATTATCTTGTTTATTTTATGTGAAGTGTAGTAAATCTTTTTGATAAATTTGAAATAATGATTATATATTTTGTCAGAATGATGCGCCGAGAGCTATGTGCAATGCGCACTGATTATTGAAATCTCTTTATCGCACCGTGTACTGGACGCAATTGCCTTGTCGTTTTGCGATCTTTTCAATCTCCGAAAAGGACGGCAATATTCATATACATATGTGACAAATACAACAACAAGAAATCCCAGGTGTACCATCGAAGGAACAAAGGTGCGTAAACATTTACCATTTATTATTTTAATTTTTATGGATTACATTTCGATATTGTTTAAAAGGAGATTATTTTGAAATTGATGTCTCAGTCGATGTGCTCATATCTGAGCAACGTGGTTTCTTGGCCTGCTTCTACAGCGACAACTACTTGCGTCCATTTTGCGTCATTTCTTGGACTTGATGTGTCCATTTTGTTGTTTACCATGTCTCCCTTATACATATATTCCCTTTGCTCCTTGTAGAGTACCTGGAAGGTTTACTAGATCAGTTGACACCTTGAGCCTCGCCCTCTGTAACACTAACTCGCGACAATCTATATTATATATAAACAAATATCAGATATCTCATAGAGACAAAGCTATTTTTTATTATATTTAATGGAAAATATAAGAAAGTATAGGTTAATTACAGGGCTTATGACCTGTCTGTTATATATAACGTTCACCAATTCTCACCCCTCAATCTCCACATTTATCAAATTTTTGAAAGTTGTATATATATTAGTATGTGGACTCGTTTCAAGTACCACTACTCCATCGCCATCTATGGACCATATTTGATAATTCATTTTTCCCATATATACCATCATTATAAGAATCTGTATCGCTCATCAAATATGTTAAATACCAAATTCGACGACTTAGATCTCTTCAAATCATCAATACATGATTTTAAATCTCTTATAACGTAGACAGTGGTGTAGTTCTAAATAAAAAATATATCATATCTTTTTACAAAAAACATGATTACCGCGTGCGTTAGTTTCGACATCCAAAAATAAAACTCCAATGGTTAGTTTAATCATTTGATATATTAAACCATAGTGGCGGCTTCAAATATTTTTGATTTAGATTATCTCTTAGGCTCACTTTTTTAGATTGGACAGAACCTCTTTGGATAAAATAGCACGATGCTAACGTCTTGGTAAATATTTTAGTATCGACCAAAGCAATAATTTATTACCGTTATTTTTAACGAATAACCCTACCATTAGCATTAAGGGTACAGGTAAGAAATATTAATCACTAGCTCTTGGTGCGCCTGGACTCATGCAAACTATGCATAAAGTCAGTTTGCATGTAGCAGGTATAATTATACAATAGAGAAGCACGTTTAATAGCGCTTTTGTGTACACAAACACGATAAATTACAGTTAAGTCCAATTTAAATAAACTCTCGTATATATCATATTTACTATGTTATTATTTAACACTTTTGTACGACTGCACAATACATTGTAATTACACTTTCATGTGCGTAGAATTTATAAAATTCGTTTGATTTATATACTGTTGCTGAAAAAATGTAATTAATCTAACATCATTAAATTGGTTTTTTTTTCATTTCATTTCAGTGCCGATAAATCAGCGTTTATTTTTATAACAACATTATTTTTATAGCTTGCATCAATATGAAAATACTTAATACAAATATTATAATTCATTTCATTTACATGCAAGCCTGTTGGCCGCTTTCCTACCTCGCTAGGTACATATAAAGTACCTGTTCTGAGGTAGGTAGCCATAAGGTTCCATAAGCTAGAATATAAGTTGGAAGTTAGGTAACAAATTAAATTAAATGGTAAAAAACAGAAAGATCAAAAGGAGACAAGTAGAGATAATAAGTGAATTGAACAAAGTAATTTTTTTGATGCAGACTAAAAATGGGATAAAAAAGGGAGCAAACAAAACATGATAAGTACGAGGTAGAATATAACGACAAAGAGAATTACATAAAATGAGTAACTTTGATCGTTTAAAGAACTCTTCCAGCTGACTTCTTCCTATTTTGAAAAGCCATTCCTTTATAGGAACACAGAATTGAGTATACGATACCGTTGCCATCTCTTGTGGTAGCTTATTGTATATGTCTATTTATCTTTAGTACCTAACTCAAATTATCACTTAATACAAATTTACTCGAATAATTTTTAGGAAAAAATTTTAGAATGGGACTCGTAGTTAAATTTAGTTGGTTGTTTATAATTTTTTGATTAGTTTTACATGCTTTATTTATCTCCAACGATACCATTTACAGCTGTGTTATTTGCTAATAAGCCTATATTTTATTTTAGTTGTATTATATAATGTTCTAATTCGATAGTTTCACACGTCTTCACTAGTCGGCAAATGGGTTTGTAAAAATATGCTAAATGAAAATCAAAAGAAAAATGTATTCTTTCTAAAAAGCAT
The DNA here is from genome assembly GCA_031772225.1 of Eubasilissa splendida. Taxonomy (NCBI): domain Eukaryota; kingdom Metazoa; phylum Arthropoda; class Insecta; order Trichoptera; family Phryganeidae; genus Eubasilissa; species Eubasilissa splendida. Next base: position 10,574,104 of record CM062866.1, on the reverse strand, counting down.
GTCCCATTAGGAGTGGGTCACGACGCCACTGAAGAAAATGTGCTAGATCAACAGACAATAATATTATAATTAATTGCTATATATATGGGTCCACGAAATGGGTAGAAATTATATCCAAGAACTTTTAAAGGTCCAAACCTGAGAATAAAACTGCTACAACAGTATATTGAATTACCTAATTGCATCTTGTTTTACTTTTTATATATCTTTTTTTATATGCTATCCAATTGTATCTTGTTCTACTCTTTATATATGTATATATAATTTATTTATTTTATACACTGAACATTGGACTTACTTTAAGTTTTACGTTGTAATTATATGTTATTTAATTGCATCTTGCTTTACTCTTTACGTATACCATATATTATATCTTATGCATTGAACAATGCATTTACGTTAAGTTTTATAACGTATGTATCTAATCTAATGACATCTTGTTTAACTCTTTATATATATATATATTTGTACATTAATCATTGAACTTTGTTTACTATTATACCGAAAGAACACTGTCTGAATACAGTCAAATACTAGTGCAGCAGTCAGGGTATCCAAATATATGTATTACTTTTCTGAAATGTTTTTTCTGATTATAATATAACTCACTGCACTGAGAATCAAATAAATAAATTATAATTTCGTAAATAGAAGTGTAAATTGATTTAAGTATATTGTATTATGATAAAAACTTGTATTTTTCTTGAGCTACTCAATTCCACGATACACACAATAGTGCGTGATGCATGGCCCATATCTAAATGGTGCCAAGGGTCAGCGTTATCTCTTGATATTTAATATTTACACAACTGTAGAAATAATTTATTGGTGTATTTTTGTTTAATTAGACATTCTACATTGACGGAATGGCCGCCATCTTGCGTTATTAATTTTTATTTAAAGCCGTAATATTATGTTGCGATCATTCGTTTATACTTATACAACAAACATTTAAGATGACTACAACTTAATGAGATGTATATACATAATATTATTAATCTGCAAGAATAAATGTTGCCAAATTTCTAACGCACTATTTCTGTTCTATTTTTAACGTAAAAATATGTGTTTATTCAATGATCAGATTTTTTTTAGATAAAGAGTTACTGGGGGTACCTTTATTATACTCAGGATCCTAAGAATAATTATGCAAAATTTGGTTTAGATTGACCAAACAGTATAGGATACACCGTAAAAAAAATGATTCACAAAACTTTTCTTAATATTTGAACAAAAATAAATAAAAACTTTCAACCACAAACATATTTGGCCAACGATTCGAATCTAACTGCCGGTTCCATCATCAGTATTGGCGATGGATTATATTTAAAATTAATTTAAGACATACTTTCATCGTATTTAGAAAAAAAATGAGTTACTGTAAATTGTTGATAAAATGTTTCTTACTTTAAAAATAACCTCTCGTACTTACCCACACTGGGTTCTTTATTATAATTATTGACTACATACTCGACAGATATCCAATTCTTCCTATCCTAAAGTAGATATTAAATATAAGTAAATATTATTTTTAAATTTATATTATTTAAATATTATAATTACATACGCCATGTAAACGGTCTTCAATTTTAATTAGAAATATAATTGTAATTCAATTTAATATACCTGTTTTACTTACAATAAATCAATTTAAAAAATCCCTCACATTTGTCCAAAACTACCCGCCAGTAGTATACTTACTTTATAAATATACTATACTTTATAGATATATTTGTTTTTAACATATTACGGGATTTTATTGGCAAAAAAATCGGTAACGTATTTTTTTACATCTAATGACCTCGCAGCATAACTTCTGAGATTTCCATTAATGACCTCATATCGTTTGATTATTACGTATGGTTATGTTTTGTTCAACATTGTAAATTGTGGCTATGGAACATGACGTAAAACGACCATTGATGAACGCATACAATTGATTGATTCAGAAAAAATGTGATTTATTAATGTATTATACACGGTGGGTCAAGTCATTGTAGATACTATTAAAAATTAAATAACTTTATTAATTTCACATTCATATTATATTTTACATAGTACTAAGATTATGTATAACTATTTTTATTTTGTTTTTGTTTTATGAATCCTCCCAATTTCATCTAGATAAATGTGAACTTTGTGCATAGGGAAAAAAACAAACACTTATCCATAAATAACTTCATCATAGAATTAAATATAATTAAACATATTACAATTAATAATGGTTGTAATATTAAATTAATAGATAATTTGTTAAACATAAGAAAAAGTTTATCAGATCACATGTTTACCCACCTGTTATTGATAGTGAAAAGCTGTGGAGAAAAATTGTGTTTTTAAATAATCTTACTTCAAATTCAATTATAAAAAATATCCCAAATTCTATACAACCAGATTTTTACACTAATAATAAATTAAAGAATTTTATATTAAATAATAAGGATAAATACGATATTTTATAAAAATCGGGGGTCTACAAATTAATTTTTAATTATTGCAATTATTTTCATATACGTAAAATTTGCAGAAATTTTAATATTAGAATTAAAGAGCACTAAATAACAACAACTATTCAGAATTTTCCAATCACCTTTTGGAAACAAACCATTATTTTGATATTTACAAGGGTTTAGAAATTATACATACAAATACTAGGGGTTTACAGTTAGATAAATTTGAAATTTTATAAATAAGAAAAAGTGTTAAGAGCAAGCTAAATATTATAAATAACCAAATCCTCTTTGCAAATAGTCACCTTTTAAATTTGTTTTCATATTAGTTCTTACTTATTCACCATTTTATATTTTTGTTTTTATCTATACTTGTATTTTTTAATTTCAGTATACATTGTTTCCTGAAGAAGATATCATAGGTATCGAAACATGTAGAATAATTAATAAATAGTGTTTAAACAAAGTATTTTGTCTAATTATTTTTCAAATATTGAAGAACTTATAACAGGCACTAGAAAATTATTTTCACTTGTAGGTATACATTTTCATATTTCTAAATATGAATTTTAGGTACATACATACCAGAAGCGTACTATGCATACAAGCAAAAAAGTTGTACATTACTAAAAATTGTGGGAAATGTATACTGAGTTTACTACACCGCATTAAAATATCGTGTAAAAGATAAAATAAAAAAATAATAAAAATGCAAAAGTTTAATTCATTTTTAAACAGTACAGCTACTTTTGGACCACCGTTGTATATGTATAACCAAATCATTAATAATCTCGGGCTGTCCAAGTCAAGCCACAATGCTTGAATTATCAAAATCAATTGCTTTCGCGATCTGTTGAAGATTGTAAGATCTTCTTCATTCTGACGCTAGATGGCTAGATACGTATTTATGTACCACAAGATTGACATCAGAGCCCAGCCAGAATACATATCGAAGTCAGCGTTTGTTAAAATTCCGTCGATCTGAGCTATTAAATTTGCATTATATTTTATTATTAATTCCGACGATTCGAATTCAATAATAAGTCCACACTGAGGACACACCGGCCTGGGCTTAACCAAGACACTTTCCGATTTCTATGTGATATCTTTGTGTATTTTTGTTTTCTGTGGCATGTACATAACCACACTGACATTTACTACAATTTTCTTATTAATTCTAGCGGTAAGACACTCGCCTAGCGATCAAGTTATCGAGGTTTCGAACCTCGTCCCGGGTAACCTCCAAGTTAGTCATATTTTCATAGCCCAAGCGTTTAGCTATGTTTCAAAATAGTAAGCATATCGATGTGATATGTATCCTCATGGCCTAGGCAATTTCCGGAAACATTTGTGTCTTTGAATTACGTATATGTTTGTTCTCTGTGGTGTATACATAGAAACACCGACACCAACATAGGCAATTTTCAGCATCATTAGTATCATCGAATGATTTATTCGTTTGTTCTATATGATATATACATACGCTGTTAAAAATATATATACATAGATACGTACGCGAAATCGTATCATATCAATATTATTACTATTTTCAAACTAAGCTAAACGTAGGATTAACTTGATGACCTCCTGTAACGAGGCTCGAACCCCCGACCACTAGATCGCTAGGCGAGTGTCTTAACCACTAGATCAAAAAAGCACGTTACGATGTCTTTGAACGGCGCATATGTTTGTTTTCTTCTGTATGTACACAGCCGCACAGATAACAACCTAGGCATTTTTGTTCTATGCGATATATACCTACATACATACATCATAACATTGTTATTGAATATTGTCGTATCTACTCCGGTTAAAGGATTGATTTTATTTTCAAATATTAAAAAAATTAATTTCTTGCGTCACCTAATAATTATGTCTTATTTAATCACAAGATTGTATTATTTATGGGTCGGCCGTGTAAACATTCCGTAGGTAGTAAATCAGGAGACAGATAACACCGAGATTTATGTCTCCTCATTTTTGGCGCGTAATTAGTTAATTAACCAATTAATATATTCAGTTGTACAACCCTAAAATGACCTTTGTATCTATAACTTACTAATTACCAGAAAAAAAATCTCTATAAGGCTCATTGAATGCACTCTCTAAAAATACATAATAAATAAATTTTAAATGCTGAAATATATACAATGTGATATTTTAAATATATTAATTAGAAAGATATACATATAAAATCAATTCTATCGAAAAATATTGTTGTTGCGCCACCGAGATTCGAATCTGGATCTCTTTCCAAACCGGGGAAGGTGCATTGTCCAACTATGCCACAGCGTCAATAATGGAACGATTAAATATATTAATATCAAAAAAGGTAACATATAGGTTCGAAAATTTGTCGCTAAAAATATTTTCGCTATAGCATAGTTGGATAATGCACCTTCCCCGGTTAGGAAAGAGATCCAGGTTCGAATCCCGGTGGCGCAACAACAATATTTTTCGATAAAATTGATTTTATATGTATATCTTTCTAATTAATATATTTAATTCATATTTAAAACATCACAGACATATGTTCTGAATAATTACAACTTCACAATAAGAATGTGTTCTCCTAATATATAACGTGTCCCAAAAGTATTTTTCATTTTAGTTCACTCGCTATACCAAGGACGGGGGGTATGCCAATCGCTAGTCGCGTCGTTGGAAATTCAGTCGCTATGCAGCGTGTCTTTACCCTAATTTCCTAATTAGTTCGTGAAATTTTCTCTATAAAATTGATATTTAACGGCTTGTTTACATAAATTAGCTTCAACGTAGCCCCGACTTGACACCAATGAACTTTTTCCTATGGGGCTACCATAAATCAAAGGTATATGGTAACAATCCTCCCTCTCTGGACCTCTCTGAACCTCTCAAAAGAGGTGGATCCCCCACCAGTTGGAAAAGGCAATGAGCACTTCACTAGTGATAGTCCTCAGATGATGAGTAGTATATAATAATACCAATTTTTGAGATTTGCACAAGAAAGAAAATGTCTAAGTTTGTATTTAACTAACTTACCATCACTCTATTTCCCCGCGGGGATAATCAGAAAGAATAGAGTGCCACACTCTTCTGTCCATATTCATACATCTTCTCATACAAGCTCGCCGATTATTGAGGCTTTTAACAGGACCATCTTCCACTAGCTGGTTTACAGTTTACCTGGTCGTGCCAAGTCTTCAGCAGGCGTCCTCTATTTATGGTACCATCATCAACACTTGCGTCATATATCTTACTTTCCATGCATCCGTTCCACGAGACCATACCACCTAAGTGATCATTTCTTGATCATACTTACTATACTAAGATCAACATTACATTCTCTACTCTGTCATAAATGGATCTGCCGCATATACGCCTAAGTGATTTCATTACCGCTGCACTCAGTCTACTTTCGTTCCTCTTCTGCCAGCTCCAGGCTTCCAGAACTCCATTACGTACCGCCAGTCTTGCCTCGGTTAACAAGTTTGCGTTACAGAAAGCACACGTAATTAGCATTATAAAATAATTTAATGACCATATATTTCATTATAACATAAACCATAATTTTAATGTTGTGTCATTAAACTTTTAGTACTATGTATATTATATAATTAAATTAAAACTGATTTGCTTATAGACCACTAAACTAGTTCAGTCATTTCAGGGTTACTCAATATTATCCGGAATGGAACCCAATTGTATCTACGACTTTCCCAGTGTGTGAATGATAACCCTGCCGCCCCCACTATCTTAATTACCGGGGAGTTAACCCTCTGAGAACCGCGATCAAAATTATTCTAAATTTGTTAGATAATTACATTTTTTAATGTGTCCATTGCGTACATTTGCGAGGCTTCCCAGTTAAAAATATGTCACGAAACTGCGCTTAGTGGCGTAACTTTTTATTTTATTTTATTACAACTTTATATACAAACATATACTTACTGGTGGAAATAATGGAAGATAGGAGGCACTTACTTTTTCGGTCTGCCTGATGCTGGATGCTAATTCAATCGTTTCTCTCCTTTCCAAGCACAAGACAAGTAACGCAGAATATGTATAACAAGCACTGTTAACACTCGCGTAAAGGATTGTTTTTAAGTATTAGCGGAAATTAAATAGATATAGATTTTAAGCATTAGCGGTTGTTTATTATCCGTAAGGTTCCAAACGTACACAGTTCTAAACGCACACTGAACTCATTACAGTTCGAGAGTGTTGATTGCAGCAACCTCTTTCCTTCTTCCTCGTGCTCAAGGACAGGTTAGGAAAAAGAATACTAAGTTTTAAGAGATACTTGGTTTAAATTTTGATGATCGCGTTAATTTGATGATAAACGGCGCTAACACTTACCTATATTATAATTTTTTATTTGCCAAACTTCATAACAGTTTTACGGCAAGGATTGCCCTTCACATAGTAATTAAAAAGTTTTTATCAACATTTTTTTAAATGATATACAAAGTGTCGCAAAAGTATTTTCTATAATAAAAATTCTGTAATAAAATAATGGATGGTTTAATAAAAAAATCTTTATCTTGCATTTAAGTACAGTATCTGAGAATTTATTTCATAATAATTATGTGTTCTTAATGCGATTCGCTCTTTCGCTGGGACTCTTCTAAACGGGAGGCAAAATTTTTGAGAACTGTTCGGCACGTATTCTCCGTGATCGCCGCCATTTCTTCTCAGATAGTTTCTTTTAATTGGTTCAGATAGTGAAGATTGTTACTGTGTACCTTTGATTTAAGGCAGCCCCATAGGAAAAAGTCCATTGGTGTCAAGTCGTCGGGATATCAATTTTCCAGGAAAAATTTCACGAACAACTGGTGAGGATACGCTTCGTAGCGACTGAAATCCCAAGGACGCGGCTAGCGATCGACATATCCCCCCGCCCCTCTCCTGCTCGTTGCGTTGGTGCAGCGAATGAACCAAAATTAAAAAGACTACAACAAAGGAAACAAAAATTAGATGAGAGCGTGTTCTTTCACTTTATATTTCAGGGTGATAACTGGGTCTCATTATTTTTTATAATGTTTAATAAGCCTTTATTGATTTTATTCAATATTCGGGCACAACACGTTATGTCAATGCGGTGCATTGGGGCCCATGTTAGGTAGGGTGTGTCTGCGTCCTATAACACATTTTGTATCAATACTTTTCCCAGTTCTAATATAGACTAATATTTTTTACAGTCCACCGTAGCAAGACATGAAATTAAGAAAACACCTGAAATCTTTATCAATTTATACCTGCAGCAGTATCTAGCAAATATGGTATATCGGATTAGAGACCAGGTCGTCGCCGCTCTGTGAATGTCTCAGTAAATCGAAACACGGATTTTTGCTGCTGCACGTGCATATCTACACTATTGTTTTCTTTTTTTCATAAATGTGTGACGAATATTGGAAACAAGAGTTCAGTTTTTACCACTACTTTACCACGTAATACCTACTATTCTTATATTTACTATTTCCGAGGTAAGTTTGTAGAACTCCATAATCACATATTATGTGAAAGAAAAACACTTGTTTTTTTTATTCTACTCGTTTAATTCACTTTGTGTATTGTCTTTTTAGATTGTAAAATTATATAGCTGTTCTTTTCTACAATTTATTTTATTATTTATTTTTGTATCATAAATAGTACATATGAAAATAAAGATAATTACTTTACTAGACGTGGTCTGTTCTAAAGCGATTACCTGTACAGTTTTTAAAAGTTGTAATTGTTAAGATACAATCGTTATAAAGTAAGGTAAGTAAGTATAATGTAAATCGAGTTATAAAAAGTTATGTAAAAAAAGTACAATCAGAAGTTATAAAATCTTATTGTAAAGATAGTTATAACAATATTTTTCTCTGTAATATAGTTGGAGACAAAAATGTGTAGGTAGTTAGGTTAGCACAAACGACTAATTGGTTTCATTTAGCTTTCTACCCACATCAAGCAACCACTTTGTTAATTTTGGTTTAAAATTATTAATCACTTTAAACCTTTCAAGGTCTAGTGGCAATTTGTTAAAAATACACGGTGCACAAAATAAAAAAATTCGTTGACCGACTTTGGTATTCATTTTTGGCACTTAAAAGTATCCTAATGTTTTGCTCCTGGCTTCCTGTGGATCGGATCGTGAAAGTAAAGTTAGTAAAATAGTTTTAAGATTGATTTGGTAAACAGTTGTCTTATATCTAAAACTTGAAAGAATTTAAAGAGTTTAATGAAGAATTTAATGACCTCTTGTTTATTACTCTGATGATCCATTTCTGAGCCTTAATTAGAGAATCCATTGAAGTAAGAGCTGCACCGCCCCATGGACATATTGCGTAACTGATGAATGAATTACCCATGACATTAAAATTAAAATATTATTAATATTGAAACTGAATAGTTACTTATAATAATTAGAAGCATTCAAAATGTATGGAAATCCTCAAAATTCCAATGAATACTTAGCGTTGTCCCTTTTCATCTCATGTAAATAAAATTGTATAGCTGTCCCCTATTATTGTTATAAATACAAGTTGTTCAGTTAAATTGTTAGATTGATAATGCCCTTACAAGGCGAAACGCGACTCAAGTAAATTAAACGAGTAGAATCAAAAAACAAGTGTTTTATTTTCACATGTGTGACTATTCTTATACCTTAGGTACGATAGGGGTATGTTTTTTCCATTTTGCATTGGGCCTATTTTTTGTAGTTACGCCACTGCATGGTTTATCGATTGGTGTTGCTGAGTGGCCTTATTCTCGAACCGTATACCCTTCCACATATTGTGCACAGGCATCCGCTGGGCAGAGGAGGTTCTAAAGAATAGATCTTCCTCCAAAATATGTATTTTACAAGAACGTTGTGTCGGGTATTTAATATCTTCATAGACACCTTATGTTTAGCGCCTTGTTACTTCGAAGTTTAGTTTAGTAAAATATTAGGTTTTCAACTTTGCAAGTATGCAATGTTTAGTGACCTCTGTTGGATGGTAGCAGAACTACTTCGGACTCATTATTCGTTTATTTAGAAGACATCTATTGTGTATATTGCAAACCGTTATAGCTCAACTGCTCAGTCGATAAAGATGAACGCAATACTACAGATTTGACCGTCTCGAATGATATTTTATTTTCGAAGGTTGTACAGACTGCATAGAACGGCCACCATTTTCTCTTTGAAGTAACCGGTCCGCGAGAGCACGTGCGTAAATTGTACTTTGTTAAAATAATAGTTTTCTGTACCTAAATTCTGATAAAAAATACCTGACTAAAAGTGCTTTGTATTTCTGTCAGCAGGTTTGAGTAAACACACACAAAATGAATACAGACAAGCTGAAAAAGTTGCAATCACAAGTGCGCATCGGCGGCAAAGGAACCCCGAGACGCAAGAAGAAGGTTGTGCACGCGACCGCAGCCACCGATGATAAGAAGTTGGAGTCTTCCCTAAAAAAGCTGTCTTTGAACCCCATACCCGGCATCGAAGAGGTGAACATGATCAAAGACGACGGTACTGTGATTCATTTTAATAATCCCAAAGCGAAGGCGTCTCTCGCCGCCAATACATTCGTCATCACCGGCCACGGCGAGAACAAGCAGATCGCCGAGATGCTGCCAGGCATCCTCACGCAGCTGGGCCCCGAGGGGCTCCACCAGCTGAAAAAGCTCGCCGCCGGCGCCGGGGCTCCCAAAGCCTTGGCGGAGGATTACGACGAGGTCCCCAGTCTAGTCGGAAACTTCGACGAAGCTTCCAAGCAGGAGGTCGCACCCAAGGCTGAGGCGGTCGAAGCCAAAGCGACAGACAAGAAGTCCGATTAGGGCCTCGACGACTCAAGCCTTGAAATTTATTTTTTTGACAAAACCTGTAAGATAATATAAGGAAGCGGTGTGTTCTGTTTTTGTTTATTCAGAGTGATAGACACTCTCGGTGATTGGCGCCTCTCAGTGACTCGTCACCGCTGGCGCACGAGTGGTTTCATGTCCAGTGCAGAATATCTCAACATCGCTTCGAACGTTCCTAAGTGCTTAGGAATTCTAATCTTAGGAATAAACACTATAATCGATGCAATTACTACAGTTTTTATTTTAAATTCATTTTATACACACTCTTCTCATCTTGTCTGTTTCTGAACGGTAATAATGTAATATAGTTGTACAAAAGTTTATTAAACAACTTTTAAAAGCCATTTTTAGTTTGGTATTGAGGCTGGATCCGGATTGTTCTCTCATGCTTGTGATTGTTGAAAGATTAATTATATTAAAAGCATAATGTATTATTAATAACCTTGCAGTGTTTTCAATCATTTCCTCTGTTTGCTTACTCTATTTATTCAGTTGCTTTAGTCTCTTCCTGGACAGGCTGGTTGAGCTCGCACCCGCCCACTCTATTAACTAAATTAGTCTTAATCATCGCTTGACACCTGATCTTAAAGTATGGCATTTTGTTTACTGTTAACCTCTGAGCGATTTGCTTTTATTGGCGCAAACATTCATGTCCCATTATTATAGCATGCACATTTTTACTGCCACTACGTTTAGCTTTGTAAGTATCGAATTACGAACAGTTGTTTCTGTTATCAAGTTTCTTTCGCGTGTGCATATTGAGTTGCATATTATGATTTAATTTTTTTATTTAATGGAAGCGTGGGTCTCGGTAAACTTGTCTTTGATTTAATTTTGCCTAAAATATGGTTTAGCGACAATCAGTCATAAATGATATGACAAATTGTAAGTTTTGTATTATTGATTTTAGATTTACATCCCTAGTTCTATTATTAATATCAGTGATAGTAATACTGATATTGGTCGCGTACTTGTGTATTTTTAGTCGAATTATACATTACGCGAATATTATGCTATGAGGAAAGTGTTTTCTGTAAGAAAATGACGCTCTTGAATAATAAAATTGGATTTTTTTTTTTGCTATTTTGCTCTGGCAAGACAAAGCAGCATATTACTAATGCACCTGTTTAATATGTATAATAGTTTTATATCAAGAGTCTCATTCTTCATATAAGAAAACAACATGATTGTCACGCATTAATATTTGTTGGCACATTTATATTATAAGATACTGTATCTATCACTGTTCATTATTTTAATGTGAAATTCTCAAAACATTGCATTCATTTGCAGCTATAGCGCTAATGATTAAATTCGATACATCGAGTAGTTTGTTGCTATTAAATATTATTCACACTTCCAATCACTGAGATTGGCCATCACCACAGAATAATGCAGTTGCTGAGGATTGATCTTTGGTAAAATGACAGTTTGTCTTATGTTTCAATGCCTCATTAGACTTAAATTACAAAGTAAGACATGAAATAACGGATATTAATTATGTCTATTTTCTAAATCGTGTTACATGCTGAATAAAGGTTGTTGATGATAAAAATAACTACACATCAATTTAGTTTTATTCTAATATTCCGAATCCGGTATCCAGAGGCGAGCGCGGCAACACCATGTTGGATTTTTAAAAAAATATATATATTTACTGAAGCAACAAGAACATTTTCCTTAATGACTCAGCTGAATCAGGATTTGAAGCTCCATAGTCAAAGTAGCTTGTTGGTCTAGTGGTTAAGACTGGCCTAATTATTGGTCAGTGGTTCGCACCACGTTTCAGGAGATCAGCAAGTTAGTCCTATTATCATAGTACAAGCGTTTAGCTTAGTTTTAAAATAGTAAGAATGTTGATGTGATATCTCTTTTCTTTTTTAATTTAAAAAGAAAGTATTAAAATCAAAACCAATCAACACTCAGTATTATTTGCTTGGGTTATGGTATTGGATATTATTTCAACTGAGCTGGAGTCAAACCAATGATGTAAGTATGTGAAGAATACCGACTTCAGGAATGAGAAAGTGTGAGTTTGATGCAGGACACAATTCATCTTGGCAAAAAAATTATTACAATAAGGATTGAGTGTCTATTTACTTGTATGGGCGTGCCTCGTAATAACACTTGGTAAACTGAAAAAGTTTACTGTTTGGAGTATGGCTTTTTTTTTACTAATCGATACATGCACTGCAGGTTGCCATTATTTGAGGAATGCCTGTACTTTCATCCTCACCATCTAAAATTATCGTAATGAATATGTCTTCATTTTATGGTCATTATACAAAAGGGCAATTCAAAAACTACCTTGTGTCTCGATTACAAATTTCTCAGTTAAAAATGTGTAATTTATGACAGTAAATTTGCTTTATAGATGAGATATTTGTGGACAATGCCCAAGTTGATCCTACAACAAAAGTTCTATATACAAAGTGAATCTGAAAAAGTATTAAAAATGACACTCATTAGAAAGTAAACAAATATCTAACATGTGGATTTTGTGGACAGGACTGTTTTTTAAAAATTTATAAGAAAATCTAGTTAATATTTGATAATATGTACAGCAAACAAAATGAGATAATTTTTAGTGCATTTTCTTTGTTAGTCCTTGGTCCCACAGACAAAATGATTTGTGTAGTGTGGATTATCTCATATGCTGGACATAATTACTGATATTTGAGGCCCAACTTAGGTTACATATACGCTACAGTAGCGATGGGAGTACATTGTGCGTTCTCGATTTGAAATTATGCTTCGTGTCGATAATTTCCTCTGTTCTAATTATTTTTAAGTAAAATACTGCTGTAGCTTGGCATATGTTTTTCTTTAACATGCAATTTCACTTAATGTTTTAAGACTTGTATATCAATCTGAACAATTAATCCTCTCTTACTGTTGGCTTGTAAATTCAAGGCTTAAAATTTTCTTGAAATGATGCATTCTGTATTAGTCTAGTAGATTTTCAATCCTTTTTATATGATGATAAAATAAGAAGTTATGCTGCGGCATAACTCAAGCACCGTTTTGGCGTAATAAAACTTTCAAATTTAAAAAGTGCATATGATTTTTTGCAATATTTTTCATTTGAAATTACTTTACAAAAAATATATAATTTGATATAAAATATTCCAAAAGTAGATTCCCACAAATTATCTGAACTTGCAGGAAGTAAGTAATTTTCTCGACAAAATAATGTATCTTCTGATACGTTTTGTGGTTACTGAATTATCTCTTCAAAAACAAACACTTATACCACAACTGAAACATAGTAATTTCATAAAATTTTATGTAAAAGTAAATTTAAAATAACCTTGGACCAGTATTTATTTGATACTGATGGGTATCTTTTATATATTGATATAAAAAGAATTGTTTAATTTCTCATTGGCTAAAACTAAATCTTAAGATTGGTCTATATATAAAGAACAAGCAAGAAAAATTATATTAAATTTATGTTTGTATTTCCTTTAAAACTGGCATCTCAGTTGAATTTACATCTAGTCCCCTGCCTTGTTATGCGGCATCTTTAGCATCTCATACTTACAAGTAGACTGATCTCAAAGCATCTGTTCAGCAAGAGTACATAAACTGTTTAACTGAGATTTTCACAACCTTGCAGAACGTTGAGCAGGTTTCGAAATGTATAAATACAAAAATAATCATTTTTTTGAGTTTATTTACCTTGAATTAAAGATTTTTAAAAAATATTAGGGTACTCACAACAGCGATTTAGAAAATTTAGAGATTTTGGCTTAAAAATTTACAAATACGGTTGGCATGACATTTTGAATTAGTTATTACAAACTACTTTCTTTAAATGTTTTCTAGAGAACAAATAAACATAGTTAATTCAAACTATGTTTTTGCATTAGTATGAAGCATGAATATTTTTCAAATTATGTTGCTGTAAATACTTTGATAGCTAGTTCTGGGTTTTCTATAGGTAATGTTGAATACAGTAATTCAATCTATGCTGATCTAAAATAAACAATCCTTTGTGAACCTTTGCTGGTAGATGTCGACGTCGCTCTCCTTGTAGTCTGATGGTCCTTAAATCTGCTGGTCAGCCACCGAAAACCTTCTCTCAACCGATAAACCGAAAATATAAAATACAAAATGTTTTTATATCGCCGCCGTAAAAGTCTGTCCAAATCGCGAAAAAAAAAATATTTGAAGATGAAAAAATAAATATTTATCAATTTGGTCTATTGCACGTCCGAATGTTTTAACAGCGTTAGTAATTTTTATGGAAACGGTCAGTTTTTTCACAAATTAGAAACTCCTTATTCCTACCCAAAGGTCTAATTATTAATTCTTTATTACAAGTAATGCTGGGTTCACACATGACTATTAGAGTCTGATGTGATGATGATTGGTAATCCTTCGAGACATCAATGCTGCTACATTGGAAACTAAATCTCGTTACCAATCATCATTACAATCAAATACATTAACGATTTACTATCACTAGTCTGATGAATTTCTGGTTCATACCTGGCTTGAATCACAGTGTGTAAAAATTTGCCAGTGAATGGTGCAAATCTTTAATGGTTATAACATGGAGAATGAAATGCACAAAAATATCTGGCAATTGGTGAATTCTATTTTCTCTATGAGTACATTTATCCACAGACAGTTAATGTGGCTATGAGTAGTATGACATTCTCCTCATGGATCCAAAAAGCATGGCAACCAGGTAATCGCACCTGCTGACAGAATTAGAGCTTGCCAGTAATGCAGCCTATGTAAGTATAAATGCCTATACATATAAATTCATATGATTCACTCGCTGAAATGTTCATTGAAATATTTGAGTGATCCTAACCTCGTAATGACTACAGTGTTGTATTGTTATACTGTATATAATAGAAAATTCATATGCCCTGTGAATGGAGTTTTATCATTTGATTGAAATTTGCTCAAAACAGTTCAATGATGGTAGCCTCAGTGAATTTTCTTTAATGTCACTACACATACACAATAATGATGTATAATAAAATTCTGGCAATATAAATTTTTCAACTCGTTAATAGTGGGAATAAACATTCCCACCATTAAATTTAATACACAAGATATTTAAGTGTGTTAATGACATATTACCAATGTGTATTGTGAGAGAATAGATGTTCAAGGATAGTCAATTATATAATATAAATTTGATGCAGGTGAATATAGAAACATTAATAATACAGTTGATTCTACTTAATCAGGACCAGAACATTTGCCCCAATTAACCGAAGCAAATATAAAATTAAGCAATGAATATTTTTCTTTAACCTTACCTTATGTATTTAATAAATTCTTAGACAAATATATAAATTGTAAGAAATAATATAAATCGGAGAATAAATAATTGGTAGGTACATATAATTTAATTCTGCAGGAGTGCATGAAGTATAGGTTTGCACTTGTACAAAATCGGCACAGGTATTCAGTGCTGATGTAGAACTCCCTTCATTGCCTTCCTGCATAAAATAATGCTATAACACGGCTATGATTTTTTTAGGCACAGATGGATCTTCATCTAATTTTTAATGTTTCGATTTAATGACTTCAAGTATTGCATCCTTCAGTCTTTATTTTCATTGTAACGTGATAAATTGTTTATTGTCGAAAATTCTTGATAATTAACAGTACGAACTTCCAACATGTCCTCATTACCCATACAGTATGTATTGTGATCTTAAATTTACCATCCCAATTAAGCAATATAAATTACTTGATCCGGTTTCCATTCCTTGAGATTTGTTCCAAATAAACAGTGGCCCAAATTAAGTGAAATCAACTCTAAATTTATACATTATTACTATAATTGTTGAAATTTTATTTCATGAGCTATTCAACTATTGTTTTGTTATTATACTTTGGCCTTGGAAACAAAAACAGTTGTATACCAAAAAAACAAGAGTAATTTCTAACTTGGATAAAATCTTCCATGAATAGACAAGTATCAATGGATAAATATTATTTCTACGTAAGAGAATACTAATTGCAAAGTCAGCAACCTCCATTTTAATTTTTTTTTCTAACTTTGCAATTGTCTTATACAAATTCCCCATTGTGTTATTTTATTTACCATCACACTTAGCTTTTTTTTATGTAGATTGGTTGTTCTAAATTAGCTTTTCTATAATTTAAATGGCTCCCAGGGTTGACACTAGCTTGTTTTTTAAAGAAGGTGTTGTTTAAACCAGACTACAGCGGTTATCATTCATAAGAATAAGTGCATTAATAAATATAATGTTCAAGTTCACTAAAGGTTACTGAGGTTGCAACTATTAGGTTGATGCATAATTTTCCACCGTTTTTTAAAAATTATATGTAACATAACCGAAAACGAAAACAAATTCAAAACATATCATGTACAATTATCATTCGGGGGCGTAGTCACTCTTTGCTTGGAAGACAGTCAATTCCGCAGGCGAAAAAGTACTGTTTTTTTGAGGCAATCCATGATTTGACATCCTCCATCAACTCCTCCGAATCGTCATAGACTTTGCCAACCTGCCAATTTTTTACAGAGCGGTTGATGTTGTAGTTCGTGAGGGCCTCGGTGGGGGAGTAGGCCGTATGGAGGAGCAAATCCCATCTATTGCGATGGATTTGATCATAGTGCGTTCGACATGAGGGCGAGCATTGTCATGGTGGAAAATGATTTGGTTCTTTTTATGCGGTCTTTTCAGCTGAATGGCAATATAAAGGCGATCAAGCTGGGCCAGTTACACGTCACTGTTAATGTCGTACTGCCTTTGACCATTTCTGTCTGGGATTCGCCACTCCTAATCTTCATAATTGTCATTCCAGTCAAATTCAAAAACCAAACAACGCGAAAAAAAAGTGGATAATTATGCATCAGCCTTCATAACTCAATAAACATAGTAGGAAGATAAACATTTGAACCTTTATGAAGTGAAAATCGATATTTGCATTCCTCAATAGTGATGTGCTATATACCTGGCTGTCCTCGACTTAATGGAGCAACTTCAGAAAAGTGACAGGCAACAAATGGTGAGAAGGAATGAAGATACATAGAATTGTGGATCTTTGGGGAAGACCTGTATCCGGCAGTGAAGATACAGCCCTGATGATGATGAGTTTTAGAAGTTCAACATAGTATGCACATGTTCCTAGTCATGTAGATACAATAAATAATGAACCCACAGATTCTCTTGCAAATGAAACATTATTTTTTTTAATGTGGATCAATTTCCAATAGATTAAATTAAATTGTGGAAATGTATTTTGACCATACACTACTAAACCGTGGTACAGTAATATTGTTCTAAACCCCATGTCTTCAAAAGAAATGACAATAATCCATCCATACGTAGTATGTGAGTGCAGTCATAATATTGTAAACACTAACCATATATTTTGTGAAAGTTCACAGCTATATGAGATGAAATCCAAAATTTAGGCTACAAAATACACTTTAAAAAGTCAATAATAAATCAATCAATGTGCATGCATCACTTAAATTTACAATTTAACATAATGCACCTGCACACTTGCATCAAAAGTAAACACTGAGTCTTCTTCTTCTTTTAAACAGGCAATCCACCCTATAAACACTGAGTCTAAGCTCACCCATATTTATTTTCTGTTAATTATCAATTTTACCAGTTTTATTTTTTGACATACAATGTTATATTGTCAAATTAGACATTTTAAACAGTGTTCCTAAATGTTGTTAATGCGACCCTGTCTAATGTATACTTAAGTGATAATTGTACTAAATATTAGATGACCAACCAATATATTTTTGTGTGGTTAGCTGATGTGTTGGGTAGGTATCATTATACTTGCGTCTTAATTACAGTATTTATCTTTCTTTCAGTAAAAAGTCAATAAAAACAAACTGTTGCTTACTTCCTGGAGGCTGAACAGCTCGTTCTGCCTTTCTACCTTCATATGCCTTGGCGTACAATGATGCTCCTGTTTGAAATATTGTCACGACTTCTGAAGCTGCTCAAGTTCTAAAATTCAGATTATTTACTCTACTACAAAAAACAGATGAAAACTTTACTACAAATACAAGAGCCAATCTTTTTGGAGATCAACAATCTGATTTGCAAAAGTTTATTACAGCTTGGACAAAGAAAAGCATATCTGGATAGTGATTGTACTCTCAGTCCTGATCATATCAGCACAGTGGTTCAGTCAGTTGATGGAGCAGTAACAAGGTTATTGTTAAAGTTACAAGAACATTACCAAAATTATACATGGCTGCACGAAAGAGTAATTCTTATACCAAAATATGTCACTGTCATCAATATCAACTATACCTTGAAACTTCCATCTACATCTACAAATTGATTGACTGACTAATGCAAGATTCTTAATTTTCCTATAGAAGTTTTGAATTCATTAAACCCACCAGGCTTTCCTCCTCATTTACATATGTCAAAAGCAGGAGTAAAATCATTGATTTGGCAAACAACCTCAACTTTGCCTCAGCCTCATATCATGGACATCATTGACAGGAAGCCAGATATGTGTATACCTTAAATACATCTATTTCATTTGACATGCCATATTAGAGTTTAAAATTTCCTATTCAGCTAAGTGAAGGTCTGCTGGATTATGGTTTCAGACCCACTAATCACTTTTCTCTATTTTGGTTTTGAGTGGAGTGTTTTACCTGTGAACTATACTTGTGTACTTCTTATACATAAACTCAATCTGTTCCTCTGTTGTGTGGATAATTATCGTTTGTTTGTAGCTTGTACGTACATATACATGTAATTTTTCAAAATTTCCCACATAGACTAGGCCTGATCTGAGAAAACTGCTTCACTTTTTAAGATATTTTCGGCAGTTTTAAAAACATAGTATAAATGGTTTAAAAAAACTAGTATATATAAATTCGATAACAAAAAAAATACTAATAACACACAGGTAGTAGCACAGACAAAAGTATCCTTTCCTTTATTGTAGTATTGCTCTGGAGCAACTCTTTCTCGTGATTTCTCAGCCATTCAACAACTTTCTTTTTGAAAAACACAAGTGATAGAATTTCTTTTGTTTAAAATGTTATAAAGTTGTTAGACCAAGTATAAAAATCGCTCTGCCCAAATGTAGTTTTCGAATAGGGAAGTTGTAGTATGTTTTGTATAATTGCTAGTCATGTAATGACACAATGAGGTGGCAAATCAAGTGATTTAAAAAGTTGACCCATTGTTTTGTAAAAATGTTTTACTCAATATCACTTGTATTATCAATTTATGTGCTTTAAGAAGAGGGTTTAAATTATTTCTGAAGGCACTCCCCCACCTTATGATTCCATAGCTTAGTGTTGATTGGCACAGGGCATATTAAACCATTTTCAGCGTCCCTTCATTCAGAATGTTCCATAAATTTTTTATATCAATTAGTTTTTTGACTCCAATGGGAGGATTTTTTATGTGAGTATCCCATCTTAGGTTGTAACTATATTTTTAAATGTCTATAATCTGTATGTATTTTCTTTTTCTTCCTTGCACATACGGAAATAAAATGTTAACATAGGGTATGTGTACTTTAATGATTGTCGTGTGTTTAATTTTTGTCAAAATTTGAATAAATTTTAGATGTAAATCGCAGGGAAGACAAACATAAAACAGAATTTTAAATATACTAAAATGACACAGGACTGCAGAAATAATACGGTATAACAGAAATTTTAATATACATATACATAATTCCGGGCATATAAAATCGGGGTTCCACTGTATGTATATATATTTTTATTTTATATTTATTACTTGCATGAATTCCATTTCTTTCATATGTATATCATAAATAAATAAATATATGCATTTTATCTTGTATTTCTTTTATTATATCTATAAATGCAATCATTAAACATATTAGCACCCCAGAGGTAAACTGTATTAAGTCACAAAAACAAAATTTCACAGTAAAGCCATTTAATGGTTCCCATGCAAATAAAATCATTGTAATCTGACCGAGGATCATTTTTACTCGAATGATAATTAACTAATTTCTAGAAGAAAAAGAGATAAAACTAATTTTTTTTTAAATGAACTTAACACAGTTTACTTCTGGGGTGCTGGTATAGGTACATATATCATAATATCTATAATATTATCTATTTATTTTATTTATTTATGTACGTAAATACCAAATGCTGAGTGAAACTGATATGGGAGTTTGTGCTCCATCGATGCTGACGCCATTACTATGTAAATTAGGAAATCTCAAGACCAAAGGTCAAATAAAATTACTTAGGTACTTTTTATGTATTTTGATGCACAAAAAAATATGATATTTTATATTTGAATGTAATAATAATAATTCCCGTAATCTTCTGGTAGCTTTACATAAATCGTATGATTAAAAATAAACACAGAAGATCCTTATAAATCTATTTTATAATCGTTATTTGGTTTTTATGGTGAAATATCTTAAATTATTACTTAACTAGACACGACTCCATATATAACTTATTTTATTTTATACCAGTAAATCATTTCCTAAATATTTCGACTGGCCATTTAATTACACCTAACTACGATTTATTTGTAAAAGAAATTACCTCATCAGCGAGTGCATTTATCTTATATGGTGTTAAACGTGGCTTCTTATTGGTCCATTCGTCACTTGAAAATATTATTGCGTTCAAAAACTAATAAAAAATAGTATTGTATCTTAAACTGCTCTAATTTGTAAACTGTGTAATATATTTTGTTCTGGTCTTCTTACATATCAATTATTTTATCATATCTACATGATTAACAAATAAAAATGATGGGTAATATTTTTACGTATATTTGCTAAAATTACGTCCACGCGTGAACTTGCGACTGGAGCGAGCACGCGATGTAAAAAATACAATTATTTTTAATTCTTTGTAACTTGGTCGATATTGGCCGGATTTTCGTCAGGTTTTCACTAAAATGCATAATTTATCTATCCGCACATGTCAAGACTATAAAATATTGAAAATTACATTTTCACCTGCAGTCAGGTGTGCTCTTCAGGTGATTTTGGCCAGAATAAATACTATATATACATAATAATTAATAAAATTTTACAGAAAAAAAAATTGAATCACTAGACTTTTCCTTGCAATATGAAAATTTTAAGTAATATTGATCTATAGTCCCTGAAATTAGTTTATGAAATGTTTGCGTAATAAAACAAGTAACAATTGCAAGCAAAATGTATATTTCAGTGTCTTTCACTAACAATAATAAATGCAAATATGTATATATTAAAAATAATTCTGGAATTTTTCAACCCTTATAATAAATGTGCAATAGAGACCTTCACAATACATACATATGTAGCGATCATAATTCATATCCACCGCCATCTCAGTCAGCATCGACGCTAGCAACAGTGTTGCCGGCTGCTGCTACAAGTCTGGCTCAATTCACCGCCAAGCAGTCTCTCCAATTTGATCGTTTCACAACGGCGGTCTTGCCGGCTCGCGCTCGCCGAGCAAGACCGCCAATTCATTTCATTTCATAAGACACACGCACCTTCTACATCTTCACCCATTCACTCTTTAACTCTATTTGTCTCCCTTGTTATTTTC
The DNA here is from genome assembly GCA_031772225.1 of Eubasilissa splendida. Classification (NCBI taxonomy): domain Eukaryota; kingdom Metazoa; phylum Arthropoda; class Insecta; order Trichoptera; family Phryganeidae; genus Eubasilissa; species Eubasilissa splendida. Next base: position 10,552,297 of record CM062866.1, on the reverse strand, counting down.
ATACAGACAATAAACACCCCTCAACACGCCAATCACATTTATTTCATTTAACCACCGTCCTAACCCCCAAACATATTTATTCAATTAATATAAAATTATATATTTGTTCAATGATGAAGCAAATATGTTTTTATTCATGAACTTAATGTCATTTAAGAAAAAACTATAAAATGGTTGTTCATTAAGATACTCTAAACAATGAACAAATTTATCATTTTAAATGGTATAATAATATATCAGACTTTTATTTTGCATCAAGATTTTCGAAGTATTATCCCAAGAATACTATAAATACACTTATAGAAATATAATAAATATGTGTAAATGCGCTGCCATAAAAATTCAGCTATTACAATCATTAAAAAAATCACATCCTTTGTCAAATGTTTATATTTGTTATAAATGTAGCTATTTTCCTTCAGATCGGACAATTATAGCAAGTGTAATTGACATAATCTTCAGCTAAAGAATTTTTCTTACATTATTAGCGTTTAAAAAACAAGTAAGCTTAATATAGCAAAAATATTGAGATGCACATTGATGCTTCAACATTATACAAATAAAAACTAGTTCTGGCATGACATCAAAACTATATATATCACACAGCTTATTTTGAGAATAATCTAATTTGTATCAAATATATACATAATTACATATATGGCAGTACAAAGCTGTGAATCTTACAGATCGTATAACTTGGGAATACTTAAATACATATTCTTGGTGATTTAAGTATAAGGCTTTGTGAAGGCTTATCGTATGCAATCATACTTTATATTCAATCGACCTGTATAAAATGAGCTTCAATTTATTTGAAGTTGCCTATGATTTAATCTTTCAATTCCTTGATTTTGGCACCACCTTCAGGATTGTCCCGCCATACGGAATAGTTCAGGCATGACGCCATTGCCAACCAGGCCACATATGGTAGAAATATGTATCCGGCTAATGGGTTGATTCTGTAGAAACAGAGTCCACAGGCGACCACATTGATGTCGAGGGCGATGATGTCAACTAGACTCTGAAAATAGCAAGAAATAAATGTTACATTTGACTGTATATAAATTAACTAACGGGGATTGAAAATAATTAAGATGGTTTATTTTTTAATTTAAATTATGTATAACTATGAAATGTTTTTCTTTGCAGAGGGGTCTATAAGTTTTATAAAAATCTAAGAACGCAGGATCTTAAAAACTAATTAAACATATTTTAAAATATATAATGATATTTTTGTTAATAGTGAAAATGACCATTTCCCGTGAATCAATCACTCTATATTTTGGAAAGCAAAAAAATGTAAGTATTGTATTAATAAATAACATATTACAGGGTGAATATTATGTTCCAGGCCGATATTGTTTTTGAAGAACTAGGAAATGAAATACAATTTTTTAATTTGTTTTTTAATTATTGATTATTTGGTTTATTACAATTATGCGAACTGCGAACTGACAAATGTCTGCCAAACCAACATGGCAACCAAATAAAAACAGCGTGGAACAAATATTCACCCTGCATTCACTTGTAGACTACCTCTTATATTTATGAAATATACATTTTTGTAGCTTCAATATGTACTAAACGACTTTTATTGTTTAAAACCAGAATGTGTGAATCATTTAGTAGAAAAATACTATAATTTAGATGAAATTTTGGATATCTTGGGAGATTTTAAACATGAAATCACTTATCCCGAGTAATTACATATTGTGAGATATTTGACATCTATCAAAGTTGTATGTATGTGTGTGTGGCAGTTTGGTGACAGATGGGAGAGCATGTAAGAAAGACACTGGAAGCGCAATGGTGCTCACTTTCAATACATACATTATCGTGTACATATTATATTGTTGTACGGTATACAGTAGTAATATATTGTTAACTATCTCGACATTGGACTCTTATTTCTACTACCGACATCACACCGAACCTTCAGGGAATCTGTAAGAATATTGCCGTGGCACAAACGGTATAAAGGACAACACAGTGTTGCGGCTAAATATATTACACATATTAAAACAATATGCAATCTATTTAAGCTATATGTAAATTAACATTATCCATTTCAATCTGCAACAAACTAATGAAGGTACACTGATTTGTTTCATCAGTATTTTGTAGTTATTCTACTTAAAATATAGGGTATCATGACCAATGTTCCAATAAGTTTAGATCACAGTGTGTGCAGAGAAAAAAAATTAGGAAATTTTTCCATACAAGTATAAGGCTACTGGTAGGGCCCAAGTTGACCTCATTACTAATGAAGATGTATTAAGACGTATAAATAAGTCAAGAGAACTAATAACAACTATCAAGAAAAACTGCATACTTCTAACACATTCTCCACAATGATTTTTTTTTAAATAGAGATGTGTACACAGAATACTTGTCGCATTAATATTCTTACTATTTTCAATCTAAGCCAAACGCTTGTGCTATAAAAATAGGACTAACTTGATAGCCTCCTGAAATGAAGCTCGAACCCCCGACCACTAAATCACTAGGTGAGTATCGTAACTTAAAATAAAGTGTCGAGACAAGCTGGGAATTTCATGGCTTTTTGCTGTCTGTGATTTAAAATAGCCCGAAACTCGTGACTAATTTTTGTTAAGATTATTCCTTTTAAACATTTTCAATTAATCCCATTTGACCATTATCATACAGCGGGTAGTGACCCAGCAATGAGCCGTGTTATATTGTTGCAATATTTTTAAAAGTGGAAGGTTTCCATAATGTATATAGTCAGCCATAAAGATTTGCATCGCCTCCACTCTCATCATCACTGCTCGACAAAGCTGAATACACCCAGTAGGTACCGGTGCGCGAAACCGTAGCCGGCAGCCGTAAAAAGAGAAACTAATAAAAAAAATCTAAAGTAAATGGTTTTGTCAGTTTGTTCAAACAGGGGATTATGTTTTCTTGTAAAATGTGACGTAACAGTTTTTATTTGTTTTAATAAATTAATATTAACATATGTTTTTTACACAGATAATAATATATCCTTAATAGCTACTGTATATCGTACATATGAGTATTTATTAAAATATATTTTATTTTTAATTAAATAAAATTCACGGTCTTGAGTCCCGGGAATTGAAAAAAGTTAAGAATACAGAACCCCTAATCGTATCCACTAAACCACAACCACATATTTTTACAGTACATTTTTACATTATACAGGAGAAGATAGAAGGCAGCAGATGTGTATGTAGAAAGAAATTATCTTGGCTGTGTAACATCAGAAAGCGGTTCAATGTGTTCAAAACGTTGGTGATCTTATACAGGATAAATTAATATTCTATAACATGGTCGCCAACCTTCGATAGAAAGCTGCACTTGAAGAAAAGTTTTGTTAAAAATTGTGTGCGCGCTATATTTTATAACTTAGAGGAAAAATTGATCATGACTTTTAATATTTACATTGGAAGCTTATCTAAAGGTAGATTTTGCAATTTGAATTTTACTGAATATTAAATTCTTTTTTGTCAGATATATGACTAAATTAATCATTCAATTTACCCATTTAAGGCTACGCGCTACGAAGTAGATAGGTGTCCAGGCCCAATTGAGTGCCAGTTGTGATCCAAACAGAAGCAGTGGCAGTTTAGCATCGCCTGAAATCAATAAACACATTCCAATTTTCCAATTGCAAACTAGCATTTCAACATAAAAATTATCATTTAAAACCTGTTCACGTAACCAACTGACAAATATTAACATACAAATTACTTATAATGTAAAACAAATTATTATTGTGCGATACATGAGAGACAAATAAACCAAGATATATTTTTATGTAAAATTAGTGTTAGTAATTATGTAACCACACATATATCAGATGTAAAAAAAAACCAACTATAAAAAAGTACCCAACAATTGCATACATTATTTTAACATATGTTCTATACATGCCAAGGTGACCTAAGTGAAATTGTTTTAGATATTATTTCACTCCATGATGCAACATCTATGAATGTGTATGAAAAATGATTTAGGTATCTACATTGATCAAGAGAGTTGTGGTATATTGGAAGGACAACGTATTATGTAAAAATGTTCAGTGAATCTCTATTTCAAGCACACGCTTCTAACTGCTTGCCTTTTTTGATTTTTCACTAATGGTACCAAGTCAATTCTGTATCAGTGATTATTAAAAGCCTGCTTTAATTTTTTTATAATTAAAAATGTTATAATTGTAGTATCTTTATGTAAGCTGTGAACAAATGTAAATATAATAATCATTTTTAAAATAGTGTTTAAAGTGACTAACCGTGTTATAAACTGCATTTATTTATTTGATTTATGTGACAAATAACGTCATTAATTATTTATCTGATACTTAAAATAATTTAACTAAAGCATATCTAATTCGTGTATAATTTTTCAACTTTCAAACTGGAAAAATGAAAGCTCCCCCTTAAAGAATTTCATATAATTTTTACCTTGATTTAATTTTCACCTTTATCGATACCAGATCTCGGTACCTATCACATGCTAAGCGAGCGCCCTACCATCTTGCTATTCTCCCATTAAACTGGGGTGTCAAATTGTCGTAAAAGTATATAATTCTGTTTTTTGTGTTACTGTTTCACATCTTACTTGATTTCTTGTAAGCGAAATGGTTAACATACCTTTGGGGGTTAGGACGGTGGTTAAATGAAATAAATGTTGTTTGGCGTGTTGAAGGTTTATTGTCTGTATGATAATAACAAGGAAGACATAGAATGAACAGTGAATGAATGAAGATGTAGGAGGTGCACGTGTCTTATGAAATGAAATGAAGCGAATTGGCAGTCTTGCTCGGAGAGCGCGAGCCGGCAAGACTGCCGTCGTGAAACGATGAAACTGCCTGGCGGTGAATGCTTGAGTCTGACTTGTAGCAGCAGCCAGTAGCGCTGTCGCTAGCGTTGATGCCGACTGAGATGGCGGTAGATATGATTTATGATCGCTAAATACCCGTCTATTGTTTGAAAGACCGGAGTCTGATTCTCCACCAGGGAAATTTTTATTTCAACTTTATTTATTTAATTGAATTTATGTATTTTTTGTCCAAACAATAAAAACATATTCTGCGTAGGGATGGTATCATACACGTGTCTGAGTCATGTAACACGTTTTTCGGTGATATATATACTTTGATTTAAATATCAAGAAACTTATGAATAAACCAAACATTTATTTCAATGACGATGTCGTGTTCTGAATAATGCATGTACGTGTCAAAGAAGATGGAATAATGAACGCGCAATGTCCGTTGGGCGTTACGCAAGTGTATAAACAATGTGGATTTTTTAATAAAATAAAAATACCCGAGAATCCGCCACCGTCTCTCCAGACCAGGTAAGAAGCGTAACCCATTCCAGTGTAAAGGGACGTCCAAACGACTCCGAAAGCCCAATTGGGGGGTTTCCAGCTCGGTTTCTTCAAGGACTCATACCATGGAGTTGACCCGTCCTTCGAGTTGAATGCAGGGCTTATTATAATACCGCCCACCCAGCCTCCAAGATTTGGAAAAAGAGAAGCACCGACTGCCGGCCAATTCGCCATAATTACAAATTTAAAGTACGAATTAAGGAAATCAACGCGTAACTGCTATTCATCGACTGATTTAACTAAAACGCGTAGCCACACCACACCGTCCACATACAATTCAAACTAATGTTGCAAACTTTCGGCTTAACGCCGGCTTAAATCCCTTAGGATAATAAATTATGTAAACTGTAAATAAACATTGCGTAACGTCAGTTCAAGAAAAACTGATTAAAGGCACATTCGTATTGTTCATACTTCGGACCGACGCTTCTTGTCTGACGTTACTGATCTCGTCATTTCGCTAACGATTCAAGCGAGCTTAATCGCAAAATTTGATTAGTTTAGCTCAAGCTGGGTATTAATACTGTTTAATATTTCTTCCTGTGGTACGGAAACTTGGCAGAACAACAATTACAAAAGGAAGAACTCTTGGAAACTGGTAGCGACCTGGACTTGACAAGTTTTATTCATTTTACAAATAAATCTGCAGGTACCAGAAGCCCAGGAACCCAGCACCTGTTTATCTTGGTAGAATTGAAAAAGAAGATTGTAATGGAGGGGTATTTTTAAGAATCTTGATATTTTATTTAATCTAACCGCTGGGTCCAAACGCGCCCTTATAACTTACGGGGGGTGTGACCCTCCAGACGCCTCATTTTTACATTTATTTTATTAATCAAATTTGTAATTATAATAGAGAAATATTTGTAGTAACAAAAATGATCTCCTGCAAGTGCTGGTTTCCCGTGATCTTCTGGTAGCTTTACGTAAATCTAACGATTAAAAATAAACACATAGAAGACCCTTATAAATCTCTTTTATACTCGATACTTGGTTTTTAGGGTGAACTATCTTAAATTATTACTTAACTGGACACGACTCCAAACATAACTTATTTTATTTTATACCAGTAAGTCATTTCCTAAATATTTCGACTGGCCATTTTATTACACCTAACTACGATTTATTTGTAAAAGAAATTACCTCTTCAGCGAATGCATTTATCTTATATGGTGTTAAACGTGGCTTCTTATTGGTCTATTCACAAATGTCACTGGAGCAGGGCGTGCGTGCGCGGGTTCGTCACTTGAAAGTGGCCCGTGAAAATGTTATTGCGTTCAAAAACTGATAAAAAATAGTATTGTATCTTAAACTGTTCTAATTTGTAAACTGTGTAATATATTTTGTTCCGGTCTTCTTACATATCAATTATTTTATCATATCTACGTGATTAACAAATTAAGATGGGTAATATTTTTACGTATATTTGCTAAAATTACGTCCACGCATGAACTTGCGACTGGGGCGAGCGCGCGATGTAAAAAATACAATTATTTTTAATTCTTTGTAACTTGGTCGATATTGGCCGGATTTTCGTCCGACTTTCACTAAAATGCGTAATTTATCTATCCGCACATGTCAAGACTATAAAATATTGAAAATTACATTTTCACCTGCAGTCAGGTGTGCTCTTCAGGTGATTTTGGCCTGACAATTACTATATATACATAATAATTAATAAAATTTTACAGAAAAAAAAATTGAATCACTAGACTTTTCCTTGCAATATGAAAATTTTAAGTAATGTTGATCTATAGTCCCTGAAATTAGTTTATGAAGTGTTTGCGTAATAAAACAAGCAACAATTGTAAGTAAAATGTATATTTCAGTATCTTTCACTAACAATAATGAATGCAAATATGTGTACATAAAAAATAATTCTGGAATTTTTCAACCCTTATAATAAATGTGCAATAGAGATCCTAAAAATATATACATATTTATTCAATTAATATAAAATTATATATTTGTTCAATGGTGAAGCAAATATGTTTTTATTCATGAACTTAATGTCATTTAAGAAAAAATTATAAAATGGTTGTCCATTAAGATACTCTAAACAATGAACAAATTTATCATTTTGAATGGTATAATAATATATCAGACTTTTATCTTGCATCAAGATTTTCGAAGTATTATCTCAAGAATACTATAAATACACTTATAGAAATATAATAAATATGTGTAAATGCGCTGCCATAAAAATTCAGCTATTATAATCATAAAAAAAATCACATCCTTTGTCAAAATAAAAACTTATTTATATTTGTATCTACGTATGTAGCTATTTTCCTTCAGATCGGACAATTATAGCAAGTGTAATTGACATAATCTACAGCTAAAGAATTTTTCTTATATTATTAGCGTTTAAAAAACAACCAAGCTTAATATAGCAAAAATATTGAGATGCACATTGATGCTTCAACATAATACAAATAAAAACTAGTTCTGGCATGACATCAAAAATATATATTAAACAGCTTATTTTGAGAATAATCTAATTTGTATCAAATATATACATAATTACATATATGGCAGTATAAAGCTGTGAATCTTACAGATCGTATAACTTGGGAATACTTAAATATATATGCTTAGTGATTTAAGTGTAAGGCTTTGTGAAGGCTTATCGTATGCAATCATACATTTTATATTCAATCGACACCGTATAAAATGAGCTTCAATTTATTTGAAGTTGCGTACAATTTAATCTTTCAATTCCTTGATTTTGGCACCACCTTCAGGATTGTCCCGCCATATGCAATAGTTCAGACAAGACGCCACTGCCAACCAGGCCACATATGGTAGAAATAAGTATCCAGCTAGTGGGTTGATTCTGTAGAAACAGAGGCCACAAGCGACCACATTGATGTCGAGGGCGATGATGTCAACTAGACTCTGAAAATAGCAAGAAATAAATGTTACATTTGACTGTATATAAATTAACTAACGGGGATTGAAAATAATTAAGATGGTTTATTTTTTAATTTAAATTATGTATAACTATGAAATGTTTTTCTTTGCAGAGGGGTCTATAAGTTTTATAAAAATCTAAGAATGCAGGATCTTAAAAACTAATTAAACATATTTTAAAATATATAATGATATTTTTGTTCATAGTGAAAATGACAATTTCACGTGAATCAATCACTATATTTTGGAAAGCAAAAAAAATGTAAGTATTGTATTAATAAATAACATATTACAGGGTGAATATAATGTTCCAGGCCGATATTGTTTTTGAAGAACTAGGAAATAAAATACAATTTTTTAATTTGGTTTTTATTTATTGATTATTTGGTTTATTACAATTATGCGAACTGCCAAATGCGAACTGACAAATGTCTGCCAAACCAACATGGCAACCAAATAAAAACAGCGTGGAACAAATATTCACCCTGCATTCATTTGTAGACTACCTCTTATATTTATGAAATATACATTTTTGTAGCTTCAATATGTACTAAACGACTTTTATTGTTTAAAACCAGAACGTGTTAATCATTTAGTAGAAAAAGACTATAATTTAGATGAAATTTTGGATATCTTGGAAGGTTTTAAACATGAAATCACTTATTCCGAGTAATTACATATTGTGAGATATTTGACATCTATCAAAGTTGTATGTATGTGTGTGTGGCAGTTTGGTGACAGATGGGAGAGCATGTAAGAAAGACACTGGAAGCGTAATTGCGCGAACCCCAGACAACTAAATCACTAGGTGAGTATCGTAACTAGGAATTATGTGTCGAAACAGGCCGGGAATTTCATCGCTTTTTGCTGTCTGCAACTTAAAATAACCTGACACTCGTGACTAACTTTTGTTAATATTATTCCTTTTAAACATTTTGAATTAATCCCATCTGACCATTATCATACAGCGGGTAGTGACCCAGCAATGAGCCGTGTTATATTGTTGCAATATTTTTAAAAGTGGAAGGTTTCCATAATGTATATAGTCAGCCATAAAGATTTGCATCGCCTCCACTCTCATCATCACTGCTTGACAAAGCTTAATACACCCAGTAGGTACCGGTGCGCGAAACCGTAGCCGGCAGCCGTAAAAGGAGAAACTAATAAAAAAAAATCTAAAATAAATAGTTTTGTCAGTTTGTTCAGACAGGGGATTATGTTTTCTCGTAAAATGTGACGTAACAGTTTTTATTTTAAATATGAATTAAATATATTAATTATAAAGATATACATATAAAATCAATTTTATCGAAAAATATTGTTGTTGCGCCACCGGGATTCGAACCTGGATCTCTTTCCTAACCGGGGAAGGTGCTTTATCCAACTAAGCTGCAGCGACTTGTTTTAATAAATTAATATTAACATATGTTTTTTACACAGATAATAATATATCCTTAATAGCTACTGTATATCGTACATATGAGTATTTATTAAAATATATTTTATTTTTAATTAAATAAAATTCACGGTCTCGAGTCCCTGGAATTGAAAAAAGTCAAGAACACAGAATCCCTAATCGCATCCACTAAACCACAACCACATATTTTTACAGTACATTTTTACATTATACAGGGGAAGATAGAAGGCAGCAGAGGTGTATGTAGAAAGAAATTATCTTGGCTATGTAACATCAGATTACGGTTCAATGTTCAAAATGTTGGTGATCTTATACAGGATAAATTAATTTCTACAACATGGTCGCCAACCTTCGATAGAAGGCTGCACTTGAAGAAAAGTCTTGTTAAAAATTGTGTGCGCGCTATATTTTATAACTTATAGGAAAAATTGATCATGACTTTTAATATTTACATTGAAAGCTTATCTAAAGGTAGATTTTGCATTTTGAATTTTACTGAATATTAATTTATTTTTTTGTCAGATATATGACTAAATTAATCATTCAATTTACCCATTTAAGGCTATGCGCTCCAAAGAAGATAGGTGTCCAGGCCCAATTGAGTGCCAGTTGCGATCCAAACAGAAGCAGTGGCAGTTTAGCATCGCCTGAAATCAATAAGCACATTCCAATTTTCCAATTGCAAACAAGAATTTTAACATACAAATTATCATTTAAAACCTGTTCACATAACAAACTGACAAATATTAACATACAAATTACTTATAATGTAAAACAAATTATTATTGTGCAATACGTGAGACGAATAAACAAAGATATATTTTTATGTAAAATTAGTGTTAGTAATCATGTAACCACACATATATCAAAATTAAAAAAAAAAAAAACACTAAAAATATAAGTACCCAACAATTACATACATTATTTTAACATATGTTCTAATCATGCCAAGGTGACGAAGTGAAATTGTTTTAGATATTATTTCACTACATGATGCCACATCTATTAATGTGTATGAAAAATGATTTAGGTATCTACATTGATCGATAGTGTTGTGGTATATTGGAAGGACAACGTATTATGTAAAAATATTCAGTGAATCTCTGTTTCAAGCACACGCTTCTAACTGCTTGCCTTTTTTGATTTTTCACTAATGGTACCAAGTCAATTCTGTATCAGTGATTATTAAAAGCCTGCTTTAATTTTTTTATAATTAAAAATGTTATAATTGTAGTATCTTTATGTAAGCTGTGAACAAATGTAAATATAATAATCATTTTTAAAATAGTGTTTAAAGTGACTAACTGTGTTATAAACTGCATTTATTTATTTGATTTATGTGACAAATAACGTCATTAATTATTTATCTGATACTTAAAATAATTTAACTAAAGCATATCTAATTCGTGTATAATTTTTCAACTTTCAAACTGGAAAAATGAAAGCTCCCCCTTAAAGAATTTCATATAATTTTTACCTTGATTTAATTTTCACCTTTATCGATACCAGATCTCGGTACCTATCACATGCTAAGCGAGCGCCCTACCATCTTGCTATTCTACCATTAAACTGTGGTGTCAAATTGTCATATAAGTATATGATTTTGTTTTTTGTGCTAGACTGTTTCACATCTTACTTGATTTTTCGGAAGCGAGATGGTTAGCATACACCCACCTATTGTTTGAAAAACCGGAGTCTGGTTTTCCGCCAGGGAAATTTTTATTTCAACTTTATTTATTTAATTGAATTTATGTACAGCAGAACCTCGATTATCCAGATTGTTCAAAATACAATACTTTTTAATACATTTTGCATCATAATAAAAATATAATTTGACATATTCATAATTCATATTCAAATTACATATTTCTATGGCACTGATCTGTCTGGACATTCTGAGGTAATACAATACGTGTTGTTACACGAACCGCTGGTATCAAACCATTTGGGGCAGTATTTAAATATTTATTTTTAATATTACCGATATGTCATTGAAAAGAAAATGTGTTATATTATTAAAAGACAAATTGGATATAATCATTGCTTTGAAACACGGGACTCGGGACGTTCTTTGTCTAATAAATATGGTGTTGGAACGTCAACAATCTCAGATATAAAAAAACAAAGTGAAAAAATTATGAAGTTTACTAATTGTTTAATGTCAGAAGATGGAACATTAGAGCGGCAAGTTATGAAAAAATCAGGAAATTAAGATGTTGAAGAGTGTATTTTTATGTGGTTCCTACAAAGACGATCATCTAGACAGCCAATATCTAGTCCATTATTTTCGCAACAGCTAGCTTTGAGCAAAAATCGATAATTGAATTTCTTAATAAAAAATATTTTAATATTTAAGCTATATGAAAATCTAGACAAATAAGAATTATTCATACTGTATGTACATGTCTTTCACTGTCAATTATGATTTTTTTTGATTATCTGGATTTTTCCTTATCCAGACTACCTTCATCCCCAATTAGTCCGGATAATCGAGGTTCTACTGTAATTTTTGTCTGAACAATAAAAACATATTCTGTGCAGGGGTCGTATCATACCTTATATATGTATCATACACGTGTTTGAGTCATGTAACGCGTTTTTTAGTGATATATCTACTTTGATTTAAATATCAAGAAATTGATGAATAAACCAAACATTAATTTCAATGACGACGTAGTTTTCTGAATAATGCACGTACGTGTCAAAGAAGATGGAATAATGAACGCGCAATGTCTGTTGGGCGTTATGCAATAGTGTATAAACAATGTGGATTTTTTAATAAAATAAAAATACCAGAGAATCCGCCACCGTCTCTCCAGACCAGGTAAGAAGCGTAACCCATTCCAGTGTAAAGGGACGTCCAAATAACTCCGAAAGCCCTGTTGGGAGGCCTCCAGCTCGGTCTCTTCAATGTCTCATACCATGGAATCGACCCGTCCTTCGAGTTGATCGCAGGGCTCACTATAATACCGCTCACCCAGCCTCCAAGATTTGGAAAAAGAGAAGCACCGACTGCCGGCCAATTCGCCATAATTACAAATTTAAAGTACGAATTAAGGAAATCAACGCGTAACTGCTATTCGTCGACTGATTTAACTAAAACGCGTAGCCACACCAAACCGTCCACATACAATTCAAACTAATGTCGCAACGTCGCAAACTTTCGGCTCGACGCCGGCTTCACTTAATAAATTATGTAAACTGTAAATAAACATTACGTAACGTCAGTTCTAGAAAAACGAAAAACTGATTAAAGGCACATTCGTATTGTTCATACTTCGGCCGACCGACGCTTCTTGTCTGACGTTACTCATCTCGTCATTTATTTACGTTCCACGCAATATATTTGTATAGTGCCGATTTCAATTGTCACTTTAATTATTCGACGCAATACATTGGAGATGATTTATTTTATTGGTCTGATTTTAATTCTGGTAAACCTAATTTTTTTGGTCCATTTCGATTATGTATCGTAAATAACAATTTACCCGAACCGAAAACCGGAAAAAAAGTTATTTCAGCCGGAACATAAACTGAAACCGAACGAAAACGATTTACGAGAATTTTTTTTGCTAATAAAAACTATTTTATTATATGTACTAATTATATAACGTGTAGTGTGTATAGTGGCCATTAAATGGTGTGTAGGCATCTCGTGTGCAGTGTACAGTTGGCAGTTCGTAAACAAACTGTGTATACGCAAATGTCATGATTTTGAAGAAGAGCACTTAAACGACGCAAGTTTCCTTGACGTTCATAACCGCTGTTACAGGAATTTTATTTTTTATGAGGCCTATAAACTATTACCTTGCACCCAATAACCTAACCTCAATCTGCGTAGAGACTCGAGGCATTGTAATATCGAAAGGGATAAAGTTGATTTCTGGTCGAAAAGTCGATTCGCAATGTGCACGCGTGACATATTAAGGCTTCTTCCTCTGTCTTCTTTTATGTTATGTGTGTTTTATTGTAAAAATAAAATGCATAAAAATACAGCAACTTTACTTTTAATTGTTATAAAAAGTGTAAGAATAATTCAAAGGGCTTGCTGCTCTGGTATGATTGTAGGGTTCCTACGTCCGCAACACCCAACAATATAAATATATTATAATAGTTGGGCGGTTTCCAAAGCAACGCTTCAATTTCGTAATTAATAAATTGCCAATAGTGGAAAGTTAAATGATAAGATACATTATTATCTATCTTAAATAAATTTGATTTAATATTATGAAAATATTAATGAACACATTATAGATTGTCTATCAAAAGTTCGCGATTCAAAGCAAAATAAATACACCCATACCTATAAAAATAGCTTTTAGAATAAAACAAACTACTAGATTCTTTCTATGGAATACCGTCATAGATAAGAGATATACTATACCGTTATCGTACTTTTGTTCCTTAAAGCAGGGCCTGGTGAAAAGTTGGCAAGCCTAGAGAAAGTCAATGAATAAAAATATGTATTTTGTCTGCATTTTAGCTACATCAGAATCCGCCCTCTGTTCCGCAGTGCACCGCACGCGCCACCAAATATTCTCCTTTCAAATTTTAATTATGGATGTGATCACTTTAAGTTATAGCGAAAGGCCGTAAGAGAGATATGGACGGTGTGAGTGTATTTACATTAACTTGCTAATATTTTAATACGAGCTGAACCGGAACTAAAATCAGAACAAAAAAAATAACGTTTGGGTCCCTGATAAACAATCGCTTATTGGTTGGATTGGATTGGAACACATATATGATGTTTTTCGAAAGTGGAGCCGGTTCCAAAAGTAATGGAACAAGTGATCTGATATTAATCTAAACCTAAACCTAGTTTAAGCCATATGTGCAAAATATCAACAGTTTCAATGTACATTATATAAAAAATTAGTTAAAATTGTAAACATTTTTAGTTGAATCCGATGTTTAATTGATTTCAAATGATATATTTAGTACAACAAGTATCGAGGTGGAGGAATCTTTAATCATCAAATGTGGATAGTTAGTTTTTAATGCAATCTTTTTGTCAAGTAATTAAATGTTTTTTTTGTGGATTGTATCAATTTATACAATTTATATTTCCAAGTTGTGTGTGAAAATTTCATTTTTTTTTGTTGTAAAGAAGACGTAAATCCTGCGCCGATAGGATCTAATGAACGAATTGAAATTGCGCAATCTCCGAGTTGCGCATCCCGCGGATTGGATTACGACGATTCCGGTCGTAAATCGGAATCACCGTAGCGGTTGGGGGGGAGGGATGAAGAAAATAAGGGAACCTGGATAAAACGGTCGATGATGGGTAGGTATTCCAGTTGAAGGACCAATGATCTCGGGGAACCAGGATTCGGAAGAACTGCTCGCCTTACCTTGTGTATGACGCCTCCGTCACTCCTGCAATCGCCGCCGAAATCACACAAACGGCACACGGTGGTCAGATCTCGGCTTCCAATTGAAGAATCACGGCTTCACCCGCGGCACACAAAACAATAAATGATAATCACTGCACACAAATCACAGAATCACAAACAATACAGTACTAATGCACCGGAGCTGAATAAATCCACACGGCGAAATGCTATCGCGATGTCGCGCTCGAATAAATATCGTTCACGTTGATGTCTGTTGATGTCAAGGTTACTATTCACACTGACAAGATAAGCATGAGAAAGGTTATGGGTATGAATTAGGACGCGGAAAGGTGTCAATAATATGGATCGCGGCCGATTCGCAAGACCCGTCATAAATGTGGTTTACGAATCCGGAACAGTTGTAAAAATTCAATGGAAATCTATATTCGTATAAGCACGATATCAGGCTCGTGCCGTTTAAATATAAACACAAATTGCCTAGACTAAAGCATAACAGTGCGCCCGATCTCCCGAATTAAAAAGGAGTCTATCGCCTATCCAAGGGTGCCGAGCAAGCCGGAGCATGGAGTCAGCTGGTGCGCCGAGCCGATTGGAAAAGAAGATCCAGGTTCGAATCCCGGTAGCGCAAAAACAATATTTTTCGATAAAATTGATTTAATATGTATATTTTTATAATTAATACATTTAATTAGTATTTAAAACATCACACACCTATGTTCTGAATAATTACAACTTCACAATAAGAATGTGTTTTCCTTAATAACACAATTTTTAAGCTAAGAAATCAATGAAGATTCGGGAATTGAAATATTTTGCTCATGTGAAGCGAAACTTGAGAAATATATGTAGTACAATACTCTCCACCTTGTCATCAGTGTAAGATTGAATCACGAAAAAGAAGGTCTGGTCGCAGAAGAACATTTTAGTTGCGGAATCTAAGAGAATGGTTCAACAAATCCATCTTTCTTTAATAAAAATCAGGGATGGAAGCGCCTATAAATATATAATATATAAGCACATATAAATAATCATATACTAAAATAAATAATTTATTATCAGTAACTGTATTGTATACGTATATGTATTTTAAGCGTAGACTCTAGATGGCATTGTAGATAAAGTGTCTGTGCCTAATATTATGTATGGAAAATATAAATATTTAACATTTTTTCTAATTTTAATTTCTCTAGCACTAAAAACTGATATATTTACATTTGAGGAATTTTTTATTAATGTTTCACCCCTCCAATTCATCTAATAATATTAAATACTTAAGATGTTCGTAGATAGAAAACCGTTAATATAAAAATAAATACCACTGACGCTCAAGAGTATCATAAACTAAGAAATTTGAATAAACTATAGTTCTACATGTACGTATATATATATATACACCTGTATTATATAACTGAATATCGGTTTCGATGTCTTCTCTTGTATGATATTTTTACAGATAATTAATTTTTGGAGAAGGTACTTTGTCATCATTTTGTTAGTTCATTCGTTTTATCACAATATATGATAATAATAATGCTTTATTCCAGCGTGATCAGGTTTTTTTTAACCCGATTCGCCATAAAGATAATACATAATATATATTAAATACATTCAAGTTACGAAATAAATATAATGTTATGAAAAAGAAAATCAAGGAAAATATAAATAAATAAAATGTTCACACATATATATAGATATAAACAAAATATAAATACTTCAGTTACGGTCAATATTGTATCTGTAGCTATTCTATAGGTGCTGCCATTCTCTGGTTAGGGAACCAGCTTTCCATGAGAGCGCCGCTTGCACCAGAGAGTTGGTGCTGAGCTTCAGCCGTAGCTTTACGCTCGCAACTCGATGTCTTCTCTTCACCTCTTTACTGCATCGGAAGAAACGCCGTGACAGCACGAACGCTCAACTGTCTCATCTGCCGTTTTATGTCATTATCGTCTTGTCCATCTTCATTGAATATATGGCCAAGGTATTGGATCTTATTTTAAATAACATTTCTTAAATCCGTCGCTGCGATGAATTTCTGAATGATGCCGTATCCTGCAACGAATTGATGAATTTGATGATAATAACATCTAAGTCACATGTCACAATATACTTGCAAGTATTTTATTCTAAGGTTACCTAACATGGATTTGTCCCCTTAAAATAGGGAATATAATGACTTTATAATTCACACATAATTTTAAACAATCTTTAACACAATAAAATGTCTACATAATATAAAACATTAGCAAAGTTTATAACAAAATTCTTAAACATTTGTGGTGTGTGAAAGTGCATTGCAATTTCAGATTAGTAGCAATTACCATAGTACTTAATCTGTTATAAAAAACCTTTCAGTGGTATATATTCTAATATTGGTTTAAAAATAGAGAATTATTGATTTTTCTCATACTAGAGTAATGTAAGTTTTAAAGTTTCATTACTTAGTATGTATATATTCATACTGAACATTATTATGTAACGTACAAACTTTCTGTACTAACATACTAACCTTTATTATATACATATTATTAATATTTTGGAGAGTGAGTGTCGTGATCATAATGTTAAGGATTTTATGAAAAGAAGAAGCTCCATGTCATATTATTAGAGCGACACCCCGCACTCTGGTAAATAATTTGCTCCGCGATTCATTTCCAAGTAACACATTTTTATGACATTATGGTTATGAGAGGAAAACAGGTGAACTGTATAAAATACGAATCAATTTATATATATTTTTGCAGGGTTTTTTATCAGAATTTTTTACCCTTCCAATTCATGTATTAATATAAAACACTTATGATGTTTATTACTATAAGGTAGTTGGTAAAAGTGTCAAAGCGATTAGCGCTGATGCACTTTTAGTAGTAGATTTGGCGGTCTAGCCGCATGTAGAGTATCGTAGACTCTAAGGAATTTGATATATTTTTGTCCCTACATATGTACAATGTATGTATAATGTACATTTTTATACTAACTTAATTCTAAATTATTCTACTTTATGTTAGTGGTGTCGTCGGCTTCCGGCTTCGGCTTTTTTTTGTTTCATTGAAGTTCATTCAAGTTTGTGAAAATAAATATGTACGTATTTTAATATAAACACGGAATGTTAAGGAAAATAATAATGTTTATATTATTTATCTATGGTTCGATGGATGAATTTCTTATTTATAGATGTGGATAAATCGTACTGTTGTCCATGGACACAAGACATAGATAAAAAATATAAGATAACATAACCCCAATGTTTTGTTTTCTATGTGTTCCACCGGGTCCATGTGTTTCGATCAATAGTATGTCTGTAATGTTATTGAATGAGTTTTCTGGTTAAGTGACATATTTATCTAAATTTTGTGAGGGTTGATATTCTTAATTTTAAGGTAACTGGTAGCTAGTCGTAAATTAATCTAAATCAAAATAAATTTTGTGTAATAATTTAATATATGTGTTGTCTTGAATTTTGTTTTAGTCTTTGTCATATGTAACATGGATTACGAAATTGGAAGTATAGCAGATTTAATATCTGGAAATCACACACCTAATCGTCGGAAAGTGGCTAAGAAACCCTTGACTCCAGTAAAGCTGCCCCCATCTTTGAATGTCACTCCTCGAGACAGTGAAACTAACAAATCAAGGACCCCAAAATTAGCCTTTACTCCAGAAATTAATGTCAAAACATTTACAAAAAGTAAACCGTCCAATGACCAATTTGAGTCTCCTAAAAGTGTACCCAAAAAAAGAAAATCAAAGCTTTTCAATAATTTTCAATTTTTGTCGCAACTTCCCGATCATTCGGGCTCTGAAAACGAGGGATTTGGAGAAGATGGCGGTTCAGCTTCAGAAAATGAGAATGAAAGTGTTAAGGAGAAGAAAAAATCTAAAAAATACAGTAAAGAAGATGGGAAAAAAGTAATAAAGGAATATTTTGTAGGCAAGTCTGAAATTAATAGCCCCTCAAAAATTAAAAAAGAAAAAAGTAAATCCAAAAGTGTTGATTTAGAAAATGTTAACAATGAAGAAAAGTCTCTGAAAAAAAAGAATAAGAATGTTGACGTAGAATTAAATGATTGTGATGAGAGAATAGAGAAAAAAGTCCGAAAGAATCCTAAATCAGAATCAAATACAAATAATGTTGTAGAGAAAAAAAAGAAAAAGAAACTGACAAACAGAGATGAAGATGTGAATATTACTGAAGAAAACGTAGGTCAAGATTCATCGCCAAAGAGAAAGAAGAAAAGAAAATCTGAGTCAGAAAATGATAATGAGCAAGATGACACTTTAAACAATGATAGCGGGTCCGAGAACAACTCGGATGATGAGCTCCCAGTTTCTGACAATGAGCTGAATATTAATGAAGCAAAAGCAGAGCTGGAAGAACATGCTGCGGAAAGTGAAGATGAAAACAAAGAAGAAATTCCTCTAACGGATTTCCAGAAAGCAGCATCGCGTAGAATAGAAAAGAAGCTACTGCGAGAAGAAAAGTTCAACCCAGAGGAGATAGAAAAGACTTTGTTTGTTGGCAACATTCCTGTTTCGGTTTTGCAGAAAAATCATGAGAAGGTTTTGAGGAATAAATTCTCCCCATACGGCGCCATCGATACAGTGAGGTAGGTATATTGGTTCGATTGTGTTTTAAAAAGCTAAATTTTTTTATTTTATTTATGTATGGACTGGTTGGAAATGTCTAAATATATAATATTGAGAAGCGGAAACCGAGGGAAGTAGAGTTATGGTGATTTTAATGTAAAGGGTTGATGAAGGAGAAATAAGCGATTTATAGGGTTGATTATAAAATATAAACAATTACACTGTTTTTGCATTTAGTTTAGATTGTGACTTATATATTCAACCAATGAAATTCAAGATAACTGAAGAGCATGTTGTGTAGATTATGATTTCACAGGCATTGATATTATTAATTGGTTATTTTTCCTTTGTCAACCCTTCACATAATTCAACTTCAAATAAAGTGGATGGTGCCGTAAGTACCTTCGATTATTCGTTAATTTAATCCACGCAAATGAAAAAACACAAACCTTTGTGAAACTAGGCTGATAGTCGCTGTTCTTCTAGTGATGGTCGCTCTCCTTGCCGTCTTGAATCTTCTTAAACTTAGCTTGTTAGCTTCCGAAACTTTATATAACCGAAAAATAATTCACAGAATGTTTTTATATCACCGCCTTAAAATATATCTGACCAAATCCGAAACCGTATCTGAACAGAAGCAGTTTCGCTTTTGTTCCTGTTTTAAACATAAATGGAACGCACATGTTCAAACTATAATACCAGGCCTACCCATCGAAGTATAAAACGCGTAAACAGTGGAATTATGCAACTTTGATATATCGACATTTCCAACCAGTCTTTATTTACAAATTTAAATTTTAACTTTTTAAACCTTACAGCCCAGTGGGTCAAAACAAAACTGTCTGGTGGTGATAGGTCATTTTAGACCCATCACAAGATATCGGTTTTTTGGGAGATTTTTTATAGTTATTTTATTTTAAATTTGGTGGCACGATGTACCAAAAACTTTCTACTAGAGAACTATAGTTTTTATAAAAAATATTACAAATAATGTACATATTTATACATAAATAAATGTCTTACACGGATCGAATTCAAACATCTACTGAACTGATAATATTAATTTATGTCTCAAATTATTTGGAAATAATTAATAAACGATTAGGTAGAAGGAAAACAGCATTAAACAAGTATTTATTACTTAATTCATATTTTTACAAACATTCGGGTCAGATCAGTTTTAGAACGTTTTGTATTTTTGGACACATAACATATCAGTACACATGGAAATGTACCACAATATTCATATTATTTTCTAACTATGTCAAAAAGTTTGCGCTATTAAAATGTGACCACTTGTAGTTGTCAGAGACATTTTCCTGGCTGGATAACTGCAAAGCCAATCGAAATTTGGTACTATTGCAAAAAGCATTTGTTTATTTGATATGATGATTAATCGTCTTTGTGATTTTCTTTTCTTCCAAAACATTTCTTTTTCTCAAATAGTCATACGATGTTACATATTTACGTATGTAGCAGGGCCGTGCACTGCACACAAGCAAACAATCTCTGCATTACCAAAGATTCTGGAAAATAATCCTTAGCTTATGAAAAGACCCTATAAAATTCTTGCTATTATTATTAGACTTTTGTCTAGCCGTGGGTTATTTATTAAAATTGCAAGTCATTAATGTACAACATTATAGCAATGCTGTCAGACATTTTGCTAGTACGTACATATTTAATTTATTTGTTCGATCCGCATAATAAAATAATACTGAACTAAATATTTTCTTATTGAACCTTTGTCAATGTTTTGTTGAGATCTTTATATCTACCAATTTTCTGCATTTTTTAAACAATTTATGCTCAATTCTGCTGTCCTCAAAAGGGATTAATCCTTTCTGAAAACTGTGTGCAATGGCACCTTTTACGTATTTGATTTGCTAACAAACTAGAGATACGTACTTATAGGTGTTCGTCAATTATTTGTCAAATGAGCGAGTTTGCAATTTTTGGGTAGATTATTATTATCAATATTAAATAAAATGTTGAATTAAATTTCTTTCAGTTATGAGTTTCAACTATGATAATTTGTAAAGCTAGTTATTTAAATATATATGTTTTTGAGTACTACAATAATAAAACATTTTAAATATCCATTGACAGGAGAAATTGTGGATAATATTTTAAGCAAAATCGAAAGCAGAGTATAATATGGAGCAATAAAAGAACTTGTCTTTTTGGAAATAATAATAATCGTTGGTAGCAGCATAACCTAAGTTTGTGCCTGCAAATTGTTAAATTGCCAAAAAATTGTTACAAAATCATATTTTTTCTTTCATTTCCAGGATAAGAAATATACCACTGGCTGACTTCAAAACAAAACCTAAAGTGGCCCTCATAGAAAAAAAGTTTCATGCTGAAAGGACTACTGTTATTGCTTATATCAAGTTTAAGAATCCACTCTCTGTCGCAAAGGTAACTTATTTGTAATATTATAATCATGAATACATTTATTAAAGAGAACACATTATTATTGTGAAGTTGCAGTTTTTCAGAACATAGTTCTGCGCTATTTTAATACAAACTAAATGAAAGATATATAGGAAAATTCAATTTATCTAAAAAATATTTTTGTTGCTACCGGGATATCCGATATTATTTGTATCCCGGTAGCAATATAAATAAATATTATAAATATGTTTTTTAAATCACTGTCTTTATCTACATTTTGTTTTTAAGCAATGTTTATTATATTTAGGGTCGGTTGTGCGATCGTAACTTTTTACTATGGTCACTTTTTATTTTAGTAACTTTTTACTAACACCCGTGGTTAAAATCGTTTGCGGGTTGTTCGAATGTCAAATTTACTATTGACAAAGCATAGATGGAGATGTCTATAGGTGTGACAAATAATCACGAAATATGCTTTATTTTATGCATTTTCTATGGATTTTTTTGCCTAGGCGTTCGATATCTGTCACTCTGGTGGTGACATTTTTTCGTATTATGTGTAATAATGTATCTTAAACAACGAGATCATCATCGGACGAACTCTTATCACTAAAATAGTGGGATATTGAATGATTAATTGTCATATACTGCATCTTTCAAAGTATCAACATGTCAGGTGACTTTTGGAACAGCTGTGAAAAGCCCTCCATATTTAACTATTGATTCTCATTTTTTACTATCGGATATTGCAGAGTAAAATGAGTTTACTACGGGTGTACTTTCATGAAATAAATATTTTTTTACTAACAATCAAACAACCCGTTTTCACAATTTTTTTTTACTTTAGTAACTTTTTTTAGTATAGTAAAAAGTTACTACTGATCACACAATCGGCCCTTAATTATTTTAGCCTTTTAGGATTTTGAATACAGTTATAAATAGTATATAAACCATAATATTTTTTCTTAAACAATGTTAATAGATTATTTATCTGTGAATACTACCAATATATATCCTTATTATATATTGCGTTTCCCCATCTATTTTTATGACTTTCTGGATGTATTGGACGTAGTGTCATTTTGGCTGTATAGTGTTTGGTTAAACGGTTAAATAGCCGCCTGTAGAGCCTAGCAGTAACCAATCAGCGATAGTCGATTGTTTGTCTACTAGTTGTAATATAATTACTGTAAATCCCAAAAACTAATATTTGTATCCGTGATCGCCAATTTATTAAGAAAATTCTCTAAAACTATGACGTTATTATTGGCAGTTACGAAGTCAAGTGACGACCAAGATAATCATTAATCTAATAATCTCAGCATTAGACCAGAATTAAATATCAAATTAATAATAATAAATAACAAATATAAGACTTCTGTACAACTTTCAGAAAATGCGGTGGAAATTGCAAGAATTATAATATGTATACATTTTCACAAATACAAAAAACTCCTCATGATGCGTTATTATTTTTTAAGGCTCTCGTTGAAAACAATTCTTTGCTCGAGGGCAACCATTTGAGGGTGGATAAATGCTACCAGGATAAGAAAGTACCTGTTGACAGCAGGAAAACTGTCTTCTTGGGTAACCTGCCCTTTAACATTGAAGAAGAAACAGTCAGGAGTATATTTGATAAGTGTGGTCCCATCATTTCTGTTAGAATCGTACGCGACAGACAAACGCAAATCGGAAAAGGTATGACATGAATTTTTTATATATTGTATTCTGAGATATGTTACGCATAGCCTTATGTGACATCAAGATCTGCATCAGTTATTCTTATGACGCCGTGTGATAATCCCTCCACACCTGTCTTTCAGGTATTTCAAACATAAGGCTAGCTGAAATTTTCAAGATCTTTGTTGGTTTATATATAATTTAAAATTTATTTTAAATACCTTTTGCTAGAATTTTTTAAAAATTAATCTGTTCCATATCTATGTCCAATAACAGTGTAAAATATTTGCCTCGGCATGGATGAAGATAAGTAAGGTTGACATTCAAATATTGTCATACGCTTATAAAAATATTTAATGAATTACAGTAAAACCCTGCCATTTGTCCCCCTCTTTTCGTACAACTCGTTATTTGTCCAACTATTTCAAATTAAATCCGGCTCAGTATTCATACGTTTGCCTGGATTTCGGACAGTATCGTGACTACTAGAATATGCAAATGAAATATACCCCGAAATGTATTGAAACAGTTGAAGTCTAGAGTGTTTGCGGAGAGATATGGGGTTTTCAGTTATTTTTAGTAGTTCTTGATAATAAACAAACAGGAAATATTGTATTATTTTATTGCTATTCTTGGTTCTTTTAAATGTTACTGTTGTACATTATAGTTGGTGTATTTTAATTGCATTCTAATATGTATTGCAGTATGGGTACGAAAATTTGTCACGAAGTATACTGGTGCTGTGTAGCATATTTGGTAATGCATTTTCCCTGGATTGGAAATAGGGATCCAGGTTCAAATCCCGGTAGCGCAAAAACAATATTTTTCGATAAAATTAGTATATTTATGATTAAATTAGTATAAATATATTTATTAAATTGGTTATTTGGTGGTGCACAGATCCTCCAAAAAATATACACGACTTTCAGGTTCGACAAGACTTTATTCTAAATATGCCACGACAGGCGGCTACTACAAGTGAGTGAGACTGTCTCACTCCCACTCCGCAATACTTTTTTTTGTTTTTTCTCATATTTAATATCATTTCAGGTATAGGGTTCATAAATTTTGAGAAGTCTGACGGAGTTGAGCTCGCCATGTCTATGACTGAAGAGGACTTGCAAATAAAGAAAAAAACCATAAGGGTACAGAGGTACAATGCATCCAATAATAAGAAGGAAAATAAACCTAAGAGAAACGCAAGAGACAATAAGGTGGTCGGAAAGAGGTACCAACAGTTTCAGCAACCGATCAACAATGAATATCCTAAGCCATACGGCAAGAAGCGAGATGAAGAGGTTAGTTTTTAATAAATTATATAAAATTTTCAATAATGTGCAAAATATATTGAACTTTTGTGGCAATTAAAGTGACGCCTATTTGACATTAATCTTAACCATCATCACCATTAAATAAATAAATACTTTTATTATTGCATCTTTTTCAGGGAAATAAAAAGAGAAAACGAAATGTGGATAAAAACTTTGTTGATAAACGTAATAGAAAAAATGCTGATACACACGAAGAAAGTAATATTGACGAGTCATTTAAAAAGTTGAAAAGGGACAATTCAGAATTGGAGGGAAATGCGGTTGAACATGGTGGTGAACATTTTGCAAATAAAACTGGCGAAGATACATCGGAAAGTGTAGCAGATAATAACAACGAAGGAAAGAACAAACCCAGCAGGGCAGAAAGAAGTATCGACTTCAAGGGACAAATTGCTAAAAAAAAGAAGGTATATTCAATTGTGCGCTTCATTCATTTCAGAATTAGAAAGCTTGATGAACATGACATGATGCGTCCGCCTGCTTGCTTTAAACATATATGTAAATTTGCGAACAAGTCAAATGTTTGAAATTTCGCCAGTTTTATTTTCTATTCATATCAATTTTGCCAATTTAATTTTCTGGACGTATTATATTGTAGAATGAAAAATTATTTTTACATTTTTAGTAATATTTCCAAATAATATTAAAAAATTGAATTTTTTTATGCTCACGGTTAATTTGCAACTCGGTTTACTGTATTTTTTTATACATTTCACATAGTACAGTAAAACCGCGATATAACGAAATCCAAGGGCCCAAAAAATAAAAATTCGTAATAACGAATTCCCACATATAACGAAATAAATAAAAAAAATCCTACTATATGTTACGCGCCGTCGCAAAAAAATGTTGCGCGGCTTCAAAAAAGATCGCAAATTCTGCAAACAAAGGAGGAAGAAGGCCATAGGGAACTGAATACCTACATATTTTTAGTAGTTTTGTTATTAAAACAGATAAGCAAATGGATAATCAAAGGAATTAAATTAAGAACAGAATCTATTCAACACCAATTGGAAGATATTTTTGTAAATTCCAGAATATTGCAAACACAAAACAATATTGTAATTGTGTTTAAATGTAGAGCCGCTTCAAACATAGTTTTGGGCATGAAACATAAAAAATAATTCAAAAATAAAAATTTGACAGTTGAATCGCGGCATTTTTATAAAATGAGTCGTATATAAATTACGAAGGTACTTACCGGTAACGGCGGTAACCACTTCAAAATATGATACTATGAACCCAAGAAGAAGTTTGAATTGTTTTACTACCTTGTCGGCAGACCGCCGCGCACCGCCGAAAAGGCCATAAAACCGTTCGCATACGGCAGATGCAGCGGCGCGGCTTTGTAAGTGCGAAATAATATTTTCATCTTTTAACATTTTTTTATTTCGTTATAAATTTACGTAAATGTATTGGCATTTTTTCGTACGGGACAAAAATGATTTTGTTATAGATATTAACGGGATTTCGTTATATAAATGCATTTTTGTATGAAAAATTGGTTTTAGGGACTAAATTTCGATTTTTTTTTCGATATACGTCATTTTTCGCTATATCGGGTTTCGTTATATCGCGGTTTTACTGTATAAGTGAAAGATATGTACTATACCCGCACTCAAAATTGTGAATACCTAATATATTTTTGCTGAAAATGTTTTTTTTTTTTATTATTATTGTTTTTGTCTTGCAGAAAATGAAACTGAACAAGGCTATACTGAAGAAAAAGAAGATTAGCAAAATCCTTTTGCACGACGCTAAGAAATCAAAGCAATAGGATGAAAGAACTGAAACATCTAGGTGTACAGCTGTCATCTTCCATACATATTATGTTCCTGGCGATATTTTTGTCAATGTCAGTTTTTATTTTCTTAAAATGTCTCGTAGAGATGAGAAAAATATTTGTGATCGTTTTTGTCTTTTTTTCTCGTTTTAGGGACAAGAAATAAAATACAATATTATAAATTATTTTTTTATTTTTCTTTATTGATCAATCATTACATTACAACCTCGCTGCTCGCTTGTCTTCAGGATTACAATTATTATGTTCATTATTTATATTAAATAAAACCCATATTATAAATTTTGTCTGGCTGCAGATGTTTATACTAATTGTACATCTTATATACATATACATCTTCTAATACAGTACACGCCGGTTAATATAATCACATTGGTTCTTGGAGATTTTAATATCTGAAAACTACAATCTACACAAAGGTAGTATGTATGATTTTTTTTATCACTATATCTATGTAAACTATTTATTCTGAACACAGTAACCGGCGCCTACTTATGGGAAAAATATATAATCATTTTTGTGTACACTTGAAATAATATACACAGATAGAAAATTATCTCAACAGTCAACAACTCGCACAACGTCCTAGAGATGTGGATATATCTATTGTGTAAGTATGAAAAACATTTTACTCTTAAAACAATGGGTAAGTTTGGAACTAATATAAAAATTGTTATTAAAAGCATTTCAACTCTTTTAAGTAAAATAATAATGATCACAGTCTAATTTAACGTTGAATATCTGTTAAAAAATATTTCTGCAATCAGACGATGTACACTACTGTTTTATAGGATTGAATAACATAATCGTAAAAATAGTTAAGCTTGTATAAATATCTACAATACGTTAGCTTAAAAAATGTCAGACTAAATGTTTAGTATTATGTATTTATTTACAAAAATTAAACTGTTATTGAAATATATATTTTTTTTACGATATATATTTTATCACGCATTTGTTCATTTATGTTAGATTTTTTCCTGTCAGTATGAGCTGAAATTTTACAATGCGACCGGCACGCTATTTTTTTTTGATATTTTATTTTAGGTTTATGCTGTAGTTAGAGATTATGGTAGATATCGTTTAGCACGAATATCATCAAAATATTTTGACCAGTTTCAACCAAAAAGTGGTCCACATAATCTTGTAATTTTTGTTTACATGATATTAGATTTTTATATTGTTTAAACTACAGTGGGAATTATTGTAACATGGGCACTAAAACAATTTTTCAAGTTAAAATTACAGATTCCGGCCTAGTCAATAGAAAGTTAAGTCATAAGCAGTAAATAATTCAGTAGCGACGCAAACAATAGATGATTTACTGTTGAAGGACCCCATAAAACGATTATTAAAACATAATTAAAGAAATGTGCATAATTTTTTTTGAATAATACCTTGATCTTTTGTTCTTGAAGTTATTTAAAATCAAGATTTACACTATTAATAATTTTGGTCAATATTTCATATTCTCGATTCCTGACAATGTATAAAAACACATTGGAATATAATTACAGGTGAATTGAAAAAAAATAGTAAAATGAGGTATAGGTTTTACCTCCTCTGCAGTGGCATGCGACACACAGTTTTATCATGGATTTTTACAATCTGTTTTTAAGGTCTATGGTATGAAGAAATAAAATATTTGAAAATCAGTCTTCACCCAATTGGTATTCATATTGTAAATCATTTGAGTCATGAGTCATACTTTAATAATAATTTTTGCACTGTTTACATGTTAAACTATTTTCACTGTGTTACAATTTTTATAAGATTTCGTTGGAGATGTACCCACTAACCTTAAAACAATCTCTAAAAGGCGTACCGGCACCATTCTCTTTCAAGATGTGAGCTGAACTTAGATAAATCATAATGTATCCTATAAAACCAGCATAATCGGAATGACTTCTTTGATACATACAAAATCTAATAACTACAATATTAATTAACCTACACCTAACTTAATAAAACTTAATATTTTGAGCAAAATCCTGTGTAAATGAAATATAAAGTATCTATTTTTCATAATATAACAGAAATATTTCAACAATGGCACCAATAATTTGGATTTTTAAAAAGTTCTTAGATTGTTGATCTCACAACTGTTGGATGTTTGTTGAGTCATTATTCTGTGTGTTATCTGGTATCTTCGAAATCTGTGTGGAAGTCTAAATTAGTCAGATCCACAAGGTTCAGTATTTCAGAAGTTTGGATATTAGTTTTAATATACCAAGTAATATTGTACATTAGTAAGGGTGAATTAATGAAGCTCAGACTATGATGAAGAGTTGTGCTCATTGCCGAAACTCGTAAATTCATGCGGTAACCAAATAAAAATGTACACCGAAAGGTACAGTCAACACATTATAAATAACAGTCACTTTTAAAACAATGAAATGTATTACATATTTATTTACATTTAATATAAATTGTTTATATACAGGCACAATATTCTCAACTCAGTGAGATAAAAAAATTAGCATGTACATAAAATTATTGTATATATCTATTGCTTTTTATTATTTTATATAATCAGAATTCATGTTCAATCTAAAATAAATTTTAATTAAAAATAAACATAGTATCTAAAGAGAATATGTAAGTAAATCTTGTGACAGTGTTCATTAATTTATAGTTGTCATTTATATTATACATAGGTATTTAACACGTTTGAAGGTTTAAAATATACTATTGTTTGATATCAAACCTTAGGCAAAGCATCGTATCTAACAAATGGGTCATTTTTAGTTTGAGTATTTTGCATGTTTTTATATATTTTGTGTTCAATAAAACATAATATACAACATCATAAAAAATTTGTCATTTAAAATGGGCACTTTCAAAATATTACATTTGAAAATTACCTATTTGTTAGTTACAATACTTTAAATTGTAGGGGTTGATATTGTTACCTCAGGAAACGTTTAATTTTATTCTGCAATAAAACAAATCCATTTAATTAATTACAAGTGATGAAAATGTATAAAATGTCATTTAAAAAATCATATTTGATTTAAAAATATCACAATTCATCTAATCAATGCGTTTAGGTTTTTTTAAAACCAGATTTAGATAGAGAATTTTAGCATACATTTTGTTATACCTTTTATGTGAGCAGCAGTCCTGACTACAGAAGACAATAAAAAATTAAAACAATTATATAAAGGTGATGATGAAATACTATCAATAAATAAATATAACATTAAAAAATTGTAGACTTAACACTGAAAACACCAGCGGAATTTATACAAATTATTAACAATAAACCTAAGATTTTTCAAGTATCAACCCTTCTTAGCTTTAAGTATTACCATGGTGATAATTAAGAATACAGCGATCCAAAGTAATGTTGAGATGAATCCGTTGTAAACATCGGGCTCTGTGATTGCCCATCCCCTAGTCAAGATGGACCGCAGTGAAGTGGTAGCCATCGTGAGAGGAAGACCCAAGGAGATGTAACGCAGGACTGTGGGCATTCCTTCAATTGGCCAAATGACGCCACTGAGCAAGAGTGTGGGGTAGAATGAGCCAAGTGCAAGTTGGATAGCATTTCTCTCCAGTTCACAGACTGCAGAGATGACAAAGCCGAAACACATTCCGCAAAGACCTGTATTAAACAAAAAAGGCGAAAATTTTTATGTTTAGATTATTAAAGTTTGTATATTCAACAGAGGTTTGGTCCATACTAAGCCATATACTGATGGACTTTGTATCGGACATAATGAGATCCTATGTATGTATGAGAATGATGTAGTCAATAGTAATGTCATTGAGTTCATAATTTGTACATTCGTAAATGAGTGCTGAATGGGGCAACACCAGTAACAAGGAGCTGCACAATACCGTGTGATATGACATTGCAAGAAGTAGTCTGATAATTCAAGCGTCGAGCCAAACCAGACGATGTGACTCACATTCTCCCAAAACATACAAATATGCACAGGGCATTCTGTCTTCTTAAAGTATCATCTTTTTTCCATCTAGAATGATTTTAATAAATAAATAAAAAGTAACAAGGTAGATAATTTAACAAACCTTGGAGAATAGTCAACACAATAACGTAGAAGATGTTGCCTTGACACTCAACCCCAAATACAAGTATCATGAAGATTAACACAAGTGCAGTCTGCCCACACATGACGACAAACTGCGTGATGACGTGTGATGACAGCACCTCTCCGGCAGATACCCCCGCTACCCAGGAACGATCCAGCAGCCCCTCAGCACGTTCGGTGATTAGAGCAGATGAAGTCAAAGCCACAGCGAGGAAGAAAACAATCCTGGAAGATGTGTATATTTATTTGTGAATAAATCGTAATACAGTTTGTGATATTATATTATATTTATTATTATATAATTAGTATCAACGCTTTCATTCAGCGATATTTGTTTATAAAATTAAACTTTTACCTGGCAAAATAATAGTATTTATATAAGCTCATTTTTAATATGACATCTAATAAAAATATTTAAGAATTGCTGCTATAGAAAATGTCTCATATATCACTGTAATACCTGTCTCCATATAAAACGATTTTTATCTTATGACTTTGTTAATTTTCAAATTTATTCTTCATTGTAACTGGAAATAACATGTCTTTTATTTACTTTTTTTATTAATCAGTCGTATATTGTGCTCAATTTTCAATCAATCAAACATCGACAGACATATTTTTAGACTCAGATTATTATTAGTTATTAGAATAAGGATATTCACAAACAACTCATATTCAAAGTACCTATGATTTGGAGTGAAATAACAAGCAATAACTGTGTCGCCCATCCTTTTTAGGTATCTAATTCACGTGTGATTCCGCGCGGTTCATAAATCTCGGATTACAGATGCCGACCACTGCATTCTTCCCTTTACTATTTTATATTTAGTAATTTCTTGTCCATGATCAAACACTTCACATTGTTTTGACCAAAGTCCTCGGTCACACTAGCTGTTATTTGTGTTCATTATAATTCTATGAATTTGGTACTTCTCAAAAACAAGCAGTTTGAATTTGTGCATCAGTGTTGGATTACTCAAAATGTTCTTTACATAAATATATGTTTAATACTGTATCAAAAATAAAGTTATGAATTGTTTACTCTAGTAAGAAAAGATTATTAAACATGTTTTATATTGTATTTAATTTATGTATGTGCATAATAAATTAACAGTTTTACAGTAAATGTAGATGTAAAATGTGTTTATACATATTAATTACTTTTGTGTAGATCATAGTTTTCAGATAATGAAATTGTAGAATACAACATATTTTAATCAAAATCTCCGAGGACTATAACTATAACTATTGTATTATTAGTTATTACATATATGTATACTCACGTTAATATAACACCAGGTGCTACGAAGTCTGTAAATGAGGGATCATGTTTTCCAAATATTGGGTCCTTGAACTGAATTGGAATATCTCCTAATTTAGGATTCTCTTTACAGTCAGTGAACAGATCCTGAAATAAATGTCCATCAATTTTGAGTTTCATAATTTTTATACCATTAATCAAGATCTATTATAATAATAATAATACATTTATAATTTTAACAACATATGATATTTGATAATGTGTTTTTAATAATATGTACTATTAGAACTAGTTAGGGAAATTTTTGGATATAAAAGTAATAAAGTAAGCAGATTAGATGTTTTATCTACAACATTAATACTTTTTCTGTGAATTGTAGAAGATTTTGAAATGTATATATTAATGGATGGATACAAATGAAACAATGTTATTTACTGAGATATCGATGAGAGTTATTGTTCTCTCGAAATTCGAATAGTGCTAATAAATTCAAGTAGAGTAATAACATTGCTTCATTTATATCCATCCATTATGATGAAACTACAAAGTTAATGCCGATTCTATTAATGTATATATTAAAATGTACACGGATGAGACTTGTCCCAGAGATTCATCTCAAAGAGCTTAAATAACAATACTGAGGTGAGCTATTACGTACAAAATAACATTGCCTGTGGTATTTTGTACGCAGAATAGGATGAATCAACAATGCAACTGTTTAACAATCTTTACTGACAAAATGAGAGATCAAAGTCTCATTCGTTTACACACACCATTAGGATGTTACCTCATAGATTATAATTTTGTCCTGAGTGGTAACAGCTGATAAATATTAGTTGATTCAATCTTCTTTCCATATAAAATTAAACACACATTGTTCAAATGAATAATTCAGTGGTGAATGTATTGAGCAACCTTCGAGATTCAGTTGAAATAAAAGTTTTTACATGTACATTTGACTTTGAATCTTTTTTTTCCTTCACAAATTGATAATAATATTACCTGGGCAAAGTCACGATAGCTGAATTGCAAGTCACGATTGAGCATGAGGCCAATCTGCTGATTAGACATGTCAAGCCAGACTCTGATCTCAGACTGGTCCAGTGTCTCATCGTCAGCGTCACGACCTATAAAATTAAATAAGTTTTTACTGCTAATAATACAAATATTATGAGTATATGGATTTGCTGATGATGAGCAAATATTTTCAATGATTTTCATTATGATAATTTCAATTTAATTTACATGAATGCAACAATTCATTGACATATCACAAACACTGATTCTAATGACAAAATTGTTATGTATTATCTTATAATCAATTGTATTATATATCTAAACAATGACTTGACAACAGTAATTAATTAATTTTGAATAAAATTATATTTACCCAGGCCTATCCTAGCGATCATAGCATCTGTAAAATTGTCCGTGAAGTACATAGCTCCCCACGCATTGCCAAGTCTAACGGCGTTTAAGGCTTCGTCCACCGTCGCGTAAGGTTCTTGTATCATAGTTCTGTTACTGAGGTGTTGTAAGTACCGACATGATAAGTTCCTAAACGTACAGCCGTGCAGTTCTTCGCAAACTCCTCCATTACTCCAGTTGGGTACTTCTTGATTAACAACAGCCTGGAAGAGGTGAAAATGTTTTTATACACAGTAAATTATAACATAATTAATAATTTGGATAAAAAAATTCCACCTCAAGGGTGATTTACACATAAACTGTTTATAGTCCTACATTATCTTTGTAATTAAAATTAAAAATTGTTATTTGAACTTATGGAAATTATTTTTTTTAAAGGGTGCGTTTTAGTATCTTCTTAAATAAAGTCTCTGATGCACTGTTTCTTATGACGGAGGGCAAAGAGTTCCATGCTTTTGGGCCTTCACTAAACTTAGACTTCTGACCGGAAGCCAATGTAGCTTGTATAAAAGGGATTTTATATGAGAGAATTTAGAAACTCCATATATTATAAATAATATAGGTAAGATAGTATTAATTAATTATAATAAATGTAAGATAGAAAATTCTGCTGTCTCATTGATTTGTCAATATTCAAAATTACCGATAGTGTGTTATATTTCTATCCAAAATTATAATTTAATGACATTTTATCACAAGGTACTGCTGATAGGGATGCTAAAAGTTATAGAGATGTGCAGATATACTTTAGATGAGAATTAAAAAGCAGACGTCAACGGAATGGAACATTTTACAAGCTTGTCTGCAATGTTTTTTATTTATTATTTTACCATTTTTGTGATTAGTTATTAGAATATAGAACTTAACATTGTTACATTTTAACTTACGATTCTTAGTCCTGTTGGATCCCTGCCCACAGCCAAACAGAAGAGAATAACTTGCATTACAGGCAGTGCGAATATAAACAGCATCACACCAACATTACGCCACATCTTCAAGAAATTTTTTTGCAGAAGAGCTTTCATTTTTCCTACAGTTGTTATCTGAAACGCATATTAATAAATTAAATTGTAAATGTTTTAAAATGGTGTCAGTGAATACATGTTACATGGTTATACTTCTATATATTTTCATGACATGTTACATGACTTTTAAAAGAATTTTATAAAAACATTAATATAGATTATAATGAAATTTAACATCTTATCATTTATCTGGACTGTTTACTTAAAATGGGGATTAACGGGAATAAATTAAATTAAAATATACTTACATTTTGGAAGAACGAAGAGCAGTCACCACAGTCATT
Source organism: Eubasilissa splendida (assembly GCA_031772225.1). Taxonomy (NCBI): domain Eukaryota; kingdom Metazoa; phylum Arthropoda; class Insecta; order Trichoptera; family Phryganeidae; genus Eubasilissa; species Eubasilissa splendida. Next base: position 10,517,388 of record CM062866.1, on the reverse strand, counting down.
GCAATCCATTCCTAAATCAGGTGTCGGTATTTTGTTGTGTTTCTGCTTGTGATGAAAATAAGTATCACAACATGCATTAAAATTGTGCAAAGTATAAGCTATTTTATAAAATAAACAGGCAAGGGTATAAACAAATATAATAAGTTTTAACATTCAAATTAATACTGATTTTGTTTAAAATTTTGTTGCATATTTGCAATTCTACTAAGTAGCGTCTTCATGAGTTGAACGCATTTAAATATTTGAATACATATTACCGAAATGGAAAATAACGAATACGAAACAAATTTAGAAACGAGTAAAAAGGGAAAAAATATAATTTATGATTAAAAATATAAATTTTAGATTGACTTGATTTCTTCAGTGTATAATATCAATAAGAGGTGATTTAGAAATAATTAGTTGTATTAAATTTTGGTTTGTATTAATGTTTTATGATGAAAAATGATAGTATGTTTATTTATTGATGATTACGCTGTTAACTGATAATTAAAGCATGATTACAAAAAAAAGTGTTAAATTATACGTGTGTATAAAATGTAAAAGTGATTCAAGTTGATCAGATTCAAGTGATCAGTTGTGCATATGTTTGAGGTGTCAAAATTAGTGTAATGTTCTGTTATCAGAATAATATTTGCATATTTTTCACCAGGATGGAGTTTGTAGCAAATTTCATGCATTTTTCATGTAGTTAGTACTTATTGCAGTTATAGGTATTTCATATTTTTTACAAACTGTGGAATCTATTAGTGTTATTATTGCCATACGGCATATTTTCACTCTATTCATTGTATTTCACTCAGAGGTGGGGCACCATTTTGTTTTTGCTTAACTAGCTGCCATTTTATTAACAGGTAGTAAGAATATTTTAGTGATGAGATATTTAATTACTTTATTTAACATATAGATAATAATTTAGTCAATGGATTGTGTTTGTTAATGAATGGGTTGTGTGGGTTTAAAAACATGTATTTTTTTGACATTTTATAAGACTTTTTTTGTAGAGGTCTACAGTCAGTGTTGAGCGAGTATAAAGAAACAAACGTTCATAAAACCATAATTATCAAAACCGGTATGAGAAAATCAGGAAGTCCACAGGCAACGTGTAAAGCTTCAGTTGCAATCGTAAAGATTTTAAAATTTGAATGAAAATACATTTTTATTGTGAGATTGATATTTTAGAACATAGTTTTTTGATAATCAAACTAAATTAAATTAATCATTTAGAAAGATAAATAGAAAAAAATGTATCTAGTGAAAAAATATATAGTTATCACTGAGACTCAAATCTGGAAGTTTTTCTTGCTGGGAGAATGTGGAATCACACTATGTAACCAAGTACTTTTCACATTGAATTTTTGACCTTGTACATATGTTGTTTCTTGTATCATAGTGTGATATTTATTATTGGAAATATCCTTCTAAGTTAGTAATTGAATTTGTTTTAAAGATTCGTAGCTCATAGCACAATAAAATTGATCAGAATAATTAGAAACTCCAGCATCCCAGATGAATGGGATAAGGCAAGAAGAATATGTGTTTTGCAGCAACGTCACAAACACAAATTTACTGTTCAACACAGACTAAAATAAAATTTTTCTTAATATATAAATATTTAAATAATATTTGATATTAGAGAACAAACAAAAATGAAGAATGGCTTGTGCGCATGGTATCCAGTCCCCTGCAGCCCACCTCTGATATTGCATGCTATTAAGTATTTATTTACAATTTGCGAGTATCCAAATTCATGCATTTCTTTATAAATAATGTGAATTCTAAATATTTTCTATCCACACGCTTTCTATGACAATTTGACAATTTATTTTTCAATTTCAAGAAGCAAAAGCAATATGAGATTTTTTTGACACATTTATGGAATTGTAATGAATGAATGATGATATATTATATGTATTTGTTAATAAAAATGTTAGAATTGTCTTTGTGTAGAAATTAGTACAGAAAATTATTGTAGATTCTGTAATTATATGTTTTGCATTCATTGTTAAAATGTACAATGTGACAACTTATTAAATTCTGTCAATTATATTATTATATTTAGGTTTTAAAAATGATTTTTGTCAATCACAATTAAAAATAATAGTATTTAATAGAACAGAATTGAATTGAATATAAATTAATTTTAACTTTATATAAAATATATTTTAAATAAATTTTTTAATTCATATTATTTCTACATAAATAATATTCAATATTATGTTAAATTATTTTTAGTACAACAAACCGTTTATACAGATTTATTCAAAAGATACGTTTATTATTCAACAATTCAATTCCACTATGTTGAGGACATCATTAAAACTATTTAATTTAATTTAATTAAAATTAGTAGCTATAAATGAAACGATGTGAGAAAAAAAATTACTCACATCAAAAGGACTACCATTGGAGTTATCCTGAATTAGAATTTCTTTACTCTGATGGAAGTTGAGTCCGACGACTCCAGAATCTTCAATAACGTAAATAGGTTCGTCCTTTTTACCCCAGTTGAGAGACGCAAGAGATATATTGTTGCTGATGTTCAGCTCTGCAGGATGGTCGTTTTGTCCAGCTGTAACAAAAGTTGTAATAAACGTTTAAAATCTGAGAACATATTTGTCATTATGTCTCAACAAGAGTTTTATAATCTCAATAATTTTATTTTCTCTTTGAAAAATGCAATTTAAGAAATCATACACAGAAAAAATCAGTCTTCACAATCAAACATAAGCTGTTTGACATTAATGTTTTTGTTTTAGTTTGATGATTCTAGTAGATTTGAATAATTGCTAAATTTGTCAAAATATACAGAGGAACTTTGGAATTTCTGTTACATTTACATTATGAAAGATCATGTACATAATAGTACAAAGGTGTTTAAGATGGAGAAAAAATGTGGGTTTATCTAACAAGTGGTATCGAGGTAGTTTTTCTATACTAAAAAAAACATCTAGAAACCTCTAAAATAATTTATTCAGCTTACCATCATGTTTTGCCGCATCTAATGGATGCATTAAACATAAAGGAAATGTATTAATATACATATTTATTACGGTATGACTATTTAGTTATTAAATTGTAGAAACTGACTAAAATATTAGAAACTTCATGATTAAAAGTAAAGTTTTAAATATGCTCGTCATAAGTAAACTCTGGAGATACTGAAGATACATTATTTTTAATTGTTCCAACAAATTAAAAGTTTTTTTTTTTTTTTTACCATGTATTGTATTCTATTAAACAAAACACAATACTGTTGACATTTTTATCACCGCAAAGGGGACATAAAACACCACATACAGCCAGCATTAGGTTGCCAATATGTTAACAAGTTGCTCGCTTAATCTCAGAGTTATTCACGGTGTTCCGTGGAGGGGTGTTTTTTTATCACTCTTATACAATTACAAGAAATAATTATTAAAACAATTGAATGTTACTTAATATATTTATATTATGTAACATTACGCAAAATTGAGGGAAAAATCATAACTTTTGCTGATGGCAGTGTATTAATATTCAAGGGAACAACATGGGAACGTGTTTATTACATTGCTGAAATAAACCTACATATTAACAATTGTTAGTTGGATAAAAACATATTAATACTTAATGCAGTAAAAACAAAATGTATACCTTTCTCCATTACAGAGGTAGGACAACCCAAAATTTTAATAATATTAAATTACACTTAAGTGCTTGTAAATATGTATATAAATGGTTGTAATTGTCCTAGTATAGCAAGTTGTAAATCAATAAAGTATTTGGGAATACACACATGAGATGGAATGTTTATTTAGATGGATTAGCTAAAAGATTGCGATAATTAATTTATATACATATTCACTTAGAAATATTCTGAATAAAAAGAAGATGAAAACTGTATGTACTATGCTTTCTGCCATCTGCCAATCTGGACTGAAATATATTATCCCACAAGAGCAAATAATCTTCAAATCGTTCCAAGAATGAAAACTACTTTTAGTCAAAGAATATTCACTTTTCAAGCTTCCAGAATATACAATAAAATTAGAAATAATATTAGAACTTTAAGTGACAAAAGGGATATTTCAAATTGGTTGCTGAAATTAAGTAGAGGTTACTGAGAGTAAACTATTTTATATTATGAAATAATTCTTATAGCTGCATTTTTTTTGGATCTTATTTATTTTCCTTTACCTTATATGTGCTTATATTCTTTTACATATTGTATTGCACATTGGTATTTTTCTCTCTTATTTTATATATTTTCATGTTTACTTGCCGTTACAACTCGTTTACAAAAAACGGCTCGGTCTCTTTGAAACAAATGTATTTTATGAGATATTTCAAAAGGTAACAAAGTCTTATGTTTCATAATACATTTATATAAACCATGTATAGAAATTGCAGTAAAGTACTGATTTGATCTAAGAATATTTGTTTTTCTTAATTTAACAAGGGGCGCGCGCGAGTCAGTCAGTCTGTTTCACCATCCCATCTCTCCTTACTGATGTTGTGTATAGACTGTTCTTAATCTAATATCAACGTTGAACTGAATATGTATGGTTAACCTTGTCTCCTGGAGAGCTTGAGGAAGACCTCCTCTAGTGATTGGCAGCCGTACATGGTCAGAAGAACCTGTGGAGATTCCTCAGCCAGTAGCCTGCCGCTTCGCATCAAACCAATCTGGAAATATATTGAACATAATTAACTTACAAATGTCATTTCTCCGCGTTTCTCTTCTGTCCCGACACACAATTCTCGCCTCATCCACATTCATTCAGCTCGTCAATTATTGAGGTTTCTAATAGGACCATCCTCCATTATCTGGTTTACCTGGACATGCTAAGTCTTCTGCGGACATTCTCTATTTCTGGTGCCATCAACACTTGCATCATATGTCTTCTTTGCCATTATAATTAACAAAGTAATATAATAATAAGAATGCAATAAACAGTGTACAATGGTTTAATGGAAATTAATAAAAATATTTTATTACAAATTGCATGCTGAATTATTGTTATATGAAAGAGATTAATTATTTTCAATTTCTTATAATTAGTATTAAGTCGCTATTTATGTTTTAATGTACTTAATTAAGCAGATACCTAGAACTGTTATGTAGTCTGTGGGTACTTCTTATATAAATACACTGTGGGTGTATAGACAGAAGATAATTATTATTATACAATTTTTTTTAAAGAGAACACATTTTTGTTATGAAAATGCATTTTCAGAACATGGTTCTGTGCTTTCGAACCTGGACCTCTTCCTATCCTAAGCGCGTTCACCATTTCACTATAGCAATCGAATATGTTTTCGACAAATTTCGAACTTATATTCTGTAATATTTCCAACTGATGCATTTATTATTACATTTTTCAAAGCGTTTCCCCGGATTGAAAGAGGTCCAGGTTTTAATCCCGGTAGCAACTAAATATTTTTTCGATAGATAGAATTTTTTTTACTTATTGCGAATAAATGACATGATAATTAAATCTATTAGGTTATTTCGAAAATGATGACTTATTTTTGTTTTGAGGCGATGGTCTGGTTCCTACCCCATCATATTATTAGCAAGGTAGTTTTCACGTGTATGTCTATTACATCCTGTGGTGGATTCAAAATAAATATTAGTCCATATTGATGCTGATATAATGATTCAAAAAGCATTGTGTTTCATCTAACGTGGGCCCCAATGCGGGACGTTTTAATTTTTACGCCACTGACCTAGATGCGATGCAATTTAATTTGTTCAAGACAACTCACCGCGTGTGCCTGCCTAGCCTCTTCGATGTAATGCGTGGTGAGGATGACAGTCTTGTTCCCGTCCCTGGTGATCTGCACCAGATGGTTCCATATGGACTGTCTGAGCAGCGGATCCACGCCGACCGTCGGCTCGTCGAGGATGAGCAGCTCGGGGTCGTGCATGAGAGCCACGGCGAAGGAGACGCGCCGTTGTTGACCACCGCTGGAAGGTTAAAACAAAAATGTTTCTTAAGAAATTACGCCAATATTTTTTAACTTGATAATAAAGACGTGGACATAAGACATGTCTACATAAATATGGACCCAATATATGATCCAATCGGGTAGAGATCAATCAGAAGCATGGCTATCCAACATTCTAACATAATCATTATACAGTGCCCACACTAATAATTCACTAGTTCTGTAACAGTCGCACTATATATTTTTATTCCTGTCGAATCTTTATCTTTCTTGAATTAAATAACACCACAACGGCACGAAAAAAACTGGCTACTTTAACACAGACGGCAGTCTAGCAAAGCAGCCAGGACAATGCTGTATATATCAGAAGTGGAGTCTACTCCGTCCCATACAATAAACTGCGAGTATTATACTTAATTGCAATATAATTGTATCTTATGTTTATCATGTTATATTATAATATATTCACTTCTGTTACAACAAAAACATGTATGTCAATGAAGTCTAATAAATAAATAAATAACAATTCACTCCAAAGAAACAAAAATTGAATATATTTAATAATTTTCCTGTGATTCTACACAAGTTCTTTCGTGTGGCGAATATTGTGAGAAAGGTTTTCGTAATTCTTCAAAATTATGTAGGTATGTAATGTGAATTTCTCGTATCAGTAGGTAGGCATCCTTCATACCTTCTAAACAACTACAGATACAATACACTACATTCTATCAGAACTACATCTACCAATTAGACAATGATAGATGTAGATGACATGGCCTCCTACATACATAGAGATCCACCGATCTCTGCACTGGGCTGCTTCCCGCCAATTGTCGCCAATAATGGATATATTACGTGTTTATTTATATTGTCTTGTCATGTCATTTTGGGTTTACCTGTTCTTTGCCTTCTCTACATACTTCTGACCTGACCAGGGTCTTCAATTAGAATATTCGAATACCGACTTATTCAACTACAATAGAACTCGGTTATATCGAGCACGATTATAGTGAAATCACGGTTATAAAGAGGAAATACTTATTATTATTTTGAGTCAGGCCTGTTTTCATACAACTCTTCACTATTGTAGTGAACTCGCTTCACTGATATGACGTACAAAAATATTGTTAACAAGTGAACAAAATACATTACACAGTCTAAAAACTCTAATTCTTGAGAAGTCATCAAATAGAAAGCAGCGTCTGCCGACGAGGTTCCTTATTGTTTACGATTCCTTTCAGGTTTGTGAATTCTTAGAAAAACGGGTGTTTATTTTGTGTGCGTAGTGAGTAGTAGTGAGTTTTAAACTATTTTGAATTTTGTTAAGAAATAATGTGATTGAATGTAGTAATTTACTTTTAAATGTTTTTGTTTTAATTTGATTATTCTTACTTTTGACTTTTAATTTTATTGGATATTAAATATTTTTTGTAATAACGAGTAATGGTTATAATGAACAAATATGGCTTGTCCCTTCGTACTCGTTATAACCGAGTTCGACTGTATTTTTAAACTATTCGTAAAATAATTTTCGCCGAAATATTTATGACAGTTCATTAAACCATATTCCAGATTATATTTTGAGAATGCATTTCATGGCAGAATTTCCGTCTCGACGTTTCGGCGAAATCAGTACACATTTTTCTGTTGCGAAATGAAAGTTGCCTATTATGTACGAGATCAGTTACTGAGGAAAGATTGACTCGTTCGCGTATATAAGAAAGGTTTTTAATTGTACATTCTCCACACAATTAAGACTGCAAATATTATATTTTTTGATGAAACCGCAATCGGTAATAATTGTTTTATATGGATATATATTCTAGTTCTGATTTATCAATTATATATTTAAAAAAAATTATCAGTTAGTCATGTCAAAGCGATTATGTAAGTATGGACATATTTTATAATTTAAATAGTTTTTTTGATACGGTAAATTTATTAAAGACATGATCAAAATAGAACGTCATACAAACTAAATCAATTGGACTAAATTGCAAAGAAACCTGCGCATCAGGGCGTTTACATATTGAATAGTCCAGGTGTTCTTTTTAACGTGATATGAGCTCAGACGCATAGCAATATGTTATTTACATCTTCCACGTGTTTCTTATTTGGCCGTTGGTGCTGTAAATATAATAATATAATATTTGTACATAGTGCATCTGTTGCAGGTAGATGTAGAGAGTGAATTAATTCTCGGAATAATGTTTAAACATGTTCGCAACATCGGTATAATATAGATACGATGCAGGTGTGAGAACTCTAACATCCGCAGTTGTAGAAATTCGACGAAGTAAAAGTTGAAGTAAACTAATGTTGTTGTTGCGTAACCAACAGATGCGAATCGTTAATAACTGTAATAGCTAACATTTATTACAAAGGTCATGTCAAGAACGAGGAAGAAAATAGCGAGAAATCGACCTTGTCAAATCGATATAATGACGATGTTAACATGCACTCCACGGCACGTCATACATGTCATTAAAGTTAGTTAAAAGTCAGCGGAAGGACGAATGATTTATCGAGAGGTTAGAGGCTACCCGAGACGAGGCATTACGTTAAGAGGAAATTAAATCATTCCAAGTCTAGTGACCACATATTTTTTTTGCCGGCTGAATCGGAAATTGCTGTCATTGTACCATGTACACGTGTTGAGATTTTGATCCGGAGACAAACTCGGAAATCAGCTCGAGATTGCTAGAAAGAGATAAAAACTTAAAACAGTGTACGCAACTCACAATATTATAAGTATTATAGATTAAAAATATTTATTCAGATTTAACTGCTGCTGGGGAGATTCAAAATCACTCCACTGGCAAACGACAATGATATTTGACGTATGTGACGAGACGACGAATCTCTAAGACGTGAGTTGTCTCCAAAGATTTTCATAGAACCAAAATTCACATTTTAGAGATTGTCTCGAGTTGAAAATACTGGGATCTGTCTCATTGAAGAATTTCGGGGGCCGCTAGTTTTGAGTCGAGTCGGCAAAATGTCGCAAAGAAAAGTAAAAATACACATTTTTAGGACCGACAAAAATATTATTTAATTAGAAATTATTATGTTTTTAATTAAATACATAGTTTAAAAAAAGTAACTGAAACGTTAAAAGTGTGTGAGTGAATGCAATATATTTATGAAAATCGCGCTTTTATATGAATACAAAGCATTTTAAAACCACGAAAAAATTTAATACTGTCATGTATTTTTAACAATTTATAACTTTATACATTTTAAAAATTTCATAAATCCAGATTTATCTTGGAAAATTTGGCTTTGGAGTCATAAGAAAACATATTTTATATATGTAAGAATTTTTCGTACTTAGAATGATTTCTGGCACACTGAATACAAAATTAACGTGATCTTTCAATTAAAACCTATATTGTCTTAATTTTGGCAAATAATATTCAAATACTAATTAAAAGTATTAATTAGAAAGATATACATATAAAATCAGCTTTATCGAAAAATATTGTTGTTGCGCTACCGGGATCTGTTTCCAATCCGGGGAAGATGCTTTATCCAACTATGCTACAGCGACAGTACTTTTGACGACAAATTTTTAAACCTATATGTTACACTTTTCAAATGAATACATCTATCGTTCCATTATTTGAAAGCCGTGTAATTTAATGCATAGTTGAATAATGCACCTTCCCTGGTTAGGAAAGAGATCCGGGTTCGATTCCCGGTAGTGCAGCAAGAATATTTTTCGATAAAATTGATTTTATGTGTATATCTTTCTAATTAATACATTTAATTAGTATTTAAAATATATTTTAGTTAATAAAATACACAGTAGGTACTCCTGTCTACTGAGGTTCCAGAGATTGAAACATTTCAGATTTTTTACTTTGTTTTTTTACAGAATCTCAAATACCTTTGAGTAAACCGATAGCAGACACCAGAATTAACAATTAATTTTTATTAAATTTTTGGACACATTGATATAACTTACATATATTAAGGAGAACACATTTTCATTATGAAGTTGTAATTATTTAGGACATAGGTCTGTGATCTTTCTAACTAAAACATTAAATTAGTATTTAAAATATCACAGACCGTCTATTCTGAATAATTACAACTTCAAAATAAGAATGTGTTCTCCTTAATAAAATAATATTCAGATCATTAGTTTAAAATTAGTGTAAAGGTCCTATCTAAGTAACGGTTTAAAAAAAATATAACTTCTGATATAAATGAATAATAAAAACTCACATATTCGTAAAAAAAAACGCTAAAAGATGAATTATTACGCCTTAAATATCGGTTTTTCATCACTAGTCTAAGATATTGTAACAATTTATTTTTCTCAATGTTAAATTCTATTAAAAAATTGTGAAATACCAAAATGTCTTCGGTGAGTAGTTCGTCCATGTGTGGAGGAGTGTACCCAAGTTATATAACTGGTGATCACCGGCGTGTGCAGTCGGATGAGAAGAAAGTGACGACGCATGAAAATGACATGATGCAATCGGTGAGGCGTGGAAATTGCACACGTCACCTGACTGTGAGATATTTTGCTCGTTTAATTATCGGCAGATAAGTTGCACGCGAGGCCGCACCCAGGTGCATTTCCTCGAGAGTGTTAAAAGAAAATATGCGTTGCGTCACAAGTTTCAGAGGCGTGGATCATATCGCTTGTTTTTCTGGCACGAAAATACTTTTTTCATTTATCCAGTCAAATAAATAAAATTTATATTTAAAACGTGAAAATATCAGTATAAAATTACATGACTTTTTACAAAGTTGGTATCAGGGGTATTTAAAAAAAATAAAAATATTAGTGAATACTAATTAAATGTATTAATTAGATAGATATACATATAAAATCAATTTTATCAAAAAATATTGTTGTTGCGCTACCTGGATCTCTTTCCAAACCGAGGAAGGTGCATTACCCAACTATGTTACAGCGACATTATTTTTGACGACAAATTTTTGAACCTATATGTTACACTTTTTCAAATTAATACATCTATCGTTCCATTATTTGAAAGCCATCTATTTTGTTTTTACGGAATCTCAAATACCTTTGAGTAAAGAAATAGTAGACACCAGAATTAACAATCCCGGTGGCGCAACAACAATATTTTTCGATAAAATTGTTTTTATATGTATATTTTTCTAATTAATACATTTAATTAGTATTTTAAATATCACAGACCTATGATTTGAATAATTACAACCTCACAATAAGAATGTGATCTCCTAATAAAAATATTAATATTAAAATTTGATATTAAGAATGAATGGCACAATAATAAAAACCCATAAATGTGTGTCACGTGACGCTGTACCCGAGCTCAAGTCAAATTGTTCCCAAAATAGAACAAGGTTTTCAAATATTTAACAAATGAAGTAAGTATTCTAAGTGTTAAGAAGGCTATGTAAAAAAAAGAAGAATTGGTTTAATTAAATAAATAAAATAATTTACACAAAGAAAACAAAATTTGTAATGTTTAAATATTATATTTACTAATTACGTAGTAACGGGTATATAAATAATTGAATGTATCAAAAATACAAATCGATAGATACATTAAATTTTGACGCAAAAATAATATATATATATATATAATGCTCAAAAAGCATTATAGCGAAATCAATAATCACAACTCAACTTTTTCTCGCACTTGTTATAATAGAGCCTTAGTTATCCGCCATGAATAGCCCTTCGCTGTATCTTTAGAACCATCCACTTCCAAGTATCGCGTGTATATATAAGTAAATATACATATTTTATTATTTTATTTTATTTTATTTATACATTCGACAATACAAAAACAACAGTAGAGTTATGCACCCCCAAATAAGGCAGATCTTGAATTATGGGGGTGGCTTTCAACATTTACATAAAACACGATTAAGATGTAATAAATTGTTCACAACTAATAACATCTGTAATAATACAATGTGAAAATAACAAAATATAAGAAATGTTGAGAAGTTGATCAGATTAGAACTAGGGAAAGATGTCATAATTATTTAATAATTTTAAAGACCTTTAATCCAGAAACTTTTTTTTTAATACATTTATATTTGCTGCTAATTTAATTGATTTTAGCAGTTAGTTATACAGATGATATATAGGTATCATGTTTCATGACACAATTTATGGAAAATTACTTTTCAATTTTCTTCGGCAATAATAGGGCAAAGCAGACTTATTTTATGTTATTATTTTTGACAAATTGAATTTTCTGTGTCAATACGTCATGTGAATTATTTTTGAAAGAATTGTTATAGATACCTTAGTGAAAGGGATACTCATGTGTAAACAATTATTTTAAACATCTATTAACGATAAAGTATAGTTTGTAAATTCAAAGTATATTAATGTAAAATTTAAAAAAAAGAAGCCGCCCGACTGTATCGAGTGCGACCGGGCACTATTGTATTTAAATTTAAATTTTCTACCAGGCTTCTGTTTTTGCGCGCGAATCGGCGGATTTTCTACGGGACCTGTCGTGACTGAAAAGCCGCAGCATGACAGACGTGATGACAATCATTATCAATTTCAAACTGAGACGTGTTCATAAATGCACCCAATCAAAAAATGTGTTCAAACTTTCACCTGTGACTGTTGAACGTTTTATTATCTTTAATTATATTACTATTCTAAAAACGCATTTGTTTACGTCGATTGGTTGAGTTAGTTTTGGATATATCTACTTAAATAAATTAATAATATCTATTATTTTTTCCAGAACAACAGCAACTTTTAATAAATATTTAATTAAAACATATTGCTTAATCAACTGGACAAGAATGCATATTTGAATGTTATATTTCAGATTTTATATTATATTATATTAGGCCAAAAAGATTAAAAACTTAAATATATTAGGAGAACACATTCTTATTGTGAATCTGTGATATTTTAAATATGAATTAAATATATTAATTAAAAAGATTAGGAAAGAGATATAGGTTCAAATCTCGGCGGCGCAACAACAATATTTTTCGAATAAATTGATTTTATATGTATATCTTTCTAATTAATATATTTAATTCATAATTAAAATATATTACTCGAAACTATGTTTTGCCGCTGTCATTGAAATAAATAATTACACGTATGTTTACAAATTAATATTTGAATTTAAAGAATAAAAAAAACCTCTATAACTCGTTTATAAAATATTTCATAACGTACACATATTTTTTTCTCTTCATAAATATAAAATTTTCCTCAATTTTTTGTGACGAAATTTTGTTTATTTTGCCACAATATAAAAATAATACGCTAACAATAATCTGTACCCGATGATGACCTTACAGCATTTTAATTCGTTCCGAACATAAATATAGGTCTATCTTATTTATCTCATATAATAAAACAAAATTAATTTTGTTCTAAGTTACATTTTGAAGACATACATTTTAGATGCAGTTTTTTGCCTTGGTACCGATACATACCGATACAAAAGAAAGGTTAGAAATGGCAAACAAATATCTACCATAGAAAAAGAGTGACGTATAATCGTGGAGTATTATATATAATATATATATATACGTGTAAAATGTTGTCAATCATAATATGTAACCAGAAAATTGAATTATCATATATTTACAATGTTTGTATTCGAAACCAAAATGATTCGATCTGATTTCTCAATATATTCAACAGAAATTAAAAAATTGTATTGGGAAATTGCGGAATTCACGGCAAATGAAGATCTTAATTTACCTTTGCGAAAAAACAAAAAATTAATCGCAAGAATATAAAGCGGCATAAATAGAAAGTTGTCTGGCTTCAAATAACACCACAACTGTATAAAATACGCGATTATGCAACTGAATGAGCCGGCACATTTTTTGGACTCCGTAATTACGCGAAGAGGTTGATGAGACCCACTATTTTGGCATCTGTTTCTTTTAAAATAACTTTTATATTAATATTAAATTTCGGAACCTCGGAACTCTGGTTTGATCCTTTTTGCCTCTCAGTGCCAGGTGTTTTGATTTATTTATTCTTAATATAGTGCATACATAAGTATTTTTATATATGCTCTAATATTCTTTTACATATTTGATTAGTTTCATTTTGAATCTATTTTGTTTATCCTCCTTTCTTATGTTTTCTGGCATTTCATTAAAAATCTTCATCGCACTTTACATCATCGATTTCTGTGAATTATCCTTCTTCTTGAATGGCAGTCTCAGTCTATCTTTTCCTCTTGTATGATGTTCGTGCTCATGTTGATTTGCATCAATTTTCGTATAAATTCTGCCGATATTTTCTTAATGAGGATTTTATAAATAAATATCATTACATTGAAATATATTTTTTGCTTAAAGGTCATCATATTCAGATCTTTCAGCATTGCACTGATCCTAGTATATCCATTATCCACTAAATGCTTTATTTTTCAACACTGACAATAATTGCATTTCTTCTTTAAAAAAATGCTGCTGCAGTAGTTGAATAATTTGCTAATGAATCTTCTGATCCTTCCTGAAAGTGAGATTTTTTTACCAATCTTTTTAGTCACGTATCTTGTATTTTGCGATAGATTCAATTTTGAATCTATTATGACTCCCAAAATATTTTATTTCAGTCACTACCTTCAGACTTGCACCATCTATGATAATTACTGGTGTGATTGGTATTTTTTTAAGATTAAGATGTCTCACAGAGACGAAGATATTATTTTTATCTGAGAAGTATGGAAGTCTTGGGCATTACAGGGCTTACGACTTATCATCGGCTGGCTTAAGTGATCACTTTACACAATGTAACGTTCACCTATTTACCCACGTTACCACATCTATCAAATTTTTGGAAGTTGTGTATATTAAATCAAGATGGAACATTTATATTATTTATTACATTGGTATTTTTTTATTTCCAATGTTTATGAATTTAGTTTTGATTACAATTAGTTTTAGTTTATTATTCTTCAGCCATATTGTTTTTCTTCTGCTATACTCTAGTAACTAGCTCATGAATGTTTTCTTCGGCCAACCTTTTTTCTAGAAAGAAATCTGTTTTATCCGAATTGATGTCCTTTTGTTTCTTTCCGTCCAATCAAATATCATTATTCTCTTCCAACATCACATTTCGAAGGTCTATTTTTATCTACTTTTATTCTAGCTTTCATATAATTCTATGCTCTACATATGAGACCTCTCATGCAAAAATACTGTAGATCGGTTTTGGGCAGATCTGAATTGTGAATACCACATCTTTGTGTATCTTCTTGGGAATCGAATGGTATATCAAACAACCATATAAAATAAATACAAATACTATTAAACACAATTTGTATATCATTTAAGATGGCCAACGCTCTTTCTATTTATCAACATTTGTAAAAACCAACATTCTGCTGTTGCAGGGAGGGATTCTTGTATGTCATAAGATTTTTCTAAATATATAAATTGATTTTGCTACTACTAATACTAATACTTGTTTTGCTATGGCTATTCACCTTCTCAAACAAAAATAGAAAATGTAGTTTTTCGAGGTCGAAGAAAGTGCATTGAAATTTTCCGGAAGTTGCGTCATGCAATGGATAGTATGTCTATTGATACCTACCTAATATACAAACATCTCTGCGTTCGCGATTCCGAGCATATTAAATAGCATCGAAAGTATACTGCAATATTTTCATAAAAAACTTAAAAGCAAACTTTGAATATTTTACAATAATTTCAAATATGTTGATCGGTACCACAATTGGCAAGTAGGTACTTTTTGAGCATATTTTTTAACTATCAAAATTTATAGGGGAAATAAAAAGTAACATACATAAATTAAGATTATAAAACTATTAATTTCCCGAATTTTTGACGGGTTATATCTGGTTTATGTATATTATTAGTACGCGACTAACCTGAGATTTTTCACCAGCCTGTTCTGGCTGGGCAGATCCAGGAAGTTGAGAAGGAACTGCAGCCGGTCGCCGATCTCTCTAGTCTCCATGCCGAAGATCCACCCGAAGTACATCATTGTTTCCTTGATGCTGAACTCTCCGAACAGGGCTATCTCCTGGGGCATGTAGCCTACCCGTTTTCCTGGCACGCCGGAACCTTTAAACAGAAGAAATAATATAAAAGCAGCAATGGCGAACCTTTTTATTCAAAGGAAAAAAAAATGATAGGTATACAATTTTTTTTTTGTGTAATTAATATGTTGTCTTACATTGTATGTCCGTATTACACCCTTTCATTAAAAATAAAAAAAAATGTACCATTACTTTTTCAATAATACCATACTGTCCCTCATATTCTTCCCTATATAATCACCCGCTTCCTCTTGGTTCAATACTTATCTTTTGTATTTTATCAAATTCATTTTTATATATCGATAATAATTATTAAAACTACCCCTACGGGAATAGTATGTATTATATTTAATAGTGCATATAATAGATATAGTGGCACTTCTATATTCGTCAAAAATCATAATATATATATATCGTATATAAATATCAGAACAGAAATATTTATTTTTACTAAGGAGTGATGATGGCAGAAATTGAAGAGGAATAAAAAAAATTGTTTAAAGGAGTGTCATTTTTTATTAAAACATCAGATAAGCCCGATTCTGATGATCGATGTCGTTTTTGTCTCTTTACCGACGATTCACTAGCACTGGATTAAGTAAAGAACCTGACCAATGTTGTTTGTTTCTGTCTTTTTAATATTTTGTTTAACTACGGCAACATTCTCCAGTTTTGGCTAAATTGGACAGCCTTTCCTTAATGTCATTTCGATGGGTTAACAACATAAAAATCTGTCAACAAAAATGCGGTTTTGAGTTAAGTATGCAGATTTATTCTGAAAAAACGGTTCTATCCGTAACACAAATAAATACAAGGTGTACCAAAAGTCTTTTACATTATAAAAGTTATGCAATAAAATAATGGATATGTTTAATAAAAAAATGTTTATTTTTCATTTCTTAAAAATTATGTTTTCTAAATGTGATCAGTTATTTTGCTGGCACTCTTCTAAACGGGAGGCAAAATTTATGAGAACTGCTCGGCACGTATTCTCCGTGATTGCTGTCATTTCTTTTCGGATATTTTCTCTTAATTGGTCCAGAATGGACCTTGTTACTGTATACCTTTGATTTAAGGTAGCCCCATAGGAAAAAGTCTATTGGTATCAAGTCGGGGCTACGTGGAGGCCAGTTTATGTCACCTCGTTGGGATATCAATTTTCCAGCAAAAATTTCAAGAACAACCGGTAAGAACACGCACCATAGCGACTGAATTCCCAAGGACGCGGCCAACGATTGGCATATCTCCATCTCTCTCGCTCTTGTTGTGTTGATGCAGCGAATGAACCAAAATGAAAAAGACTTTTGAGATACTGTATTTTCCCAAAAACTGAAGTAAGTGAAATAATCTAAAACGTATCTCACGAGTTCTAAGTTTAAAAATGAACCCAACGACACATTAATGGATACATCGTTGTATTTAACTGTTCAGTAAATTTAAAATTTGTTAAAATTCACTTTGCTTATTACATTTAGTTAGCTAAAAATCTATTTTCAATCTTGAAAAAAAACATTTTTTCCTCTCTCCCGAAAACTCGACAATTTGTAGTGTTTTGTTTCACAGCCATCGATTTGGGATACCACCTTTACTTTGCCCTTTCTCACCTGATGAAATTTCTTTCATTTTAAATTACGCGTCTTTTCGTGACGAATATCGGATGCCGAAAAATGCGACAAATATTGGATTTGACGAATACTGGGACTGACGAATCTCGAGATTCCACTGTGTGTTTAAATGTAAATAGTATTATTGACACCTTTCCGCTTCCTAATTCACACCCATAACCTTTCCTCATGCTTGTCTTGTCAGTATGAATATAGTATCGTGACCGATACTTGTTCGATAGCATTTCGCCGTGTGGATTTGTCCAGCCCCGGTGCACCAGCACTGTATCGTTTGTGATCCTGTGATTTGTGTGCACAGTGATATTGTCATATGTTGTTTCGTGTGCTGCGGGTGAAGCTGCGATATCGCCGTCTTCAATCGGAAGCGGAGATCTGCCCATCCGCGTGCCGTTTGTGTGAATCTCGGTGGCGACTGCAGGAGTGACGGAGGCGTCGTACACAAGGTAAGGCGAGCAGGGCTTCCGAATCACTGGTCCTTCGACTGGAATCCCTACCCATCATCGACCCTTATATTTCAGGTTCCCGGCGGCCATTCTGATTTACGACCGGAATCGTCGTAATCCAGTAGCGGCGCAGGATTTACGTTTTCTTTATAGTATTAATTAGTATAATGAACGTGATCATTAGTGGTACTTTGCATGTAGCAGCGGTGGGGTGCGGGGTCAGAAGGTCTATAAAATTGTCACCTTCGCTTAATGATTATTTCCGCTCGTTGAGGAACAACTTAGGATATTAAGAGCTATTATTCTCTCGTGTATACAGTGAAGGTTTAATGATCATATTTATTATTGTATTAACTGTGTCGCAATATGACTTAAGTATTGCAGTACCTTGATTGTTCCAGTGGCGCGTTTATTCCTATCACCACGTAGGATTTTGGGGCCCGTAATGTTTTTATTTGTAATTAACATGTTTTTTTACAGACCACTGTAAATAGTTCTTTAAAATATATTAGCGTACACTAAATTCAAAGAATCACTAATACAAAAGTCTAGATATTGGCATAGCCCAGCCAAATTGAGATAATACATGAATTCCTACAGATCTACGGTTACGGTACCTACTCGTGATCCAGTGGTCGATGGTTCGAGCCTCGTTCTAGGAGCCCATCAAGTTAGTACTATTTTCATAGCACAAGTGTAAAGCTTAGTTTTAAAATAGTAATAATTGATGAACTTTACATCGTACACATGTGATGTGTATGATGTAAAGTTACGAGCGCGAGTGAGACAAACAAACGCCGATACGCCGGTGCTTGGTACGGCTGTGCCAGCGCCCCATTTGGGTCTATCCTTCAGTGTAATCTCAGCCGCAGTGTCAAACGCACACTAATTAAATTGACTACTTACATATATATTTTTTATACCTTCGTAATTATTATAATGTGAAAAATCACTCGGCTGCAGAAAATGGACTGCCGTACTATGTCCCAAGAAAATGACGTCTCGGAACATGTTCCCGCGCGAAAGTAATGTGTCAATATCATTGAAAATGTAATTTTTCTTCACGATCAATGTCTGGAGTAATAAGAAGAAAATGACGAAGATTAAGAGCGAGTGAGTGCTGTAAAGCTTGGTTGTAACGTATCAAATTTTTCATAATAAACGCAGAGCGGCTAAATAAAGGAATCTAAATTCTTTATTGCGACGCGGAACAAAATGAATGAATTATATATATTTTTTGTCATTAATAATGTTAGTATTTTTTTGAATTTTAAAATGATTTTTATAAATCCCCCAGAACGTATCCCCCGCGATCTACGAGATCCGTATCTAATCTCATCGAACACTGTAATGTGCACCAGGTATGAAAGGGTTAAAACCGTAAAAAATAGTGTTACACTATTATTTCAAAACGAGGAAAAGAAACATACATAACAATACGATAATAATTAGTGTTCAACTATTTTAATCGATGTTCAACTCTTTCCTGCACAATGGCGTGCCGTGCTGGCCGTCCATAGTCCATACATTCAAATAAGTGCTCAACTGTAATTTATGAGTACTATACTAAGTTTATCCGATTATGATTAAAGATTTCTATGTGAATAATATGATAATAGTTATATATTTGAGTGCACGCACCTGCATAATTGTTTATATATTACAATATACAAAATTATACATGTATTTATTATGCACGGTATGATAATGTAATAAAAAATAAAATTGCTATTAAACGAAGATGAAGAAAAATGAAAACATTCATTATTTATATTATGCACGTATTATATTATAATAAATACAAATAGTTTATTATGTACTGCTGCAAATTTAAAATTTAAATAACATTCGTATGTAATGAACAATGTTTATGTATTGGATTATAAAAAACTTTAGGATTCGTCTTCGGGGCCCTTGGAATTGGATGCGTGCCCTACTAAACGCGCCACTGGTTTTCTGGTATGTACAGACTCGCAAGCGTACTGGGTTTTATAAAACGATTTGATTTCCAATTATGCAAACATTTGCATCATTGCCTTCAAGAAAATGTGTTTTAGTGGAAATACCCTAAGTTTGTGGTGATGGCCAGCACATGGTCAACAGTCAGCGACGAGGGTAATGCGCGGTTATTTGTCATTGGCTTTCTTGAGTTTCTACACCACCTTGGACGAGGAATGCGATCTTGTGTGACTAAATTGTGTTATTTACTTATAAGACTTGGGTTCCCTGACATTGGTTGCAGAGTTTTCCCGCAAATTTTTTATGTTTAACCTATTCTAAATCTTTTACTTTTTCATATCATTCAGAAATAATTAAAGATATTGATTATACAGATGAGCTTGTGTGTTTGGTCAGTATGTTTGATATAAACAGAAAGACAGAGAAAGATATCAAAACGAGGATGACTGCAGGGAACAAAGTGAATTATAGCTGAATGTTAACTTGTTAACCGAGGCAAGACTAGCGGTACACAATGAAGTCCTGGTACCGACACTGATGTATGGAAGTGAGGCATGGAGCTGGCAGAAGAGGAACGAAAGTATACTGAATGCAGTGGAAATGTGATCGCTCAGGCGTAGGTATATGCGTCAGATCCATTTATAACAGAGTGAAGAATGAAAAAATAAGGAAAGAATGTAAAGCTGATCTAAGTATAGCGAGTAAGATTAAGAAATGATCTCTTAGGTGGTTTGGTCAGAAATGGAGGACGTCCGCGGAACTCTTGACACGACCAGGTAAACCAGGTACTGGAGGATGATCCTATTAAAAGCCTCAATAATTATTATTTATCTAATGTAATTTCCTCGCAAAGAATAACTATTCTTATAAAATCAATCCTATAAACAAATATTCGGATGAGCGAATTAAGCATGGCACAAGATTAGTTTAATGCAATGTATACAGGGTGGCCCAAAAAAAGTGAAAACATTTCGTAAAATGTGATATAATTACATAAAAATTAGTTTAACTATTGTAACAATAGCTTAAATATACTTTACTAATTTACTTAGTTACCTATTTACCTATACTACGTTTTATTTCGATAATTTCCGGTCGCCGTCTTTGATTATAAATATTCCCATTTTTTAAATTTGGTTTGTTCACTCTGGAAGTGCAGTGATATTTCGGTTCTTCACAAAAAACGTGCTAGTCAACTGGAGGTGAAAACGACACACAACCCAAGACTTTAGAGCAAGGTAGGCCTGTTCCATCTGCCATTATCGGGCTGCGTCAACTAATCATTATTCTAATTGATACAGTCCACGACATCTTATCCCACTAGTGGTATTATAACGAAATATTTTAAGCTTTATAACATGAAGCATTTCCCAAAAATAATAAGAAGTAAATAAGCTAACACAGGTACATATACACAAAAACAAGCTTTTGAAAGATGCTGACAGAGAGCATAATGAATACAACCTGTAGTAACAATATCCATTGCTTTTACATCATCGATATTAGAAGCATAACTAAAGTCCACGCCACAGGTAAATGGAATATCAAATATAATACTACATCACTCAGAAACGTCCCGATAGGTGGAGACTAACCTTTGTAAATATTATTAAATATATATACATGCACCTACATCTATTTGTTATGCATTTATCTTAAAGCACATAATAGCGTGTGCAAAAGTACATTGCGAGCGTAGTCACTAAGTAATAGAATTTTATGAGTGTTAACATTTAACACAAAGTTCACGATGGAGATTATTAAATTGGACAATTATTGCCAACGCGTGAAAGACAATGCGTGGAAAACTAAAAAGAGGAAAAACCCAAACAAGACAAAATCACGGTTTATAATTTTCAATGGAAAAGTGCGTTCGGTTAAAGGTCTGGTATTCTCATGCAACATGCAACCTGAGAAGGAAAGAGATAATTAAGACCTTCAGACCCTTTGAGCTCAATTATGCACACATCTTTTAATGAGTAATTTTATGTATATTGACACATGTCTTTTTTTTAATAGCATGTAAAGTACATTATTTTCTCAGTTTTTTTATACATCATTATTATTTATAATTAATATTAATATTTATTATTTTTGTTTTATTTAAACCCTTTTTGTACCAAATCCACCAATTTTTTTTGTCTCCCTTAAAACTAATTCAGGTCTGAAGGGGTTAAGGAGAACACATTTTTGTTGGGAAGGTGCATTTTCAGAACAAATTAAATGGATCAACTAGAAAGATATACAGAAAAATTCGATCGAAATAATATTAAAAATACTAATTAAATGTATTAATTAGAAAGATACACATATATATGAAGTTGCGCTAAAGGATGAAAATTAGATATTCTAGAAAATTTAGAAATATTTAATAATGAAAATAACAATAAAAACATAATTAATATATAAATATGTTAATAAAATTACGCCCATTACATCCCCTCTCTTATCCATTTTAACACCACCCCCACCCCCACCTCCGTTAACTCCAAACACACCATATATTACTGTCTAAAAGTATTTTAAATTTTAGTTTAATTATATTATTGATAATGGCAAGATGTTCCCGAAAACTTTCTATTATTTAACACAATAAAAAGTGTAATGAAATAAAACTATAATTTGTATCTTTGTATTGCGCTTCTGATATGATTCTCTATTATGTAAAAAAATACAATAAATAAATAATACAAGTATCTACCAATATTAGCTTTCTACCGGGTTATTATATTGAGAACGTAATGTAATAATAATAATAATAATTATTTATTTATTTATTTGATTCTTAGTACAGTGTGTTATATTATAATCGGATAAACATTTCAGCAAAGTAAGACATATGTTTGGGTACCCTGCCTGCTACACTAGTATTTGACTGTATTATAGCAGACAGTGTTCTTCCGGTATAGTAGTAAACAAAGTGCAATGATCAATGTACAAAATTATATATATAAAGAGTTAAACAAGATATCATTAGATTAAGTAAATACTTTGTAAAACTTAACGTTCAATGTATAATAAAAAAAAATTGTGTATATATATAAAGAGATGAACAAGATACAATTAGATAGCATATAAAAAAGATATATAAAGAGTAAAACAAGATGCAATTAGGTGATTCAATATATTGTTGTAGCAGTTTTAATCTCAAGTTTGGACCTTTAAAAATTCTTAGGCGTAATTTCTCCCCATTTCATGGAGCCAGAACTGCACTTTTCGTGAAAAATATGTAAGACTATTGTTGCAATTTTTCACGTTTGCATTTAGACTGTTGAATATTTTTGGTACTAGAAACAAATGGAATCTTTGTGCAAAAGTTTTGTTTAATTTTGGCTCAAGATAGTGACAGTTAGCCTGTGTTCTTGTTACGTGAGGGTGCGTTATTAATTCAAAATTAGAACACCTGCGCAGTAGAATCTGCTCACTTCATTCTTTACATTATTACTAATTAATTTTTATGTATGCATATCATATAATAAAGCTCTCACAACAATTTTCACTAAATCATGCCATGTTGTTGGCATCAGCACCCCTACCTTTTGTGCCAGGCTTTCCCCCTAGGACCCATATCTCCCCCGAGTTGAGCCTCCGCCGTCCCACTATGCAGGAGAGGAGGGTAGTTTTTCCACACCCTGAGGCCCCCAGTAAACCGTATCTGAAACAAAAAATATATTTAGTCCATAGATGGCGATAGTCTAGTGGTACTCGAAGTGTTTCCACATATTAACATATATATACAGCTTCCAAAAATTTGATAGATATGGAGAACGGGTGAGAATGGTGAACGTTATATTTGTATAAAGTGATCACTTAAGCCAGCCGAAGACAGATCGTAAGCCCTGTAATTACTCATACTTCCATAGTAAAATAATAGACTTCTGACTTTATTGTTTTGTCCGGTTTTAATAATTCAAAATGTACGATTCCTCAAATATGGATAAAATTTTTTGATAAGTTCTTTAATAAAAATTTTAAATATAATTTCCACGGCACTTTTTTATTCTAAACTATAATATTTTTTAATTGTATCGCGTTTTCTAACGAGTATAAATAATTTTAATACATTTAACGACTGATATTTAAATGAAAACAATTTTCGAACCTACGAAAATTGAAACATTTGAAGAATTTTATGATTTCTCTATTTTCATTTCAAATGCCTTTGGATGACTAACTGACTAATGACACCTCGGTGAAACTTTGGCTGTCTACAAATTAACCTCAAAATGTAGTATCATCACGATTAAACTTTCATTTCGAAATGGGTTTCATGCTGAATTCCTGCTAATAGATAATAGAGATGTACTTGGATAATGACGAAGATTGGTAAATGATTTTTTTTTGTTACATTTTAAATGTATTGATCAAAACAGAGAGAACGTTGTATTTGTAATAAATAAATGAACTAAAATGTAACAAATGAACTAAAATGTGACAGATTAACTAAAATGTAACAAATTATCTAAAATGTAACAAATTATCTAAAATGTAACAAATTAACTAAAATGTAACAAATTATCTAAAATGTAACAAATGAAATGAAATGTGACAAATTAAATAAAATGTGACAAATTAACTAAAATGTGACAAATTAAATAAAATGTGACAAATTAAGAAAAATGTAACAAATTAACTAAAATGTAATAAAAAATACACAAATAAACGCCTACACATGATTCATTTGAATAAATCAGACATGTCCAATTTTTATGGTTTTTGAGTTAGGTATGTACAAATATAAAGCATATTATATATTATATTATTTTCATATCTATCAAACTAGTCTATCAAAATTACATAAATATCGCCGAATTTCATAAAAAAAATTACTTGTCACTTCAATCGCAAACATGTTCAATAGATTTCTACGCTTTTAATTCTAGACCTCACAAAATAAATAATCATTGTCTTTTATAATACATTATATTCCAAAGCGTACGGCGGCGTCGGCATGAAATGCATCCTCCGGCTACGGAATGCAGTGCACACGTATCGCCTTACCGCAGAAACGATACAGCATGTATCTAAATATCTTTAAGAGTTTATCTAATGAGTATTTGTTTGCATTGTTGGTACAATGGTAAAGCATTTTCTTTATTTTGATAAAAAATCACGATTCCAATGGCCGCGCAGTGGCTTCTATTGGAAGGTGCACTATAACCGTCTTATTATTACTCAGCTGTCTCCGAATCGCACTGTTATTGAATACGAGATTAACTGACTAGATCAATTACAATATCCAAGCTTCCAAAGAAAGCAGATGTCTGAATTAAAATTAAAACTGGTCATTTAAAATGTTAATACAAATTAAATTAATCGACTTGAAAGATGTGCAGAAAAATCTATCTATCGAAAAAATATTTAGTTACTACCGAAATTTAAATCTGGTTCGAATCCTGATAGTAATTAAATATTTTTTCAAATACTAATTAAATGCATTAATTAGAAACATATACATATAAAATTAATTTGATCGAAAAATATTGTTGCTACCGGGATTCGAAAATGGATGAGGTGCATTAACCAACTATGCTACAGCAGACATTACTTTTGATGACAAATTTTCGAACCCATATGTTACATTTTTCAAATTATTACATCTACCGTTCCATTATTTGAAAGCCATCTGTTTTGTTTTTACGGTTTTCAGGTTCGAATCCCGATAGCAACAACAATATTTTTCGATAAAATTGATTTTATTTGTATATCTTTCTAATTAATACATTTAATCAGTATTTAAAATATCACAGACCTATGTTTTGAATAATTACAACTAAAATAAGAATATGTTCTCCTTAATTCTCTCTTTCCTTTTCAGTCTCCATGTTTCGACTACATGCAGAGCTATGGTTTGACTGAACGTATTTTTATGTTTCCGTTTCAGAAACTCACACAAATATTATAATATTACATGTGACTATTCAAGGAAAATGATAATCCACGATTTTATGTCTTCTTTGGGATTTTCCTCTTTTAAGTTTTCCACGCGTTGTCCTTCATGCGTTAGCACTAATTATCCGATTTAATAATTGACCAATTTCCATCATGAACTAATGAACTTTGTAATAACATTTATTAAAGTTCTATTACCTAGTGACTACGCTCGCAATAGACCTTTGCACACGCAATTATGTGCTTTGAGATAAATGCATAACAAATAGATGCAAATACATATGTACATATTTCATAATATGTAAAAAGGTTAATCTTAGGGTTAATTAATTTCCATTTATCTTCGCGTCTGTGTGTGACGTAGTATTATATGTTCTTAAAATGGGACTGCACAACAAAAAATGTTTTTTCCTTCATTTAAAATGTTATTTTGACACGAGTCAGCGTGAATTTTTCAGTGAGTAAAGATACAAATAGATGGCGGCAAATCGTCTATACCGCCATCCGAAATAATTAGTCGCAGTTCCATGATGACGATTGCTCTCATTGAGAGCAAGACGAAGAAGATGATGAGCAAAATAAATAGAAAAGGCTAAAAAAATATTTTGTTTTCGTGTCGATGTTTCCATGGTGCAGTGATGGCGTATACTTCAGTATGTAAACTTATTTATTATTGATTCGATAGTACTGTCTAAACCCGTCTCAATACAGAATTTTAGAGTGAGAAGGACACAGTACAAACATATTATACATATTGTTAGGTAGAGCGCTGGCCCGGGTGGATTACGCCACCGGCTCGGCTCAGTCTGTGGGTGTCTCTAGTGTAATGTGTCAGAGTGGCTGTCTCGGATTGATGGGAATGGTCTTAAATAAATGAATCACTTGGTTTACACACGGAATACAATTTATTCACGATTGCAACAAATATCCGACCACATATTTGCACGATTTGAGTATTTTTATCTTTACTTATATTTTTATCTCCCTGTAGTACAAGCATTTGATATATTTGCGAACTCGAGTGGTCGTCCTAGATATGAGCAAACTGTCTGGTTTTCCCATATATAGTACGTCTTCATTTGAATACGGCAATTCTTTCACAACAACTTATTTGCAAATACTAAATATCGTAAATGAGTGTGACATGCAATTTTGCAAATAAAAATAGCAGCATGCTTGTCATTAGCGGCGCTAGACAAATATTAACTAAAAACCTACAAATCACAGTTACCTGCCAGGGGCGGAACTAGTACGCGACTAACTGTGTAGTAGAATGGAATTATTCAAAATAATACATTTGTCGTGCAATTTTAACAGTGAATGGCGACCCTCCGCTTATCCAGGGCCGTTTTGTAAGCAAAAGCTTCCATTCGCTGCCAGGTTATCATTTTTTCTGCTACACTTATCTAGGCCATGCTGTAACGCAATGCGGCAGGGCCTAGTTGCTAAAAACGCTATCCCTGTCCGAAAACAAGTGACAAATAGCTTTATTGAATAATTTAAATACAATATATAAAAAAAGAGAAAACCCGCATCAAATAGTCCGTGTAAATGTCTTTCTCAGGACTATTTAAAGCGGGTTCCCACAGAAAATAATTCGTCGTATAAAGTGTATTCAGGTTCAGCGTAGAATTTAAGCTTTTTTATAAAAATGTCGTAAAAAGAACCAGTACAGTGACACCACTATTTCTGAAATGTATGCAAACACACACACACACACATGTTTTGTTGCTAATAAAACGTTCCGGTGCGTTCCGGCCCCACTATACCGCTGGTTATATGTATTCTCATATGTTAAATATGAATTAAATATATTAATTAGAAAGATATACATATAAAATCAATTTTATCGAAAAATTGTGTTCTTGCACCATCGGGATTCTGAATAATTACAACTTCACAATAAGAATGTGTTCTCCTTAATGTATTAATGTGTACAAATAATGAAACTGTAGATGTATTAATTTGAAAAATGTAACATATAGGTTCGAAAATTTGTCGACAAAGGTACTGTCTGCTGTAGCATAGTTGGATAATGCACCTTCACCGGATTGGAAAGAGATCCAGGTTCGAATCCCGGCAGCAACAACAATATATTTTTCGATAAAATTGATTATATATGTATATCTTTCTAATTAATACATTTAATTAGTATTCAAAAAAAAATTATATTCACGTCAGGCACTTTGACATGTGAGATACTAATCAAAATCGAAAAGCATTCCAAGCATCAGGGTCCCAAAAATATAGGTCCGCCACTGCTTCCAGCGATCGAAACATTTTGAAGTTATTAATCTCCAAGGATATATTCCTAAACAGAATGCGGACAGCAAAATGACATTATTTGTTCTCTACGCGTCGAAGAATGTCAGCCAATAACACGCCACAAGGAGGCGAACGAAGAGGATTAGCAGGATTAGCAAACGGGTCACATACTGAGTGATTGCTAAATGGCCAAGGGTCAGACCGGTATGGCAGAAAAATTATGTGACTGCTGCATATTACACGAGCCTCAAACGGCGAAAAGAGCATTAGTACATCAGTGATGGCTCGTATTATTGTCAAGTGTGCACTAACAGACGTAATACAATACTGGCAGACGATACACAAGAATTATATTAACGCGACACGATATTTATTACTTGAGTGATATGGCTTTGAGCATTTCAATACACAATAAATTATACAATGGAATTGTTGAACGTGGTTACGTGTATTTTGTACTAATCACTGAATACAGTATTAATAATTTCTTAACGATTTAAAGTCGCTTGGTAAGTTTTAAGGCATTTCAAATTCAATAGTTGATGTACAATATATAAAATATATTAAAATTAGAAAGATACACATATAACATCAATTTTATCGAAAGATATTGTTGTTGCGCCACCGGGATTCGAACATGCATCTCTTTCCAAACCGGGGAAGATGCATTATCCAACTATGCTACAGTGGCGATATTTTTAGCGACAAATTTTCGAACCTATTGATATTAATACATTTAATTGTTCCATTACTTGAAAGAGCCATCTGCCTTATTTTTACGGAATCTTAAATACCTTTGAGTATAGTGATAGCAGACGTCAGAATTATCAATTCATTTTTATTAAATTTTGGACACATTGATACAACTTTATTATATTAGAACACATTCTTATTGTGAAGTTGTAATTATAGACCTATATTCTGAACAATTACAACTTTCATTATAATATGAAAACTACCTCATTTGCTCAAAGACATGCATGTTTTATAGGACCGCCGATAGATGGCAAGAGGAAGCTGGAAGAGTTCCTTAAATGATAAAAGCTACTCATTTTATATCATTATTTTTGTATTTACATCCTACCTCGTATTTATCATGTTTTGTTTGCTCCCTACTTATTTCTTTTCTTTTACTTCTTACATGTCTTTAGTCTGTATCAAAAAAATTACTTTGTTCAATTCACTTATTATCTCTGCTTGTATTAATTAATTTAATTTAATTTGTTACCTCACTTTCAACTTATATTCTAGCTTATGAAACCTTATGGCAACCTAACTCGGAACAGGTGCTATATATGTAGGTAGCTTGCATGCAAATGAAATGTATTATAATATTTGTACTAAGGTTTTTTATATTGATGCAAGCTACAAAAATAATGTTATAAAAAAAAAATGCAGATTTATCGGCACTGAAATGATTATAATGCACAGTAGAGAAAATGAACCAATGCAACACTTTGGCACCATAGTGCACACAAAAAAATATAGCGCGCACACAATTTTTTTACAAGACTTCTTCTTCACGTGCCGTCTTCTATTGAACGTTGGCGACCATGTTGCAATACGTTGATTTATCCTGTATAAGATCAATATTTTGGATATTGAATCACTTTCTGAGGTTACAAAGCCAAGATAATAATAATAATAACAAGGGATACGCGACATTGTCCAGGTCTACATTTTCCAAGTCTAAATTTTGCATGTAACTTATAAGGAAATAAAAAATGTTAAAATAACACATTCTTATTGTGAAGTTGTAATTAAAAATAAGGTAGATGGCTCTTTCAAATAATGGAACGATTAAATGTATTAATATCAAAAAGGTAACATATAGGTTCGAAAATTGTCGCTGTAGCATAGTTGGATAATGCACCTTCCCCGGTTAGGAAAGAGATCCAGGTTCGAATCCCGGTGGCGCAACAACAATATTTTTCTATAAAATTGATTTTATATGTATATCTTTCTAATTAATATATTTAATTCATATTTAAAAAATGTTAATGTTGAAATGACTTTGAATGATGAATTTTTCACTATTGTTATAATTATAATAATATTACATTAATTTAAAATGTGACGCGAAATAATTGAAAAACTCATTTTTTTCAATTTCTTGACTTAGACCACTTTCATAATAATGTGCACATATCTGAGATCGCGAGTGAGAAGGAATACTCAAAAGGCAGTTAAAAGGTTAAAATCAGACTGGAAATCTTAAAATCTCCAACGTTTATTTGTTCACGGCAATTCAATTCTTGACAAAATACTGTGGAGGCCACAACCCGATGGGTCCGATATGCGATCCGTGTCCTTTAACAGTTGTACAACCGTCGAAAAGTATCTAAATATTTATTTTTCACTTGTGTCATTATTTACAGACTGACTTGAAATAATATTATCGCCCGTCAAGGCGGCGGAGCTCGTCACAAAACAAGTTTTATCATTTCTGGCCCACCTATGAAGAATGCACAGCTCGTGTGAATGCGGTTCTGCACGTCACGCGTGGACGAAGAGTGCCGCCACTATATATTCTCGCAGATATACCAGAATTGAACGACACACACTCAGCATAAAATTTTTTGGAGAAAACATCCCTTGAATCAGTGACATCAGATGCCTAGGTGTTTCGCTTGATTCCAAACTCACATGTTGCAAATAAACATATACAAAATGAATTGAGCACTAATAGGCAGGAATAGCAAACTTGCCACCGACAACAAGCTCCTCTTATACAAGGCCTATACTCCTCTACGCAGCCCTCCTACTACCGGGGTCACGTGACCCCTACACACATTAATAAATTACAATCCTTCAAGAATAAGGTCATCAGACTGTCTGAACGTTCTGTCAACCTATGACATAACGGCCCCCTCGAGTATTAAAAGTTCTAAAACCGTCCTCCTTTAGAGGTTATCTCTTGCCCCAGCTAGCAGCCCCTGCATCATCGCAGTAATAATATAATAATAATAAACACAGCCCATTTTTGCAAATGCGCCCATAAGGCATGCATCATGATGGAGGAGCAAGGGGTCCAAGTGCACTTAGTACTCTGAATAAAATGATACAAAAGTCAGAAAGACGTCACGCGTGGGGAAATTTTAAAAGGAATTGGAAATTGTTTAACACGAAACCATGGAGACTGAAATATTTTTTCATGTTAATTGAATTTCTTGTTAAAAACAACGACACATGACGGTCCGGCCAATTGAAAGTTAGGTTGCAAAGTCAAAAACGGTAAGCAATTCAGAGACGACGTGGCCCACAAGTAATCTTAAAGTAGTAAAGGTGGTGTGCGGCAAGCGGCATCCTCGTTTATTATCAGATATCGGTCTAGTAAATAGAAAGTGTGTCAAAAATTCATAAACTAATATATATATATTAATTTGTACTTCTAAGATGTATAATATTTTTATGTTACAAGCATAATTTAAAAAAATTATATTTTTTCGTGTTAAATGTATTAGGTGGATATGTGACTTTTATTTTATTATGAAAAAACATTTCTACTGCTAGAAATTTGAAAATTGGGATCATTGTAATATAATGCTGCTGTATTGTTGGTCAAATAGATAATAATTTTAAATATTACATTTTTTTCACAGAAACTTTATACATATTTCGCGCTCGTTCTTCGGGTCGGGTTTTACCCACTTGCAATATAATATATACAATATTCCAGCAATGTTCTTTTCTGCGTGTCGCGCGTAAGAAAATTTCAAAAGAAATTGATACGTTATACTGAACTGAAGTGGTAATATTGTATAAATTACGAATTAGGTGCACATGTTGTGTTCTGATTGGGAATTTATTGAATTGAAAACAAACAAGCCCATTTCTGTTGTCAGAAATTTGAATAGAGAAAAATTGCAATATTTCTATATGGGAGGCAAGTATTTAAATTGTGTCATTTGTACGTCATTGGCGCCCGTCTTGCGACGGGTTTTAATACTAGTATGTTAATAATCTGCAACCTTCATTAATATCGTGAAATGATCTTAAGGGCAGTGAGTAAATACAATGTCGTGTCGTATTAAAATAAGTATTTTACAGTACAGTACAAGTCGTCGCGTTTATTTTAATATTTTACTTTTCATCAAAAACTTTACTCGTTTACATACCATCACGTCTGCCTGCATTTAAATTTGTTATATTATCGATAGAATCCGCGTTAACATTGTAGAGTTTCATTATCAAAATGGATGGATATAAATGAAACAATGTTATAACTCTACTTGAGTTTATTAGCACCATTCGAGTTTCGAGAGAAACGGTAACTCGCATCGCCTGGTGAAGTATTAAACTAAATACACATGTTTCCTATATGTGAGTTACTGTAAGTTAAATAAACTCAATATTGTTCCATTTTGATAATGAAATTCTACAAAGTTAACGCCCGATTCTATCGATAATATAACAATTTTAAATACAAACAGGACAAAACAGTGTATGTGTCAAGCGCTTTTGAGATGAATTTTTTTTCGAAAATGGCGCTATAAAAATTATCCAATGTTATTATTATGATTTATATATACAATCTAATTTCAATATAAATGTCACGCTTCGGAATAATTTGATAGCAGATGATTGTGCTTACGCATTTCGTAGCGGTAAATAAGGTATTTTCCAAGTACTTAACATTATTATTTACCTGCCGAAGGCAATAGTGCACTTATGCTACAAGAATGTCGAGGAAGTAAAGTGTTTACGTATATTCTAATGCTTCTCGCCCACGCCACATTAGTTGGCAAGTCTCCATGCACCATAGATGCTGAAGGACCCTCGACATCTGACATGCGGCAAACGACAAGGTCGTTAAAAAAGAGCCTATTGATTTACTGTGCATATATTTCATTGACGAGAAGTCTCAAATCCCATTGATAGTGTATGTATAGCCTTTTGGTTCTGAAGATATATTATTTTCACAAGAGTAAACAAAGAAATCTACCGTCAGACATTTCAAAATATTAGAATATCGCAATTCTGCTGTAAGGTGAATTAAATTTTTATGAATTTCAAATAATAAGGTGATTTTTATTATAATTTGCAACATTACGATAGGCTCGAAGCCCAACTATTTTAGTGAAACACATAACAAAAACACCCAGGCTTGAGAAAGTGACATAGATGTATTGTGTCCTCATAGGGAATCAAACCCAGAGTTCACGGAATGAAAAGCCAGTGTATTGCCCACTGGATTAAATTTGATGTAGATACCTAGGTATTAGGTATACTCACCTAGTGATCTTGTGTTAGAGCTTCGTTCCAGGAGGTCATCACGTTAGTTCTATTTTCATGGCACAAGCGTTTAGCTTAGTTTGAAAATAGTAATAATATTGATGTGACACGTATTCCGTATACACGTCTCTATTAACAAAAATAACAATCACTTTGCATGAAATCACGAAATTTATTATACCTCAATCGGTTTTGCTTATCTCAAGCATCATTAGGACGTATTTAAAAACTAATCATAAATATAAAAAGAGTGCACTTATATATGCCATACAAAAGAAGGAGACAAAATACACATATAGTTAAATAGAACATCAAGGGAGACAGAATATAAAATTATATGCGAAAGAGAGACAGAATACATATACGGATAGACGGAACATTAAGGGAGGGGAAAATACAGTGTTGATGGATATTAAATTGATTTTATAGGTAACATTGCTTAGGTATGTTCCCCATATTAGGTATGTTTTCTTTAAAATCAATTTAATATATAATTATACATTACTCGAACATGTAATTATTTCATTTTCTTGATTCATTGTTTTTTTATATAATTAAACTAAACAAAAGGTCTTGCTAGACGTTTGTCTGCAGGCACATTCATATCAATTATTACGTTTAAGATAATCAAACATAAAAAGTAATCAGTGTCACATTTCAACAATCCTTTTCATGCTTACCGAACAAATCATTATTGATAAGCCACTTGTTTATTACTTCTTCAAATTTGTAGAAAGCTTGCTATTTCGTAAAGACGCAGGTAGTTTATTTTTCAGTGTTGGAACAAGAAATTCTAATGTCCTTGATCCACACTTATTGGTGATTTTGGGAATTGTTAAATTTTAATTAGTTACACCTCTTGTATTTTTTCTATGTGAAGCCACCATATTTAGAGCTTCGTTGTTGTAATTTTATTTTTTTAAAAAGAACAGTAATTATTATCCAATATGACAATTCCGGTCGTACATCGAAATCACCGCAGGGTAGAGGAGGGAAGTAGGGAAACGTGGTACAGGATGAGGTCGGTGAAGGGATAAAGATTCTAGTCGAAGGACCGATGAATTTCGGGGTACTGGGATTTGGAAGGACTGCTCGTCTTACCTTGTATATGACGCCTCCGTAATCCTTGCAGTCGCCGCCGAGATTACACAAATGGCACGCGGATGAGCCGATTTTCGATCCCAGTTGAATACGGCGATGTCACAAGTTCACCCATGGCAAATCAAATAATATCACTGTGCATACAAATCACAGGATCATAAATAATACAGTGCTAGTGCACTTGAACTGAAAGGTCCACACAGCAAATGCTATCGCGATGTCGAGATCGAACAAATATCGGTCAAGAAGACGTCTGCTGGCATCAAGGTCACATTTCACACTGACACGACGAGCATGGTGGGAATTTGGATGCGGAATTGCGTCAATAACAACAGTTGCGGCTGATTCGAAAAGATGCACCGTATACAGGAAGAACGTTTGACATTGGATATATGACGGTAGATACAATATCACGTCGGATATTAAATTTGTGGTGATCCAGTTCATAAAAAGCGATGTTTAAATAGAGAAAGCCAGCAAAAATTACAAGTGCGATAAAATAAGGACATTAAACACACTGTAGACATTAAACACATGTTGAGAATAAACGCAAACTAGACCGTCCTATGTACGTTTTTGGCGCTTTCCTCAAGACGGAATTGAAATTAATGTGATAAATACAACGCAAATACGTATGCCCGTTTCAACATGTTTTCGTCTCTCAATCGGTTGTCTGTCAGTATTGCCAGTAATGTTATAATTTGTCGTTACATTTTTTTGTTTAAAAGAACATTTATTTTT
Organism: Eubasilissa splendida; assembly: GCA_031772225.1. Lineage (NCBI taxonomy): Eukaryota > Metazoa > Arthropoda > Insecta > Trichoptera > Phryganeidae > Eubasilissa > Eubasilissa splendida. The sequence goes on along the minus strand of CM062866.1, from coordinate 10,482,171 downwards.
TGTGTAAGTTAAATGTTCCATTGTGGAAATGACGTTGATTGAACGAGTGTGATATTTCAATGTTTGTCCTGTGGGTACATCCTTTGAAGTTTTACACCGTCGCGCATTGAGGTATACATTTAATACAATAATTGCTCAATGAATATATTCTCGTGCTATACAACCTTTTCTTCGCGTCACACATTAACGTTCGTTTTAATTAAGTTTTTATATTTATTTTATTCAATGAAGAATGATTAGCAACAAGTAAATGTTTTTGAAGCTATGTAAGCGAGCTGTGCGCAAAAGAACGGGCATTTTTTTGTTACTTTATTGAAGCTTAAATGAGATTTTTACTGTTTTCGAGGTAAGTTTGTAGAACTCCATAATCACATATGTATATGATAAAAAACACACTTTATGATTCTACTCGTTTGATTCTAATTTCTCGTTAATCTAGTGGATTTGATGAAAGGGTATTTTTTAATTAGTATAGGTTGCTGGAGACATGTTGATAGGCATCTATGATGCTCGCCCCCTATTGTACAGCGGTCCTCATTGTGGCGCAAAGAGGAGTACGGAGTTCAGAGTGGGTATATGAAATTATATTGCTATCCTTTACTACAAATTAACATTAATATAAATACAAGTTGTTGAATTAAATTGTTAGATTGCTAATGTTTTCACAAGACGAAACGCGTCTCAAGTCAATTAAACGTTATTATTAAAGAGAACGCATTCTTATTGTGAAGTTGCAATTATTCAGAACATAGGTATGTGATATTTAAAATATAATATAACATATATGTCAAATTTGAAAGTAAAAATAAAGTTGATAGCTTTCAAATAATGGAACGATAGATGTATCAATCTGAAAAAGTGTTACATATAGGTTCGAAAATTTGTCGTCAATATACTGTGTACATAATACGCAACTTACGTCATAATGATGTTAACAGAGAGCAAATTCAATTAAGATAATAAATTTGGGAAAGAATCGATGAGATAGAGTAAAGATGGGGTAGTTTTTTGTTTCTCTTGAAATGTTTGGTATTTTTTGATATACAGCATTTACCACAGCGATATACAAATTGTACAGGATAAATGATCATACTATAATATGAACGACAACCTTCAACGGCACGTGTAGAAGAAGACACATCCCATTAACTAGTTGTCCAAAGTGCCTAAACGCATACTAATGAAAACGATTTTTTTTATTTCTAGAGATTAATAATAGTACCATTGGATTTTTTAGTATCTTCAAGGTTTTTACGATAATAAATAATGTGTGTACCTTACACGATTCTCAATGTATTCGTTTAGAAGTCACAATTTGGTAAATTATAATATATTTAAAATGAATATATATCGTAAAACGTTTTGTAATAATAATACCTTGAGCGGTGACCGCTGGGAACGTCTAACAGATTAATGATTTAAAATTCGCAAATAATAAATATGCTTTTATATATTGCTTATGATTTCATGTCTTGTAAATTCTTTGTTTGTGTAACTAATGAACAAACAATTAAATACATAAGAGTATTTACCACTTTACATATTTTCGACTGATTTGCAGCCAGAATTCTTAGATAGTAAAATTATATAGCTGTCCTTTTCTACAAATTACCCATGACATTAAAATATCATTAGTGTTGAAACTTAATGGTTACTTAGAATAATTATAAATATTCAAAATATATGGTAATCCTCAGAATTCCAATGAATAATGTTGTCCTCTTTCATCTAATGCAAATGGAATTGTATTGCTGTCCCCCATTATAGTTATGAATCCAAGATGTTGAGTTAAATTGTTAGATTGATAATGCACTTACAAAGCGAAACGCGTATAAAGTAAATTACACGAGTAGAATAAAAAAACTAGTGTTTTATTTTCACATATATGATTATGGAGTTCTACAAACTTACCTCGGAAACGGTTAATATGTATAAATGTCTCCAATCTGCTGAAAATGGACTGAATTATTTACCTAAGCCGATTCTTATCTTACTTATCTTACTGGAAGAAAATATAGCTTGGAGAAGTTGTATTGGAGCACGTTGAAAGAACGCAGAAGATGAAGAAGAAGTCAAAATAATTACTCACATTGTTCCTTTGGCCACTGTCATGTTGAGGTTGTTGAGGACGGGAGTGTTTTTCTTTGTTGATCCGTATGTCTTGAAGGCGTGCCTCACACATATCGCCTGTTGTCTTCTGGTCCATAACTAAACAATAAACAATGACAATCAATTTATATTCTTAAAATATGATTATAACAAATAAAAAAAGATTAAAAGACATGCGAATGTAACTAATACACATTTGTTAGTCGGGAGTAGTTGTGGCTAGATGACATTATGCAGGCCAGCTGCCTTGATTTGACTTGGTATATTAGTTGACGTCTTCATCAAATCAGATCTACCTGTAGGTGGAGGTTAATACAAAATTGTTCAAAATTATGGAGACAACTCTTTTTTTGAATACCGAGTTGAAATTTTTTCTTGAGTCTTCTCTGGTAAAACGCTAAAACTCTAAAACTCTGCTACTCCTTAATTAATTATGCTATTTTAGTTTGGGGAGGAGCAGAAAAAATCATATTAGAGTCAGCTAAAAGACCACAAAAGACAATTCTTACGATAATAAATGGTCGTCCCTTTAGATATCCATCAGATCTTATATTTAAAGAGTACAATGCCCTAGACATAAAACAAGTCTATATATTGAGATTTGTCCTATATTTCCATGCTAACAACAACTCACCAACAAAAACAACAGAGAGCAACAACATTCAAGGATTCTTAGCTCCGAAACTATACAACACATTCAACACTAACTGGAAATCGTTCACTTCCAATAATATTACACAAATATGGACCCAATATATGATCCAATTGGGTACAGATTAATCAGAAGCATCGCTGTCTAACATTCCAACATAATCATAATACAATACCTACACTAATAATTCACCAGTTTAGCAACACTCTCACTACATATATATATTTTTTTATTCCTGTTGAATCTTTATCATTCTTGAATTAAATAACACCACAACGGCACGAAAAAAATTAGCTACTTTAACACAGACGTCAGTCTAGCAAAGTAGCCAGGACAATGCTGTATACATCAGAGATGGAGTCTACTCCATCGCACACAATAAACTGCGAGTATTATACTTAATTTCAATATAATTGTATCTCATGTTTATCATGTTATATTATTATATATTCACCTCTGTTATAACAAAAACATGTATGTCAATAAAATCTAATAATTAAATTGTTACTAGTGATTAGAATCTTTACAGACACCAAGAAGGAAAAAATATTACCAGAAAATAAAAAAACACCTCCTAAATATGAAATAAAATTAAAATACAACGTGGGGCGAGGTGAACTAAAAAAACACATTCTATGTAGAGGATGTACAGCACACGTGCCTAAGATATCATATATTTTGATGAACATTTTTTTAAATAATAATGTGTTTATTCCAGCATGATCGGGATGTTTACGCAAGACCCGATTCGCCATAAAAATAATATATTCAAGTACATAATAAAATAATTATGAACAGCAAAAAAACCTAGGTCAATACTAAGACAACTAAAAAAGTCATTTTTCAGTAGACAAAAAATAAAAACATTTATCTCCATTTTTTTGTTACTAAAGTTATGAAACTTAATAACATTTTAGGTCATAAATGTATCCTCAAATGACATTATTAGAGAACTGGGGCTCAGTTAGTTGCGTATATGTAATTAATTGTATCAGTATCTGACAACAATAATAACGCAATTTTTTTAATTTTTTTTGAGTTGTCTAGGTGTGCGATATATGTAGCGCCTAATTCCAAAACTCCCTAAAACGACTTTCTGTTTTTGAGTTATGCATGAAAATGTATATTTTGAAAGTAAATGTACAAAATGTTTGGTTTTACATCAGCATTTTTTAAAGGAGACAATTTTGTAAATTTTTTTTTCTGCATATATCATATAACATGCGTCGTCTTCTGTATAGTACATCAGTCTTGATGATGGACCCTGCGTTGAGATCCGAAACGTGGGCCGGAAATGTCAGATATACACGGCAGATTAGTCCAGAAAACTATACGCAGAAGATTCTGAACGGCCGTGAAAACCTAAGAATATTTTTAACACGCGTTGTGATCAATAGTAACTTCTTCCCTGTCTGCTTTGGGGTATTTTGGAACTAACCCTGATTTTGAACATGCAATATCAATGGATTTAAGTGGACTGCAGCTGACAAAAAAATCTATAAAACTGCATATTTAACTCAAATTATCCGAAATCAGTTTTAGGGGGTTTTGGAATTAGGCGCAACGTATGTAAACAAAATATAAATACTAAATCTCTTAAATATATTAATTAGAAAGATATACATATAAAATCAATTTTATCGAAAAATATTGTTGTTGCGCCGCCGGGATTCGAACCTGAATCTCTTTCCTAACCGGGAAGATGCATTATCCAACTATGCTACAGCGACAATATTTTTAGCGATAATTTTCGAACCTATATGTTACCTTTTTGATATTAATACATTTAATCGTTCCATTATTTGAAAGAGCCATCTACCTTATTTTTACCTATTATTTATTTTATTTTTATCTTTCTAATTAATATATTTAAAATATCACAGACCTATGATCTGAATAATTACAACTTCACAATAATAATGTGTTCTCCCAATACTAAATTTCTAGCCAGCCTTCCATGATAGCGCCGCTTGCACCAGAGAGTTGGCGCTGAGTGCTGAACTCCAGCCGCTGCTTTACGTCAGCAACTCGATGTGTCAGATTGATAAATGATCACATGATAATATTGTAAAGATAATTTGTTGTTATATTAATAAAAATAATATAAATTACGAAGTGTCAAGTTAATATGGACAGACTGGTGTATCAGAGCGCAAGGATCTCTCGACGTGGCGCCACCCACGCGTTGGTAACTCACTCCAAGAAATGCAATGGTTCGAATCAAACGGCAATGACTGCAGCTCGCATGCGAGGTAACGACTGCCTTGACAAGATCAAAATAAAAATCAAATCCGGCAACACAATTGTGATGACTTTATTTAAATTACCTATATGCATATCAGGTGCAGTCGCTTCATACATGATTTGGATGCTCCGCATCCTTTGTATTCTAGAGTCAAAAGGTTTGAACTTTTTATTTCTAGCCGAAAACAGCACAGCTGCAATTACAAAATACATCTTCTGATGCGTGCTCTTTAGCTGTTGAAGCTTTTGACCGGGTTGTTCTCCATTATTTGGATTGTCTAATTATTCCAGATCTTTTGCGAACGTCTCTGTTATTGTATTTTTTTTATTTAATTAAAAATAGAGATGCTTATTCGGACATCAATATTCTTACAATTTTTGAACTAAGCTAAACGTTTGTGTTATGAAAATATGACTAATTTGATGGCCTCCTGGAACGAGGCTCGAACCCCCGACCGCTAGATCACTGGGCGAGTATCCTAAGCGCAGTCCTCACATATTTTCTTTATCATCCTCGTGATCACGTGATCAAACCAGTCTTTTTTTTGTAATATTAAAAATAATAGAACTCCTTGCAATCAAATTTGACCATAGTTGTTTAAGTAATAAGAACGCCATTGCTAGGCAATCTTCGAGAATACCTCAAGCAAAATTTATGGCACATTTTTACACCCCACATTGACGCCTTATAGGTAATATCTCATTGCAGTGAAACTCACCGAGCTTTGTTGTGTCTGTAGTGACCTGTTGTTAGCGTGGTTCAGTTTGGAGTCCAGTTTGTCCGTCTTGGAGTCTTCCACCACCAGGGCCCCCCCGCCGGCCGCACCGTTCATGGCGCTGCCCTCTCTGGAAACAAAATAAATATTATGTTATTAAACTATATAAAAATAAAAGCATCTAGTTGGGTGGTGTTCAGCAACAGTGTGTAAACTTTCAAAATTAAAAATTAGTGAATTACTGTCAGATTCTTGAACGAAAAGTTATATTCTTTTTAAGCAGCTAAGTATTTTTAATATTGCATCAATGTTAATCGATAATCGTCCAAACGAATATAATGTTTTGTAATATAAGTTTAAAAGTCATAAAGCGTTATTGCAAATTAAGATACACGTGTTTTCCAGTGCATTGGGCCCACAAAAAGTTCGCGCCCTACAATCTATTTAAAATCGATCGTTCCCTTTCAAAAATAATTCATATTTCCGCGTTTAATACGAAAATATGGGATTCCATTATTCATTTACATCAGAAGTGATACAATAAATTTGTTTTTTTTTATAAATATTATTTGCCATAATTAAGAAAATACAATCATTATAAAAAAGACCGCGACCATTAAATAAATTTATTTTCAGCGTGCCATAAAATTTACGTAATTTACTCTTATTTCGGTGTATCACTCTTACAAATGACAGTAATAAATAATACAATATTTATGGAATAGATACACCTCGCGTTGTATTTAAATCATATATGTAAAAATAAAACATATAAATAAAATAAAATAAAAATAAATAAAACATACATCATCCATGTCATGCCAAAATATATTCGTAGATTTTTTAAATAATCATTTTTAAAAACTAAATATTCCACACATTATCGTCTGTTGTAAAATCAACAAATTTGAGATACACCACTTAGAAAGATGGACGATGAATTAAGCGCTCTTGAAGTGAAATTTTTACAAAAACGTCATTATTTAAATCATTCATTCCTATCTCTCTCAAATTGACACATCACGTAACAAAAAGACTAAAAAGGAAAACATTGACAGAAAAATACAAAAGATTGAATTATCTTTTCAATAGAATTATTAGAATTATACATAAACTTTTTTACGCATTTATCGAGTACACAGAAGTTGACGCATGTGTAATTTATTTGATTGGAACGGAGGTGTTAGGTCTAAAGTCTTAATAAATTTTCCTGATTTGTCATGCTACAACGTATGAAATATAAGTAATTACATGGATTATTCATAAAGATCTTGAAAAAACAAGTAGATTTTTTTAATTGATTTATTTTGTTGAAAATAAATATTAAATTTAAATACAAATTAAATGTATTAATTAGAAAGATATACATATAAAATCAATTTTATCAAAAAATATTTTGTTGTTGCTACCGGGATTCGAACCTTGATCTCTTCCTATCCGGAGAACGTGCATTTACCTGATTATGCTATACCGACAAAGTGCATTGACGACAAATTTTCGAACTTATATGTCACATTTTTCAAATTGATACATCTATCGTTCCATTATTTGAAACCCATTATTATTATTTATTTTATTTAAATAAATATCACAGACATATGTTCTGAATAATTACAACTTCACAATGACGATGTGTTCTCCTTATAAAAAATATGAAATTATTAACGTGATTATTTGGTCTATCGACACTCTCCTAGTGACCAAGAGGTCAGTGATTTAAACTTAGTTTAAAGGGAGACCGCCAAGTAAGTCTTATTATCGTAATAAAATCGCTTAGCTCGATTTAAAAATGCGAATATTATCAGTATGTAAAATAAAATCCTATTAATATTGAATCTCGAAATCTTGGAGTTAATATTTTGGATCGTGATTGAATTCAGTAATTACATTTCAATCAGTTGTAATAAATTCGTCATATATTTGATCCGTTTTCTCCGATTAGTGACAAGTCACTTTTTAGACACGTTACAATTTTCACGTATACAAATATTATATTATTTGAAGATGACATTACAGCAGTCATTTAAATGAAATTTTTGGCGTAGCGTTTTTTGAAAACATCATTCCAACATCCGCCATCTTGTTTCAAAGTGGCGGCTGTTCAAAGTTTAACAAAATTCGTAACTCTGTTAATATCGGTTCTAGAAAAAAAGTAAAAAATACACACATTCATATACAATCTACACAATTCTTGCGGCAAGTACCGGGTGGATTTATTTTTGTGCATACGTCCCTTTCCTGTCGAGACGCAGCATGAAAATATGCGGTAATTATATTATAATGGTTCCTTTCATCATGAAGAACTTTGATATTGGATCACAACATGACCTTGTAATAAAAATAGTGTTTCCTATAAATCTAGCAATAGCTCCCATTATATTGTATTGTTTTTACAATACACACACAGATAATATATACCAGTGGCGTGCACTAGACATGGATTTAAAATATGCTGTATGTAAAAATATTATAGGCTGTATTGTCACTAGAGATTGTGCTTATCAGAAACATGTAAGTTAATTGAAAAATATTAAAATTATTTGTATTGTTTTAGGGAAATTATTCAAGCTTTAAGTGGAGAGTTAAAAATATTAAAAAATATAAAAGAATACCATGTTTAAAGGGTATTGAATCGTATATGTGAGGTATAAAATCAAAATCAGACTGTCTACAAGACTAATTAGCCTATTGAAATTAAACAAATATTGCTGAATTTCGTATAAAAATCCATTTACAACATGCTTGTTACTTCAATCGCAGATATGTCCAATAGATAAATAATTCAAACATAGACAAATATGTTTTCAGCTAATAAGGTAACAGTATTTAGTCATGTGACCACATCTGGTTACTGGTCATGTTCAATATGATCTCAAATGAGACAGTCGTAGTATTTTACTCGAAAACAGGTAAAGTGGACATGTCTGCTTTTGATTCTGGACCTCACATATATTCAAGTCCGTTTCAAATGCACGTCTGTTCAAGCTAAGATATGTATTCGGAACATCGCGTGGCGCGAGAGATCCAAGCATTGCGTTTAGTTGGAATACGTTTGGGGCAGATTTTGTCAAAAATTATGCGAAACACGTGCGCAGCTTAATTTGTCATTTCTAAAAATCTTTCGCTATATTTACTTTAGTTTATATATGCGCATAAACCTACATACTTAATACATCAAATAAATATTTTGTATTTAAATATATTTCACAGAATTTATAGTCATGCCCAGCTTATTTGATTATGCGGAGTACACGTCCCTGATATATACATACGTATGGACAGTGCGCAATGGCTGGACAATCGACTTTGTTCTGCCGTGATTACGTTGTTCGTGTTCATTGCGTGCTGCATCTTTCGTCCATTCGTGTAATGACATCGGAACATGAACGACGGATAGTCATATTACTGGCATAGTTCCATGGTCACGTAGACACGAGCTGTCGTGTGTAAGCATCTTCCCAGAAGTGAATTTATAAAATTTCTACAACTTCCTAGAAGTGAGTCATAACAATTTGCAGAAGAAAGATAAAAAATCCCCGCGAGAATTGCAGACATCGGCATTATTTAAATAATTGCGTTAAAATACAGGGTGAATACTATGTTCCAGGCCGAATTTGTTTTGGTTTGGCAAACATTTATGAGTTTTAATTTAGTTATTGATTACAATTTATTTTGGAGTATCTAACTTTTCAACAAAGTGTTGAAGTCATTAAAACATTTTACATAAATGATAATGGCAATGCTGTAACCATTAATGGCCATCGTCACATGTTGGAAAACTTCTTGGTAGCCGAATTTGATTGATTAGGTCTGCAACACTCTTTTCGAAACTGATCATTTTCCTAGCATCCGAACGTTTTATCAATTCGCAAATTTTTGATCAGAATTCGGTCTTCTGTAGTGATTTTTGTCATTCGGGGCAACATTTTGAAAAAACCAAATATAAACAATGGGAAAATTAATAATCAAAGATGGCGACCGTAAATTGTCGAAATAAAACGTAATATAGGTAAATAGGTAGGTAAGTAAATTAGTAAACTATTTAACCTATAGTTAAACAAATTTTGATGTAATTATATCACATTTTACGAAATGTTCTCACTTTTTTTTTTGGGCCACCCTGTATAATTAATTTTAGAGGATTTATCCATCTCGGGATTATAGGGGATATATCCATCTCGGCTTCGGTCCATCTCCCTTCATTATCTGTGCACATTATAAATAAATGTATTTGTTTAATAAATTTAATAGATGTAATTATGAGAAAAACATTGAACATTAAACATTCATTTCATTTACACATTTCAAATACATTTTCAAGGATTGTAGACGAAAGGAAAACATGTTTATTTTTCAATACTTGGTTAAAAACGTATTTAACAAGATTTTCAATCATTGTTTAATTAGTAGAGATACTACGGGGTTGAAAAACAACACAACATTATTTAAATGTGTTCAAATAAAAACTGTCGTGAAAATAACTGCGAAGAATTAAAAAATATATTTTAATTTTTTTAATGGATAAATTTTTAATGAGATTTTCGATTCTAACAATATCTGAGATACAGATTTAACTCAGTTGAGATTCTTTGAAGACAACTCTTGATTTTCGGAGTCCCCCATGTGTCAGAAATTCGCCGTATCGCGCCTCACTTCACGCATGTTGTACGTCAAACCATTAATGTTCCGTTCGTCATTTAAGTGAATGAAACGAATGAATAAAATAACTTATTTTCGGTTATTTTATTCGATTAACCGGTTGTACATTTTTTTTTATCTGAGCTCATTATTTTTGATATATTTTAGTGTAGAGTTTGGTCTTCAATCGACATCGTGTTATTTTTTATCTAAACGCCGATTGCCAAGTTTTCCTAACCCCAAAAAATCATACTACCAAATTTTTCTAGCTTTCTGATTATTAAGCTACAAAACTTTGTTATCGTGCATTTGAAAGCGTTCTCAAGTAGGTACCTTTTCTCTGTATTAATATTTCAATGTTTAAAATATGTAGGTCTAACTTTTTTCTATATATATAAATCTTTGTCTTGCAATTTTGTCCGATGTATTTAACCAACGTATCTTAAGACATATATCTTCAATTAATACTCACACCGAACAACAAGTTTTACCTTTCAAAAAATATTTTTTTAAATAATCGTAAACTGGCTGACACCACCCCTGCAACAACACTGTATATCGGTTTCAGTCAGATTTGAGTTACGAATGCCACAACATTGCATATCTTCTTGGACATCGAATGGTATAATTAAACAATTACTATTCAAAAACAATTTATAATTGAATTTACTTGTATGACTGTATGACGTTCAAGATGTTCGACGCTATATGTTAAAAAAAAACTTGTGTACGGTGTCGCCACACGGGGATCTCGTGTAGTTAATTGTAAGACTTACTTTTCACTTTTTTGAAACCGATATATTTGCCAGAATCCTAATTGAATTTCTGTTGTAATAGAATGACGAATGCACTAAAATTGTGAACGGCGACTCGTTAAACCCAAGGATGACACCGCTCACTAAATAATACAACAAACACAAATAATATTTTCATTTGAAACGTTAAGTTTGAAATATTTGAGAGGTCGCCATCGCTGTAGTGCTGCGCGCGCACAGCCCGATGGAAAAATTCGCAATATCCCAGCAATCAATTGGCAATGTTTAATTAGTTGTATTATCTAATGTTTCCCAACGCAAGTAGGTGGCTGTATTCACATCGTTAATAATTACGATGGACTTTGTTATTAATGTTAAAAACATCGGTGGAATATGGCGGGCGGCACGCAATATCAGTATTTCCTACGAGTTTCGTAATATCCCGCCACTAGGTCACACCGCCGCCAGATCTCTCGACAGAACTGGAATTGTACAAAAATCTAGAATCAAAAGCGGACATGTCCACTTTACCTGTTTTCGAGTAAAATGCAAAACAAATCGTTGTACGACAACTGTCACTTTTGGAATCATATTGAAAATGACCAGTAACTTCAGGTCACGTGACCAAATACTGAGCGTCTTATTGCCAGAAAACATATTTTTCTGGGTTCGAATAAATTATTTATTAGACATATCTAAATTATAAATGCGTTTTTATACAAAATTCAGTGATATTTATCTAATTTCGATAGACTAGTCTTGTAGATATTCATTTGCTTTATATCTGTTATAACGTTGCAAATTCTTGGTATAAGAAAAAATGTACCTAATTAGAATAACGATCACCCTGGTTGGTTAATTTCACGTACAGTTTGAAATGCCTAGTACTGATTGCGATATTTTCCGATAGGATCGCGCCCATCGATTCGAGTGACGGGCCAGCGCTAGCAGGTATATACACTTCCATTCGCGCTTCGAGCTAGGAGGGTCACCCTGCGGGCGGCTGTTGACCATTTTTGCCATATTGTGGAATTCATATTTGAAGATACGCTGAAGATGGAGCCCGTACAGGATCCAAGCGCAGAGCCAACGCCAGAGAGGCGTTTGGACGTCGCGCCAAGGATATTAATTGAAGGGTAAAATCATATAATTAATCGATCTCACATCGCACTCATTTCTAGCATTACGAATTCTAATTGTATCGTAAAAATTTGTATTGTTGCAGGAAATAATAAAATTTCCCTTCTTTCTTCTTCTTTCAAATATTCCTTCTTTGATTTCCTTATTTTATCTCCTTCATTATATACTACTTAAAATTACGTTTTCTTCCCATCACCCGTCGACAATTTCTTATAATGGTCCACCTAGGAGAAGAAGATTCATGCGTAAGCCGCCGGTTGAAGGAATGTTCTGGCAAATTGCCAGGCACTCCGAAACGGCGGTGGATGCTGCTCCCAGGACACCAAGAGAGACGGATGCAAGATGTTAATTTTTACCGCAAGAGCAAGAGGAATCGCCCCAGGTCAACGTATTATTTGTGATATTATATTGTCGGCGTCGCCTGTTACGTAGCTCCGAACTTAAATTTTATTTTTATTTATCAAAATAATAATTTCAGTAGTTTTCAGTTCTTTCATTTTTTTGTAATAAAATTTAACATAAAATTTACTGACTCTTTTATTATGAAATATCACCTTTCGTGTTTACTGTTTTATTTTAGTAAAGTTTATTTCCCAGAAGATAGCAAGGTGGATTTCGTATTATGGTAAGTTAGGTAGCTTCTGATTCACGTACTCACAAATTCATGCTCTCCTCTGTTGCTAGTCTGTGGAGGATAGTCCGCTTACGTGTATGCCTGAAAATGGCATTCAAACCGTTGGACGGAGGTTTCCTATCTCATACTGTACATAACTCAAAAACCATAAAAAATTGGACATGTCAGATTTTGATTCTATACTTCACAAATGTACTTAATAAATATTATTTAAACGTTTACCTAATATTTGTACTGCATAGGTACTTACAGTAGGTATAAACTTAGTATATGTTGTTATCATGATATTATATAGTATTTTATATGATACATTGTACATAGATTTATGAACTTTCGTTAAACCGACGTCTTTAATAAGTAAAATGAATTCATCATAATAAAAATTAATTATCCTCTAACGCAAAGAACAATCATGAAAATAATACGTATAGTAAGGTAGTAAAATTTTCGAATTACTAAATAATGAAGTATTAGATGCTTCGTTCAGCTCTAAGCAAAGTTCAAAACCTTTCAAATGTCATTCTGTTAGGAAACAGTAAGGATCCATTTCTGATTCTGCCGGGTGGATTTTTCAATTCAGTAGGTAGCAATTGTATGACTTGAATAGATTAAAACAGTGGCTAGCAATTGTGGAAGCAATAAATGAATAATAACCCAGTAGAGGACTACAACACTCCTGTGGCGTCGCGTGGTAGCATCCAGAACTACGCAATTAATGATTCTACAGATACACGGTGGGCGCTAGCGTAATTATAACAAATTGATTATTTAATTTATATTTATTTCCCAGAATTTTTAGTAATTTACAGCTTTTTTTCTTGTGTGTACTGCACGCCCCTGCCCCTTATCATTAGCCATGTAAAAATAAATATATTTGTAAAGTGTGTAGTGTTATAAGGTATAATTTAATTAACTTACTTGACATCACGCCGTTTCCTGCGGGCGTAGGCAGAGAGCAAAGACACACTCTTCTGTCCTGACACACAATTCTCGCCTTATCCACATTCATACATCTTCTCATTCAAACTCACCGATTATTGAGGCTACTAACAGGACCATCCTCTTGTATCTGGTTTACCTGGACGTCCTCTATCTCTGGTGCCATCAGAGCTTGCGTCATATTTTTTTTTTTAACATTCTCTCCATCTATGTGATACTATACTAAGATCAGTTTTACATTTTTTCCTTATTTCTTCATTCTTTACTATGACACAAATTGATCTGCCGCTTATACGCCAAAGTGATCTCATTTTTACGTTAGATAAAATTCCATTCAATGCGCCGTTCACTTTATTCCCTCCTGTCAGCCTCGTTTCGATATCTTTCCCCGCCTTTTCGTTTCTATCAAACATACTTCCTAAATACACAAATACATTCACATGTTCCAAACAGTATTTTGCACAGTGTCGCGCTTTCCCTCTTCTCGTATACCATTACTTTCGGCTTGTTGAAATTCATAATAAAGTCGCTTTCCTTGCATACATCGTGCATACAACATACATTTGATTAACCGAACAGAACTTAGCGATCACACATTTTATAATAATCTCTTAATAAATTTTGATAATTATTGCACTCGTTGCTTTGCCCAGCAGAATCAAAATGCGAGTGCAACTCCCATAATGGTGTTTCCTTCGTATCAATATTTATAATGTCTAGTTAGACCTTTTCTACATTAAAAATCAGTATATTTATTTTTGTCAAATGCAGCGAAGTTTCAGATTCTGTGTTGGGAGACCACAGCTCGCACTGGAGGACAATTGTGCAATCGGCCATGAACCTAAAAGACCTAAGGAGCCAACTGCAGTGGAAAACTTAAACAGAAAACATAAAATGACTTCATGCAGGTATTCATTTTAATCTAACACGAAACAATAATGCGCTTACCGCGGTAAAATTTCGCATCTTAGAAGAATAAAGTGTTTATTATTTTAACTAAGCCGAAATTTAATAAAAACGAAGATTCCGCTTGCCGCACACTACCCGTAACATTAAAAACATTAATACAAATTAAATATATTAATTAGAAAGATATACATATAAAATCAATTTTTTAGAAAAATATTGTTATCCGGGGAACGTGCATTAACCGGTTATGCTATACCAACAACAGTGCTTTAACGACACATTTTCAAACCTATATGTAACACTTTTTAAATTAATACATCATCGTTCCATTATTTGAAAGCCATCTTTTATATTTTATTTTTATTTTTACAGAATCTCAAATACCTTTGAGTAATCCGATAGGAGACGCCAAAATTAATATTTATTTTTTATTAAATTTTGGACACATTGATACAACTTATATATTATTAAGGATACCTTAATAATTAAAAACATTACTCGGATTTTCTATCGGCCGCGCTTTCACTGAAATGTTTACTGTTTACGACTTTTAGATTTAACTTTCCATTGACTAGATCGGCATCTCTCATTTATTTTAACGTAAAAAGGGGGGGCTGACTGCACCTTACTACTTACATCATATAGATTGGTATCTAACATGGCCGAAGAATTAGGATATCTGCTGTACAAGCTCGCATCTAAATCATTAGGGATTTTAACGAAAGAGAAGACAATAAATAAATGACAAATCAAAATATCTCCAAAAAAAAGAGTAATAAATACGTAAAGCGCGAAGTATTCGCTATTTATAATGAATGAAATAAATAATTTCATTTACTATTTATACATATTATCGCTATTATTACAATGTTCAATGAAATTAATATCGTATGATAGACTGGCCCCCAGATCGTTGGTCTGCTTGACTTTCACGCACCATTGAGGTCATCGAAACACAATTTATTGTTCTATTACAGTAGTAATGTCAGAACTCACGCATTAGCTAACTTCGTAGTCCCCAGAATGTAATCGGCGTTTTTGCTGTAAATGAAAAAAATTATAGGACTGCATTATTAAAAATTTTTGTGTCTCAACTCAATGGTGACGGATTGATTGCTTTACATCACATTTTGAATTTATTTTTAATTTTGATTGTGAAAGGACATGCTGACATTATGTAATTTTTTTCTTTGTGTATTGCACTTCTGTTATTTTACAAATTATGTTAATGCCTGAATAGGGCGTGTAAAATAATAATTAAATAATTTACAACAAATTTAGTGATTCATAATTAAATCGTATTTTAATAAAGACGTTAATAAAATATTAAAAATTTTTACGCATTCACTTTAATTCACATCTGTTTTTTTTTCGGTTTATGTTTTAGGTCTTTGATCTTGTTGCACTCCAGAGTTCCGATTATAATTTTATTTATCGATATTTTAATAGTCCTTTTTATCTGTTAACCATAAAAATTAATGGTATGCGGTCCCAAAAATTAGATTTTTTTTTAGATAATTAAAGCTCGAAAATTGTTTAGATTTCCATATACGGAATTTGATGAAGTATCGAAACAAGAACAAATAAACTGGTTTAATAAGAACTTTTTTCTTTCATGACAGATTTTTATCAAATTTTTGTTATTAAAGTTAAGTGCCACATAGACCAAAATAAAAATAATGCACATGATTGTAATTTATGAAGATTTTATAAATGTATTTTTAATTGAATAATTAAAAAAAAAATTAATGAGGTGGATTTGGTTAAATAAAAATAACTAATCTGTCTTTTAGTTAACTGTGGTGATTATTTTGACGTCGATTATAGGTTTAGATTCAGCTGTATCGGTACACTAATTAGTTTAGATATGCACTAACTTGATTACTAACACTAGCTAGTGTACGTTCGTTGTAACGTACTAATTCAGTGGCTTAGAAACCTAAATACAAAATTATTTAGTTAGTCAGGCCTATTCTCAAAATTGCAATATTGAAATGAAGGTGATTGTTACACCAACCCTCAAAAATAGACAGTATGTAAATTAACGTCCGTGTTATTTTTGAATGAGAGAGAGGGAGAGAGAGTGAGGGAGTGAGGGAGATAAACGTACTATAATCTGTCAAAACATAAAAATGGCAACAGGATTGGCCGTGATTCTTCACTACGACGCCGCGGATGAGGAAATCAATAGGTAATTTATGAACAAACCTTTTTCTGTGAACTTTGAATACTGTATTAGTACTCATTTTAACCAAAAACTTATATTTTTAGTCGAAACTCGAGAATGGAAAGACGTCGTTTGCGTGATTTGTGCAACCCGATGGAAATTACAAATGGGCAATTTTTACAACTATACCGCCTTGATAAGGTACAACTATACCGTACGTTTATCTCCCTCACTTTCTCTCTCCCTCTCTCTCATTCAATTATAACACGGACGTTAATTTACATACTGTCTATTTTTGAGGGTTGGTGTAACAATCACCTTCATTTCAATATTGCAATTTTGAGAATAGGCCTGATTGTGTGTTTAAATTAATAGTTATGTCTAACCACAAAGTACGCTATAAACATTAAAAATAAATTAAAATATATTGTAGTAATTTAAAAATAAACTATTGACACGTGATATTACTTATGGAATAAGGTATTTTGATGACATTGAAGTTGAAACGCTAAAAAATTTGATTTTTGCTGAATAAACCAAAATTATTAACATAACTTGTAGTTTTGTTAATTTATTTAGATAATTAATGTGCTTATCATAATATTTTCAATGTTAATCACTTTAATTTAAATAAATTAATATTACAGGTTTCTGATAATAACATGTCTTTTGTATTATTAAACCGAGTAAAATGGTCAAGTTATATGAAACATCAACAAATTATTAATTACTAATTAAACGTATGAATTAGAAAGATATACATATAAAATCAATTTTATAGAAAAATATTGTTTTTGCTACCGGGATTCGAACCTGGATCTTTTTCTAATCCGGGGAAGATGCATTAACCGACTATGCTACAGCAGACAGTACTTTTGATGGCAAATTTTCGAACCTATATGTATAGTCGGTAAATGCACCTTTCCCGGATTGAAAAGAGATCCAGGTTCGAATCCCGGTAGCAACAACAATATTTTTCGATAAAATTGATTTTATGTGTATATATTTCTAATTAATACATTTATTTAGTATTTAAAATATCACAGACCCGTATTCTGAATAATTACAACTTCACAATAAAAATATGTTCTCTTTAATAAATTACACATTACGTATATTGAGACTATTAATTTCACGGTGATGGAATCTTCAAATTTTGCGTAATTCCACAATTACTTATAATAATTAAATATCACATAAAATTACATTCCGTTAAAGGAAGTTAATTTTAAAAAATACTAATACTACACTACCGGTTAAGTTTATTTTCGGGTTTTTACAAGAATCCGTATCATATATATTAAGAGTGTATACTTACAAAAGAGGAAATATTTTGGGAAAAACCCAGAAGAAAGTATCTCTGTAGGTATTCAAAAAACTTACGACGTTGCCTTATTTAAATTTCTCACTATAAGGTAATAAATACCATTCGGATTATAGTGTTATTTTTTAAGAGAATAATACCCAGGTTGGAAATACATATGCTTAATGGGATTACAACAAAGAATTTGTTTATAATTAACGCTGTTGAATATGTATTTATTCCACTGTTGATATATTAAGCTCTTGAATATTCAACGTAGTACAATACTTTGTATTTCATAATGCAGAGAGCTCTTTAAAACATTTGAATTACTCTTGTTGGTCTACTCTCAATATGAACATGTGTATTATATAATACCACCTCTAAAAATAATATTTTTCACCAATCCTCACATAACTTTCATCAACAATAACCAATCGATATCATCAGTGGCGTGTACCAAGCATGGACTTAGGTTATGATGCTAATATCGATGGTATAAAAGCGATAAATATTATCATTAGAGGTTGTATTTATCATTCACTCTTTCAGTAGCATGTTTTTTTTTAGGTATACTTGTGTGAGTTTATTATCCACTCTTGAAAAATATTAATATTATTACTATTATGCATGGGAAATATTCAAGTTATTAACTAAAGGTGCTAAAATATTTTGTAATGTAAAATAATACCATTTTTAAAGTATATTCAAACGAACATTCAAATCCGCTTCAGACACTTGCGGCGTTTTGCAACACGTCTATTAAAGCGAAGACGTGTATTCAGACCACAGCGCGGTGCGAGACTTGAGTTTAGTTCATATACGTCTGGGACAGATTTTGCGATAAAACACATGCGCAGCTTCATTTGTCAATTCTAAATTCTTCCGCTAGTTATACGGATCTAGTTGACACGTTAACATGAGAACTGAATTATTTTAGCGTGGATATATATACTTAATATATAATTTATTTATTTTTTGTAGGTAATTGCTTTACTAGTCGTTGTCTGTTCTAAAGCAATAACCTGTACAGTTTTTAAAAGTTGTAAATGTTAAGAGGTAACTAAGTATAATGAGTGAGTTATAAAAAGTTATGTGAAAAAAAGTATAATCAGAAGTTATAAAAAGATATTGAAAAAAAATTATGAAAATATTATTTTCAGTAATATACAATAGTCGGTTTCTATCCACATCAAGCAACCACTTTGGTATTAAGGTGTAGAAAAAGTTATCAAATAAATATTTAATTTACATTTACTTCGCAAAAATTATAGTTATACACAGCTTTTTTGATTGTATAGAATGCATGCCCCTGGATATCATACATGTTCTGCCATCTATGTAAGAATAGTTCCGACGGGATTGATTATTTAACATGCCAACACGCTTTTTGCTTTACTCATTTATTAAGAATTACTCATTTTGGTTTTTTTATTATTAAAAAATAGGTGCAAAGTCTGTTATATGATATGAATCACAGATAGAAGGCTGCAGGTACAATTTCATGACTCGTTAAATCTATCGAACTCGTGTAAAATACAAAACGTAAATATGAGTATCCAATTTAAATAAATATTTTTATTTACTATTTAATTGAATTATATTAACCTTTCCCAAACCATGCAGTAACACATGTCTACTATCATAATTAAACCTGTAATATTTCGGTAAATACATGCAACATAAAATTCACATTTTTGATAATTCTAAAGAAAATATTAGCGCTTAGGAATGACTAGTGAAAAACCAATTATGAAAAGGGAATCGTACAAAAACAATTATTTTTTCCATTCAATCCGTTTTAAAATTAATACGTTGGTAAATATACAATTTGTGATATGAAAAACAAAGATCACACACTATTTTCACAGTGAAAAGAAAAACAAACATACAGATATAATTGTCTCTTTCTCACTACTTAAATGAAGATATATAAGAAGGAAGGACACATTGTATACGACTTAATGAATACTCTAGCCATAATACTAAGCCATTTAAGCTAATAAAAACATTTTTTATTGTTATTTACGGTAACACGAGTTGACAACATGGCTGCATTCGGGTATTTTATATCATGGTATGATAAAGGTTAAAGAATATTCGTGATTGAGTAGGTTTTAATGTTGAAAAAATATTTATGAGCTAAAAAAATATATTTTATTATTGAAAATGACACTATTACTATAATCATGGGAGCAAAAAATATTTTTGAATTATTTAAATATTTAAAAATGCAGATGTAAGTAGATAATGATTGGCAACATATTTTACGTAGTAATTCGGACACGTTAAGTTGTTTTGAAACATACAAAGCCTGATGTTTTAATTATCGTAAACCCATACGAATAAATTTTTCTCGCACTGTATAATGCAATATATTTTTAAATTAAAATTTAAGTCAAAATTAATGATTTGTTGTTATAACGTATATAATACTATTTGAATGGTTTTATTTATCTTATTGTATAAAATAATATGAAATACTAATTAAATGTATTAATTTTATTGAAAAATATAGTTGCGCTACCCGGCATTCGAACCTGGATCTCTTTTCCAATCCGGAGAAGGTGCATTACCAAATATGCTACAGCGACAGTATTTTTGTCGACAAATTTTCGAATCTACATGTTACACTTTTTCAAATTAATATATTTAATTAGTATTTAAAACATCACATACCTACGTTTTGAATAATTAAATTCTCCTTAATAAAATAATATTCGAAATTAATATAAAATTAAAATGTTAACACACTATATAACAATGTAATTAATAAAATTTATTGAAGTACCTTTAATATTCTTCTTGTGTATTTAGTTTATTTCTGTAATATCCAATGCGGAAAACGAGAATTATCACAAAATTATATGATTCGTATGTTTAAAATGTTCGAAAATAATTTCACTACTTTGGGTCACTGTTAATTTCTATTACAACAAAAAACCGTAGATTACGTATTATAATACTCGAAGAAGGAACATTAGTGTAAAAAGATGTTTACATCACTTCGAGTTATGTGAGAAGTAATCATTATGATCTAGCGACGGATTCACTTTTCATTTCACTACATGCGCGGTCCGTCACTTTCCGACTGTGCACTATCGCGAGCACCGTCTCACTGAGAGCTGAGCGGACACTGCGACTCTACCGCGGCGCTCGTCTCACTGCAGAGCTAGCACCAGGCTCTACCCGCGGAGCCAAGTCGGTCAAGGCTCGCGGCGGTTTCGCAAATTGGTCGCAAGACGCACGTCGAGATGGCAAAGCCGACAGTGAGCGAATTGAGACGCAATCCCGCACCTCGAGTCGGCAACCTTGCGAGGAGAATTCACGCGAACCTGCCGCGGACGCGGATAATCGGCCCGAGAACGACCGGCGTAGTTCCGCCGCCCGCCGGTGGACAATCGCGCTGTTGGTCAACGCGTTGTATAAGAAATTTCGTCAATGGAATTGTTGTGCTTCATCGAGATTTATCGAGAAAGTTGGATAAGTTGCTCGGTGAAAAGGATAAATATTGCAGCCTCAGTGGTCATATTGTAGCGTCATCTGTTACGTGATGCGCAGTAATGATAAAATAAGTGTTCAAGTTAATCCTTCCCAAGCCGTGCGGTAACACAGGTCTACCGTCAGAATTAAACCTGTAATATTTCGGTAAACACATGCAACATAAAATTCATATTTTAGATAATCCTAAAGAAAATATTAGTGCTCGGGAATGACAAATGAAAAACCAATTACAAAAACATATTTTTTTCCATTCAATCCGTTGGTAAAAATACCATTTGTGATAGAAACACAGAGATCACACACTAGTTTTACAGTGAAAAGAACAATAAACATATAAATATAATTGTCTCTTTCTCACTAATCAAATAAAGAGAGATAAGAAGGAAGAACACAATGTATAGAAAGTAATAAATGCTCTAAATTATGTTATTAATCATTTTTCAAAATGGAATGCTCAATATTTAGAGTAAATTCGTGCCATTAAAGCCATTAGAGCTAATAAAAACATTTTTTATAACTGTTATTTACGGTAACACGAGTTGACAGCATGGCCGCGTTCGGGTATTTTGTATCACAGTCTGGTAAACGTTAAATGAAAATGTTTACACGCATTTGGGATGGAAGGTAGCATGAGGTCAAATAAAAGACATTAGCATTTTTTTGCTGTTTCTTGGATAGAATTTACTAAACGCCGTATGGTAAATATAATCTATGATTTCAAACAGCAGATATTGCAGTTGTCAAATTAAAAGACCCTGAGTTTTGACAAAGATTATCTTAAATGGAAAATCCCAATGTCTTTCTGTGTACAACACATAGGGAAACTAATACATTTCATTATCAGTTTGAAAAGTGGATTTGTAACTGTAAACAAAGTATGTCAGAAATTTGAAAATTGGCGCATTGCACCTAATTAGCGATTCTATATTCTCTACTTTTTCATTAACATTTTCAAGTCCCGGGAATCGTGACCATGAATTTAATTTAATTAACAAAAATAAAAATGAAATAAATATTCTTATGTATAATGTACAGTAGCTATTAAGGATATTATCTGTGTAAAAAATATACATTTTATAAACAATTAAAAACTGCTTGAAAAAAAAAAATTTCATAATGTGATAGGAGTTTTTTAAAATGAAATTAATTTTACGTATATATTGAATACAAAAACACATTCATCTATAAAAATTATAAAACACAAAAAATTTAAAAAACAAAAAAAAGAACAATTAATTAAGAAACATCTGAAGACAATAATGTATGTATTTGGCCAAGTCAACTGAAGTCCTCTAATAAAGTTTTTCAAATAATTTCTTCACATACAAATTTTATTTTAAAATATGACCCGACTTTATTTTAAAGATAAAAGATCACGATGAAAAATAATCCCCTGTTAGAACAAACCAACAAAACCATTCACTTCAGATTTTTTTTTAATAGTAAATATATTTGGATTAATTTTTATCTTAATGCAAACCAATCTTTATGGCTGAACATATAAACTATGGAAACATTCAAATTAAAAAATATATATGGACAATATGATTAACTCAACGTATTTAAAATTAATAATATCAAGAAAAATTAAAAGTTTCGAGTCACGGGCAATTTTTTTTAAAAGTCCCGAGACTCGAGACAGTGAGAAAACCTGAAATTCCCGGGTTGTCTCGATACACAATTCATGATCGTAATTCTGCTATTTATATTACATGCAGTAATATATCTGAGACGAATATCGTTTAAGTATGTAATTATTGTTTTACAACGATTCTTATTTATAGCTAAAACGTCAAAGTATTAGTTGTGTTTAGTTCATGATGTTGTGGTATATAATCAATAAGGAAGAGAATCTAGTTCAAAAAAACGATACTAAAATAACTTCGTTACCAAATAACATGGAATTAAAACAATGCGCAAAATAACCCTTAATATTATTAAAAATATGTATAAATGTTCCTCTGCACGTCACGCATAGGGAACATTGAAAGGAAATTGACATTAAATTGAATTGATGTGTTAATTTCAACACATTTCATTAGTTGGATGTGTTCGATTCAGAGTGGACATTAATCGAATAGAAAACAAACATGTCCATATTTCTATTGTCAGAAATTTGAAAAATGTAAACTAATGCTGAGTACGCACTAATTATTTAAATGGTGTATTCAAATATGCTCTAACATACGTCTTTCTCGCTCGTCGTAGAATGATTCTTAAATGCTAGTAAATGAATAAAAAGCTATATACTTTGTTTATTTCCTGTATATTCAATTATTTAAAAAAAAAATTGTAAAATAGAGAAGACAACTTTTAAAATAACAACTCGTCTTAAGAATGCGCAGTGGTGATAAATAAAAATAAAATTTAAAAAAAAAAATCAAACATAATGAATGGTGTTTCAAGTCTCGTGAATTTATTGCGTTATTTCCTTATATTAACACCGGGTTTTAGTTAGAAGACGGCTTGTAGACAGTAACAGGTTAAATATCCCCTCATATCAACAATAAATATTAAATAATGTGATAATAATAATATGTGTCTATTTTTGGAATAATGTACATGCGTTGGTATTTAATTTATATCCTTGAAAATTGACTTTTCGGACTATATTACCACAGCGAGCTTCGCAGATAAAAAAACTAACTTTGAATGTTTCAAGTAGGAAAAAAACGCAATATAACTTCCAACTCAAAATATCAAGGATCGATTTACGGCCAATTGAATTTTTAAATTAGTTTAATATAAGCGTATAAAATTTCAACGTGTAAAATAAAAAAAAATCCTTACGACACTAACTAAAAGTGTTTTTTTAGAGGTTTGTTTTTCGAATTGGCAATACTTTTTCCAGTGACAGCTGATAGTTGATTTGTGTTCAATTTAATTTGCCATATCACCATGAATAGACTTACGCCAGAATAACGCTTGCAAATTGTGCAAATTTATTTCGAAAATCGTGGTTCGACATAATCGTCCATCCGAGCAAGTTATTCGAACAATCATGGATCGTTTTCGCACCACGCATACTCTAATTGATAATACGCATCTGCAGAGACGTCGCACAGTGCGCACCGAAGAAGCTGTTGTTTCTTCAAAAATGATGCCGGCCAGAACGTTACAGTCAATGGAGAGCGCCAGAGAACCATGATGACCGGCTTTTTCGTTCTCTAATTGAATGGAACTAATGTGCAAGAGCTGTGGTTTCAACAAGACACGTCACAAAGCGTGAAATAGACCTGTGAATTGGCCTCCAAGATCGTGTGTTTTAACACCTTTGGATTATTTTCTGTGGGGATATGTGAAGTCGCTAGTCTGCGTCGATAAACCAGCGACAATAGATGACTTGGGAACCAACATTCGTCACGTTATTGCTGATATACGGTCCCCAGCTGCTCCACAAAAGGGTCGAAAATTAAAAAAATAAATTTTAGCCAACCGCGGCGCCCATATGCACGAAATAATATTTTACCACTAATGACAAAATTACATATTTACAAAATAAATCAAGACCTACAGGAGTTATCATATTCTCTAAAGCCATTATATATTGTATTATATTTTATAATATTATCCATTATAATTTTTGAATGCTATTTTGAATATTACATGAATGATACATCCGTACACCTTTTTAAAAATGGTCATTTATTTTTAAGGTCATTAAAATATTGATTTACGAGAAATGTTTCAGTCAATTATTTGGCTCTGGCTTAATACATGTTCGTTATTTCAATACGATTTAGTTTAACCTTTACCATACCGTGATAGAAAATATTCGTAAGCACCCATGCTGTCAACTCGTGTTACCGTTGAGTATTTAGAATTTTTTAGCATTTATAATGAGAAATAACACTTTTATGAGCTTAAATGGCTGTAAAATACTTAATGTCATACATTTCCTCTAAATATCAAGCAATAAAAGTGAAAAAATTCGTAGTATATAAATATTATGTATTCAATTTCAATGCAATACGACATTCCTTCTTATCATTCTTTATTTAATTAGTGAGAAAGATTTATAATTATATTCGTATGTTTGTTATTCTTTTCACTATGAAACTAATGTTTGATCTTATTCTGTCTTACTGCAAATTCTATTTTTTCCAACGTAGCAATTTTAATTTAATTATAAAGTAAATTCTACAAATCACTAGTTTATTCTAAGCGTAAATGATTTTTTAGGGCAAGTTAAAATATAAATTTTGATGTATTTACGGAAATTATATTTTATATTACAGGTTTAATTGGGGCGGTAGTCCTGTGTTACAGCATGGCTAGGGAAGGGTTAACACATGATTTATATGATCGACTACGTCGGTTGGCTATAATTAATTTTTGTAGTTAAGTTACATCTAGAAGTGTCGATTTTAACCAAAATATTTTAGATTTTAAACGTATGATGGTACAGAAATTAATTCTATTTTTCAAGGTGGTAGACATTATTGTCATACGTTTTATCTATCTTCAATCAAATTATGCAAATAAGAATATTAAAATACTTTGTCACAACAAACATAGCAAAAATGATTAGAGTAGAGTAGCTATAGTATTAAATTGGGAGGTGCCAGAAGAACTGGATTGTGGTGAGTGCAAACCTCCTTCCGAATATCCTGTTTCTTCCGGCATCTATCCTTTTACGCAACATTTGGTATATACTATTTATGAAACAGACATATTTGTTTAAAATGCAACAGTGTTATATATAAACGAAATATTTAATTCCGATTTACATAAAAATTACATACATTTAATGTTTACTTTATTGTATGTAATTTTTGTGGTCGTAATGTAAATGTAAGTGTAGTGGTCAAGACGCTGGCCTAGTGATCCAGTGGTCGGTGGTTCGCGTCTCGTTCCAGGACTTCAGCAAGTTGGTCCTATTTTCATAGCACAAGCGTTTAGCTTAGTTTGAAAATAGTAAGAATATTGATGTGACATGTATTCCGTGTACGCATCTCTATTTTTTTTTTTTTAAATAAAGAAAATTCAATTTATAATACGCGGGATTATGAAGAAAAATAAGTACCTACAGCAAAGAATTAATTGAACATGTAAAGTCAACCGTTGACATTATGTAAATATCTTGATTGGATGATAAATAGCCATACATGTAAGCTTATATGCTTAATCAATAATTAGTTCAATGCCAGTGTTCGGTAGTGTGAGGAAACAAGCCCTTATGATTCGATTAATTAAATAAAACAAGATTACAACGCTACGTTTCTGTATTCAGGAACTCGGGATTGTGTACTTTTGTGTAAAATAGGAAGTATAAATAAGTCAAAAGTCAGCACATAAATGTATGGCGGTATTTTATTGCCGACGACACAATTTTATTTAAAAACGCTCCATTGCTACAACGCAAGGTCAATATCAAATAAAAGTAATTGTTTATCTTGTATATTTTTAAATACAACCTGTACATTTATCGAGTCCGTTTTATCAAAATAATACATTCAAAAAACAAAGACGAGGATGACACAACTGTACTACTCTACAATAGAAGTAAAGATCAGTAAACTAGAACTAGAAATATGTAAAAACAAAACGAAAGTCTTCATCATCTTCAACGTGTCGATCAATTCGAAACTCTAACAAGGAACAATTATTGACGAGTTTATACACCTCGATGCTCTCATTTCAAAACATGCAAGAAGAGAAGCAGGAATCCGAAGACGAATAGAAATGGCAACATCAGCGATGACTCCAGTCCACTCCACAAAGAAGCAGAATCTGTCTGGTGAAATCTCTGCTATTCCTCGTAGCACTGTATGGTAATTTTAAATATCATGAGTGCGTTAATACGCCAAACTTTGCATGTCGCGTCAAGCTATACGCTTGTTAACACGCACTTTTGGTTCTTGCAAATATGCTGGGATTAAAGTGATATTTTAAAATTATTTTTCCATCTGTGAACGACAGATTCCAGCTTTTGATAGATAAATCAAGACCCTTAAAGCCTTGTAGTGTATTCCATTTCAAATATAGTTGGCAGTTAAAAGGTTAAGAAAGAATGGAATAAATATTTTGGATGCGATTCGAGTTGTGGCGCTGGAGGCGGATGCTGCAAGGCGTACAAATCTTTGTCTTTATTTAATTAAGGATTACAGAAAAACTAACGACAACATGTAGGAGAATGATTCTTATATATAATACTTTGGAAATGTCGCCAGTAGAAACGAAAAGCTTCTAATCACAGGGGATATCTATTTTCTTATGTCGTTATATATTTCCTGTGTTTTCAATAATATTTTATATTAATATAGGTTTTTTTTTAATTTTCTTCATTATTTATTTCTAATACAAATCGATTGAATCAACTAGAAAGACGTACATAAAATAAAAAATATATTAATCGAACATATATTTAGTTATCCCGGTAGCAACTAAATATTTTATCGATATATAAATACAGAACTATGTTCTGAAAACGCTATATCACAACAAACGCGCGTTCTCTTTAATAATAATGTATTTCGTTGGTTCTTACTTTGTTTAATTATTCCTATCTTAATTAATAATGTTTATGATTTATGTTTGAACAAAAACAATAATTATTAAGGATAACACATTCTTATTGTGAAGTTGTAATTATTCAGAACAGACGGTCTGTGATGTTTTAAATACTAATTTAATGTACAGTATAAGTTGTATCAATGTGTCCAAATTTTAATAAAAATGAATTGATTATTCTGGTGTCTGCAGTCGGTTGACTCAAAAATATTTTAGATTCCGTAAAAATAATGTAGATGGCTTTTAAATAATGGACCGACATATGTATTAATTTAAAAAAGTGAAACATATAGGTTCGAAAATTTGTCATGAAAAATACTGGCGCTGTAACACAATTAGTAGTATACTTCCCCGGATTGGAAATAGAGATCCAGGTTCGAATCCCGGTAGCGCAAAAACAATATTTTTCGACAAAATTGATTTTATATGTATATATTTATAATTAATACATTCAATTAGTATTTAAAAAAACAATAATGTTTTACTTCTCTGTAGGTACTTGTAATTTAAATACAATATTTCTATGTAAAGATTGCATTGCTCTTTTTGCATATTTATTATTAATACTATGATGATATGTAAAATAAAATACAACATATAAGCTATTCAAATTATATAAATTTATAACGCCCATATATATATAGGCGTTTTTACTAAAAACTAAATATATTGCTATTGGTACGTAAAAATTGTATTACATGAATTATTGATACATTTTTTATTCGCAAGTAATATATATAGGCGTTATTACTAAAAACTAAATAAATTGCTATTGGTACGTAAATTACTTTTAGCACTATAATTATTGTATCATTTTGCTAACCGATCAATTTTGTTTATGACTGTTATGTATGATTATATTTAATGTAATCGCTTAAAAATATAATTTATATTTCATACAGTAATGCTGATAGCAGCGTCCGAATATGAAAACTCCCGGTCACGGTAGACTGCGTAAACATAATCCTATGTGACGTGAGTTTGTAGGGAATTTTTCCCTATAAAAGGTCATCGGTACATGTTTAATAATAGTCGAACATTTTTACGTGAGATTTAAATTGAAATCAAGTAGACACGACTACCTTTTTATTATTAGGAAAACATGTTCATATTGTGAAGTTGTAATTATTCAGAACATAGGTCTGTAATATTTCAAATACTAATTAAATGTATTAATTATAAAGATACACATATAAAATCCATTTATCTTTATAACCACCGGGATTCGAACCTGGAGCTCTATCCAAACCGGGGAAGGTGCATTATCTAACTATGCTATAGTATATATATACGACAAATTTTTGAACCTGTATCACGATGGCGCAACAACATTATTTTTCGATAAAATTGATTATATATGCATATCATTCTAATTATTACTTCAAATATCACAGACCTATGTCAATGTATTAATGTGTTCAAAAATTTAATAAAAATTAATTCTTAATTCTGGCGTCTGCTATTGGTTTACTCAAAGGTATTTGAGATTCCGTAAAAACTAAGTAAATAGATAGCTTTCAAATAATGGAACGATATATGTATTCATTTGAAAAAGTGTAACATATAGGTTCGAAAATTTGTCGTCAAAAGTACTGTCGCTGTAGCATTGTTGGATAATGCACCTTCCCCGGTTTGGAAAGAGATTCAGGTTCGAATCCCGGTAGAGCAACAATAATATTTTTCGATAAAATTGATTTTATATGTATATATTTTTAATTAAAATATATAATTAGTAATTAAAATGCCTTTTTACTTAAAGATTTATATGATTTTAAAAATACAAACTACCCATTAGGGTGCCCCTTTATCAATTACAAAGATATCAAAATAAATTATTCTTATTTAGATTGAAAGTAATAAACAAATCGATGTTAAATATTTTCACATGTTGTGACCAGCAACGTAACAAATTATATTAACTACAACAGCATCTAGATTACACTCACAATGATCAGAATAGATTTATGATGGTGGCGCATCTTTGAATATGTGAGAAAATAATTATACTTAAACATACATATGTACATTTTTTCGGTCTAGTGGTAAGGCAAGTGAATAGTCTTTGTGATTCGACCTTGAAAACCACGTACTTCTGTACTTATGCGACACTATTCAATATCTTGTTGACTCTCCACAATTGTTAGTTTGTAACATAACTTTTGTTTTATTTCTTCAAAGTGCTTGGTAATGAACAAAAAAAAATTGTGACCTGACAACCGCACACACGACAACTGCACACACAAGTTACCTCACGATCGCTAACATTTTTTAATAATACGTTTAATTTGAATGCAGTTGTAGCGGAATCATAAAAAAAGTTTATTCTGTAACATGTTACATTGTACTTTAATGTCGTACTACGATTACTATCTATCAAGGTCATTAATCATTGACCTTTTAATAATCTGTATATTAAAAAAAAAGATTTTAAAAATTCAAAAAATCTTGAATTGACAATTGATTAAAGAAATAAATATATTATTTTATTTTAACTGTTAGACTTTCTTTGAAAAAAATCTCTTGAAATCTGATTGTTCATAATCATCACTTGTATGATAGTGCATGTGTAGACTTCGTCGTCATCATCAGTCGATCACGTGGTGATGTGTCGGTTGAAAGTGGCGGAAGCGTCGCAACCATTGCGATGTAGAAATAATATTGAATTGTTATTTTCTAATGTCAAGGTCACGTCATGTGCTTCCCTTTGCGATGACCACACGTCAGTTTACAAAGAAATAATAAATAGCTTGTATTGTATGAAATAAATGGTGAACACATATTTACACATTTAAAAAATATGTGTTTTTATTTTAAACTTTGAAACGGATAATTCCCGTTCAGTTACTGGAATAGCGCGCAATCGCCCGTGTCACCCGTGACGTAATTGTATTGAAATCTCGCGAGTACTCGTTTTTGGACATGTTTGAACTAATACGTGCGTAAATTTCAAGCTTGTCAGTCGACTAGGTGACAGATGACAGCGTGTGCACTTTGGCGTAAAAATGAAAGAGAGTAAAAAAAGCGATCAGATTATCTTGCCTATATGCCTGATTTAGTTCCTTGTGAACACGAAATTAATAATATAAAGATTTTGAAAGATCACTAGGAGAAAGCTGTCAAAACGGCCACAACCAGTGTTTCCGTAAAATTTATTAATAATGTGGAAATTATAATTTATCAAAAAAAGATGGATTAAAAATACCTAATAAGATTTTTTTAAATTGATTAAAATAATGTAATTTACCGTTCTGACGATACCGCCTGGTGATAGATTATATTCGGAGTCTCGCGAAATGGAGCGGTTTATGTATTGACTTAATAAAAATTGGAAAAAATCGGCCAGCGGAGGAATCTGCGCTCCCAGAATCTGATTTCTAGTTACACGTATGACGTAATGGAGGTGATTACTTACATTTCTAAGGTAGTATGATATAGGATTCATTCTTAAACTATGCAGAATAAAGCAAATATATCCATCTATGTTACGGAGCTGCAAACTGGCAATCAGTTCCGCATTTTATTATATACAATGAACCATAAATTACCCGGATAATAAAAAAAATATTGGTACTATCGATCTGTAATTTGTTCATAGCAAGTAGACAATGACGAAACCCATCGGGCGGAGTGTGTTGCACCGCTCGGAGGTAATTTTCGAAAAATTGATCAGAATCCGTATTATGAACGCGGCCCGGTGGAATGGACGATTGCGAAACATTTCCAGGTATGCACTTAATTCTAGTCAAAGATCGAGCAGTTCCCTAACAAGCTACGAAACATACAGAGCGTAAATTTATTTCATATGTAAAAATACCCCAACTATTGTATGCGTTTGATATTAAAAACAACTTTCAAACGACCACATTTTGATTTAGTGCCATGTCGCTGCGCCGCACGAATTGTTGTTGAACATTTTCGAATGCACGGCTTGATTCGATACACGGATGGAGAATATTTCGGTGCAGTGTAAAAAATGATTTTCATTTCGAGCACGTTGAAATATTCGACGGCAGTGTTGTACAATGTTTTTGAGTTGAATTCTCATTTTGTGAGGTGTTTATTATGTCGATTGTGTTTTTATGGTTACGATTTAAGCGCAGAAAGTGGTAATTTAAAACGGTGTAGTCGACCTTAGACACCGGACTCGAATTAAATGCATGTGCACCTACCTAGTTTTATGTTACAGCACTGTAGGCGAGTTTAAATAATCGATTTCTACTGTAGAGTAGAGAATTTTAATTTTCCAAAAATATTTTGGCAATGAATAGATTTAGTAGGTAAGGTTTAATGTATTTCCGTAGACACCTCAATCGAACGGCCTGAGCGCTCTTCATCGTAAACGGATGTTCGGCCACGCTTGAATTCATATCTGATGGTAGCCACTTTGATTAACTCAGATGTCTTCCCATCCAAAAAAAAAAGAATTGAATCACTGATTGATACTGCTCTTTTTCCATGGTTACAAACAAACACAAACGTGTCCACTTTCAACTGCTATCAAAACAAAACATCTCGATAAACCTGTCAAATTTTTTGAGAGTTGTCGTTCGTAAGATGGCGTTAAACAATGGTATACAGATCTTGCGTCAGTGACGCTATCAGTTGTTAAACACGGGTACTTATCATACAGCCCTCGCATGTTAAGATTTCAATGAGTCGAGTCTCCAATAGTATGAACTCGATCTCACTCAATATTTCATGTCAAAACCATACAAAACCAAATATACGGCAATTGGCTGCTTTCAATAAATGCCCATACTTTTATATGGAGGTCAGAACTTCTAAACGATGCTAAGACTCACGTACTTTAGATCCCTAATAACTATAACACTTCAGAAGATATTAAAAATGCATAGTAAGCGCAAAATTGCTGTTATTTCCATTTTCAAATTCAAATCATATCAAATCCCTAATACTGTCAAATAATAACAAAATTTTAGTATTCAAAACACTTATAAGACCAGTATATACATACATATGAATATGAGATATGAAAACTAACTAAAAACGAGCATGAATCTACTGAATTTTTATATTTAAAAAAAATAGAGATGCGTATACGGAATACATGTCACATCAATATTCTTACAATTTTCTAAGCTAAACATTTGTACTATGAAAATAGGACTAAGTTGCTGGTCTCCTGGAACGAGGCTCGAATCTCCAACCACTAGGTCTTAACTTCTAAAAGAAAGTATCGAGGCGTATCTTTAGTCTAATTTTAGAAAATGAATTTTGGCGGAGATACTACAATAATGATTTTAACGAGCTACACGTCCGAAAGATAATACAAATAGTAAGATTTCGGTGGTTAGAAAACTTGAAGGGGATGATCTAACAACAAAATTTGAACGGTAAACCAGCAGCTTGAAAAGACATATGTTAAGATGGAGCGATTATGTTCTCAAAGACGTATCTGTCTTAAAGATCCAAAATTGAAGAGATCAATGGAGGAAAATTTTGGAGGCTGCCAGGACCAGCCGGGGATTATAGAGCAAGCAATGAAGATATACTTTCCAAAAAAAATACTTGATCGATCTACTAATGATAAGACAATATTACAAAGTATCGAGAGCAATCTCGCGTATCGATATAAATAATCATAAAATCACGCAACTATTAGGAAAGGAAGGAAATTAGTCATATTCCATTTTAATTGGATTACCTACTCCATAAAATAGATACTATTTAGTTACTAAATATGTTATTTGCGAGTGGAATGTTGTTTGTTTATGAGTTGTACTGCGAGTTTACCTTGCGCAACTTTTAAATATTTTTGATTTATTTTGCTTTAATTTCAAAATGCAAAATGTGTACTTCCACGACAGAACAGTAAATAAATAGACATGAAATAAAGTGTACATATAGGAGAGAGGTTTGGAATATTAATTGCGGTAGTTGAGGCATTCTACACACATTCTTGTTGGAAACATAAATACGACAGTTTATACCATATTTATGCAACAGTACATTGTCAGCGTTTAAATTTTCATTTCAATCGAGACATATTTAAAAAAAAAATCGCCGAGTTATTTCATTGCGTATGTGGTACCAAATTAATCACGTGGGTGACACCAAAATGAAAATATTAGTATGAGAAATTTGCGTTAGTTCATGTCTATATATTTGGTGGTTTGCGGTTGGAACGCCTTTGATTACTCTTATAGAATAATGGATGGATATAAATAAAACAATGTTGTGTGCACAGTTGTGCTAATAAATTCAAGTAGAGTTATAACATTGTTTTATTTATATCTATCCATTATAATGAAACTATACAAAGTTAACGCCGATTCTATTAATAATATTCTCATAAATACTAATTAAATGTATTAATTAGAAAGATATACATATAAAACAATTTTATGGAAAAATATTGTTGTTGCGCTACCGGGATTCGAACCTGAATCTCTTTCCAAACCGGGGAAGATGCATTATCTAGCTACGCTACAGCGACAGAACTTTTGAAGACAAATTTTCGAACCTATATATTACACTTTTTCAAATTAATACATCTATCGTTCCATTATTTGAAAGTCATCTACTTTCTTTTTACGGAATCTCAAATACTTTTGAGTAAACCGATAGCAGACGCCAGAATTAACAATTAAATTTTTGACACATTGATACAACTTATATATTATTAATGAAAATACATTCTTATTGTGAAGTTGTAATTATTCAGAACATAGGTCTGTGATATTTTAAATACTAATTAAATGTATTAATTAGAAAGATATACATGTAAAACAATTTTATGGAAAAATATTGTTGTTGCGCTATCAGAATTTGAACCTGGATCTCTTTCCAAACCGGGCAAGGTGCATTATGTTCTGAAGAATTACAACTTCATAATAAGAATGTGTTCTCCTTAATAATACTCTTATATAATATTTCTATGTATGTATATAAAAGGCAACATCTGTCGATCGAGTAGTTAAAACTCGACAATGTCTGAAACTATTTTAATGCTAATTTATCCAGTGTTTACGCGCTTTTAAATTAAATTTTGAATAAGTGTGTTTTTTTTGTGTGGATTTAAAAACAGAAAACAAAAGCGAAGCTGCTTCTGGAAAGAGAGTTTTTGCGGTTCGGACGGACTTTTACGGCGGCGATAATAAAAACATTTTGTATTATATATTTTCGGATTATCGGTTGTGAGAAGGTTTTCGGTGGCTGACCAGCAGATTTAAGGACCATCAGACTACAAGGAGAGCGACGTCGGCGTCAACCAGCACAGATTCACAAAGGTTTGTGTAATTTGAATTTACATATATTGAATTACTGTGTTCATCATTATCAATAGAAAACCCGGAACTAGCTATCGAAGTATTTACGGCAACATCCAGTATATGGGAAATTTCTCCAAAAAGGTGAAAAGATATATTTATTATTACGAAGCGAAGTCAGGAAACCGAGCAGATAAGAAATATGTTGTGCAAGTTGAAAAAAATAGTGCATAAGGCATATTCTACTCAATACAGCGACTAAGTTATAAGAAATAGAACAAAACAATGTATTTATTTATTTAATATGTTGTATGTACATATAGTATTTTAATATCTGCCTTACTGGGCAAGAGACTTATAAAGTTTCACATATTTCAACAAAACGGTCCGTGTAAAAGTATATCCCAGATCATTTGATAATTCGCATTTCAAAATAAATGTTTTTTCCATTCTCCAACAATGCCGGGTTTCAGCTATAAGAATATAATACAATTGTAAACAGCTTTCATAAATAAAGGCAAAAATATTTTATTGCTATCGAAATTAGTTTGTGTCATTTGATTAGTATACTTATTTCATAACGTTTGTTCACTATGCAATGACGGCAGTCGCTTACGCTTATTGAGTTCTGAATTATAATTCAAACCGCGAACCAGTTCAAGGCTGTGAGACATCATTTTTAGATGCAAAATGCTGTAAGTGACAGCGCTGACCGATGCAATGCGACAAATAGAGAATGCCATTGTATAACATTGTGAATGTCAACTGTTCAGTCACGTGATGTGAATAAATAGTTAAATACATATCAATAAAATCACTCAATTAGTTTGTTTGTAATATTTAAGTACACAAATATAATATATTCTTACCAAATAAAATGTGAGTTGAAAATGTTTATTTATTTATTCACGATAGGTCAATTATAAGGCTAGCAGTTATGTAATTAATATACACAGTCATAATAATCTCTTTAGGTAAATAGTTTTTAATATATTTTGTCTCACTAGGTAGTCCCGTTCTGTGGTGAACTCAATCGCGAAATACCACTACATACACAAACTTTTATATACATATATTATATAAATGTTGTGATGTTTGAATTAGCGCGCCGAGGTCTGGGTAGTCTGCTTTGCCGACTTATGATGATTGGCCGTTCAAATGGATGAATCAGGGACGAGAATCCGACTCTGGCGGGCTTCTGAGCAAGACGTCACTTTTGGTGGAAACGCTCGAACATAGAGCCGGGCTCCGGAGGAATATGGTGGCGGAAGATGGCGTAGATTAAGAGTGGGATCACCGCGGTGGACCTAGAATGTATGGGCCTGGTCCATCCGCGAGTTGAGGAGAGACCCCGCTGCAACGGGCAAGCAGGCGGCATGCGAGCGATGGCCGATGGATGGGCGTTATGGACAAGGCTGAGACGAGATGGTTTCCGATCTATCTCCGAAGATATGAATCAGCACCCCACGGCTTGTTGGTGGATGTTGGTAAATAGATGAACTTCGTAAATAGATTAAATAAATAAAAGTAAAAGAGAAAAGTTGACCTGAAGAAAAATGTTCTACAGAACATTTTCCGTTCATCCAATGTCGGGATTAATTGTGTTTTGTGAATAAATGTGTAATGTAAAAAGCAGAGTTGCCTTTGAATCAGTTATCATTCCATCCGAGGTGGCAGTTGATATCAGAGCACACACACACACTAGAGGACCCAGACTGAGCCAGATCGGTGGCGGTCCCTATGGCCCAAAGTCACCGTAACAGTATATTTGTTATATAATTTTTGTATATGAAAATATGTCATCCTGATAAAATATTTTTAGTGTTTTCGAATAGTTTCGGTTGAGATAGTAGGACTAAAGGACTGACTCGGATTGTTTCTGGAGAAAATACATCATATTTTTTGTTGAATACTAGTGTCTTTTGACTATGAGCATAAGCTTAATATTTAAATTAAATTCAATATTATATGTATAAAATCGCACTTTATAAATTGTTTATTCTGTTTTTTTTTTTAAATTCTTTTATGCATTTACATTTGTATGAACTGACATCGTTCCAAATAATATTCAAAGGAGTTAAGTATCGAAAAATGAATCGCAAAAACGATTCGGTTGAGAAATCAAAATAAATCTGGGTCTCGGATTAAATATTCAGACGCCGTCTCACTTTGCGGTTCTGTCGACGCGGACATATCTTTGAAAACAGAGGCCTAAATAAAGTGTCGTGACAAAATGGATACCGGCGTGCAAGGAAGTCACACAATACGCAAGTCTGTTAAAGTATAAAGAAATATTTATACACGTGTGAAACAGTTTTAACCGAGAGAAAAATTGAGGAATTATTATTGAATGTTTGAATATTATTACTACGTTAAAAATAAGCAATATTAATTTTGTGGTTAAAATTCATATTTTTATTTATTATCTTTGTTTTATTAACCACTTAATTGAATTTAAATACATCTACCGGTTTCGAAAAATACCATTTTCTTCTTCAGGATGTCATAACTAACTAAAACATATATTATTGTTTCTTTACCAGAATCTATTTTAAAAAAATAATAATTTTAGAATGGGACTCGTGGTTAAATTCAGTTGGTTGTTTATAATTTTTTGATTAGTCTTACACGTTTTATTTATCTCCAACGATTCCAAATTATTTAATTTGTGACCAACACCGTTTACATGCAAAATTGACAATCCCATTTTTTAAATCAAAACCATGACCATTTTCTATCAAATGATTAGAAAATTCTGAAAACCCACTATTCTTCAAACACTCAAATGCTCCCTTCCTCTTGTATTAAAATTTCTACCCGTTTTACCAATATAAAATAACTAAGTTTATCGACACCAGAATTGTTAAATTTATCGATTATTGTTTGCTATATGCTAGATCTATACAATAATTGTGATTTAACTTCTTTTCTATACGTTTCATGTGATGTGATGACATTAAAAACATTTCTTTCACACTGGCCGCAAGCATCAGAAACATTACGTGTGTGCGATAGTGAGTTATTTGTAGATTTCGATAGAATTACTAGAACCTTAGCGACATCCGGAAAATTTCAATACTCTTTCTTCGATCACGTCTATGAGACTCCGAAACCACCCTCCGTTAAAACATTTCTTAATATGCATACATGGAATATAACATATTTTGTGGACTAGATAATTCGCGTAGTTTTTATTAGATTTCGATAAAAGATAACTGAAATATTTTGGCAAAGTTAGTTTGCCAGTCAAATCTGTTATACTGTTTCAAAATTGTGGATATTTTAAAATTAAAAAAAAAAATTAAACAAGACAGTCCGACAGGATCAGTTCGGCTGCAGGACTTGGCAAAGACATTTACAAGGTCAATTTTTCGGAAAAGTTATAAGAATTATGCGTTCACAAAATCCATCTTATCTCATACATATACCTAATAGAGGAATTCGCGGTTTTCTTATCATGATTGAAGTGTGTGTATTGTAATTTTCTAGAAGTTGCGACACGAGACCCTCTGTCATAGGTAGTATTTCTATCGAAATTTACCTAAAAATATTAAGAATACAAAACATTGACCGTTCTATATGATTCCGTGATTCTATTTGGAAATACATAACCATGAATAATGATGAAGTATGCAATGTATGTGTTAATTATATATATATAATATTGTTAAAATAACAAAAATATTGACTTCGGACATTGACACTCGCATCTCAAACATAGTAAGTGAAAAAATTGTCCTGCTAGCGGTCCCTCTGTTTCTTCAGAATGGTTATTTGTCATGAAAAATTATGCCCATTGAAATCAATTAACAATAACATGAAAATAAATAGCCTCCGGGTCAATGCGCCCGGTTAAGAAGAATACAGACAAAGGTTGGAACGCGAAAATATGTAAAATTCTGTTCGTCACTTTACTGGTTTAAAAATGAAACGTAGATCGTTGAAAAGGTGACATTTTAAGTATTTTTTGGGTACTGGTTATTTTAGGGACTCCATAACATTAACTTATTAACGCTCCAAAAACGTGTATAAATAATTATAACAATAATAAATGTAAATAAATTATTAGGAGAACACATTCTTATTGTGAAGATGTAATTATTCAGAACAGACGGTCTGTGATAATTTAAATATATTAATTAGAAAGATATACATATAAAATCAAGTTTATCGAAAAATATTGTTGTTGCGCCACCGGGATTCGAACCTGGATATCTTTCCTAACTGGGGAAGGTGCAAAGGTGATTAAATGTATTAATATCAAAAAGGTAACATATAGGTTCGAAAATTTGTCGCTGTAGCAAAGTTGGATAATGCATCTCCCCGGTTAGGAAAAAGATCCAGGTTCGAATCCCGGTGGCGCAACAACAACATTTTTCGATAAAATTGATTTTATATGTATATCTTTCTAATTAATATATTTATGAATAAATTAAACCGTTGAAGGGTTTCATAAACACTGTGTATTTATTACAGAAATCTTTTAGTAACAGTAATTTATTATATATGTGTAATTTTAAACGCTTAACTAGGTTTGTGTTTCTAATTTGATTCTAATCAGGTTTGTACATAGGTACTTAATATTAATGAAAATAAACGAGAATTATCAAGGTTTATATTAGGTATAAGTAAACATAAGATTAATTTAGAAAATAACTACATTAGCAAAATTAGATTGAATTAATTTGACGTCCATTAGCTATAATCAAGACGAACTTACACTAACTAATAAATATGTAAATAAATTAATTGTCTGACTCATTTCCATATTTTAATTTCAATGACTATTTCAATGTTATTTCCCATTTCAATAATAAAAGCATTGAAATGGGGATATTTATTTCAATAACTTTATTTTATGGTTTAGTACGCCCGTCTTGACGAAGATACAGTGGTATCGAAACAGGTCGACGTAAAATTAATCAAAGTTCATTATTATTATTTTATTTTTTTAAAATGCATAATCCGATTATGCTACACCAACACAGTGCATTGGCGACAAATAAAATTAAAATAAAGAAGGTGGCTTTCAAATAATGGAAGGATAGATGTATCAATTTGAAAAGTGTAACATATGTGTTCGAAAATTTGTCGTCAAAGCACTGTGTTGGTATAGCATAATTGGTTAATGCACGTTCCCTGAATTGGAAAAGATTCAGGTTCGAATCCCGCTAGCAACAACAATATTTTTCGATAAAGTTGATTTTATATGTATATCTTTCTAATTTCCATTTGTATTTAAAAAAATCAATTTTTATCTACATAGATGGAACAAAGAAATCCCATTAAGATTCCGGTAAAATAAAAGCGATGCAATAAAAATAATAATATGTCGCCTTCGATGACTCTAGTGCGTGTGGACGCGGAGTCTCTTGAGCAACGTCTTGCGCAAGAGCTGGCAAGGCAATCCACCAGCCGCTGGGTACTAGGAGTCGGGTAAGTACGCGGAACACGGTTATTACCACAGACGCGACGCAATCCCGTTCTGATGACTGATGGCATCCATGTATCAGAACGGTCCGTGAGAAGAAAGCCGAAGCCGCTCGCAAACCATATCGCAACACCTCGAGACAGAAGGCAGCCGGCATAGAAGCCCAAAAATCAAAGAGTAGTAACATAGCTTCACGCAAGTACCAGATCATTAAGGAAGCATGAAACATTCAGACTAGATGCCTACCAGAGCAATATTGCATTCTGTAATCCGATTTCACGCACAATAAATGAGTTAGACATGTTCATTTTTAAGCTACAAAAAACTTTAAAACGACACTTTTTCTCGAAACCATGTTTGTTTATATTCAAGTTGCTGTATGTAATTATATTTTTAAGTATTATTTTATGCTTTCATGTGCTCAATAATAATAATAATTATTATTAAATATTTATTTGATTCTTAGTACAGTGTGTTATATAATAATCGGATAAACATTTCAGTAAAGTAAGACATGTATCTGCTACACTAGTATTTGACTGTATTATAGCAGACAGTGTTCTTCCGGTACAGTAGGAAACAAAGTGCAATGATCAATGTACAAAATTATATATATATAAAGAGTTAAACAAGATATCATTAGATTAGGTAAATACGGTTTAACATTTTGATTTGTTCAGATGTATGATGTGTAACATTTATTTTTAAATACATTGTATTTCATTGTTAATACATAAAATCATACCCATTGTAGCATCTACAGGTTGCGATGGGTTGTTACATTATAATAAACGCATACGATGAGAGTTTTTAAAAGGTTTAAACACTTTGTTGACTAAACCACTATTTATTGATTTATCAACATGTTACAAAAGCAATAGTTCCTTCATCAGGATGAAATGTGTACAAAATTATTTTTTTGTCTATGGTTGTATTTTTAATTTAGTTTATACATTGTATCCTGGTGAAAGGTACCATAGGTTTTGAAACATGTTGACAAATCAATAAATTTTAGTTTTAAACTAAGTGTTTTTTTTTGTTGGTGTAGTGTTAAGACGCTGACCTGGCGATCTTGTGATCGGTGGTTCGCGCCTCGTTCCAGGACTCCAGCAAATTAGTCCTATTTTCGTGTTTAGCCTAGTTTGAAAATAGTAAGAATATTGACGAGACATGTATTCCGTGTACGCATCTCTATTTAAAAAAAAAAAACTTTATGTACCTAATATGCAGATAAGCCCACCCTGCCAGGAGAATTTGTCGCCCTGGCTTTTTATCTATGGCATATATACTTCAATTATAGCAGAACAGTCACATCCGCTTTGGCCTACACACTCTCCGGCGCCTTTGAAGATTACTGAACTTTGATGGATATTCAAAACAACGTCGATAAAATTCTAATATATATTTTCCCTATTTATTTATTATAATTTTAATAATAATAATAATAATAATAATGCATTTATTCCAGCGTGATTGTTGTTTTTTATTTAACCCGATTCGCCATAAAGATAATACATACTATATAATACATTAAAGTTACGAAATAAATATAATGTTATGAAAAAGAAAATTAGAAAAAATATAAAAAAATAATAATAAAAAGTTCACACATATATATATAAATTTAAACAAAGTATAAATAGCTGTAGCTATTCTGTAGGCGTTCCCATTCTCTGGTCAGGGAACCAGCTTTCCACGAGAGCGCCGCTTGCACCAGAAAGTTGGTGCTGAGCTCCAACCGCAGTTTTACTCAGTTGTCTCAGAAGCGGAACGAATCCATGTATACGGCCTTCGGTAAACATTATAGATGCGCTGCAATAACGCGCCAATCCGAACAGTATTCTGTATATACGTATTATACGTCACTTGTTTATATTTCGACCAGAGCTCGCATGATAACATCCTTAATTTTGATATTCGTATCTGTTAATAAAATACATCAATTTTACAAATATTGAATAAATTGGAAAGTTCATTTACAAAATCAGTGTTCATTTTCGGAAATATATCGGTTCATGAACGCCAGACTTGTGAACTTTTGATATGGCGGTCCGAAATATTGATATAGTTTATAAACTGAAACTCTTATTTTCTAGAAAAATCTTTTGATTCAATATTGGCAAGGGTAAATGATAACTTATGAACGCATATCTTACCTAATGATGAAAACGACCTTAAAATACATAACGATCCTTAGAAAAAAACGCAAAGTTAATTAGAAACAGATGTTGGAACTCAATGTCACCCTGCTTGCTTTGTATATGTTTAAAAAAATAAATTTAAACGTTGTAATTAAATTATTTTTAATTTAGTTAAGTTAAGAAGATTTCTAAATTATAACTCACTATACGGTTATAATTACAGTGAAAATTAAGTAATAAAACGCAATCATTTCATTGCATTTATATAGTAGTAATATACTACCTGAAATAACAGGCGTTGTATAGAACCTTCAAAACTTCTAGAACCATGATTATTTTGCAGATTGAGTCAAAACTCTGTTTTATTTCACTTCACTTTTCATTGTGTTAAATGACATAACGTTTTCGGGAACATCTTCCCATTATCAATATTATAGTTCAATTAAAATTAAAAGTAAGTCTGAAGGTGCTCAATCTACAAAATAATCATGAAATTCCATATAGTTTCAACACACAGTTCAACCTTTGAACAGTTCTAGAACCATCGAATAATTAACTCTCTCCCACGACAACTCCCTCCCCCACCGTACTGTCGCTGATAGGCCTATATTATCTGCTGTGAAAATTCCTTCACTGTACCTTTATAACCTTTCATTTGCCAGGCGTATATAATGGGTAGAT
Source organism: Eubasilissa splendida (assembly GCA_031772225.1). Lineage (NCBI taxonomy): Eukaryota > Metazoa > Arthropoda > Insecta > Trichoptera > Phryganeidae > Eubasilissa > Eubasilissa splendida. The sequence continues at coordinate 10,438,466 of CM062866.1, read as the reverse complement.
TTCAATATACGATTTTTTTCAGTGAGCTAAATAATTTGAATGTATATATATATTATATGTATAGCCTTATCTAGAACCCCAAAAAACTATCCAAATTGATTCTGTTTGTAAACCTAAAACTGATTTTCATTCATATTCATGATAATAAAATTGCCAATGATTAAATAACTAATGCGCCACCTGTTATTTGGTAGGTGCGCTAAAATTTAATTTACTCATATTATTTAATATGCGCAGTCAAATGGACAGCAGTGACGTAATACGAAACCGAACGAGATAGATAAATTATTTTATCTTATGTCACGTGACGTCCGTTTCACACAGACCAACAATGAGTCACCTTAAATAAGAACGAAAGTGGTCCCCGGGTGGGACCGTTACGATAAACTTGTTTTTATTTTTATTTTTTTGTGCACGTTAAAGAGTTCGATGACTCTATGTCGGGTGCATTGGACTTGTTGATAAATCGTTATTAATATCAACGGAGATGAATGTTTAATGAAAAAAATTAATTCGCTATTGTTTTTGTTGTTGGAATCAAGGTATGGAGTCAAAAAAGAGTAATATAAAAATGAGTGTTGCACACCGTAATTCTCTTCTTTTTTAGAAAATTCGTAAAAAAAAGGATAATCAGTTTTGTCTGTGTATTTTATGCGTACTTATCTGACTAATCGCTATGGCTATTAAACACCAGTGGCGTACATTAGGCTTATTAAACCTATGATCCGTGTTTACAAATGAAATTTTCGACTATTGACAATCTTTGAGATATATATGTTAATTTATTTTATTTATTTATTAGACATTATTGACATACATGAGGCGAATATATTATAATATATATAACATAAGACACAATTATATTGCTCGTAGTTTATTGTGTGGGATGAAGTAGACCTCTCCACCTCTGATATATACAGCATTGTCCTGGCTACTTTGAGTGCCATCTGTGTTAAAGTAGACAGTTTTTTTCGTGTTGCTGTGGTGTTATTTAATTCAAGAAAGATAAAGATTGATATATGAGATAAAAATAAAAATAGAGAAAATAAAAATGTAGTGAGATTGTTGTAGAACTAGTGAATTATTAGTGTAGGCACTGTATAATGATTATGTTAGAATATTGGATAGCGATGCTTCTGATTGATCTCTGCCCAATTGGATCATATATTGGGTCCATATTTGAGTACTCTTATTGGAAGTGAACGATTTCCAGTTGGTGCTGTGTGTGTTGTACAGTTTCTGGCATGTAGATGTTCGCTGTTTGTTTTCTGTTGTGACCATGATTTATTGCTTGGGACAAGTCTCAACATATAGATTAGTAAATATGAATTAAATATATTAATTAGAAAGATGTACATATAAAATCAATTTTATCGAAAAATATTGTTGTTGCGCCACCGGGACTGGAAAGAGATCCAGGTTCGAATCCCGGTTTTCGATAAAATTGATTTTATATGTATATCTTTCTAATTAATATATTTAATTCATATTTAAAATATCACAGACATTACATTATTACATCTCGGCATTATTTCTACTTAATCTTTCGAATAAATATACAATTTTTACAGGGTGTAAAAGACAAAGTCAACAGTATTTTATGGGTGGATACCTGAAAGGAGAACATATTCTTATTGTGAAGTTGTAAATATTCAGAACATAGGTCTGTGATATTTTAAATACTAATTAAATGTATTAATTAGAAAGATATACACATAAAATCAATTTTATAGAAAATATTGTTGTTGCGCTACCGGGATTCGAAACTAGATCTCTTTCCAAACCAAGGAAGGTGTATTATCCAACTAATGAAATGATAGATGTATTAATTTGAAAAAGTGTAACATATGGGTTCGAAAATTTGTCGTCAAAAGTATTGTCGCTGTAGCATAGTTAGATAATGCACCTTCCTCGATTAAGAAAGAGATCTAGTTTCGAATCCTGGTAGCAACAACAATATTTTTCGATATAATTGATTTTATATGTATATCTTTCTAATTAATACATTTAATTAGTATTTAGAATATGTTATTTTACTTCAGTGACCACCTACTGGGGTCTCATCATTTTTTAACAATTTTGAATCACGCAGATTAATAAACTTTTAGTAGGTAACTGCTTAGGTAACTTTTCCTCAATTTTTGTACCTATTCGATAGGCCAAAGGTAAGTATTTATATTTCGCTTATCTGTGGATTTGTGTTCAGTTCGCTTTGGAGCCCATCGCTAGGGCAGATCACCTGACTCGCTGACGTCAAAAGGTATTTCAACCAAAATGAACGCCCTTGAACTAGCCAACAAGCGGTCCCTTCTCCGCGGCTATCTAAAGGGTTTGGAAACGAGAAATAAATTATACTCATTTTTTTATTTATTTTTGCAGCCGGTTCATAAAAGTTATTCGAATAACATATAACATATATTAAAAACAAATATTTTAACTATTATATATGTAGGTACACTTTACACATTTTGTTTGCAGCCGAGTCAAAGTTCGTGTTGTAAGTGCGGAGATCTTAACGAACGGTAAATCACGAAACTTTTTCTGTCAAATTTTTTAAATCTGATCAATGGTTTTTGGTGAAACTTTGTGGAATTCCATGATTATTTTGTAAATTGTAACCCGAAAACGTTAAATCATTTAACACAATGAAAAGTGTAGTGGAATAAAACAGAGTTTGACACAATTTACAAAATTGTTTAATCTATTTTATAAAGCAATTATCAAATATTTCATAGAGACAAAGGTGTTTTTTAATTATATTTTAATGGAAAATATATGGAAGTATGAGGTAATTACATGGCTTACGACCTGTCTTCGGCTGGCTTAAGTGATCACTTTATATATATATATATATATATAAAATTATCACTTTAGCCAGCCGAAGACAGGTCATAAGCTCTGTAATTACCCCATATTTCTACATATCTTCCATTAAATATAATAAAAATATCTTCGTCTCTATGAGACATTTTATATTTATTTATTAATTATTCGATAAATTATATAATTCAGCTACAACGGTCAACCCAATCTCACGTTGTCGCGAGGTCTCATTCTTTATACCTTCACAAGTTGCATCAGTTTAGCACGTCATTTGTGCATATGTGCATCGCTCATTTCTCTTTCGACTATTCTTTGCCATTGTTTAAAATGGCACCGTGCTTGCAAGTAAGTGCACCTGCAGTATTTAATAATTCAATCATTCCTCTTTGTTTGAAACACCACAGCAACATGGCCTCACACTGAAACACTTCATATACAAAACGTACCAAAATTGTTATTTTATATCAAATACAATGGCGCTAAACGATTCAAATTACATTGTTTACGACCAACAAAGGAATTAATCTTACTCCATAACTAGGATAATCATACATTGTTCTTGTTTATTCGCGTTAAGTCTCTGCCTATATAATAATTATAGGTGAGTCTGAAATCGCACACATGACACACGTATAATTTATGCATAATACAATTATGTTGTTTCTAAACGAATAATAGATATATCATAGAGACGAAGCTATTTTTTATTACATTTAATAGAAATATATGTAAGTATGGGTAATTACAGGGCTTATCAAATTTAGTATATACGTGGCGATAGTGTGGGGGTACTCGAAATGTTTCCATATATTAACATACTCGCATATACAACTTTCAAAAATTAAATGATATGGAGATTATTGGATGAGAATGGTGAACGTCATATTATATTTATATAAAGTGATCACTTAAGCCAGCCGAAGACAGGTCGTAAGCCCTGTAATTATCCATACTTCCATATATTTTTATTATTTGTTTAATAACAGTGCCTTTGTATGTGAAAATTCAGTAATTGTGCGTTCTTGGATGTATTCAAATATTACCGATTCATTATTTCATTCATTAAAATTTCAAGCGTTGCTTAGCTAGTGTATGAGGGGTACCGTGTGTTGTAGGCCCAATCGACCAAATTTGGCCACCGAGAAATTTTTACAATATTGCACCTTGCATCCTGAAAGAAATAGGGCTCAATGATTCCGCCGGCCCACATGACGCACCATACAGTAACTCTGCGTGGGTGTAAAGGTCGTCGGTGGATCAGTTGAAGATTTTCAGTGCCCCAATAATGACCGTTTTGTTTATTAACAAAACCTGCCGAGTAGAATTGAGCACCGTTGCTCATAATTTTTTTCGAAAAATCGGGTTTGTATTTATTTCAATGATTCGTTAAGTTCAACGTATTATTGAAACGTTAAATACTCTATAATAAATTGTAATCAACTATTCTCTAAGATTACTAAATTTTGACTAACAAATATTTGGCAAAGAAAAATAGTGACTAAACTAAATCGGCCTGGAACATAATATTCACTCTACATATGGGTTGTGACAGTATTTTACGGGTAGGTACGAACAAAAAAAAATTGAGGTTAATTTTTTGATTTATTAACTTAATACTAGGCGAAAAATTCTATGTTCAGACTAGACAATATATGGAAAAATTGCAATATACCTATAACAATTAAGGTATGGCTTGTGCAATCTCTGGTGTATTGAATATTTCTATTGCGTCTAGTGCAATTATTATGTATGGTATGGAATTGAAAACTCAAGAAAACAAGGGAAATAAAACGGATTGATGATGTGGCGTAAAACGAAACACCCAGCATCTTGTAATAATACTAATGCGGCCAGCAATCGTCTGGAAGGCCATCCTCGAACGTCACTCTTTCTACTGGCTCCAGGAATCGCCTCCAAAAACTCTTCAACTGAGCCTACCAATAAATCGAGTGCCAACCATGAGTAGTATATCGTTGAACCAGTTAAAACCTTAACATAGATGTATAATTTTAGTTATTAATCAATATTAAATTATTTTTTGGAAGTCAAACGCTCTTAAAAATATAATTCTCTTCACTTCTTTCAAATAGAAAACGATTGAGATTTCGTTGGGGGGTACCAATTTTGAGGTTATAGTTTAAGTGTATGTTGATTCTAGATCAGAAGATTTTGAAGATTAAGTGATTTGTGTGAGGTATGGATGCCCCAATATACGTGTTCTCCACCAAATACCGTCGTGTTATTTTACATCACGGAGTGTTGTACATTGTTCGTATCTGTGTTGAAATATTTGAGAAAATGTATGTAGATATTAATATGACAGGCGGCAGGTTACAAGAAGTAAAACTTAAGTTAATTGTACAAAGATAGAAGTTAGGTGCCCTAACTGCGATCGGAAGCGGCTTCAAGAGCTGCCGTTTGGATGACGTCGATAGGTGGAGTGGTTTGCCGCAGGTTGGCGCGTCTATACGCCACTGTCGCGTGTGTATTGTCGCGCGGAGTCGGCACCCTACGTCGTTGAGTAGGCGGTACCGCCTCGCTGGGTGCGTTCAGTCTCAATGCGGTCCGTAGTTGACGTTAACTTTAACACGTTATTGCTTAAAAGTTTTCTTGTTTTGTTTGTCGAAACGAGTGTGCGCAATGATGCTGGCGCGGTTGTGCGCAACATCCACGAAAAACATTAAAGTATAATTACAAAATGAATTAAACAGGCGGAATAATTTATTAAGGATCGTAATCGAACCCAATATCTACGCATGTAGAATTGCAAGAGTTTTACCACCTAGTGATCGAGGTCGCCGTAATCACCAAACCAGTTCGGTGTTCGCGTTTCGTGACTCCGACAGTACAGTCCGTAGCAGCCGGCGATCCGGTACGCGAACGAAACCGCGTGTGACGTTACAACATAATCGTTACTTTCTTATTGCACCGCGGGCCAGTGGGAGGCGTCTGCTGAGTTACGTCACTATCTCATTGCAGCGCCGAGCCCAGAACACGCGCTGGACAATACTATTCTTTTGATAGAACAGTCATTCCCCGAAGCTATGTCGTAGGTGGTTCCACAGTCGGCTAGAGAGGATTCGATCGAGAATCTGGTGAGAGTGGATCGGGTTTTCTATCAGAAATTCCAATCCACTCAGTTGTTTAAGAAATGTGGAATTGTTCAAGACTTTTGTGCGAGTATGAGTGTCCAGATGGGTACTCTTGCGGGGTCTTCCATTGTGTTTTTTTTTTTTAATTATGTTTTTTCGTGTGTATCAATCTATTATGTTTTTGTGATTGCAAGTCAGATTGGGTTTATTTTTGTTTTCGTTATGTCGTTTTTCTCTTATCGGTGGTGGTGTGTTTTCATCTTCCTCGACTAAAGACACACATCGCGCACCTAGATCAAAACTAAGACAACTCAGAGAGTCATTTTTCAGTAGACAAAAAGAGAAAAAACATATTTCTGCATTTTTTTTACTAAATTTATGAAACTAAATAACATTTTAGGTCATAAATGTATCCTAAAATTACATTATTAGAAAACTGGGGCAAAGTTAGTTGCATATATGACAGAGTATCTCATAATTCAAATAACTCAAAATTCTTTTTTATGCGTAAATCTTTCTAATTAATATATTTAATTCATATTTAAAATATCACAGACCTATGTTCTGAATAATTACAACTTCACAATAAGAATGTGTTCTCGTAATAATAAAGTTGTATCAATGTGTCCAAAATTTAATAAAAATGAATTGATAATTCTGGCGTCTGCTATCAGTTTACTCAAAGGTATTTGAGATTCTGTAAAAATAAGGTAGATGACTCTTTCAAATAATGGAACGATTAAATGTATTAATATCAAAAAGGTAACATATAGGTTCGAAAATTGTCGCTAAAAATATTGTCACTGTAGCATAGCATCTTCCCCGGTTAGAAAAGAGATCCAGGTTCGAATCCCGATGGCCCAACAACAATATTTTTCGATACAATTGATTTTATGTGTATATCTTTCGAATTAATATATTTAATTCATATTTAGTATAATATAGTTACCTGGTAAGACTGAGTTTCACATTCAATATAGTAATCAGAGGATAGAACCACAAGGGAATCTAAGATTTATCACACTAAATTAAATAATATTCAACAGTTTTTAGTTAGAGGCGGATGATTTTACGAAGTTCAGCAGTTTTTAGAAACTAAAGTTTCTACAATTTTCATTAAACAATTCCTGCTGTCTTTATTTGAATCTATTTCTTCTAGAGCTTTCAGGTCGGCCTCGATCAGTTAACTTTCTTACTGTCATCATCCAAGTGTCACCGTTTCGGTTCAGCTTCTTCGGCTTTATCAACAGCATTTTGGTAATGAATTTCTATAATATCATCCGGTATAAACTTTTCGTTATTGAAGTCTAAAATATCATTTCTTCGGTTACTTTAGTAACTTGATCAATTTCTGGAATCATAATTACGTTTGAATAAATAAAAACACACAAAGCTTTTTATGAAACTTTCTTAAACTTTATCAACGAGTATTCTTACTGCTACCGGAAAATTAAAAATCTTCTAGAAATACATCGCCTGGAATTATCAAAAGAAGAATGAAAGTAGACTAAATGCAGTAGAAATGCTGTCGGTCATGCGCATGTGCAGAATATCTACGTAATATAGAATAATAAAGAGTGAACAAATAAGAAGCTAATGTTGATATGAATGTAGTATAATTGATACAATTAATTAAGGGTCGCTGACATAGTTTGGGTATGTGGAACATAAGAGCGAAGAGAAGATATAAAAAATATACATGAGGCGAGTGTTGAAGGCATAAGAAACAGAAACAAACACTGGAGGACGATCACACAAACTAAATAACCAATCGTTAAAATTTATCCATTAGTTCCAAGTCTCTAAAACGTAAAAAACGTAAAAATTACGAAGTGTACAATGTTATATGATAAATAATTGATTGTTATGATACTGCCAAGAGATGAGAACAGACCCGATTATGGTCCCGTTAGAAACATCAACAATGCATAAGAAAGTATATGAAAATAAACGAGGCAAGAGTGTTATCCCAAGATAGAAAATTGTGGTGATATGGGATGTAATGGTAAGTATGTGGTAAATTTAATAATTAAAATATACTATCGACTTCGATGAGTACAAATCAATTTTGATCAAGGTAACATAAGTCAAAATATTATTGTATTTTTTTTTATGTATTTTTCATTTAGGTTCGACAAAAAGAAAAAAAAACACCAAAAAATCAGAAAATTAGCTAATAACACTACCAGCTAGGGTACACGCTCATACAAGAGATCGGATGACGTAAAATGTTCCGTGAAGCATTTTCCTCTCGAAGAAGAGTTTCAGACTTGTATTTTTTTTTAAAAGTAGATGTTTAATTTCAAAACATTTAAATGTATTTGCAAATTCTTTTAAAATTGATCAAAGGTCTTGACAACATAATTTTTTTTTAAAAAGTGATTAATAATCTTGGAAAATATTACAATGATGAATATGTTGTAATAAACTATAAACTCGGATATAAATTGTTAACGATAATATAATATTATGCCGAACAAAAAATACGTATCCAATTGAGAATTTGATTTTTGTTCAAAACAGAAAACAAATTAATAAAATGGAAGGTAAAAATATTTCTGAATTTTTACATGTTTGTCTTTTAGCCATTGAGCAGCAAGCAGAAGAAACAACTATCCGCTAGACCCTGTGGGAAGCTACGCCCTAAACTTTGACCTTTTGTAACTAACGTGGTTGATGAATGCAATTAAAGTTTGACACCACATGTACGAGAAATGTTTATCACGAATTACATGTCGGCAAAGAAAATAAAATAATCGAGAATATTTATTTAAATGTTAATTCTCTTCTACTGCAACGCATATCTTTTTTATAATGTTTAATTCTTTACAAAACATTTTTTCTATTTGATATAATAGATTAATTCTTTACCGGAATGTACATATAGGAACAATGTTATTTTAAAATATTATTGTACGTTCCAAACGTGAAAGCACACGGTACCTGTTTGCTACTATTAAAATATATGCGTAGTAATTAATTTAGTGTGATTACAAATATAACAATTGGTATATTATACTTACATTATAGAACACAATATTTTGATGTTACATTATTGAATACGTACATGGAACGTCTATACAGTAGTAATAGTTTGTGGTGGCCTTGCTCGCGCCTCACAGTACCGCATAAAGAAACCACACAACAGTCATACAGTCCGCCTGGTACTCGCCAAATTGTATACGACTATATACTGCGATCGAACCGGTGTGAGTAGCCACCAGAACTGATCACTCTTCTCCTGGCCAGCTTCTCGCACGCACCTTGGCACTGCCTTCAGTAAACTACGTTTAACTTGAATTTTGTATAATATAACAAACAGTATAAATTCAACTGTGCCTTTACTGTAAATAAACCCAACTATCGTAAGTACTGTTTCATTCATAATACGCCCGCTCTAGATACAAATATCAGCCTCGGTATTGCTAATGTTTCATACACATGTCTACATACTGACACAAATAATCCCTATCGGTGATCCTAACGAGTCTGTATAATCTCTAACACTAATCACCATAGTATTAAATAATATAATATTGGTTCACAAATTTAGAAATAAACAACATATTTAAAAAAAATATTGGTTAGTAAAAAAATATTAAAATATTTACTTACGTTATAAGCATTGCTGTTTATAAATTCCAGGAGTATTTATAATTATTGTCCTTTTGTCATATAAGTGGTAGCTGCTCTAAATTGAAAAAAAAATACACGTTATTTTAAATTTATTTATTTATCAATTTGACGATTCTATTGCAAATATAATAAATAACGCACGATTTTTGAGGTCGATATTAAAATATTAAATCGGGTAATTTAATTAAAATTTACATTTATATATATTTACGGATAATAAAATTACACGTTATTCAAATTATTTTCCCGGCATTCATTCTGTTTCATTAAAATTAATTCTGACACCTGTGAAATCGAATGTCAAAAGATTTTTGGTCTAAAATATTTGTAGAACACATTCTTATTGTGAAGTTGTAATTATGTAATTATTTAGAACAGACGGTCTGTGATATTTTAAATATGATTTAAATATATTAATTAGAAAGATATACAAATCAATTTTATCGAAAAATATTGTTGTTGCTCCACCGGCAAAAAATAAGGTAGATGGCTCTTTCAAATAATGGAACGATTAAATGTATTAATATCAAAAAGGTAACATATAGGTTCGAAAATTGTCGCTAAAAATATTGTCGCTGTAGCATAGTTAGGTAATGCACCTTTTCCGGTTTGGAAAGAGATCGAGGTTTGAATCCCGGTGGCGAAACAGCAATATTTTTCGATAAAATTGATTTTATATGTATATCTTTCTAATTAATATATTTAATTCATATTAATGTTTAAATTTTCGTTTCAATCGTATCATATATTTTAAAAAAGTCGCGTAGCTAAGTGGTACCAAAGTGATTCACGCGAGTGAATGTAAATGAAAATATTGCAACAAGGAATTTCCGTTAGTTCGTGTCTATATATTTGGTAGTCTCTGTGGCATGGCCGCAATTACCGCAACCTTTAAAATGCTTTAAGGCTACAACTATTACTTAATTCATAGTTTATGCCAAAAATTCTATAGTCATTTAAATCTGAAATGTCGGTCATCAAGATAAGCAAATAGCCCAGTAAATAAATATATAGCAGAAGTTTGAGTTATGAAAACATGTGAATTTGTTTGTCAGTATAATATTGAATATATTTTACGTAAATTACTTCAAAAATATTAGAATTTAACAAATTAATTATAAATATCATTAGAATGTCTTTTTTCGACCACCTGATGATGAGAGGGATTGCACCTTTCCATATTATAGTAGTGACAATAAATCAACTTGTGTGTAGCACAAAGTTTAGTGCTCAGAATGATTTAAATCTTTACAATAAACATGACCAATGAAAAAATAGATGATTAATTTCACGCGAATATTTCAGAGCAGAGTTCAAATCGTTAAAAAAGTTGTGACGCCTTCACGGCCGTATCAGTTTTTATTATTTTTCTTACCTGTGTACCTGCACATTGTTTGTGAATAATACCTGAGGTCACTAAGCATGTACAAGGTGTCACCTGCGTCATATCTCATGTCTTGACGAGCTCAAAAGTCAACAGCTAAAACATACTTCCATTCGTTAGCAAATACCGCGAACTGAGCTTTTGTGTGAAAAGACGACACAACTCGCCCGGAAACGTGGTGAGTATGAAGAAACACAAATCAAGAAGAATTTTTGTTTATAAGTAATATAATGATTTTTTTTGTTTCACGTTGTTAATATTCTCATTGTGATTCAATGTAAGAAAAATAACGTCATTGATGTTGAATGAGGTAGTGGAGTCATTCTTTTCATTTTTTTTTTTAAATTCTTCAAAAAAGTCTTATTCATAAAACTGAAACAATTTGAAATATGGCAGAGTTGCAGATGTTCAACGATCGGTTTATACCACACGAGAGATGTGACATTACATCTTCCGAGTCGACAAGTCGGTGCTCGACACTCTAGAATTAATATTGTTAGTACTGGCCAGTACGTACGAGAGATGTGACGTCATACGGTGGATACGTTAATCTGAGCGTTTTTCAACCAGTCCATTTCCAGAGTTTCCATTCTTCAGCAATTTTGTACTGAAGTAAATTTATTTTTATTTTTAGGAGAACACATTCTTATTGTGAAGTTGTAATTATTCAGAACAGACGGTCTGTGATATTTTAAATATGAATTAAATATATTAATTATAAAGATTAAAATGTATTAATATCAAAAAGGTAATATATAGGGTCGAAAAATTGTCGCTAAAAATAATGTCGCTGTAGCTTAGTTGGATAAAGCACCTTCCCCGGTTAGGAAAGAGATCCAGGTTCGAATCCCGGTGGCGCAACAACAATATTTTTCGATAAAATTGATTTTATATGTATATCTTTCTAATTAATATATTTAATTCATATTTGAAGTAAATTTCCCCACAACATGCAGAAAAATAATTTATTCCTACTTAGAGCATGTTGCTAGAATATATGAAGATATACTGTATAAGAACGGAAGGCGAGAGGTTTCTAATAAAATGGACAGACCAATTTCGAAACGTGACCGGAGCCAGCGTCGCACTAGCAAGGCTCACGATTGTAAAGTTTGCAGTTGAATAGATGATCGACGTTGCTTAGTTATGAGCATATCGACCATTGCTTCGTATTCAATCTTTTTTTTTTTATATAGGTGAACAACATATACTTCCATACTCGACCCAAAATGATTATTGTTAAATATAATATATTGTCACCAGTTTATAGTTTGTTCTTATCCCTTAGTATATTTCCAGTCAGTACACATTGTTCCTTTAGCTCGACTTGTTGTTTTGAAATTGTAATTCGTCAAGATTTGAAGAGGAAGCGTCGTCCTCGCTGTGATCAGTCTTTGTTCTCAACTCGGTTTGGTGTTTCGTTGTATGGAAACACGCTGAGATTTAGAGTGAAATTTTTGTCTTTGTGGTCAGTGTTATTGGCGATCAATATTAGACGAATTGTGTGTGAATTCAGTGAACAACGTGCGACGGATTCATCAGAATCGCCGGTTCGAGTCTGTTCAAGTTTTGGGGTGAACTTCAGGATAAGTCAGGGAGCGTCATCATCCCATAATCCAAGCCACACTGGTCCGCTTTCGAAGATCCCTCATCCCTCAGCATTTTCTCGTTCCGATTCCATCATCCACCACTTGTTATCGGCGACTCGCGTCGATCACAACCGTAGTCGACATAGTCAAGAGAGAAAGATTAAAAATATTTTTAATTTGTGTTGATTCTCAAAATGTATGCGAATCAGCTGCCTTATTCATTTTATGTTGAACGTGTAATATTACGTACTCAATAATATGACGCACATTACCTACTTAGACAAACTTGTTTTTATACGACTTTTTCTGAATATATTTTCTTTAGTCCTATCATATCTTTCGTGATCTTATACCAACTACGCTAGTCTTATATGTAATTTATTATGAAGAACACATTCTTATTGTGAAGTTGTAAGGTATTTGAGATTCCGTTAAAATAAAGTGGATGGCTTTCAAATAATGAAACGATAGATGTATTAATTTGAGAAATGTAACATGTAGGATTGAAAATTTGTCGTCAAAGTACTGTGTACTGTAGCATAATCGGTTAATGCACTAGATTGGAAGAGATCCAGGTTCGAATCCAATATTATTCGATAAAATTGATTTTATATCTTTCTAATGAATACATTAAATTAGTATTTTATCTAATTATTTATTTGAAACAACAGTGATATAGGTATGAGAGCGCTGGACATGGACAAAAATAAAAAAATGGTTACAATTTACTTACATCCAAATTAGGTTTTTAAATTTGGGTGAACAAATCGTCGTAAGAGAGCGTAATCCAGAATTGGTTCGACTTGCTGAAGAAGGGTTGCGATAGTAATATTATTAATCTCACGTGCCCGAACGTCTCAATCAGCTCTTATTTCATTACCACAGAGACTTCTAGAATATTATGTTCAGTGAAATGATATAATAATAGAAATTATATATCAAATCATGAAAAAACTGTTTCAGGAACGGATTAATGACGAATATAGATGTTCCACTGTATTTGATACATTTAATTAATATATAGATAATATTTGTATATCTTGATACATTTTTTCTATGTTGTGTTGGGGCCCAATTTTTAAGTAACGTCACTTTACGTAAGTCTATATATGACGCGCGCACATACACTGGGTAAAGTTTTATTAAAATCAAAAAAGATGTCTGGTAGTATGTCAAACATTTTTCAATACATAATTAATAGCAAGTACCTACGTATGCTAATATCCGGTTTGTTATAAAAGCGAATTGTACAATATTCTGCAGACGAACACAGCCATTATGTGCATGTTATATAATCAATGAAATTACTTTTGTAATAACACACTACGCTACTGATTACATCACAGTGTAATAAACATGTTAAGTTTTATCTTAGAAAAGTTGTCATCTTGCTATCTCAATCATACCATGTGATAAATCGGGAATTTAATAGATAATTATTAATTAATATGACTAGCACAAAACCGCTGACTATCGCCGATTGCTGTTGCTTGGCCTGCACACAGCTGGATTGTGGCCGCCGCGCGGCGTGAGGTGACCACGGCGAATATTGTGAAAATGAACGATTCCGTGACAAAGTTGTGATAAAATAAATAAATAATACCAATGAGATAATGCAGATAAAATAAATTAAAGTTCAAATCTATTGATTCTGTAAAAAAAAAATTCTGTCATAAAAAATATGCTTTTTTTGAACAAAATGAATCATTAACTTTTTCGATCAGTAAGTATTTAATAATAATTAAATGTTTACTTACAAATGCCATTATAGAATTCGAAAAATGGCTGCGTGTGGTGCGCGCTCGTAGGCATCATTATTGAGTGTGATCGACGTACAAACGGATGGAATTATTTAAATGTTGACCCACTTCATTGTGATGAGTGTTCTACGTCGATAAGTTTTTATTTGTTTTTTTTTTTAATATTATACATTTATTAAAATTGTTTTTAAAATAAAATTTGGACTTGTATCAACGTTTTCATTTATTATTGATTTAATATTCATTAAAGTGCATATTAAATGAGGAATGGCAAGAAAACTAATTAAAACAGTATGGAGAAGATACATTAAGATATTTTAGAATAATTCAAATATTTAATTTTTCTTCACAATTTTGAAAAAAATTTTTCAAATTTATTTTAGAATATTTATTTCAAATGTGAAAAAAAATAAAACTCCCCTGCAATAACACTGTATATTGATTTTTACAAATGTTGATAGATGGAAAGATCGGAAATCTTGAATGAATTACAGTATTGTTGCAGGGAAGCTTATATTCAATATTATTGTTTAATATTCAAGAAGTTATGGCATTAATAACTCAGTTATACTCAAAACCGATATACACTGTTATTGCAAGAGTGGTCCGAAATGTATGCATTATATATTAGAAGAGCTGCACTAGATTTTTGTTTTTCATATTATTCCAAAAATAATTCGAGTTGAGTTAGTTGAGTCGAGTTAAAACTTATTTAATATTAGATTCTTATTAAGGAGAACACATTCTTATTGTGAAGTTGTAATTATTCATAACATAGATCTGTGATGTTTTAAATATTTCTTTAATGTATTAATTATAAATATATACATCAATTTTGTCGAAAAATATTGTTTTAGCGCTACCGGGATAGCGGTAATAATATATAATATAATAGGATAAATAATATAATAGCGGTAATAATATATAAAATTGATTTTATATGTATATATTTATAATTAATACTTAATTAGTATTTAATATTAGATTCAGATACATCAAAAATTGTTTGGCTTTTACAATCAATTTTCTTTGTTACTTACGGAGTTACCAACAGGAAACGGCAATTTTCTTAATTTAAATAGCTTTCACAAGTAGGCAGATTGAAATATCTGCAGTTTTCTGCATATTACGCAACAGTCGACACAAACTTATTGAATCATGTGAGGAAGTATTACGTTAATTTTATCCTATAGAATTTACATACGGACATGAGAGGAAATAAAATAAAATTATATATTATGTAAGGTCTCACTTGATGTGCTTAATACAGACGGACCTAGAAAAATTCACATTTTTATTAGCATGCATATTTTACACATGCTCTTAACAATATACATATAAAAGCAAGCAACATTTTTAATAAAAAAAAATCTCATAAAAATACATGAAATGTCTTTATGAAGTTAAATAGCGTTCAGGCTGCAAAATTTATTTGGCTAAATGGTCATAAAATTAATAGCTTTATTTTGAGACCCCATCTATCTGATATAATTCGCAGTGTGCACGGGTGCCGCGTTAACCTTTATCTTGCGGTGCTAAAATAAAAACTCAGTAAACTCAGTGTACATGTAGATTTTTGCGATTTTTAAGTTGGATAAATATGAATATTTTATATTTATTACTTATATTAATCATTAAAATAAAAATTATATTTTTATTTGTTAACTTTGTTGTATTAACCACTTAATTGAGTTTAAATACATCTACCGGTTTCGAAAAATAACATTTTCATCTTCAGGATGTCAATACTAACTAAAAACATATATTATTGTTTCTTTACCAGAATCTCTTTACAAAAAAAAAACAATTATTTAAAAAATAAATTTAGTACCTAACTCAAATTGACTGAAACCGGTTGTTTTCAAAATAGTATGCAGTGGAACCTCTATATTTGTCATTAATCCATTTCTGAGGGTCTGACGAATATAGAAACAGTTTTTCCCATAACAAATAACTGAAATTCAATTAATTCGTTCCCAGCCCCTAAAAACAGTAGAGAAATGAATTTATTTTATGTCAAAACATTACTTTTATTGTACTGAGGAGACATGATGGTAGAAGCGGAAGAGGAAGAAAGTTACTAATATTTAGGAGACAATTTATTTTTCTATTTTTATTAAGACAGGGATTCACTAAAACCTGTCTGTTTAACTTTTAACTAAATACCGACTCACAATTTGGGAAACTCTGCATTTTATTATTACGACCGAATAATTTAGAACATGTTTCACCGGCAAACATAAGTACCTTTCTCTTCGCTATTTTTATTACAGTATTGATTTACTATCTACTTGCAAATATTCGCGAACCGATAATATTGACTACAGCCGATCGCACTGTTCAGACAATCTGTAGATATATCATTGTAGGAAAGCAATTTATTATTAACTATTTATCTTAATGTTACGTACTTGTCTTCTAAGTACGTCTTCAGTGTACACCTCGTAATGTGAAGGTTCAAGAAATAGACTTTTTTACAATTGTACATTTATTAGGAGAACACATTCTTAATGTGAAGTTGTTATTATTCAGAACATAGGTCTGTGATATTTTAAATATGAATTAGATATATTAATTAGAAATAATTATTATAATTACAACTTTACAATAAGAATGTGTTCTCCTAATAATAAAGTTGTATCAATAAACATAAAATTTACGGCATATAACTTATGAAAAATGATTCCTTTCTATTAAACTGCATTAATTTTTGCAGGAAAATAAAATAAAATAAATAATTTTATTTGTTTTTTTTATAAAAAAACTCATAGTATTATTTGAAAACACTAGTATTATTTTTAAGAAAATCTAGCTCTTAGATAATAAAGATATTAAATTAACGCATTTTGAACTTTCAACATTTCAGGCTGTACGTGAATCAGTTCCTCACCATTATTATATTTAATACAACAAAAACTTTAATAAATAATAAATATGTAAAATTATTCAGTACGCGATGGAGATTACTAACTGGGATGACATTTAATTTTGAACTGGCATGACGATTTTTTATTCTTTGTTAACAAAGTAGCTCGCTTATATTATGTAAAGACGACATTATAAGACGGCAAAGGAAGAATACAAGCGGAGTGGCGCAATACATTGCCTGAATATTGAAACGACAGGTCAAGGAATGAATTAACAATAAGTAAAAAAAATAAAAATAATAATAATAATAAAATAATTTTAAAAAAGTTGTGTATATTAGGTATTCCTACAAACGTCATCAGCAAAAAATTCCCTACAAATGCCATCATCTGGGTAGTATACTTTATCTCCTTCTTTTGTACAGGTGAATATTATGTTCCAGGTCGATTTTATTTAGTCGCCATTTTGTTTTAATAGACATTTATTAATTTATATTTTGTAGTTGCAAAGAATAATTGATTACAATTTATTATGGAGTATTTATCGTCTCAACAACGTGTCAAAGTCATTAAAATATTGTATCTAAATAATAATGGCACACGTTGGAAAACTTTTTGGTATCCGAATTGGGTGGATTGTGCCCGCGACACATGTAGTTTTAACAAGACGGTGCCATTTCATACATATCCCGAGCTACGCTTAAAATTTTGCGAGAATATTACCCGGCCGCATAATTTCAAAAAGTCTGTTGCCGACTTGCCGACTCGATCATCTGATTTGAAGGCTCCCGACGAATTTCTGTGCGAGTAAATGAAAGAAAAAGTCTAACAATAATTTTGATGCTACAGGATAATATTCGAAATGAAGTTGCTGAAATAACACGCCAAGTGTGCGAGAATGTTATGAAAAATATTTAGTGAAAAGAGCAAGCATTTGTGCCGCTGCCAGAGACAACCACTTAGCCGACACATAATTGTAATAAACAAAATAATCAATAAATAAAAATCAAAATAAAAAATAATGTTTCATTTTCTAACTATTCAAAAACAATATCGGCCTGGAACATAATATTTACCATCTTATTAACTAACTTTAGTGATCATGTTGGCGATTATTATTTTACCTGCATCAGCTCGAAATAGACTGTAGACTTTTCGAACCATTACCAGAGCCTCTTTTACTGGCAATTATTGTTCTGGATAACTCATAATCTAGCCAAAATATAAGGGTTTTTACTGTTATCAGGACATCATCTTTTCGCAACCGAATCATTACATTCTCATTAGTTGACATCTCAAATACTTCAGGTTGCTTTAGCATTGTTTCAGTGAGTGTCTACGATTCCATTCCGCATAAGAATACAAAGAAACACGTGACATTGTATCATTCTCATTCGCAAATTTAAAATAATCATAATCCATCAATTCATGTTAATACTTTTGTACGCTCAAAATATAAAATATGTGATAAAAAAAAACAATCGTAAAAAATAATCTAACACGAAGTGTCATTCGCCAGCCCAAGAAATGACGTGGCGTTTCCGACTATTTGAATATTTAAAATTAATAGAAAAAAATATTTTTTACTAACTGAAACCATTAAATCACACTTAATGAACCAACCTTGTATTGTGAATTAATGAACCAACAGAATAATTAAAATGTCGTAAACTAAATTTATCGTTAGTTAAAATACACTTTTGAAATAAAAGTGAAACATGATGGTTTGATCACAAATAACGTATATTAAAACTATTGGGAGAAGTGTCATACATTACAAGGGCGACATTTATTTATTTATACATTGAAGTTAACGCAGTTGCAATTTTTCAAGTGTGCATAGTTAACAAATCAAATCAACATCCATTGTTATCAAGATAATCAACAATTTTTTTAAATATGAATTAAATATATTAATTAGAATGATATACATATAAAATCAATTTTATCGAAAAATATTATTGCGCCACCGGGATGCAAACCTGGATCTCTTTCTTAACCGGGGAAAGTGCATTATCCAACTATGCTACAGCGACAATATTTTTAACGACAAATTTTCGAACCTATATGTTACCTTTTTGATATTAATACATTTAATCGTTCCATTATTTGAAGGAGCCATCTACCTTATTTTTACTGAATCTAAAATACCTTTGAGTAATCTGATAGCAGATGCCAGAATTATCAATTCATTTTTATTAAATTTTGGACACATTGATACAACTTTATTATTAGGAGAACACATTCTTATTGTGAAGTTGTAATTATTTGAATCCCGGTGGCGCAACAACAATATTTTTCGATAAAATGGATTTTATATGTATATCTTTTCAATTAATATATTTAATTCATATTTAAAATATCACATGTTCTGAATAATTACAACTTCACAATAATGTTGTCCTAATAACAATTTTTTTAACAATATCTGATTCCTAAAAAGACACCTGTCATCCTCTGATAACTAAATTTTACTTATTATAGATATAATTAAGATTCTTTTTATAATCATTAGTCATCAACCCTAAACATATTTTTATGAGAAAATTAAATAAAAAAATTATTATTATAGGTTATTACATTATAATTGGATAATTCACCTTCCCCGGATTGGAAAAGAGATCCAGGTTCGGACCCCGGTAGCGCAACAACAATATTTTACGATTAAATTGATTTTATATGTATATATTTCTAATTAATACATTTAATTAGTATTTAAAATATCACAAACCGTCTGTTCTGAATAATTACAACTTCACAATAAGAATGTATTCACCTTAATAAATAAATTATCTACCATACGTTTTTTAAATTACTTTAAATTGTGTATTTAGAAGAAGGGTGAGAAATTCTGTATAGTACTGTACACGTACGCTGATAATTACTGAGCAAAGCAATAATTAATATTGCTATAAATAAATAGATACTGGTTTAATTGTTGTTTTCCGCACAATTTTGCATAGTTTCAATATACTACTCAATCTGTAGAGGAAATTAGAATATTTCCTCCACGATCTCGGAATACCCGACGTAATGCAGGTGCCTACTTCATTATCCATAGAAAGTTTTACATAATTAAAGTAAATTTCTATCAAATTGTTTCGAACGCTGATGAGGTTAATCATTAAATAATACTTAACTTAGACATTCATTTCTCAATGACGTATTTTAAAAATATTAATGTCTATTGTGTATTTTCGAATGCACTTTAGGGCCTTAGAAATAGTTTATCAAGCAGTCATTTTGTGATTTTAATTTGTTAAAATTATACCACAAATGTCGTTTTATTAACAAAACTAATGTTTAAAACCCGCCCTGGAACGAATACAAAAGACGTGTAGTTATAACGGTAACATTATTTTCCAATCTTTAAATTTCTGACAGACATGAACTTGTTTGTTTTCTACACGATAAACATACTTTCAATATAAAAACGTCACACGTCCTCCTAATTCGTATATAGGTATGTCGATGGAAATTGACACTTAATTGACCAATGTAATGTATTAGACCGGGGGTCGGCAAACTACGGCCCGCTACTATATTGGTATTGTTTTGAAGATAAATACGGTCAATTGAAATCATATGCACGGGAATTTAAATCTGTACTTACTAATGTGAAAGGACATTTTTGAAAATTAAGTTTGTAAAATCGCAATACAGATTATTATTAACAGATGACCATTTACAAACAACTTTAATGATAGGAAGTAAGTACTAACCTTAAGAATTACAGTATGATGAAATATTATCTTAGAAAAACAATTATATTTATCGTATGCGTGCAAAATTTAACCTGTTTTAAGTGTCAGCATGTGTATGAATATTATGTAAAAATATCACTACCCAATAAAAAAAATTTTTATCCTGTTTTTATTTTTATTGCCATATGAGTAGAATTACCTATGTAAATATTTTCGAGTTTGCTACCTGGCCCGCTGAGCTAAAAAATTTTACGATCTGGCCATTTCCAAAAAAAGTTTGCCGACCCCTGTATTAGACTATGGACTAATGATCTTTATCTAGTCAAAAGTACAATCAAGCAATTGACTCTGCAACTTACTCTATTTTTTCGATTATTTTTTAATTCATGGTCGTGCGTCATACGCCTTGCTAGGGATTTGTATGAAAACCGCATATTTTTAATGAATTTAAAAAATAAAATGTGTTCAATTTTACAACATCTTATTGTTGTAGATTTTTGTAAAGTTAACTTCTTCTTCTTCTTCTTTTAAACAGGCAAACCACCCTTCAAGAGTGATTTGTGCCTATAATCAAGTTAAAACATTATTTTATAGAAAAAAGTACAACAATATTATAGAATAGGAAATATTACATTACAAGTTAATACCATTGTCGTTCAAGAAATGTGCTTTTATATAGATCAAATGTGGCGAGTTGAGGGAAAGAAGATGACACAAGTTAACCGGGAGTTGAAAATTACCATTGACAAGATTACTGTAAAAAAAACCTGTGATCCGCAATGGACAGGCAAAAAAGATATGGTCAAGGGTTTCCTAGCAATGCCCAATTCTCATTCTAGAGATATTTGATATTTCCTGTTGGAGAACCAAGGGGTGCGGGGAATAGATCTTTTGATTATTTTAAGCCGATTACCCTTGTGATTATTTGGATTCATTCATTTTGCAGTCCAGATAGAATTCGTACTTTTTTTTACCATATTAAGTCTGTCATACACCGGGATATAGAATTTATGGGGGAAAACTCCGGAAAGAGTAGTAAATTATTAATGGCAATATTTAAAATGGACTGTCACTAATTAATGCCAAATTTAAAAAAAAAAATATTTTTATTGTTGAAAATTATTTAAATACGTAATATAACGTAGCACACTACTGCGATGTCGCCTGATGGCATATTTGGGATTTTGTTCAATAAAAATTTTCGTGTCTTGGCTATCGCGCTCCCAGATCTGATTTTGATTTCTTATACTGGCATATTAGCACACTCAGGCACGACCCGATCATTTATAATAAAAATACGTTGGTACAACATCGTACATTGGCACGTTACTTGCGTTGTACCTATAATATGTAGCATTAATGTATTATTAATACTTGTACTAAGGATTTTTATATTAATACAAGGTATAAAGGAATGTTGATATATAAATAATCGCCGATTTATCGGCGCTGAAAATAAAATGAATAAAGCGTAAAATATTTACGGATGGTTTGAGAATCTACTAAATAATGTTCAAACATAATTAGACAGATATTTCTAAACAGAGACATCCAAATATGTTATATTTTTTATGTTTTTCTTTTGTTGAAAAATACTAAGAATATAAAAATGACATTAACCATTAACTGATAGAGACTCGTGTATGGTTTTAGATTCACAACTCAAACCTTCCGGAATAAATAAATAATTATTATTTACTTCAATGAGCGGTGTAGGTCGTCCAAATAATTAAATAATCAAAAATAAAATTTTGCTACATCAGCACCACCTCTTGTCACCTTTGAAAAATAAAACTCTACAAATATTTGTTCATGAAATCGCACAGAATAAACAACACTAATATATAATGCGATACCTATAATTTGAAATTAGAGTAAATTTGATTCTTCCGGTGATTTAAAATTAGAACTACTTCCGCATGTTTTAATTCGAATTTGTATGTAAAAGCGATATTATGATTTCGATGTCAGTCTCACAACACTAGGTAGGTGTCGCCTACCGCCCAAGAGCATGGCAAACGAGGCTGGGTGAAACTTGATCTATGTGAACAGGTGGGTACCTACTCAATGTTACTAGGAATTTATAAACAATCTAGTGCAATTATAAATGTAATTAATGAACAAACACATAATGGTTATTGATCTATAGGTTGATCTTTAATCGGTACCTTCCGACAGGGTATGAAGAATCATGGAAATTAACCTACTCATCATAAAGAGGCAAGTAAATTTTTGAAAGATATATGAAAAGGAATATGTTTGATGCCATCGAAATGTGGTGCCCGTGGACCGCAAGACGCACACGTGTCTATATACTCAGTGAATTAAGAATTTCAACAACATTCAAGAGAAAAATTATCATACTTTGGAAATGTTGCCGATGAAGCTCGTGATCACAGGGGATACTTTAGGGGGCCAAGAGCATTAGATGACGAATAAGAAGAAGATATCCTAGTATGAACTAAATACAAGATTATGCATCGTTGCATAAAGCTTGGAATCAATCAGCAAAAAAATAACGAAAGTAGACTGCATGTGGTGGAATAATATCGCATGGATGCATCTGAGGAAAATCTATGTACTCACTTACCATAACGCCGTTTCCCCGCAGAGCTAGGCAAAGAGGATAGAGCACCGCACTCTTCTGTCCTGATATACAATTCTCGCCTCATCCACATTCGTACACCTTCTCATACAAGATCGACGATTATTGAGCCTTCTAACAGGACCATCCTCCAGTATCTAGTTTAACTGGTCGTGCCAAGTCTTCCGCGGACGTCCTCTACTTCTGGTGCCATCAACACTTGCGTCATATATCTTTCTTACTATTCTCTTCTCATTCATCCGTTCCATATGACCAAACTCATTCTTTCCTTATTTCTTCATTACTTGTCACAAATTATTGAATAATACTTCTTCAATATTAGAAAAATTACTTTGTGGCCACATATTATATAGATAATAAGACAAAACACTTTGTATATATGATAAAAACATAGATACTTGCTTAATAAATGCTTGTATTTTAAATTTAAGTATACATTGTTTCCTGAAGAAGATACCATAGGTATCAAAACATGTTGATTTATCAATAAATAGTGGTTTAAACAAAGTGTTTTGTCTAATTATTATTTATATTGTATATTGGTTTGTTTATGGTTTTTTCGTACGATTTTTATTATATTAAATAAAATAATAATAACTTTGTATGAAACCACAAAATTTATTACACGTTAACGGGTTTCGCTTATCTCAAGCTTCATCAGAAGGTATTTAAAACTGATCATGAATACAAAAAGAGTGCACTTATATATACATAAAGAGAGGGAGATGGAATATAAAATTACATGCGAAAGAGAGAGACAGATGGAATATAAAATTACATGCGAAAGAGAGAGACAGAATACATATATAGTTAAATAGAACATCAAGGGAGACAGAATATAAAACTATATGCGAAAGAGAGAGAAAGTACACATATACAGATAAACGGAACATTAAGGGATGGGAAAATACAGTGTTGATGGATAAATTAATTTGATTATTAAGAATTGGCGTACCACTATTTATTGCCTTTTTTATTTCAAGGACTTTTCAATTGTCCAAATCCATTTTTATGGAGGATATTGATCCCGTGGTGTTATTAAAAGAATGGTCTTTTTCAATAATATGGTTGGAAAATTCTGAGAAACCATTACTGTTTAAACATTTAAGATGTTCTTTGACACGACTATTGATATTACGAACAGTTTTGCCTATATAGGATGAGAGACAATTATTGCAAGTTAATGTATATATACCCGAGTGGCTTCATTTGTTATCTTTATCTTTTGAGTTTATTATAATTTTTCATATATTATTGTTTGAAGCTTGAGATAAGCGAAACCGGTTGACGTATAATAAATTTCGTGGTTTCATACAAAGTTTTTATTATTTTATTTAATATAATATTTAAAACCACAAATTGATTACTTTCTATGAAAGTATAGATTTTTATTGTGTTTTTACAAATAATATCATTGAAACCATGGCTAGATTAAAGATTTTATTTATCTATAATGGTTATGCGGTATCCACCATACAATTCATATATTTATATACGTGAAAATTCTACGATAAATCTAAATTCTTCGCTTACTACAAGATCATCATTTAGTATTTAGTGCCTTGAAGCAGGTGATTATCTATCAAGGCGGACGCGAGTTTTATCCAGGTGGCAATAAATTGTTAAGAATTATAATATAAATTATATCAACATATAATTTAATATAATGCATTTACAGTAACTATAATTTTTATTATTATTACACGTGTTTATATGTACATATAGCAAAATAAATACGCCAATACAATACAAGTATTGATACTTTTGCGAGTAACTAACGCAGCGTTAATATGGAATAATTAAAATTTTTAATTTATTAAAGCAATAAATGGAGTTATAAAATTAAAATAATCATTTTTTACCTGTATTACGAAAACATGGTGAAACAGTATCGATGTATTGCGTTGCCTAATAAGTTTTTACGGTTTTCTTACATTTTTTTAATCAAAAATTACAACATTTCAATCCTCCATTATTGTTTAGGACTTCATCTCTTCTTTGAATCAATTTGTCGATGCCTTTTCTATAAAACTCAGCTGGTCCGGTATCGAAATAGTTATCGAGCGAACGTAACGCCATGCATTTGGTTGGAGAACGAACGAAAAATGTGCTAGTCTGACAGAGCGAGGTCGGGAGTGTAGGGTGGATGCGACAGAATTTCTTAGTTGAGCTTCTGGATGATAACTTTAACCTATTTATATAACCCAAAAAATTTATAAAAACTATAAGACCCAGGAAAACGGCGACACTGACGGTTTAGAGCAGAAAAAATGTTATCGAATAGCATGTCATTTTTTGTCACAAAAAAAAAGCAAAGACTTATTAATACAAATTAAATATATCAACTAGAAAGATATACGGAAAAAATCAATTTATCGAAAAATATTTTTGTTGCAACCGGGATTCGAACCTAGATCCTTTCCTATTCGGGGAAATGCGTTACCAGTTACATAAATGTGGCAAATCCATTTATGACTGAGTGAAGAATGAAGAAATGAGGAGATAATGTGAAGTTGATCTTAGCATAGTGAGTAAGAGTAAGAAAATATCACTTAAGTGGTTTGGTCATATGGAACGTATGAATGAGGAGAGAATGCTAAGAAAGGTGTAAGACTTAAGTGTTAGAAGATGGTCCTGTTAAAAGCCTCAATAATTGACGAGGCCAAGGAAGATGTGAGCTGATTGTGTGAAAGAGGACTGGAGCAGGATGGGAGGGTTTGGGAACTGGAGAAGAATGGTCAGGGATAGGAGTCGGTGGAGAGCACTTGTAGAGCAGACCAAACCCCACCCTGGGATGTAGTGCCGTGGAAGAAGAAGAAGACATCTCTAATCCTACATTCATGCTTCTTTTTATCTCATTTTTTTAAATTTTCAAAAATGTTTATTTAGATATCTCCTGCAACATTTTTTTTAAATAGTCGAAAACTTAAATTATTGGCGAACTGAACTACATGTAACAAATTTAAAAAATCTAATAAATACCTAAATCGATTTCAGTCAGTCTGTACGTTTTACTTTTCGGTATTAAATTTGAAAAAGGTTGAATGATAAATTCTTTAGTCAAAAAATAATTTTGAATTCTAAACCGAGTGCATTGCAACAGCGGTCGTTCGTTAAGAACAAAAATGTAATATTTTTAACACATCTTATAATTGATTAAAACTGAGATAAAACACGAAATGACATTTTCTACCCAACATACATATATGCACTTATAGTACCTATATAATTACCATAATGTCTGAAAATAAATTATAAAATAAACTGGTTGTTGCGTTGTATAAATAAAAAATAAAGAAAATGAGATAAAAATATAATAAATCGTCGTCATATATGAATCGTGATTTATACTTTTATGTAGCGTTAAATAGTAAAGGTGAAATTTTTAGTTTTAACTCAATAAATAAATACTTATTATAATTATAGCTCACCTGAGTCAACGTCATTCATGAATCACAATTTTTAAACTGTTGTAAATATTTAACTCGTATTTGTGATAGATTGAAAAAATATATAAAAATATATAAATATAAAAGTTATCTATTACGTACGGAATTATTTATTTGTTTATACAAGATAGAGACTCAATTGTATGCCATATTGTGAGGATATTGTCAATGTGACCGTTAAGCCAATAGTGTTTTGAGTACCTGGATGGGAGAATCGGAGCCTTACAGAGAAGCAATTAAGGCTGAGTATTCGAAATAAAAATTCTTCGGAGAATATTTGGACGGTTGAGCGTCTGAGCGTTCAGACGTTATTAACAACACATTTTTATTTATTATCTTTGTTTTATTAACCACTTAATTGAGTTTAAATACATCTACCGGTTTCGAAAAATACCATTTTCTTCTTCAGGATGTCATAACTAACTAAAACATTAGTTAGATTAAATTAAATTTAGTTAGTTATGAGATCCTGAAGAAGAAAATGGTATTTTTCGAAACCGGTAGATGTATTTAAACTCAATTAAGTGGATAATAAATAAAAATATGAATTTTAACCACAAAGTTAATATCGCTAATTTTAATAGTATGTTATTAACAACAACTAAATATCCAAATAATATTGATGTCGAGAAGGCTCGTGTCTACTAATGAGATTTTTCTCGAAGATTCGACGCGAGTTTATATATGAATCATCATTTCACGTGTTATGCTCGTGGATTTGAATGACGCATTCAGTGTATGCGTATCTTTACAGACTTTCAGAGATCAAAGTCTCATTGAGAGATCGTCGACAAGAGCCAACAGGTGGGCAGGCACGTTTTCAGTCTCGTCTTCATGTCGTCTCAGTCGTGATGTCTCCACAGTAGTGATAGCATTTCGGAGTTCGTAAATCCGGAATTGTTACAGTGGAATTAGTATTCGGATTTTTTAAATATAAAATCCGGATTATTTGAATTTAAAAATTATAATAAAAACTAGTTTTCTGCAATGCAATGTTCCATGAAATGAACGCGTCCAACAGACTAACGAATAACGAACGTTTTTAAGTCATAGATATTGATTTAAGTTCCATTTTATTTACATATTGTAGTATTGTAAAGAAAAGGATTAGAATTTTAGTTTTTTTTTTATGAGAAAGACATATTTTTGTTGACTTTTAATTGATTCAAATGTAAGATGTTGGTGTTATAACTTGTTTTGTATATGGTTGATTATACACAAGTGTTTAATTTGAACTTATTTTTTTGTAAAATACTTTTAATTTTGTAACAGCGTTTTAATCAAATATTGATAATTATTTTTAAAAAAATCCAAAAATTAGGATTTTGCAAAACAGCTCCGAATTTGCAATTCCTATTCTAATGTAATGGGTTGTATTCCATCATAGACCTTACAGAATACCAACTATAATACAAATAACAATAATTTTGTAAAATTGGTTGTTCAGTTTTTACTCAAAAATAAACATACAACTCAAATTAGTATAAAGATTAAAATACAATAGAGAATAGTGATGGTAAAAAATTTAAACCGATATTTCGACTGTGATTGTATTCGATTTTAACGGTGTTCAGTAACTGAGATTTAACTGTTGAAGATTAGTTTCTAATGTACCAGTGATTGCTTAAAGTATTACCAATTACCGGTTTGACCATCACTAGTAGAGAGATAAATAAATAAAAGTTACATATCAATATAATTCAAAAGATTGCGATAAAAAAGTGAAAAATAGATTAGATTTTTAAGATTTTTTTTACAATACTTAACTAAATAATGCAACTATCATACTGCACGCGGACACTTGTCTTCTATATGAATAGAGTGAATGGAATTGATTACTCGTGTGATGAAAGTGTTACGTATTAATAAAGGATTTATACGTTAGCGCAGCATCTAAGCGCCAAGTTCTTTATCAACAATGTCAAAGAAATTTATTTTTAATTACAAAATGTAAAATAAATAATATAAATAATGGTGTCACGTGACACGCGTATCCATAAAAACAAAATATGTTTTTAATAAATAAAAAAAATGTTCCTACAATTAATTTTTTTCCCTAATATTTAAAATAAAATCGTACAGTAATCAGTATATAGTAATCTGTTGGTTATGTGTAAACATCACTTGTGTGTATTATCTATGTATACAGTTAACTTAGAAGAAGAAATAATAATTCTAAATGCGGCAGTATGGATAATATATGAAGTTTCCAAATTCTCTCATATAACATCCCTTTTACATCGGCTACATTGGCTCCGATTCCTTGAAAGAGAGCCACAATATGGCGCCTCTGTATCTTCAAGAACTTTGTATCCCAGACAATTTGAATGGTAGACGCCAAACTCTCAGTTCAGCCTCTACTACTAGCCGTTTCCAGAATTCTAAATATAGTGAACGGGCATTTGCGGTGGCAGGCCAAAGCGTGGAACTCTTTGCTTTCCGTCATAAGAAACAGTGCATCAGAGATTTTATTTGAGAAGAAATTAAAAACGCACCTTTTCAAAAAATCATTCACGTAAATAAAAATAATCATTTTTAATTTTAAAAAACAAAGATAATGTAACTAACTATAAACAGTTTATGTGTAAAGCGTCCTTGAGGTGAAAGTTTTTCAATTTATCCAATATTTTTATTATTATATTATATTTATTTTTGACATTTTTAGATTTCATTTGTTAGAAAACGGTTGATTACCATTGTTATTTGTGTAGGTGGGTTGATACCAGGGGTGTATTAGTTTTAAATTCAAATTTTAAGTAGATACTGTGTAGGTAGGTACCTACTGAATTCACTAAAAAAATACCTTCCTCTTTTCAAACACGAAAATTTTCGAATTTATAAAAAGTGAGAAAAAATCATTTTGACGTATATGGGTACTGAATAAAATATGTATTCATCAGTTTTTTTTCTAAATTAAATTTCTTTAAATTTTGTTTGAGAGGGGGGAGCCAGATAAGAAGATAACACATCACAAAATTATTCTTAATACAGGCAGACGCTTGTCTTTTGTTTGTTAATGGAATTACTCATATAATATAATTCAGTGATGAATATATATGGGGCATGCAGTTGAAGTAAGTCCATAAAGATGTCAAAGTATATTAAAACTCACATTATCCGTAACGTTTAATTAATTTTATATATAAAGGATTTGCGCGATAGCGCAGCCACTAAACAGCAACCTGTTTGTTTCTCTACCAATCTATGAAAACAAAAATAATTTTCTACAGAATGAATGCCGGAGTCTGAATAACAAATGAACGTTGCAACATTTTCTCAAGTAAAAAATAAATAAATAAAATCACATAATTCTTAATTATCAATGCGAGTTGAACAATTGATCAGACACTTCACACGATACGCGGACAAATAATTAGCAACGTGAAATTAAAAAACATGTCAACACTGTTAAAAATATCAATTTCAATGTAAAAAGTAATTTTTCCGTCAATCGGAAAATATAGAACAATTAAAACACAAATAAAATTATTACGTACTTTTTTCAAATTAAATTGTACTGTTTGACTTGTCTTTTGCAATTCGGATCACTTTTTTTTTTAACAGAAATTAAGACGCGATCACTTTTGTTTTTTTCACTATTCAAAAAAAGAACGCGTCTCCGGCAGAGTTCGGCGTCGGGCGCGCGTCGGCAGTGAACTGAGAGCTGACAGACGGCCTACCCGAGCGCGGCAAGTGCCTAGTATTATGAAATCGGCGTATTACAGTCCGCACAACGGCAAAAATTTAATCAAATCGAAAATAATTCCAGCATGCTAGAGAAAAGGGACAAACCATCGGCCCAATCGCGTTCAAACGCCAAATTAAAAATTATAATTTTTGCTGTGTGGTCTACTGCTCGCGGGCTGGCGCTAGCTAGACGCGGATCGTGCTTGCTGGAGGCGTTCGTTACATTATGTATTCGCTTTACCTGTGAAACTGTTGAAGTAAAAATGTTGTATTAATACAAGTGCACCGTTTTGAGTAGTATTGTCGGGTTACATCCCTCGTTACAAAGTGTCAGCAATCAAACTTTAAGACCAATCTTTTGAACTATAATGAGTGGAATGTAGAAATCGATAAATTTAGTCTATTAGGGCATTCAAAATGGGCGTGTTGTATTTCTATGAGGAATTACTTAAGAATTTACATCTTTCTAACATTGTAATGTTCAATAATTAATATTTAAAGTAAAAACACGATAACTATTTTACAGCTATTAAAATTAGTATTTTTTCTCATTTTAAATGCTTCAAAATTACACATTCTTCATGGTAACACAATTTGACATTATGGCTGCGTGTGGTTATTTTCTATCGCGGTACGCTGAGGGTTAACATCACTACTAGATTCGGAAAGAGCAGTCCTCTCCAGATCTAAAACTACTCCACTCGGTACCATATAGGGAAATAATACTATGAAATTATAGAAATCCATAAAAATTTAAATTCGGAAAAAACATTTTCAAATACTTCACCGCTGTATCGATGTTTCCAAAAAAACAATAAAACCACTCCCACCCTTACAGCCCACATAGCCAACTGTATTTAATTTAGTTTAATTCACACCTATAGATCTCTTCCCAAAACTAGTAGTGATATCAACTCAAAATTCGTGTGTGTGTATATAAAATATGAATATTAGTCATTTTGTGAGTGAAGTTCTTCGCTTGTGCAGATAGCGTAACCGTCCAAAGAACTTCTAGGAATGTAGGAAAGGACTAATCCTTATCTGACATGGGTGCACTCTGTCAGAATAGTATTTTTTGTAACTTATAAAAGTACCTTTTAAAAAAAAACTTTACTTGATACAATTCAGTAAATGGTTTTTAGAAAATTTATGATTATTTTTATTATTCTCAGTATTATATTACTTAGTTATAATTTTGTGAAATAAAGCGTAATTAAGAAAAAATCTAACAGAATGTTATAATATATAATATAATATTTTATTTTTAATTATTTCGCAGAAATTTTAGTTAAGTAAAGCTTAGTTCAAAGTACTAACAACACCCCGCCAATTTACAGGTTCCATATATACTTTATGAAGGAAACCCCAAAGGGTCCCACCCTATCGCGGAATCGCTTTGAGAGTTTTTTACTCTCGCTTCGATTCCACACAACAAAAACGCGTGCAATTTTTTTTCAACATTTTCAAAGGTTTTTTGGAATATATTTTAAAGTTAGAACAGTTAATTAAGTTCCGGTAGTTAATTTATAAACCTTAGATAATATGTGTATTTCTTGTAAGGCTTATTAAATTTAAAGGGTCAAATAATAGCAATATTAGGAACAATAATTCAAATATATACATCATTATATTTATTTATTTACAATTTAAAATCATAATTATTTATTCTACCGATGCAGTAAGGAGGTGAAGAGAATCCTGTTTAAATCGTTCTTCCTATACCTGCGAGCTCTGGTCAAAATACAAGCAAGTGACGTATAACCGTCTTCGAATTCAGTACAACAACTCATACAGAATACTGTTCGGATTGGTACGTTATTGCAGCGCATTTACAATGTTTTCCGAATTCCGTATACATGGATTCGTTCCGCTTCTGAGACATCGAGTTGCGGGCGTAAAGCTGTGGCTGGAGCTCAGCACCAACTCTCTGGTGCAAGCGGCGCTCTAATGGAAAGCTGATTCCCTGACCAGAGAATGACAACCCCTACAGAATAGCTACATATACAATAATGGCCGTAACTGAAGTAGTTATATATGTAATATTTATATTTTGTCAAAGAAAGACTTTTTTAAAAAACAGCTCTATATGTCTCAGACACATATGTACTTATCATACCTCAATGCTGCGAAGAAAAATTTTTCATAAATAAAATATTTATTTCCGAAAACCCCTAACCCCTGTGTCTTACATGACAGGCAGGGATACTTACCACTACACTGACAAGAAATCAAGAAACATGTAGCTTAAGCATTTTATTAATACTGGACTATTACAAAATTCAAGAGGGGAGAATATAATAGAATATTACTAATTTTATCTAACGTAGTTTTTGTGACAAATGTTACTAGGGTATCCACTGAATAAACATATTGTATGTTAAAACAACATTTTGTTTATAAATTTAATCTGGTACTCTTTGATATTTATTTATATATACACCCCCCTTTTATATTTATGTATTTAAACATACGTATTTACAGGGTGTAACAGACCTAATCCACAATATTTAATGGGTGGATACCTGACTAAATTACGAGTCAAAAATGTTCAAGGAATATGTGCAAATTCTGCACTGTTACGGAAAATATTATTGTTTGAATTTTTTACAAAATCATGTTAAGCCTTTAAATCTGCATTCTTTGAAATAAATATTTACGAAATTTATGTATTATTAATATAATCCTTGCTTAAGGCCCTAAATCATCTAACAAAATATAGTCTAGCCGTTCGAAATTCTATGAGTTTTAATTTTTTGTATTGAATAAATAATTAAATACTAATTTAATGTATTAATTATAAATATATACATATAAAATCAATTTTGTCAAAAAATATTTTTTTTGCGCTACCGAGATTCGAACCTGGATCTCTATTTCCAATCCGGAGAAGGACACTACCAATTGTGTTATAGCGCCAGTATTTTTCATGACAAATTTTCGAACCTATATGTTACACTTTTTAAAATTAATACATCTGTCGTTCCATTATTTGAAAGCCATCTACATTGTTTTTACGGAATCTCAAATACCTTTGAGTAAACCGACTGCAGACGCCAGAATTATCAATTCATTTTTATTAAATTTTGGACACATTGATACAACATATATTATTAAGGAGAATCCATTCTTGTTGAATGTGTTCTTCTTAAGAATATATATATATTTTTTTAAATGCTTATATCTCTGACATGGTTGATATTAGGCACATATCCCTTGAACATTTTCGAATCGTAATTGAATCACGTATCAACCCATGAAGTATTGTAGACTAAGTCTGTTACATTCTGTATATTTGTATATTATTGCCGTATAGCTTCAACTTATATAAACGAAGTAGATTTACATTCATTCAGCAACTAAGTCTATCAAACCAATCATGTAATATAATTGTATAATAAATATACAAAATACAACTTGCAATACCTGGAGCGTAAAATTTCTCCGGCTTATAGACAAAAAACGGTTAATACCTGTTTTGACGTGATCTAAGGAAGCAGCTAAATTAAACGTTTAGAATATTCTGCGACGACCATAAAGATTGTTAAATTTCTAAAGTGTATGGTCAGGAAAAAACTTTCCAGTTCAATTAATAAACTATTTATAAATCTTCTTGATTTTTAGAAAGAATATCATTCCACTATAACAATGCTCAGATCTATGGATTTGTCAAAATGGCGTCGTTCTTGAATAGTGGCGCGAAATCATAACTCTCGACATGAATATCCTGGACTGAAAGAATGATAAATGTTGAAGCTCTAAGGAGAGTGCAAGTAAAATGATCTATAATAAATGCATTCAAAAATCAAAGGGGAAAACAGGAAGAACACATTTGTTTTAAGGCGTTGTAAAAAAGAGAAGGGGCACCAATTTGTGTGTGTAGCCAGGGCAGGATGAACAATAAATACTACTTATAGTACGCTAGAAAGGAAGACTGTGATCTTCAACTCGATGGTCCGACCAGATTAGATATTGCAAAGGTTATTACAGCAGGCAAAGGTTGAGAAGAATCGTCAAGGACTTCAACATATCACAACTGTAGGCGGGAGGGGGGTAATGAGGATAATAATGGTGATGAGGACTTAGTAATGAGGAAATCAACAATAAGGAAAATAATAAACAACATTAACCATCTCTTTTTAATACAAATTAAATTAATCAACTGAATGATATACAAAAAATAATTATTTATAGATAAAATATTTAGTTGCAACCAGGATTCTATCCTTGATCTCTTTCTAGAAAGCTTGATTGCTTTTAAATGGAATAATAAATGTATCAATTGAAAATATTACAAATACTAATTAAATGTATTAATTAAAAATCAATTTTATCGAAAAATATTGTTGTTGCGCTACCGGAATTTGAAACCTGGGAAGGTGCATTATACAACTACACTACAGCGACTTTATTTTTGACGATAAATTTTCGAACCTATATGTTACGCTTTTTCAAATTAATACATCTATCGTTCCATAGATCTAGTTCCAAGCTATCTACTTTGTTTTTACGGAATCTTAAATACCTTTGAGTAAACCGATAGCTGACGCCAAAATTAACAATTCATTTTTATTAAATTTTTGGACATATTGATACAACTTATATATTATTAGAACACATTCTTATTGTGAAGTTGTAATTATGTTCTGAATAATTACAACTTCACAATAAGAATGTATTCTCCTAATAACGAAAAGATTACAGAATACAAATTCAAAATTTGTCAAAAGTGTATTCGATTGCTATAGCGAAATAGTGAACGTGCTTCCCCGGATAGAAAGAGGTCCAGGTTCGAATTCTACAGTAGCAACTAAATATTTTTTCGATAAATAGTTTTTTTCTGTATATTTTTCTAGTTGATTCATTTTATTTGTATTAAAAATACTACAGAACTGTGTTCTGAAAATGCAACATCACAAAATGTGTTTTCAAAATTTTAAGATTAAACTACTATCAGTAGATAAATTGAGTAGTTTTTTTACTAACAACATTCATTGATAATAGAATTTCTTCACAGTGCCGATTCTGTTGTGGGTTGTTTTTAGTCGTTATCATTGGGGTTAAAGTCTAAAAAAATCACTTATCATCTGTCGGATTTGAGTGTATTCATTGACTAGTATGCTAGTTTGAGTTTGAGTTCTAGCTTTGCGACTAAAATATTTTTCGATATCTAGATTTTTTAAATGTATATCTTTCTAGTTGATTTATTAATTAATTTTCATTACATTATTCTTGTTCATTCCAGGTTTTGAGCCAGGCGGAACTTGACGTTTACATGACAAAAAAGTAGTATATACACAAAAAACAAGAAATCAATTAAGATAAATTAATTCAGGACAATTGCTGCATCACCTGAAACCGTTGCATTGATTGAGACAGCTATGGTGACGGAGTTATACCAGAAACTACCCACTCGCGGTGTATAAATAAGATGAAGGAATGCAGTCTTCCTTTCACAAATGTCACAGCGGCGCAGCGAGATCTAAGCAGCTTTAACAGCTGTTGGTAAGCATTGTTGAAGTCATTGTTGAGCTCTTCTACCATATCCAGTGTATCTGCAGCTTGGAAGCGCAAAGCGAAGTAATGACCCGTTGAAGAGTAATCTCTTGATTTGTCTTGAAACTGTACTTCATATTGGACGCATGCTCTAACCAGACTGGTGGTGTATTTTGTAGCCCATTAACTACATTAATATGTAGTGGGTGCACACATAGGTGGGCTGGAGCGAGCCATTGTTAAATTTTAATTAGGCCGGCGAGTGCCTTCTTAAATTAATTAAAAGTAATATTCTCAGATCAAATCAGTACCTAACTGCAATTTCTGTAGATTATTTAAATGTATTATGAAACAAGACTTTGTTGTCTTTTAAAATTTCTCGTACTAACAGTACTGAAATACATTTATTTCTGGTGCATAATAAAAGAGACCGATGTTTGATATATATTGCTTATTGCTTCCAGATGTTCTTAAACGTTCAACGCAACATTTTTGTGAACGATATTTTGAACATGCATTAACCGATTATGCTATAGCAACACGGTGCTTTGACGACAAATTTCGAACCTATGTGTTACACTTTTCAAACAAATACATCTATCGTTCCATTATTTGAAAGCCGTCTTCCTTACTTTTACGCAATCTCAAATAGCTTTGAAATCAAAATTAAAATCGATTAATGCACGTTCCCCGAATTGAAACAGATCCAGGTTCGAATCCCGGTAGCAACAACAATATTTTTTGATAAAATTGATTTTATATGTATACCTTTCTAATTAATATATTTAATTAGTATTTAAAATATCACAGACCGTCTGTTCTGAATAATTACAACTTCACAATAAGAATGTGTTATTCTTAATAATAAAGAAATAAAGATTGATATTAATTAATTATCGATCTTATTATTAACAAGTACTATGATTAAACCCTAAGAGCGCGTGTGAGATAAAATATTTTGAAAAAAATAACTAAAATCTCTTCAAAAATATTGAAAATACATTTCAATTATCATCCGCATGCTTCAGTGCAAAATTAGGTGCATTTGTATGCACTCGTAGATAGAGAGAGATAGAGCGATACCAACATAACATACAAGGTTTAACTATTTTTAACGTTTATCCTTCATACTTCACACGTGCATATTTTTTCCCCTTTACCCTAATTGTGCACAGCTTTGAGAAGGACAGTCCCTAATATTTATTACTTTGTACCATCATTTACTAAGGAGAACTTCAGTTTCAATCCAGTATTCTGTATTCTTTCGTTTGCTCAGTATATTGTGTATTGTTACATTATATGAGTATATCTATAAAGTAACATTCGATTGCTTTAATAATTATTGTGCATAATTATACAAGAGTGATAAAAAAATCCCCCCTTTCCTCGTAACATCGCGAATAGCTCTGATATTAACCGTGCCCTTTGTATTGGCTACATTATGCTGGATGTACAACTTCATATGATGCTCCAAGACGGCCGCTACTAATATTAAATATTAAAATACGCGTCTTGGAGATTTAGCGGTAAAGGGATAATTATATTTTACGGTATACGGAAAAAAAATATAAGGAATGGTTATGCACTCCGCTCTGTACTATGTTTTTGTCCTTTACGCGAACTTCTAGAAAAAAGTTTCACTCTCACGGCCTGTTTCCAAGATAGTTTTTGATATTTGTTTTGTCTCTCGTCTCACTTCACACGTGTACGTATCATTTAATTTTTTCTAATTTCTAATATACTTAACATATCTATTTTATATATATATATATGTATGTTATATGTTAACACTTTTTAATCAATACACTTCGTACCTTAAGTCGTGTGACTAGATATCAGATTCTCTCTGGGAGCTTTAATTTGATATTTTTAAAAACTTAAAATATTTTCATTAATCATTTTATATAATATTTTTTTACTTTTTATATACATTGAACATTGTATTTATATGCTATCTAATCGCATCTTGATTTACTCTTTATATATATTTATTTGTACATTGAACACTACACTTTGTTTATCACTATACCGGAGAGGCACTGTCTGCTATAATACAGTAAAATACTAGTGTAGCAGGCAGGGTACTCAAAAATATGTCTTACTTCCCTGCAATGTTATTTGATTATAACAATTATTTTTAAATTGAATCTGCATTATTATATTGTGTAGATATATTCTGTATATTTACCCTAGACACAAACCGCTTTATTTATTTTTCCAAACATCAATCAGTCCGATAAATAGCAAATAGAAGCGAGACTATGAAGATTGTACGTATACAATGTAAATGCATGTTGGCCACTAGGACACGTATATGTTACGCATATTTACAATACCCACGATATGGCTTACTTTGTATTATTATTATATTAGTAATATTTTATATTAAAATATCGAATGTAGACATCATAGAATGAGTTATCTTGTCACTTTTGATCGCCTTAAATCGTTCGTCGGAAGTTGGCAATTCGCACACTAATACAATGAGTCGCACGCCTGTGTGTGTGTGTGTGTGTACAGCATGTAACCGTATAGCCACTATAACTTTCACTATTACCGCAATATCAGACAACCTAACACGCGCGGTTATAAGTATGTATTCGAGCCGATGTAATAATGTATGTAGGTGAGACGTCTTTATAACATTACAGCTGTTACGTCTGAGATTATGACGCGGGCATAATTGAATCTCGGTTATTCGAACGAGAGTTAAAATCAGACTGACTATAAAAGCTATTCAAGGACTTATTATATACAACTTGCGTTAATCAGATGATACGGTACTTCTAGTACATTGAAGATTTACAACTTTTGGGTTAGAACATAATACAATTATAATAAAATATTAGTGATGAGCTCAAAATCATGAACCGTGTGTCAATCACTGATATTTTTGAGTCACACTCACTATCAGTGATTGAATATACGGGAATATCGTGATTCGCGATTAACTTTTTATTATATTTATATTTGGTTGAGAACCGTAATTCGGCGCATGTACATATGAAACGAAAATATTTATGAATGAATGGAGTTATAATTCGCGATAAGCGCCATCTAGTAGATTCTGTCAAAAAGTTTTACACATTTGACCCAAAATACTGAGAATTTGACTCTAAATATAAGGACATATTTTTTAAGGGTTTTCATTATCATTGTTATGATATTAAATTATAAGCTAGAATATGTTTTTTACGCAAATAAAGTTTAAATAAAATAAGTAAATACGTTCAAAGGAATGTTTTTTATTTCGTATATAGTGATATTGTGCGGCGCATGCGTATTAGTATTAAAACTGTGATCACAGTCACAGTTTACAATCACTGATATTATCGAATATCAATCACAATCACACCAGTGAGTTAAGAGTAGCATTTTTTCTCATCACTACAAAATAGATGCTCATTAGCACACATAACGCAGCTGAAAATGGAAGTCTTTGTATTGGAGAAGATGTAAAGTATTATATACATGGGTTGTAATATAAATGAAAGATGGGATCCTCTAATCAAATGCCGTATTGAGCAAGCTCGTTCAAATTTGTATACAAAAAAGCGTTAGCCACAATGCTGGACTTTTATTTTGGACTTTTATTTATACGTAATCGATGGTTTAAATGGAAATTATAATGAAGTTAATAGATAACTAAGAAGACGCTTCTTTTAATTTAGAATAATATAATATTTGTATGGAAATTTTAATTTTCTTCTTTTTCTTCTTTTAAATAGGCAATCCACCCTTCAAGAGTGATTTGTGCCAATAATCAAATTAAAAACTTTGTTTTATAGAAAAAAGTACAATAATATTATAGAATAGGAAATATTATATTACAAGTCAATACCGTAGTCATTCAAAAAAAATGCTATTATATAGATTAAATGTGGCGAGTTAAGGGAAAGAAGATGACACAAGTTAACCGGGAGTTGAAAATTACCCTTGACGAGATTACTGTAAAAGAAACCTGTGATCCGCAAGGGACAGGCAAAAAAGAACATGGTCAAGGGTTTCATCCTCGGCACCGCACTCACACATTGGGGAATCTATCAAGTTGAATCTGAACAAGTGGGAGGCCACCTGGCTATTTTATTCTTAAAGTATTTGTACTTTACCCTTAACGTAAACCCGGCTGAAGTTTTAATTATAATTCTGTAAACCAGTGCTCCGCAACCGGTGTGTCGTGAGCCGGATACAGGTGTGCCGCGGTCAAATTCAATTCAATGACATTTTACAATTTTATAGATATATTCGAGCAATTGAATGAACTTAATAAAAAAATGCAAGGAGAATATATTGACGCGCTCCGACAAATTACAAGGGTTGGAAAAAAATTTATTGTAAAATTTGTGTATCAATTTAATATTTTAGCTTTTGGTGTGCCGCGGAATTCTAGGAAGAATTTTGGTGTGTCGTAGGTGAGAAAAGGTTGCGGAGTTCTGCTGTAAACCCATGCACCTCCTCGCTGTACTCAATGCAAATTAAATATTTGCTTTCTGTCCGTCCAGATATTTACTTCATACCTTTTCATAATTAGTGAATGTTGACTTTCGTCTTGAACTCCTTTCAAATCCGCCGCCATAAGTAAAAAAAATTCTGAGAAAATGTGAATATTTAATTTAACATTCGAAAAAAGTACCAAAATTAAAACACATACAGCATTATTAGCGGTATTTTTGCGTGATCTTTATTACACAGTTATCAAACATGGCGTTTAAAAGAGTAAATACAATTAAAATAATACTCAAAATATTGTAAAAAATATACTAGTCTAAAATATGAAGTTAAATATTGAAAAATACTGCATTTTCAGACGTATTCTACTCGTAGTATAGTTTAATAATTCGATTGAATTTCCTATACACATAAAAGATATTTCCTACACTTCAAATTAAGTCTCAGCTTCAGCGACATCTATACTATTACATGAGAAAGAATATCAAATTTTCAAAAAAATGTCAATAGATGGCGACAGCATAATTGGTAATAAATAAGTGAAAATTTTCCATCTTGATTTAATATATATAATTTCCAAAAATTTGATTGATGTGGTAGCGTGGGTAAATAGGTGAACGTTACATTGTGTAAAGTGATCACTTAAGCCGGCCGATGACAGGTTGTAAGCCCTGTAATGCCCAAGACTTCCATACTTTCTCATATAAAAATAATAGCTTCGTCTCTGTAAGACATGTTAATCTTGATAACAATCCCCCAGGGGATAAAACCCAGTAATTAGTTCCTACAAAGATTTGGACGTACTCAAAATATTGTAATTAATAATATATTTTATAAAATGTTTAAATTTTAAATCAAACGCGAGTTTTATTTGACACGATCGTTAGAGTAATAACCTTAGTTCTAGTCAAGTGTTTTTAACTTATTACCATTTTATTAACTCTAAAATATGATGTTACAATTTTATTAATCACTCTTTTCTTTTTTCTATTCAATTTATTGTTTTTTTTTTAAGATTTGTAAAATCAACTTTGTGGTTAAAATCAATTTTTTAGGTAGTTTACGTTGTTTTATTAACCACTTTATGAATTAAATACATCTACCGTTTTCTAAAAATATCAGTATATTATCAACTAATCAAAAACATATGTTATATTGTCTGAGCATTTGAGACGTTTGAATAATAATGGTTTTTCAGAATTTTCCAATCACTTGTTAGAGAATGATCATACGTTTGATAAAAAATTGTGACTGTCTATTTTACATATTAACAATGTTGGTCTAAATTGAATAATTTATAATCATTAGAAATAAATAAAGCATGTACAACTAACCAACATATTATAAACAACCAGCTAAATTTAACCACTAGTCATGTTTTAAAAATTTTTCTTAAAAATTATTCTAATAATTTTGTATCATCAAGTAACAATTAAAGTTAGGTACTAAATTTATTTTTAAATAACTTAATATATATATATATATATTTCATAAATAAATCCTGTTAAAGAATATGTAACATATTTTTGATTAGTTGATGACATTCTGAAGAAGAAAATGACATTTTTCGAAACCGGTAGATGTATTTAATACATTAAGTGGTTAATAAAACAAAGTTAACAATCATAAAAAAATATATATATATTGTTTGTTCACTTTATTTCAGATGATTGAATAATTCTTGGAAATCTTATTGGCGAATACTGCAAAGAGAAATCTTGTGAAATCGTATCGTAATCAACTGTAATGATGGAGCCACTGTGAAAAATCAAACCTGAAAACGGAAGACCGAGATACATGAAGAAGTTTAAGGTATTGTTAGAACCCCGAACCATAGTGTATAGGAATATTATAACTATCTTTTTTACTTACCTCTACGGACGGTATAGTGTTTATAAAGCTATGTTTATAATTCATATAAAGTCGTGGCAGCGAATAACAATGGACATATAACAGTGGAAGACACGTGGGTAGGCCTTCATCCAGTAGTATTGAAAGATAGATAGGCTGAGGATAACGGTGATGTTAATGATTTATAATCCATGTATGACTAACTATGTAGACTTTCAATACTAAAAGCAACAAACGTTACAAAATGGTGTAGAACAAAGTATGCTGGGAATCACTAGAAGATATAGAAAGAGAAACACGTGGGATAAAGCATAGATAGGTAAAGGTGAAAGATATAGTACGGATCATATTATATCGCAGAGACAAAATATATTATTATATGATATCCATGAGACAAAATACGACCTAGAGGACACACAGTTTTGATAGATTGGTGAAATTATTAGTGCAGCGGGAGTGACATGGCAAAGGTTAGTGGGGATTTGAAGACAATGGCAGAGTCGCGACTCTCTCATGGACTTGCACGTGGAGGCAGTCATTTAAATGTGGCTGAAAATGATAATGATAATTATCTGTTAATTTAAATTTGCGAATGGGGATGATTGAATGATATATTTTTCCTGATATTTTACATGGAATGGAATCAATAGACAATGTTAAAGCGACTTGAAGCATTAGATATGTGGATCTACATACGATTTCTAGAAATACTATGGATTGATGGTGTGATGTTCTTGAGATCATATATATGTGTGTGTGTGTGTCAGAGCGCCGCACCGCCGGGCCGGGATGTCTATATATATGTGTGTGTGTGTAATGGGATAAAAGGGGCGACGCGCGCCAGGCGCGCTCTCTTCTGCGTTAACCTTTGACTTCGATACCTTGTACCATCATTGTATTATTCTTGTAATAAATATTTAATTGTCATATAAGTGTTTCTCTTGGATCTTCAAGAATCAACTACGAGATGTACAACTGAGACGTACTATTTACGCAAGTACGATAGATAGATAGATGCTAACGACAACGTGATGATGATTCAGATGCGACAGGAAAAAAAAATCCTATATCATGAGACTTCTAGAAAGACATTGGACCCTGCATCTCATCATTCAAGGCAAAATTGCTACCAGAAGAGGGTCTGGAACATAAATAACTTATTGGCGAAGTCCACAGTCTATTTCGAACAGCTGCATATAAAATATGTAATGATCGCAACATGGTGAAGCAGTATAAGGAGATTGGTGTGATGATGTCCGAGTGAACCCGGATAATTTTGGCTGGTTAATGTTGTAAGTCAAAAGTCACTCACATCAGCCGTGTGACAATATTTGAATAAAATGTTTCTGATT
Source organism: Eubasilissa splendida (assembly GCA_031772225.1). NCBI lineage: Eukaryota > Metazoa > Arthropoda > Insecta > Trichoptera > Phryganeidae > Eubasilissa > Eubasilissa splendida. The sequence goes on along the minus strand of CM062866.1, from coordinate 10,394,725 downwards.
GTAGTCCATTACGGGAATGAACTCATTGCAATTCATGCCGCCTCTCGCATCAGCTTCAAGTCAGCGTCCTGTGGACATACATACCTGCAGAAGACGAAATGATTTATCGAGATGAAAAATATTACAGAAGTCGAATTCAAAATTCGACGAAAACGTATCGGAGTGTTATCATAAACCTAATGGCCGGAATAAAAACAAAATAACTCAGAAGAATAAATAATCGACCGGAATGTAATCAATATGATTAAATTTATGGTGTAATTATTAAAGCAGAAATTCTTCATTCTTCATACGTCAGGTACACCACGATGCGAGAGTTGCGAATAACAGGAAAAAAGAAATATCCAAAATACTTCCAGATTGACTGACGTGAGTCACGAGAATTGAAGATAGATATTTTGAAAGCTCAACACTAGAAAATTGGGTTCTTAAAAACGTTTCGAAAAAAGCGAAAAAATAGCGATTAGCCAATTGTTTTTCCAGTTTTTACATAAAACCAATTATACAACGTTGAAAAAATGATTTATTAATACAAATTAAATGTATTAATTGTTAGAAAGATAAACAGATAAAATCAATTTAACGAAAAAATATATTTCATCTGTTTATCTCTCTAATTGATACATTTAATTTGTATTAAAAATATCACAAAACTATGTTCTGATAAACTACAACTTCACAATAATAATGTGTTCTCCTTAAAAAAATATATATTATTAAAAAAAGGAGCGGTTTTCCACAGTGCAACCTAACTTACAAATTAACGAAAACAAATATCCGATCAGACATATTATTAAAATGATTTAACAAATTTAAACAATAATAACGTTATTCTTTGCGTTTGCTGGTTGGTCGGGAAGCGGTGATGCAATGGTGTGTAGAGCGAAGATTGCCGTACGCGCGGCCGTCTGCTTGGTCGGTGCGCCGGTGCATCATATAGTGAAAGTTATGTGACTTCTCGAAAGATGTCATTCTACGTCCACATCAAAATCCCCATACACATAGTGAAAATTTAAAAAAAATCATTTGCGACGAGCTATTGTTATTAGAAGATAGAAGTGAACAGAATGATAAAATTCATTTGATACCACACACAACGGAGATGTCAATAATAACAACATTGGCATTAAAGGGCGGTTGTGTGATCAGTAGTGAGTTTTTACTATAGTTAAAAAAAGTTACTAAAGTAAAAAAAATATTTACTTCTCGAAAGTGCATCCCGTAGTAAACTGATTTTACTCTCCGTATCCGACAGTAAAAACGAGAATCGATGGTTAAATATGGCGGACCCTTCACAGCTGTTGCAAAAGTCATCTGACACATTGATACTTAGAAAGATGCAGTATACGACAATTAATCATTCAATATCTCGCTATTTTAGTGATAGTTCGTCCGATTAGTACATTAGTATATAATCCGAGAAAATGTCGCCGCTGAAGCGACATATCTCGAACGAATAAAGTCACAGATAAAGCATAAAACAGCACATTTCATGATTATTCGCGTTGTCGCACTGAGAGGCGAAATTGTTTATGACCATCTTTGACTGTAGTAAATTTGACGTATTAACAACCGGCGAAGGATTTTTACTACGGGTATTAGTACAAAAGTTACCGCATGGTAAAAAATTTACTACCGATTACACAACCGGCCATAAGTAAATAATTTATTCGGGGATTTCCAAATCTTTGTACAATATCGATAATGCATAGAAGTGATTCCTTTTAGAAAATATATTTTTTACCAAGAATTCGAAACATTGTATCGTCCGTGGACGTATTTGTATAAACTAGATTCAAGATAACATGATGCCAAGCGCGGGGAGAACCCAAAATTGAAATTTTGTGCAGCATTAAGTATGCAGTATGTAAAACGAATCAAAAACATACAATTTATGTAGATATCATCAAGATTTATAATAGCCGTAAATACTTCGATAGCTAGTTCTGGGTTTTCTATAGGTAATGATGAATACAGTAATTCAATCTATACAAATCAAAAATACACAAACCTTTGTGAACCTGAGATGGTAGACGCTGATGTCACTCTTCTTGCAGTCTGGTAATCCCTAACTCTGCTGGCCAGCCTCCGAAAACTTTCTCACAACCGATAATCCGAAAATATATAATACAAAATCTTTTTATATCGCCGCAGTAAAACAGTCCGTCCGAACCGAAAAAAACTATGTATTCCAGTCGCAGCTTCGCTTTTGTTTTCTGTTTTTAAATCCACACAAAAAGAAAACACATATTTAAAATTTTATACCTGGCCTACCTATCGAAGTATAAAAGTGCGTTAATCTTATATTAATAATAAATCAATATCACCTCATATTGTACATTTTTCTTAAAGATTTCTTTCAAAAATCAACTACGAGACGCGTTTTTTTATGTAAGTACCGTTGCCGGATATTCTCGGTGTAGCGCTGCAGTTGCGATGTTGCGCATGCGCAATGGTTTCCTTTATATGTTGACTCACTACATGCAACATTAGACACATACACATAGTGTGGCTATCTTGCAGTGAGTGGTTGAAATATACAAGATTATCAGCCCGCTGACTGAGATACGGTCCGTGATTCATTTCTTGAATGGACGAAACATGAAACCAGCTGACGTTCATCGCAAATGTGTCCTGTTTTGGCGCCAAGTGATTTCCACGTTTTCCAACATTTTGATAACGATGATGAACTCAAAGATGGAGTACAGACATGGTTTTCGTTCTATGTAGAAGGTGTACAAAAATTGGTGCACCATTATGACAAGTGCCTTAACAATGGTGGCGACTAGTTGTAAATCTGTTTAAGATGTGTAGCGTCCGAAGAAAGTAAAGTGTTGTAAAAATTATGTGTTTCTTTAAAAAAAAATCCGATACTTAAAAAACGCACCTCGTATAATCAATTTTGATACTTTATCAGTCAGTGAATACACAAAATCATACTATTAAATTAATTAACTTGTCATTGAACACGAATTGTAAATATTTAATTTATCAAAAAACATTTGGTATTATGCACGAATTGTTTTATTATCTGTAAGATGGACTTATGACGCTGATGCAAAAATCAAAGTACAAATTCTTATTTTACGTCAGACTAAAAATTGATTATTCTAAGCATGTCAAAAAAGTTGAAAAATCAATTTTCTTTGAGACACGTTCATAAAATAAGTACTTACATATTATTACGCTATATTTCATAATTATAATTCACTTTTTTGTACATATATTTATATACGTTCGTTGGTCTACCCAGGCGTTTCAAATTTTCAGCGTTCAGAAATTATTATCTTTTACATCGGGTTTCACATAGTCATCCTCAACTACAATGTGAAAGGAAATAATAAAACATAATGATTTATAATAATATTTGTGTCGTATATGTTTATATAATGTTAATGCAAATTAAATAAATCAACTTGAAAGATATACAGAAAAAATCTAGTTATCAAATAAATATTTAGTCGCTACTGGCATTCGAACCTGGACCTCTTCCTCTCACAAATTTAGAACTTATATCTATATATTTTTAACGAATAAGAAGTTCAGGTTTGAATCTCATTTATGAATAAATTTCATATACTAATTAAATGTATTAATTAGAAAGATATACATATAAAATCAATTGTTGTATTCTCTTTAATAATATATATATATTAATAAAAAAAAAATTATTTTTCTGGCATCTGCTATCGGTTTACTCAAAGGTATTTGAGATTCCATAAAAACAAAGTAGATGGCTTTCAAATGATGGAACGATAGATGTATTAATTTGAAAAGTACAACATATGGGTTCGAAAATATGTCGTCTAGTGTACTGTCTGCTGTAGCATAGTTGCTTAATGCACCTTTCCCGGATTGGAAAGAGATCTACGTTCGAATCCCGGTAGCAACAATAATATTTTTCGATAAAATTGATTTTATATGTATATCTTTCTAATTAATACATTTAATTAGTATATAAAATATCACTGACTTATGTTCTGAATAATTAAAACTTCACAATAAGAATGTGTTCTCCTTAAAAATAAAATATTTTTCAAAGAATACATTTTTTTCTGTATATCTATCTACTTGATTTATTTTATTTAACTTAATTTATGTATTACAACAAAAATGTGTTCTCCTTAAGAAAAAAAACATTATATTGCACAATATCGTGTATGAAGACTACATTTGGACAAATAAACTTTCTATACCTGCAAATAGCACCCAAGTAACATTTTAAAATCCAATACAAAGCAAATTCTATCACCTGCGCTTTTAAAAAAGAAAGTTATTGAATGACTAAGAGTTGTTCGCCTATACGAGTATACCAGAGTGATTTGAATAAGGATTATTTTGATAGTGCTACTACAAGTGCTTTATTTAATTTCCTCAGAAATGTATAACGTGTACGTTATTATTTGTTATTTATAAAAATTAACAAATAAATTATAGATTTAGTATAATAACATATCGACGAGTCATGAATCACATTCTCGATGTTGGCTGGGAAGAAAAAATATGTCTCGATAATATGAAATACATATTTATTATTTTAAATTGTTAACTTTGTTTTATTAACCACTTAATGAATTAAAATATATCTACCGGTTTCGAAAAATGTAATTATCTTCTTTTGGATGTCAATAATTAATCAAAAACACATGTTATTGTTTCATTAACAGAATCTATTTTTTTAAAAAACAATAATTATTTAAAAAATAAATTTAGTACATTGTTATTTGATTATACAAAATTACTATAATAATTTTTAGGAAAAAAAAATAGAATGGGACTTGTGGTTAAATTTAGTTGTTTGTTTATAATTTTTTGATTAGTTTTATGCGCTTTATTTATTTCCAACGATTCCAAATTATTTAATTTATGACCAACACCGTTTACATGCAAAATAGACGATCCCAATTTTTTTGAAAACCATAACCATTTTCTTTCAAATGATTAGAAATTCTGAAAATTACTATTTTTCCGAAATCTCAAATGCACCCTAATTTCGTGCCCTATTTATAAATCACACCCTAATATAAAGGAACATATTCTACGCGGGTGTCTTCATAACAATCTCTTTGCATACGAAGAATTTTTTTTTAAATATACCTTATATGTATAAATAGTGGATACCTACTGCAGCCTACTCAATTAATTAGTAAATTTAATAGAAATGTTATTGTAATCAGTGGATTATATTATATTTTTGTATGTTCACCACTGATGTAAAAAAATCTATGTAAATAAAGGTTTATTATCTTATATACTGGTTGAATATTATGTTCCAGGCCGATTTTATTTAGTGACCATTTTGGTTCGGCAAATATTTGTCAGTTAGCATTTACTAGTTGTAGAAAGTAGTCAATTATAATTTATTATGAAGCATTTAATGCCTCAACAACGTGTTGAAGTCATTAAAACATTTTATCTAAATAATAATGGCAATGCTGTAACCATTAATGGTGATCGCTATCGTCACACGTTGGAAAACTTATTTGTGACCGAATTGAATCGATTGGGTCTGCAACACATATGAATTCAACAGAACAGTACCACCTCACGCACAGCCCGAGTTACGTTTGTAATTTTTCCTTGCCGCATAATGTTATAAAGCGGTGATATCGACTGGCCTCTTCGATCACCTGATTTGACGGCTCCCGACTATTTTCTGTGAGAGTACTAGAAAGGAAAGGTCTACGCTAATAAGCCAACAACAATTCCGATGCTACAGGACAATATTCGAAATGAAATTGCTGAAATAACACGCGAAGTGTGCGAGAATGTTATGAAAAATATGGTTAAAAGAGCACGCATTTGTGCCGCTGCCAGCGGCGGCCACTTGGCCAATATCATAATCCATACATAAATAAAAACCAAATTATAAACTTGTGTTTCATTTCTTATTTATTCAAAAACAACATCGGTCTGGAACATAATATTCACTCGTTGCCAATAAAGATTTATCTTATTTAGTTTCATTTTAAATTTGCCGATAAATAATGATTTAGCTGCAAAGGTGTATTTGATATTACGTACAAAATCGGCAAATTAATTAGAAAACTGAGAAAAACATTAACAAATTTAATATCTTGATTGTCTTAAGTATGGTGGGTATGTCCTTAATCGTATTCACGTCTCCCACGAGCACCAGACGGGATTCTAACCATCGGTGTCACGCTCCAGCAGAGAAACAAACCATACTGCCCGTTATACAACCTCCTTGGAACCAGTCGGCCTTCGATTTTCCTTGGTGCGCTATCAACCTGTTATTGTGAACAACATTTTCCCTTTTCAAAGTAATACCACTCTCATTTTGTCTCGGGCTATTGAACTGCTACCTAGAATTAGGTTATTTTAATTTGACTTATTTACTAAAACTTCTTCTTTCCTCCTTCGTGTGGGTATTAGAAAAAACAATTGTATTGCACATTATAACAGTATATTGAAACCGTTCAGCATTTTAATTGGTCAGTGGGTGGGGTGGGTTGTCGTTTGAAATTAGTTAAAAACACGGTATCCACGTAAGATATGTACGAAATATAGATGTCTCACAGAGACGAAGCTGTTATTTTTATATGAGAAAGTATGGAAGTCTTGGGCATTACAGGGCTCACGACCTGTCATCGGCTAGCTTAAGTGATCACTTTACACAATGTAACGTTCACCTATTTACCCATGCTAACACATCTATCAAATTTTTGGAAGTTGTATATATGTTATCATGTTGGAACATTTCAATTATATATTAATGTAAAATTTGATATTCATTCTTATGTAACTGTATAGATGTCGCTGAAGCTGAGACTCTTTTGTCTGAAGTATAAGGCTATATTCTTTATGTGTATATATGATTCGTCTCTGTGAGACATCTATATCTTGATGACAATCCCTCAGGGGATAAATCCCGGTAACTGGTTCAAACAAAGATTTGGACATACTCAAAATATTGTGTACGAAATGTTTGAATTTTGTAAATTAGGAAAGTTTATATTTATGTTTACGTTTACGTCTGTTAATTTTTTAAAATTATGTTGTATTTTTATATAATTATCAACATTTGCCATAGTCTAATGCATTTATTGGTTTCACCATTATATATATTAAAAATAAATATTCCTAAAAGCATTATATGTTTCAATAAAATAAAAAATCTGTACATAAATATACATATGGGTACCGAAAAAATAAGGTGTACGTGAAAATTTAAACTCTGTATGTGTTTTGTATTCTATTTCCTGCTTATTTTCCGGCACCATGTGTTTAATTCATATTTTTTAAAAAGTATTACATATTTTTGAAACAGGCTGTTACACTTCTAAAGTTCTTTCTAAATGAAAACTGGTTTACCTTATTACTTCAACCAGATCAAATGGAGAGTCCCCTTCCAAACAATAACACTTTACTACATATTTTGTAAGATAAATTAAAATAAAGTTTGTTCTTACATTTATTCTTTTCGTTTTATTACATCAAATTTCTTTTAAGTTAAAATGATGAATTTTTATGTCTTTTATTGGATAAGTAAGAAATAGAAAATAAATATGATAAACGTCTATTTTCTTTGGGTCTTAAACAGATTAATACATTTGTAGGGATCAGATTTCAAATTCACCGCCATCTCAGCCGGCACGATGCTAGCGACATATCGCTGCCGGCTGCCGCTACAGATCTGGTCCGATTCCTCACCAATGATCCCTCTCTGGTTTCATCGCTTCACAACGGCGGTCTTGCCGGTGCACGCGCGCCGAGCGAGACCGCCGACTCGTTTCACTTTAGAATTCACGCACACCTTCAGCATTCATTGTATTCAATCTTATCTATCTTTATTGTTCTATCTGACTCAATAAACACCAACAAGCCAATCACTCATTCTTTCATTTAACCACCATCCTAACCCCCAAACATTTTACATTGATTCATATAGGAATAATTGTTTCAGTTTATAAACAACTATATTTTCGAACAGTTTTACAGAACGAATTATGTTCGTAAACTGAGGTTTCACTGTAAATGTTTGTAATTTAATACCTTCCGCCTGCCTAAGAATAAATAGTTGTCGGTATTGATGATATTGCCCGCTGTCAAATCAAACGTGTGCTCAGTTTGAGTTTCGGTTTCATTCTACCAATCACATGCTGATCTTTTAATTCATCTGCAGATTCAAATCTTAATACATGCATATGGTACTGATATATATCTCAACTAAATATATGAAGATGTAAATAACTTTAAACACCAAACACTATCAGCAAAATGTTATATACTTAGGGATAAAAAAAACCCTATATATCGTTCATTTCTCTTTGCTTTGCCATATTGATAGAATGCGTTTAAGGACATTTAATTTTCTGGAACGTTAACACTAATGAAATCAATGGAAAATTCTGTTTTATTAAATGAGTCCGGTTGAGTGAGCGCCTTCCACAGATTTGTTGGCTTTTCCTGTATTCTATTATTATTATTTCCCGTACATAAATTTTCCACGCATGAGTCACGCGTTTGAAGAATAGCCGCAGTGTTCACAAATGACTCGATCTGTGTTGAAATAAATTATTTCAAATAGTCCCGCAAAACTCGCAAAAACCCTTCAATTATGTGACAGCCATTTTACGGGTGATTAAATAGGAATTAGTATTCAAAAAAGAAATAAGATTCTAAAAAGACGTATGTATATTAAAATCTTCCAGCGAAATCACGTTTTTCATAGCACTATACGGTGACCACTGGCGTAACCAAAAATAGAACTTATTGTACCACTTATTTAAATAATCTACCGGTTTCGAAAAATATCATTTTCTTCTTCAGGATGTCGATAACTAATCAAAAGCATATGTTATTATTTCTTTAGCAAAATCGATTTTTGAAAAATATTAATTATTTAAATAATAAATTTAATATAGTACCTAACTCAAATTGGTACTTGATGATACAAAAATAATGGGACTTTGATTAGTTTTACACGCTTTATTTATCTGCAACGATTACAAATTATTATTATTATTATTTTATTTTTTTTAATTTAATAAAAATGAATTAATAATTCTAGCGTCTACTATCAGATTCACTCAAAGGTATTTGAGATTCTGTAAAAATAAGGTAGATGGCTCTGTCAAATGATGGAACGATTAAATGTATTGATATCAAAAAGGTAACATATAAGGTCGAAAAATTGTCGCTAAAAATAATGTCGCTGTAGCTTAGTTGAATAAAGCACCTCCCCCGGTTAGGGAAGAGATCCAGGTTCGAATCCCGGTGGTGCAACAACAATATTTTTCGATAAAATTGATTTTATATGTATATCTTTATAATTAATATATTTAATTCATATTTATTTAATTTATGACCAACACGGTTTACATGCAAAATTAGCAAACGCAATTTTGTATCAAAACCATGTCCATTTTCTATCAAATGATTAGAAAATTCTGAAAACCCACTATTGTTAAAACATCTCAAATGTTCCATTACAAAGTTGGCAAATAAAAATATGGATTTTAACCACAAAGTTCATTGTGCCAATTTTAAAAATAGATTATTAAATCGTTATCTAAACTGTTATTCGATTGTAACGATGATCGGTAACAGTAACACTGGAAAGTAAACCTCCAACAGATAAAGTTTAGTTATTAATCATCGTTAAATCTCAGTTACTAATCACTGTCATAGTCGCATAACGCTTTACCATTCCTAGTTCTAATGCAAAATGGATTAGAATCATATATAAAAAAATTAATACTATCAATTACAGAGTAAGATTAAAATTGGTATCTTATCTCATATAATATCATGGAAAATTATATTTTTAGGCATTAATATGAACTCGCAACTGTAAAAAACCTTACTTCGCTGTACTGTGATTTTCACTTTGCGACTATGGTCTAGTTTCTAGGCCGATATATAAGCGACGAGGAAAGATTTAATTTTTTTAAATATATTCATTTATTTTGAATAGAATTGATTAATTCAATTATGAATCAACAAATTTTGTAATTTTTTTACATTGCGGATATTTATATGCAACACGCACTGATTTACGAGACAAGAATATATATTTTTATTATTCAATTACAGATAAACGGAATTGACCCAATTTTATTTTAAAATATTCTTAATTAAAAGATAATATCCTCTTCTTCTTTTTTTTATAATGCTCTCATAATAGACGAACAAAGCTATCACTAGGAACTATGCAAGTGAGCTACCGAACTTGGTGCATAATGGATAAACATCTATCTGGTCATATCGACAATCCGTATTTAGTGATATCTGTATTTTTTTTTCGAATTAAGTACGAAATAATATTTTATGACTCAGGATCACGATCTCCAAAAACACCAACTGCCTAACCTTCGGGAAACAGCGTGATGTTAAGTCTGCTAGTTAGTAGTGGCGTGCAGTAGGTATAGATTTAGGTTATGCTGTTACCAATGATATTATACAATTATATATAAATATGTACTTTCGTTTAACCGACGTATTTAGACAAAATACATTCGTCGTTTATACGATCCTACTATGTATTTATTTATAATTTTAGAGTGCTATTAATAGTGTTTTTAAAGTTTAAGTTTTAACGTAAAATAATACCTTGTCACCCAATATGAAAAATGTATGGATGTTTTTAAGAACACTTTCTATGACTGAACATGATTAATTTATTATTTGAAAATCTTTCACTTAATAACTAAAGGAAATAATTATTTTTATTAAAGGTTAACGTAACAAATAGTTCCATAAAACAAATCCATGCACCAAATTTAAAGAAAAATCAACACGTTAAAAACAGTAAGATAGTAAAATTCGCGAATTAGTAAAAGAGGAAGTAGATACTTCAATAATTTTCACGCAGTTGTAACTCTTTCTAATGTAATTCTGTTAAAAAACAGCAAAGGTAACGACTCCATACAAAACGGATCAACTGAAAGGATTTTTCAATTCAGTAAATAGCCATTTATATGACATGAGTAATTCACTAGCTTAAAGACAGAACAGAATAATGTGAATAGCTCGATGCGACGAATACAAAAGAGCGCCATGGGTACAACGGTGAGTTCTCGTGGTAGTTTTTATTCTCTACTGGTACACAGATGGCGCTAATTGTAATATAATGTTTTCGTTTATGTTTATCCAATTATTTAATTTATATTTGTTTCCCAGAATTTTTAGTAATGCACAGCTTTTGTGCTCATATGAACTGTACGTCCCTGTTAGTTACTTTAACATTGAAATCAGATTTGTATGAGTGAGTATTGTTATCTGTAGTTTTAGTTCAATTATTGATGTTGCTCTTATATATTACGTATTTTGGTGTTCATTAACTTTTCACTATTATTCTCATTCAAATTATAAATTCTCTTTAAATCACTACAATTTCTCTTTCGATCACTGTAAATTCTCTTCTTATCACTATAAATTTACACCAACATTATAAAATGCGTTTATTCATAAGAAATAGCTAATTCACTTAAATTTATACAAAATACGGTCAGAATAGTTTTGTCAAAAGATTAACAAGTTGGTTCAATTGCAATCCGGTTTTACTGCTTACGAGCAATTTCCTCATAGTGATTTCATCAAACGATTCCATGCGTGTGTTGACCAATTGAAATACGCTGTAGTGATTTAATGAAATATTCTTTACCAACAACTTGCAACAGTAGAAGGCTGTAAGAAAATTCCGCAGAAGAGTGTTCCAATTCGCATTCAACCAGACAAGACCATTACCATGCACGATTATACTTTGGCACATGCAGTTCTAAAATTCGTACTATTAAAGCCCGTGTCCACGAAAAGAGACACTCATCACTGAGTGATTCTCAGAGAAATAGTTGAAATACATGTTGAGATTTAGATCTGGAGATAAACTTACAGATCAGCTTAAGATTGGTAGAAAAAGATAAAAACAGAAACAACACATAAACGTCACCTAAAACCACCATAGATTCGTACAATTACCCATTCTGAAAAGTTAGCATGAGTCATTAAACATCAACATTAATAATTAATTACGCCGTTAAAGTACAAACATTTATTCAGTTTTAACTGCTTTTTTTAAGATTGGCAAAATTAACTAAATAAATTCTAAAGACAAAGATGACAAATTCAACAATTTTGGTCCCTATAAACTTACCTGTAAGGATTGTGCTTCATTTTATATTGGTAAAACAGGTCGATATTTTAACAATAAGGGAGCATTTAAGATGTCTAAATTATAATGGGTTTTCAGAATTTTCTAATCATTTAATAGAAAATGGTCATGATTTTGATAAAAAAATTGGGATTATCTATTTTGCATGTTAACGGTGTTGGTCATAAATTAAATAATTTGGAATCATGGAAGATAAATAAGCGTGTAAAACTAATGAAAAAATTCCAAACAACCAACAAAATTTTTTTCCTAAAAATTATTCTAGTAATTTAATAATTTAAGTAAGTTACTAAATTTAATAAGAGAAAGTTAATAATTTAAAAGATTAAAACTCAGTCAACTGACGAACAATAATGACATTTCGACCCCTCCTACGTAAACTATCGTTTGTAAAAAAATTAAATTTTAACCATTCTAGTATTTCGCATGTATTTGATACCTATTTACGTGGCAGATTAAAAAAATATACGTTGTTTTCTATGATGTAAGTACTAATAAATATAATATTAAAAAAATTAAAGATATTTAAAAAAATATTAAATACGTGCAAAATACTAGAATGATTAGAAATACAAATAATTATAAGGGTAATCGGCTTAAAATAATTCAAAGATCTATTCACCACGCTTCCAGGTTCTCCGAAATGAAAGTCTCCAAAAGAACAATATCAAATATTTCTTGAATGAGAATTGGGCATTGCCAGGTAGCCTCACATTTATTCAGATTGAACATAATAGATTCCCTAATGTGTACTCAGTGTAGTGCCGAGGAGAAAACCCTTGACCATATCTTTTTTGCCTATTCATTGCGGATCACAGGTTTTTTTACAGTAATCTCGTCAATGATAATTTTCAACTCCCGGTTAACTTGTGTGTCATTTTATTTCCCTTAACTCGCCACATTTAATCTATATAATAGCAAATTTTTTGAACGGCAATTGTAATATACTATTTCATATTCTATAATATTATTGAAATTTTTTCTATAAAATAAAGTTTTAACTTGATCAATGGCACAAATCATTCTTGAAGGGTGGATTTAAAAGAAGAAGACATGTACAGTAGCGTCATTTGCCGTTTGCCAATTTACGTTGGTCGGACTATACAGCAAAAATTTATTTTCCGGGTCTATGAAAATGTTGAGGTTTTGTTTAGGTCAGACCAGTTATATCTTATAGTGTAATTATGTAATTATTTAATTTATTTAGTGTAATTATGTAATTCGTAATTCCTATTTTTTATCCGCTCGGCTTAATAAGTTTATTAATTGTCAATTTTTTAAAATTATTGCCAGGTTGGCACTTTTTATTTCTGGCCTACGCGTACATAACGTATTGATTACAAATACGTGAACTCTAAATCTATATCGCGGTGACCATCATTCGTGACAGCTGATTGCGACAAATTGTTTGATGTAGTAACCAGTCATTGAGAAGTAATTAATTTTAAAAGTACTTGGGTGAAATTTTTGATAGCCAGAAGAAACAGTAATTGTTTCTCAAAATAAATATTTTTTACAATGCTTTTTAAATATTCAAAAATAATCCAACACCAAAAAACATTTTTTTGTAGTACATGAAACTTATCGCACACCTAGATCAAAACTAAGACATCTCAAAAAGTCGTTTTTCAGTAGACAAAAAAATAAAAATATTTTTCTCAATTTTTTGTTACTAAATTTATGAAACTAAATAACAATTTTGGTCATAAATGTATCCATTATTAGAGAACTGGGGAAAAGTTAGTTGCATATTTGACAGAGTATCCGAATACAATAATAACTCAAAATTCTTGTTTTATTGAGTTGTCTTAGTTTTGATCTAGGTGTGCGATATGTTTACTGAATCTTAAAAATTATCATTTTTTTATTATTATTATTAAACACAATATATTTATTTATTTATTTAATTCTTAACATAGTGCATACATAAGCACTCCTTATATAAACAAGATTAAAGTATTTTCTTTTACTAAAACGTATCTTTTATATATTAAGTCAGTTTCATTTTAAATCTATTCAATTTCTCTTCCTTTCTTATGTTTTCTGGCATTTAATTAAAATACTTTATCGCACTATACATCATCGATATCTGAGATTTGGTCTTCTTCCTGAATGGCAGTCTCAGTCCCTTCCCCTTGTACGATACTCGCGCTCATGTTGATTTGCATCAATTTTTCGTATGAATTCCGCTGATATTTTCTATCCGAGTATATAAATTTTTTCTGAGTATTATTCTCATAGCTTTATTTTACAACACTGACAATTGTTGCATTTCTTTTTCGTTAGCTAAAAACAAAATGCCACTGCAGTAGTCGGTGTGAGGAATAATAACAGAGTTGTAAACTATTTTACAAGACTCAGTACTAATAAATCTTTCGATATTTCCCAGAAGTGAGATTTCTGTTGTGCTTTATCATTAAAAGGGCATTGCAATTAAACAGCGCGCTTGATGATTTTAATGATCTTTTTCTGCTTCAAAAATTAACTTTTTTTTAGCATTTTCTTCGTAATTATTAATATATAATATGTTTGTCGAATTTTAAATTATTTTCAATTATTCCTCCCAAATATTTTATTTCATTCACCTCTTCAATGTATTCATTATTTATTTTTTATGTATAATTAATATTATTTTCTTCATAGGATCATGAACTTTCTCGAACGTAGTTTGCTACAATTTTGGTTATATCGAAATTATTATTATATGTCAAAACATGGTATAGATTAATAGTAATTTCTCAAATTATTTATTTACTTATCTTCTGACGATCCTTGATATGCCGGACTGTTGGTCACCCCGCGCGTTCCGCCCATACGCAGAAAGTACAAGTGGTGATGGAGATTACGTCACAACACCGCAAATTGGCGCCCAAAATCGTTCCGAATATTACGCAAGCCGCCATCTTGAAAGGAAGTGTCGAGGTAGCAGGCAACAAGTAATTGGAGCGGTCACGTATAGATATATGAATAAAATCAAATGTACAACATAGAATCAAAACCAAATCAAATCCTAAAATTAAGTCATAATAAAATGATCATTTTGAAATGAAATCACATATTTTATTTTATTTATTTAGACATATATAACATGTGTATAGCCGCAAAAAAAAAACAGTTTTGTTACATATACATATTTTACCACATTTTAAAATGCATTGCCCAACCAGGTAAGCCTGTTTTATGGCAAATTGGTAAACAATTACATTTTACAAAACCAAAACTCATTGAAAGCAAAACACAATAAAATTGAATACATAACATACAATGTAAGTAAACGTGAAAATATTTAAAAATATATTTATATATATATATATTAAAAAATATATAAAAAGAGAGAAAAAAATAAAAATAAGAATAAAAGGGAAATATGCAAGATCAAAACACACAAATAAGAATTATTTCATCAAATTAAAATTTTACTCTCAGTATCTGCTCTTTCTAAATTCAACTACCAATTTGAAACATGGGAGCTTGAAAGGTGAATAATCTTTGACCAAATGAGTTTTCATTCTTGGAACTATTTTAAGCTTATTTGCTCTTGTGGGATAATATATTTTAGTCCTCATAGATAGAGCGCTTATTTTCCTATGAAAGCTAGTTAGTATATTTAACTCATATAATTGTTAGGAGAACACATTCTTATTGTGAAGTTGTAATTATTCAGAACATAGGTTTGTGATATTTTAAATATGAATTAAATATATTAATAAGAAAGATATACATATAAAATAAGGTAGATAGCTCTTTCAAATAATGTAACGATTAAATGTATTAATATCAAAAAGGTAACATATAGATTCGAAAATTTGTCGCTAAAAATATCGTCGCTGTAGCATAGTTGGATAATGCACGTTCCCCGGTTTCGAAAGAGATCCAGGTTAGAATGGTGCAATAACGATTTTTTTCGATAAAATTAATTTTATATGTATATCTTTCTAATTAATATATTTAATTCATATTTAACATTTAATTGTCTTATATCCAAAACCTGAAATTCCCTAAAAAGTGGCTCTGAAGGATACGAAAAGTCACGGCGGTGTAATTCTGAGATAAGCATTTAATACAAATCTTTTATACTTTTAAAATTAGCAATATTAACTTTGTGGTTAAAATCCATATTTTTATTTATTATCTTTGTTTTATTAACCACTAAATTGAGTTTAAATACATCTACCGGTTTCGAAAAATACCATTTTCTTCTTCAGGATGTCATAAATAACTAAAACATATATTATTGTTTCTTTGCCAGAATCTATTTAAAAAAAATCTATTTTAATTTTTATATTTTTTAAAATAGCTTCTTTTTTTATCGTGTAAAACTAATCAAAAAATTATAAACAACCAACTAAATTTAACTACGAGTCCCATTCTAAAATTTTTCCCTAAAAATTATTCGAGTAAATTTGTATTAAGTAATGATTTGAGTTAGGTACTAAAAATAATAGATTTTTAAAATAGATTTTTTAAAAATAGATTCTGGCAAAGAAACAATAATATATGTTTTAGTTGGTTATGACATCCTGAAGAAGAAAATGGTATTTTTCGAAACCGATAGATGTATTTAAACTCAATTTAGTGGTTAATAAAACAAAGATAATAAATAAAAATACAAATCATTTATTTGACATCATTGAACGATGTATTAGTTAAGAATTTTTGCAACAATAGTCACACAAATGTACGCTTGTGTAAGTTAAACGCACTAGTCAGTTTTTAAATTTGTACCATTGACCTCAATCAAAATTAGTTATTTTTGGTCACGCCTTACTTCACGAGGTCCATCTAGACATGTCTACATTTGTTTCTCGGTCAAACGTCGTCTTCATCGTGAAATCACATTGTATTTGTGATGTTACGATTTCTCACAATATAACACAACACAATTAATACATATTAGATGAATCACTTATCGTCTGGGGCAGGCCCCGTCGCTCTGAGGACGGACAAACGCAGTCATCCAGTGGTATCCGAGAGAAATCAAGAGGCCGACAGGCCGCTCTAAAACCCACTAAACTGATGAAATCATCAAGTGTAACAATGAACAGAGAAAAGTGGGAGATACTTGAGAAGGCCATCATCCAGAAAATGGCTAATGATAATGACGATTATGATATATGTGTACTAAAAAAGATAGAACAAGAAACGTGTAGATAAGAGTAGTTAATATAATAGAATACGTCAACAAAATGAAATAGCAATAGGCAGGCCACATCGTTTCGAAGGACAAACGCAGTTATCCGGCGGTACCCAAGGGGAATCAACCAGCTGACTGGCCGCTCTAAAACCCGCTGAACTGATTAAACCATCAAACTCTGCGAAAATACGTGGCAGCGAATAACAAAAAACAGAGAAAAGTGTGAGACACTTGGGGAGGAGCGATCATCATTAAAAAAAAAGTCTGATGATGATGGGATAAATCACTCAAATGAATCGGGTAGATTTTTCTGTGGATCTTTTTAAGTGGTTTCATTTCTATTGGTTCAGCTTGTGTATACCCTTCCAAATTATACAAAAAATACCACTAACCCGCTGTCTGCAGATCTCTGATGGTCTTCTGTGAATTTCCCGATACGAAACAAGCCGCCTAAATTTGTTCCAACTCAATAAAATCGAGAAAAACAATACACGATATGTATTTCGTGTAAACAACCGAAAATTTCCGTTGGCCAATGAGGCGCCCGCAATGCAGCAGGAGTCTATGGAGAAGATGAAATACCCGATCGATCTGTCACTTACGGCTGGGAGTGCGAGCCATGATGAAAACGAGAATAAGAAGAGGATGGCGTGGCTCTCAAGGGCCGTGGCGAGTTGCGGGGCGTCCTTAGCCCTAAGGATGTAAGATTTGGCGGCGAGTTTTGCCTCGAAAACCAAGGAAAAACTCATGCATGACGGTGTGTTTCTTCGAACAATACTCGATGATTGCGTGTAGCGGGTCCACTCTAGACTCATCTTGGATCTCCGAGATGTCGTCTCAGAAGAAGTGCCACGTAGAAGTAAGAAATCCAAGTGAAAACGGACATAAGAGCTGATAGCAATTAGTATAGGTTAGATATAAGAGGCGGCTGAAGTTTGTAAAACAAATTATGAAATTATAATTTTTATGTGAACTCATTTGTGTATTTGTGCATTCTCCCTTTCCCCGCAGACAAAAGAGATGTGTAGTGGTCTGTGGCTCTGACCTGGTGAAAACCCACAGCAATGCAAGTACTGATGGAAGCTAAGTAACATGAGGACCCGGGGACCTGATTTTCTATCCACGACTCGGAAAGTCGCCAGGCCAGCCCGATGCTAAAACCTACACGAATCGGCAGTTAAACGACAATATACAGATGATGAATTCTACAATCTGCAGATCGCAGAATCAATGTCCTATGTTTGAAACACCAAGGTTATAATACTATTTGTTAATCAATAAATACACATTATTTTACTTCGAAATGGACGGAAGCATTCGTGCTGCAAGACGTCAAAAATATATATAATTATTACGGGCGATCTCGAAGTATGTTAACATTATATAATCGCTGACACAGAAGGCTGGTCAAGTAGGTTCGCTGCTTACCGGCGATTTTGCTTTCAAATAAAGCGAAAACACACCGGTTGTGTCACATTATTTATTTAGTGACTTAAATTATTTAAATACTTTGTAGTTTCAAATGTAAATGATTCATAAAAAACACAGAAATTTAACAGAAATGTAAATCGGGTGATAATTCTAATATACATATAATTTGTGAAACAAACGAAGAATAGTCCGTATAATAATTAAATAACTAGTCTGTTGGATCTGGCGGCTGTTAGGAGTTCGATCCTCGTTCAGGGAGACTACCGAAGTAAACCACCAACCGATAAACAAAGGTAGTGTTCCGAATTCGTAAACACACCTTTGTCTGCCACAATTTCGCATCCAAATTCCCATTCATACATTTCTTCATGCTCGACCTTGACGCTAGCAGACGTCAACTTGTATTAATTTGAAAAAGTGTAACATATAGGTCAAAGTACTGTGTGGTGTACCATAATCGGTTAATGCACGTTCCCCGGATTGGAAGAGATCCAGGTTCGAATCCCAGTAACAGCAATAATATTTTTAGATAAAATTGATTTTATATGTATATCTTTCAAATTAATACATTTAATTAGTATTTAAAATATCATTTTATTACTGAAAATCGTACTAGGTTTAAATTTGTATTTTCATGCTCAAAAATTAACACATCATTTGCACAACACCGCTATACGTATGTAGGAAAAAAAAAATTTAACAGCTTACCCGAAAACATCAGAAAGTAAATTGATAAACATGTATCCCGAAACATATAATATATTTATATCGTTATTGCTATTAATTTAGTATTTACATTATAAGTTAGTTAGTCCACTTCTATGCACAAGTATATGCCTTTTAGAGAAGAACTAGCCTTTTAGAGAAATTTAGCAACCGGTTCGCGTGAACCGATGCCAACCAATAGGAGAACATCACGTCACCAGTGTATATAATATTAGGTTGATGCATAATTATTCGCCGTTTTTTTTTCGCGTTGTTTTGTTTTTGAATTTGACGTTTAATTGAAATTTGTCATAATATAATTCTTTAAAAGTGTTAGGAGATTTAAATTTGCATCGAAAACCATACACATGTACTCCACACGATGCTGTATCACTCGGAGAAAGGGTGGAACACAATATTAGTTGAAATGTTCGGTGAATATTACTGATATATGGAAATATTAACAAAAGGTAAATGTGGATATAAAGCATAGTAAATTTAAATAGTCAATAGATAAAACAGTTCTGTCACATATTTCTATAAAGGTGAAATACATAAATATATCCTACGTATGTAAGTTATAGATATATTTTTAATATCATAGGTGTTCATATAAATGCCTTCGATAGCTGGTTTCCACGTTTCCGATTAACAATAATCCCACATATGATATATGAACCGCACTAACCTTTTATTTTTGCTGTCTTTCTAGTCTGATGTTGTTGTTCTTTTAGCTGTGTTGTCTTCTTTACATTTCGACCGACCGAAGCGCACACTGGTGGTTCATTTGAACCGCTGGCAAGGGATATAAAAAGAATGACGCTTTTCGGTTAACGTCTTCTTAATTTTCCGATAAAAGGGCAGCAATACTCACACACACACATACACATGTACATTATTATAAACCAGGAAACCCAGTGGTGCCAATCGAAGTAACAAGGCGCGTAAACAATAGTATATATTAAAAACAGAAATGTGATTAATTGATTATCTGGTTTTATCTGATAATGGAGAAAAAAACTTAGAACTTTACGAACAATATGCCGCCCCAGATATCCTGAGGAAGGAAGCGAGGAGGCTGCAGTGGGCGGGACATGTAGCTCACTACAACTCTCACGTAGATGATTCCCGGAACAAGCAAAACGCCATCAAATGCGATGTCAACACAGAGCTGCAACGGTTAGGCAAGTACCCTGCAGATTGGATGAATGGAGCTCTGCAGTTATGGATTTCCAAGTCTCACGAGGTCGCTAAAAAAGACGAAGATTGTGTAACTGCTAAGTGCCGATATGACTGGGAGATACTGTACATATACGTTCGCTATTGATTTTTCATAAGAAATTGCGGTACTTAAGGTCCGTGTCCGATAATTTTTGAGATTTAGTTAAAATACATCTCAATACGGTGTTAAAAAAAGACTAAAACTCAAAACTTGTACATACTTGTAATCGTCACCTGAAACTACCATAGATCCACAGACTAGTAAATTAATATACATGGTATGAAGTGTATATATAAGAGAAGGGTATGAAACATTATTTGATTATGACACATTTATGCAACAGTAAAAGTATTTACCCTTCGAAAATTTAATATTTGTCTAAACAAGACGACTTTTTTACATGAATGCATATTACATTGTTTGTATTTAAATTTTCGTTCCAATCGAGTCATATTTTTAAAATAGTCACGGAGCTATTTGATTGCGTGAGTGGCACCAAAATAAAAATATTGGGATAAAGAATTCACGTGATCTATGCATAGATCCCTGCAACTATTTATTTATTTAATTATTAAAATAATGCATACATAAGCACTCCTATGTATGCTCTAATATAAACAAGATTAAAGTATTTTTTCTTACTAAAACTTATCTTTTACATATTAGATCAGTTTCATTTTAAATCTATTCAATTTCTCCTCCTTTCGTATGTTTTCTAGCATTTCATTAAAAATCTTCATGGCACTGTACATCACCGATTTCTGAGATTTGGCCTTCTTCCTGAATGGCAGTCTCATTCTATCTCTTCTATTTTATCATATTATGAACGGTAGATATGTCATTTAAACATTAACATAGGATTACAAAGATTTATTGCGTTTTCACCGCTACTGGGGAGATTCTCTGAGATACGGTGAATAGAGAGTTGTCTCTAAAGCATCTCATGGGACCAAAACCCGCATCTCGGAAATTGTCTCGAGTAGAAAATCTCCTAAAAATCTCTTCCGTGGATACGGGACATTACGCCTATAATTTTTGAGGACACTCATTTTAAATGAGGTGACAATTTGTAAATAGAAAATGTTCACAAAAATCGCATTGACCAATCCTGCAGCCGTTCCGAGTGAGCGATCTTTGTTCTCGGGTCGAGTGAGAGGCCTATTTTTTTTGTGAATATGAATGAGCCAATAAACGGGTTTTTCTGCTAAAATCTGTTGACAGATCAATTCACACATTTGACGACCGTCCTGGTCGGATTTTTTGAAAATCGTACTTTGAATCACCCGAGTCTCGCAACTGTTCTGAAATGTTTTAAATTACGTAAACTAATGAACAAAACAACTAGACGCGACGCAGAAGTGTCGCTCTGAAACGATCGTGAAACACGTCTTTTCAGACTGAAATTTCAGCGCTAAGTAAAATCATTAATCCTTACTTTGTATAATTAGAATGTTTAAAACATAATGTTTAGTTGTTGCTAGGTGAGATAAAATATTACTGCTATATATCTTCCTTTCCAACATTGTATTCAATACGTAAGTATCTCAAATTGAACACATATCTATATATCTAAACAAGTAATTATTAAGGAGAACACATTCTTATTGTGAAGTTGTATTTATTGAGAACACAGGTCTGTGATGTTTTATATACTTATTAAATGTATTAATTAGAAAATAAAGTTGATTTGAGCTAAATTTTCATTTAGAGTAGCGCGTAGGGGCACGAATGTATATAGCGTATCACACGAAGAGATCATCACATTAATCTAGTTCCTTATATCTAGTCTCGTTGCAGTGTCGCTCGAGTTACGACTCACTTCAGTGTACGCTCGGTTGAATGATGCATGAACACTGTCGGGAAATGGCGAACGGATCCGCCTCGACTAACTCACGTGTCTCAGAGCCGAGAGGAAATGTCGATATTATTTTGCAAGACATCTGTGTTACGTCAGACTGCTCGGCGGAGAAAGGCGCGAGCAGACAGGTAATGAGAAATGAACACACGTCACGTAATCGTGCATTTCTTGGGTCCGATTCAACGGAACTAGAATCGTTCTTCATTCATTCCGCCATTCAAATCGGTTTGATCCAACATGGTGCTGAGCACTGGTGGAAAGATATTGAATTCAATGATGATCAGTTGTTCATAAAATGCGATTCACTATTGTATAACGATAAACAAAAAATAATTAATGTCTTCCGATTAATGGTCCAATTTATAAGAATTTCTTTGCAAGCAGTTTTTTCGATCATGACTAGGAGATCTCGAAAGCCTACGTGTATGTATAACATAAACGTTTTTATTTTAGCTCTTACGGTACTAAAATATAAACGCGCATTCCAGTGCCGTAATGTACATGTAGACTTTTGCGATTATTAAATCGGATAAATATGATTTTTTTACAGTTATTACTTATATTAATAATTAAAATTAATCGACAGCATTAAACACGTCTTACTCGGCCAGCGCACGCTCTGCCACTAAAGTGACGATTGGCATCCAGCACCCAGCGCTCCGCGCCTTCCACATTTCTCCGAACGTATTGACAAATACGTCGGGTTATTTGAGAAAACATTTTTTATTGTATTGTATGGTAAATATTTATATATTGTATGTAATTATTTTATCCAATAGATAAATATATTACGGTGAAATATGAACTCTGTATTTGATATACTTACAGAGATATTTACATAATTAGAGGTAATGTCAATTCAGCTTACATCATCGGAGAGGAAGGGTTAACGAAAAAAAATTTACGTGCCGAATAAAAGTGGGCAGTTCTTTATGACCAATTTGGAAAATATTTTGATCCAGGAACAATAATATGTAAAATAAGAACACTATACACTTTTTTATGTCAAATTAAATTTAAGGAAATCAGTACATAAAATTAATGTATCTGCGCACGGGATGTGCAAGTCGATTTTTTGGAGATTGCTCACCTGTTCATACATTGCAGAAAACAGGCGCAAACCTTCGACACTTTCAATTGTTAGACGATATTTACGCCGACCAGACAGCTGGACACAGGAAAATCGCACACACGGCAATTGTACACAAAACAAGTGCACACATAGATAACTACAAAAGGGAAATAAAATCAGGAGCAATAGAGAAAAGATTGTGTATTTGTGACATTGTATAGGTACGTTCAGGTTCCATTATTATCGATAGCTTAATCCAAAACATCATATCTATATCTATACTGCTGTTTGGAGTTTCCAATGTGTTGTGATGTAATTATTTTGGCTCTGTTCACATTTAGTCCCTCTTGAGATCCCAAGTCCCAGTATAGAAGGGTTGGTGTTTATGTGTAACGTATTATGATGTAGCGATTGAATGACGCGCGCATGTTAGTAAGAATTACAACGAGAAAGGGCTAAAAGAGCGTCGCGCCCAGGCGCGGCTCTCTCGCTCTCTCTCTGGAATCGTAGATCTGTACACATCTTCTATATTGTATCAATACCTGTGTGATCTGTAATAAACTGTATTGTTGTACATCGAGTTCTTGAATACCTGAATTCTCGCACTCAAGAAGTCATCAATGTTTTCAACCTTATAATCGGGTTAATTATATTAACTAGCTAGTTCAATGAACACATACAAACTGTGTAAACTACCCTAAAAAGTGTTTATGTAAACTAGTTTTTATAAATGTTTATAAATAATGGAACGATTAAATGTATTAATATCAAAAAGTTAACATATAGTTTCGAAAATTTGTCGCTAAAATTTTGTCGCTGTAGCATAGTTGTATAATGCACCTTCCCGATTAGGAAATAGATCCAGGTTCGAATCCCGATAGCGCAACAACAATATTTTTCGATAAAATTGATTTTATTTGTATATCTTTCTAAATAATATATTTAATTCATATTTAAAATATCACAGACCTATGTTCTGAACAATTACAACTTCACAATAAAAATGTGTTCTTCTAGTGTTTATGTTAGCTGAGACAAAGTATATTGTTTATAAAAGACCGAAAATAGCAATAGTTTTGGGCACCAGCCATAGAAAGTCAAATAAAATTTATTTCTCTTGCTTTTCAAAATAAATTAGATCCTTTAAATTCGACACTACGCCGTTGTGAGAAATATAATTCGTACACTTCTCTGGGTTCTTCAATAAACTTTGTTCAAATTTCCATTTTTATTTAATCGTCGATGGTATTGCAAAATTATGTCACGTGTATGGACCCTACCACGCCTGGGAATATCTTATTCTCAGTGAAATTGCCGCTTATTCCCGATTGTAGATCCCATTAGAATAAACTCAAAAAATTCGTTGTCGCGCGGGTCAAGAATTCGCGGATACTGAAACTGCATAAAATATCTCATTTGTACACTAAACTGCCGGACCCTGCAGTTACGCCCCTGACTATCATGGTATGTATAAAATATGCACAATATATAATTATTTTACACGGTAGTAATAATCGAGCAACGCAAATAACACATAAACAACAAAATTTCCAATATGCAAAAAAGCTGTAATTTTAAACACGATTAACTTGTTCACCTTGAGTAGTTTTTTATTGCCCTTGTGTTGAGGATCAAAGGTTGGTATGTGTGTATGCTAAAGGCTGCAGGCATCATCTTCTCGAGGAGTCTAAGAGAAAGGTTTGTTTATTTATTATTTAAGGAAGGGTCACATTAATATCGACATCGATAATCAAATACACACAGAAATGCCGTCATAATAACTACTCGTGTGTGTGTATATTATAGGTGAAGATTTTATTACCATAATGGCTAACAATTATTTACTAGCACCTACATGTAGTTCAGCAAAATGTACGTTACAGTATCGAAATAATCAAAGCGCCTGTGAAAGACAAATTACAGACGCGAGTGTTATGCACATTGCAAATATGAATAATTTCAGGCGCAAGATATTTATGAGTTGTAATTGTTATGTAGATATTTTGCATTTGAGATCACGGAACCATGGAAAAGAAAAAGATTTAAACGCTTTAAAAAATGAAATTCTGAATGGCAATTGTTTAACAATTCGTGTTTTACTTGAATATTATTGATGAATTTCTTCATATTTATGAAGGTATCTTTCAAACTAATTATAATTATGAACACATCGAGTCCACGAGTTAGCTCATTTATATAGTTAGGTTAGCAATTAGTTTTTAAAAATGTATTAATATTTCAATTCAAACAAGAAGATTAATTAAGTATTTTTACGTGTAATAAAGAAGAAAATATTCATTATTAAACGTATTTTTGTTACATTTCCAAGTTTATCTAACAAATGTTAAATGTTTCAGTTATAATAAATAATGCCAAAGAAATTAAATTATTAATTTTAGTCAATTCGTGGTGGCAAAAATAACAAATTTATTATATTTTAATGAAATATAATATTTACATAAAGTAATAAAATAATAATAAAAATTATGAAAGTAATAAACTCGATATAATAATATTAACTCGTAAAATAACTGTATAAATATAACAGATTGATGAATATTAATATTATGTTTACTCTAATAATTTAAAATAATTTTATTTCTGACGTCCTCTGACATCTACCGGCAGACGGTGGTAGGTAAATGATAGTCATGAAACACACCGTAAGAAATGGTATCTTAGTTGTACAATTTTCCGTTACAAGCGCCATAACGGAAAATTCGTTATATAAAAATATAATCGATACGATATTATTTCGTTAAAGGATTAATACGAAATAATATTGAGGTTATTTATTACATTGTAATATTATGGTAGATTTCTACTTTTAATTCTAATTTAAATATGATCTGATTGGACAAATTTAAAATGATTTTTATGTTTCCATTAAGTTTAGAGACATCAGAGGAGGATTATATAATATTAAAGGCACCAGTTGCTCAGATTGATACTTTGACCATCAAAATATGAAACGACTGTGAGTGATTTTTGATAGACTTTACCCTCACGTATTAACAAAGAAAAATAAAATCAAAAAAACACTTAAAAATTATTTTGCTCCGTAAGTGTTAGAAATAGGAAGTTCTGACATTGCTAACTAGGCAGACGCGAAAATTCCACACTTTTGTGTATTATAAATTACAACTAACATATTATTTAAAAATGCGCTTAAATCTGTACGGATAACTACCGTCGCTTCACTCCGCTAACGCTTATAATTAATCTTACTTTGATCCCGCTTACACACAATAATCCTTTTCGCGAGTGTTAGTATGGTATATACCCCGCGACGCTTGCACTTATGGTGGAGAGGAATCAACAAATGAATCAGCATCCGGCAGACGAAGAGTAAGCGCCTTCCTTTCTTGCTCATATTTCCACCATAAGTTTTGGTTTGACAAAATGTTTTTTATCCCCCGCTGAATGAAGGCCTCCCCGACTGTCTCACTTTTTTTTTCTCTCGCTACATATTTCCGCGGAATTTAATGAGTTTGTCAGTTTAGCGTGTTTTGCGGCGACGTGCTGGCCTTTTGATTCCCCTCGGATATCTTGATCTCCCACTGGATGACTGACGATTGCCCGTCCTCCGAGCGATGTGGTCTACCTATCGTCATTTTAGTTTCAATTTACGTATATAATACACAAAATCAAACTTAATAATTGTGAGGTTCAAGTATTAGTATGTGTGTGTGAGTATCCGCGGGCGCGCGACGCGGGAAGTAATAGGTGTGAGTGTATGTGCGGGTAATGTCATATAAGAAACCGCTTCTGTCAGAGTGCGCTCTTACTGCTTCGACGCGTACATTGTATTATATCAAGTAACATGTACATTGTATTATATCAAGTAATATGTACATTGTATTATAATGTACTGTATTCGAATATTCAATAAACTGCCAATTATCACATGACAGAAGAGTTGGATTGCCGACCCACAATTTAGAATACAATAAGGATTTATCAAGAGATGAGGGTTATTAATAAGAATAAAATAAAAAAATTAAAATATAAAGAAAGAAAATAAAATGCAGAACAATAAAATAAACATTGATTAAAAACAAGATTAAAAAAAGAAGACATTTTTATCATCATTTATTGATTGATAGAATCGGTGTTAACTTTGTAGAGTTTCATCATAATGGATGGATATAAATGAAACAATGTTATTACTCTACTTGAGTTTATTAGCACTACTCGAGGTTAGAGAGAAACAGTAAAACAGAAACAGTTCAGAGAAGGAGGGCGAGGGGGCAGAGTTATTGATGGAATACTGGTTGTAACGGGAATATTAAGAGGAGAGATGAGTTAGAAAATGTAATGTCGTTTAACAAATTAATACCTGAGTAGTGCTAATAAACTCAAGTATAGTAATAACATTGTTTCATTTATGGAATTTATTTATTTATTTCATCTGATCCCTGCCCACCATACTAGGTATCTAGGTGTATTGTTCAAAATAATTTAATACGTGCAACAACTCAATACCGACAACAAAAAAAGACTATTTTTAAATCGCTCAATTTTATTGTATAACTCATATATTGTAAAATAATTTATTTGTTGGCAATTATTAGTGTTATTGCGAAAACACGCCAAGGTCACAGTTATTACTTATAACTATGGACAGCGACAATATATTATAAAGCCATGTTTACAATCATTTTTATTATAATTACGATGCATAATTACTATACTTGTACTTGTTTTTTTTTTGCCGTGTTCAGTTTGAAATGAAATGGAAATAAATCAAATTTACGAGAAATTAATGTAAATAGTGAAATTAAATCAGGATTCAATTTAATTCCACCATGTTTGTGACCTTCAATAAATTAATATTGCGGCTTCCATTTAGTTGCCGTCTATTCCAGTTAGCGGACTCAGGGCCGGTCGTGTGATCTTACTTTTATTTATATGTATTTACTATAGTAAAAAAAAAATTACGAAAACGGGTTGTTTGATCGTTAGTAAAAAATATTTCCTTCTCGAAAGTACATCTCGTAGTAAACGCATTTTACTTTCCGATATCCGATAGTAAAAACGAGAATCAATAGTTAAATATGGCGGACTTTTCACAGCTGTTCCAAAAGTCATCTGTTGTTACATTGATTCTTTGAAAGTTGCACTAACTAACTGACTGCCGTTTCTTCGCGGGGGTAGGCAGATGGATAGAGCGCCACACTCTTCTGTCCTGACACACAATTCTCGCCTCATCCGCATTCATACGTCTTCTCAAACAAGCCATACATTGCAGTATACGATAATTAATCATTGAATATTATCAAAGTGACAGATTTCGAATACCAAGGCGAAAAAATCCATAGATAATGCATAAAATAAAGCATATTTCTTGCTTTGGCAATTGTAAATTTGATGTTATAAACAACCCCACACAACCGGCCCTTGAACACAAAAAATGTAATATTTTATGTATAAATAGATCCCTAATTTCTGAGATGAAAACATTTAAGCTGTCTGAAAATTCGACACCGTTGTAAATATATAATTGAACTTACTTGTTATTATTTCTCATGTACACGCGGATAAAAATTTGTCATTTATACTGCCAAGAAATTAGCGTCATCTCTTCATCAGGATAACCAATATTTGTATTCAATCCGCATGTAAACGTTTCCGTGTTTGATTATCTGAGTGATATTTGCCGTCACTTATACAGCCATTTTTAATTTACCAATATCACGTGACGCAGCGTTGAATTACCAGCAATGAGATCAGCGACAGCTCCTTGAACCGTGTGCCGAACTTTAAACCAAAATTGTTTACTAAAAACGAAATCATAAACGAAATTGGTACTAGAAATTGACAAATCAAGTGCGAAAAGCGTACATATTTATTTTTATACGCACGGTAGACCGGGAACAGTTGAAACAACAGACATAGTAATTAGAATCCTACATCCATTCTGGGCGCGACTGCAGGAAGAGGCTTTGTCTCAATACCCCTCTTCCACTCGCCAGTCATTGAGCGCCATTGAGGGTGGACAATAATATATGCCAAAAATTTGTAGTCGCTTTACTCAAAATTTTCGTTGGCGTTAACAGTGTTTGGCGAAAAAATCAATTACGTAAGTATTG
The DNA here is from genome assembly GCA_031772225.1 of Eubasilissa splendida. NCBI lineage: Eukaryota > Metazoa > Arthropoda > Insecta > Trichoptera > Phryganeidae > Eubasilissa > Eubasilissa splendida. The sequence continues at coordinate 10,365,075 of CM062866.1, read as the reverse complement.
GACTTCGGCCATATTTATTTAGACCTTTGGTAGGTTTTTCAAATTTCAAATTTTCGAACCTATATGTTACCTTTTTTAATTAATTGTATTAATAGGTTCGAAAATTTGTCGCTAAAAATATTGTCGCTGTAGCATAGTTGGATAATGCACCTTCCCCGGTTAGGAAAGAAATCCAGGTTCGAATCCCGGTGGTGCAATAACAATATTTTTCGATAAAATTGATTTTATATGTATATCTTTCTAATTAATATATTTAATTCACATTTTAAATATCACAGACCTATTTTCTGAATAATTACAACTACACAATAAGAATGTGTTCTCCTAATAATCAATAAATATAAAATAAAAACAAGTTTTGAAAATGTTTCAATTGTCCCCGGTCTACTCTACGTATTAAACCATATCTGCATAAAACAAGTTTTTCTGTGATAATAATGTTATAAAATATTCATAAATTCAAATAAACAAATATTTTTTTAATCTTCCCGACGGCGGGAGGAACCGAACCTCTACCTTCCGCGTGACGGGCGGGAATTCTTAACACTTTCTACCGAGAAACACAAATAATTCACCAGGTGTGACAATATTTTAAATAAAATTCAAATTTAATGGAATTCATGTCTCAAGAAAGAATTAATTTTAAAATATATAATTAAAAACACTTACATTAGATTACTGGACCAGCTGAACATTCGTCGAACCTTCTCCCTTTTTGTGTCTTCGTTCTCTTCGACAATCTCTTCATCAGGCTTTGTCTTCATCTTGATGATACGACGTCACTAAGGTGTGCACAAAAACGCGCGAACAGAACGTCAGAATCACTGGACAAAATTACTTGTCGACTATTTTATCACTCAAATCACTGTAAGTAAATGTATTGTTTGTTTTATTTTTATTATTCAGTGTCAATCATTTTTTTGATCGCAACCCAACTTTCTATTTATTGAAGATAATTTAGACTTAGTTTCGATAATTTTATACTTCTGTGTAATTAGATTTTTTGATTGCACTGTTAGTTTACCCATGCAATAAACATTTGCAGCTGAAGGTGTAATTTCAATTGCAATACCTAGAGCAGCACATTTGAAGTAAACTTTTTGGTTAAATAAAATAACAATCACTTTGTATGAAACCGCGAAATGTATTATACGTCTACCGTTTTCGCTTATCTCAAGCATCATCAGGACGTATTTGAAACTAATCATAAATACAAAACATCGCACGTAATTCATATTGTATCTCCCTCTTTATGTATATATATAGGTGCACCCTTTTTGTATTTATGATTAGTTTCAAATACGTCCCGATGAAGCATGAGAACCGAAACCGGTCGACGTATAATAAATTTCGTGGTTTCATACAAAGTGATTGTTATTTTATTTTATATAATATGTCAAACCACAAAGTGATTGCTTTCTACGAAAATATATATAATTGTATTTGTATTTAATGTATGAAAATAAATGTACTTGTTGTTTTTTTTAATCAACATAATTATTACATCAACAAAATGTAATAATATAAAGAAATAAATAATTTTAGGACCCCTGGAATATAGCCCCTTTAGGCCTGTACTAAATCCAGGTCTGCATATATTTCTTCAAACGTAATCAAACTACGTAAGATAGTAGATATATAACTGACTGAAAAAAAATTATATTCACAACTTTTCTATTTCTCAATGTAACTGTCCATCCTTAGCTGGTATTTTGCGATGTTACTAAATCACACGTCGGAAATTACAGAAAAACACCAGCTGTTCCAGTATTGACGTGTGTGTCTGCCTGGCGCCTGGTCATCCACAACCGTGATGAGGAAATGCGAGGTATCATCACGCCAGGTAACAGTGGTATAGCGTGTCATCAACGAATAATAAAATCACTAATAATAGTTATAGATTCAAAGAATGTGTTGCCCCACATATTCTCCAGTTAATAATTCTTTCAACAGAATTGAACAAACCTAACCGGTAGCTACTTATCATAAAAAGGCGTAATGTAGTGCGTTATCTGTGATGCTTACGCAACTTTGCGAATGGCGAAAGTACGAGAAAGTAATTAAGAATTTATAATTATAATCCTGGAATTTCTGGATGCGATTTTTATGATCACACATTTATCGAAAGCGATGAGTTTACAGTTACGTAGTTGCATTCGCATATAAGCAATCATACAAAACAAAATGGCCACATTTATTTTCATCTGCAAGTGGCAATATAATGTTAATTCAATACCACATATCGACGGAATTTTGAGGAACACGCAATGTCGCTATTCTTGTATATCTCTTCTCATTCCCTTGCCACCTGGGCAGGGTGAATTTCTGCCGGACTGTGACCGAGTTCTGCGACTGCAACGCATACATGTGACGTCTACCCTCCCCTTTCAGGGGTGTATGATTTCTACAGCTTCTCTCTGACTGCCTCCTGAATTGAATGTGATAACGAGTCTCACGTTAAATTGTAGAGGTATTGCTCTAGTACAATGATACCGGAGCCAACATGTGATGGTATTAAGATGTTAATAACTGAATGTAATATATAAAAATAAATGTAATATTAACGAGTTCAAAACGATTCGGAATGAGGTGTAAATAAATAAAAATGAAAAATAAAAATATCTTTGTTCATCGTCTTCTTCTTGTCCCCTATCGTTTGTTTACTGCGGCACGGAAAAGCTCTACGGTAGACTGTCAAAACTAATTAGGTCCAGGTTATTCAGCCATGATATTTCCCTGCATTATGAGATGCAAGATCTCGTACTGCTCCGGATGTCTCATCGCGTGTCTGAGATATTTAAGTTTTCGGATAATTATTGTTTTAAATGCTTCTATTCATTTATCCATCCAAACCATTGTAATTCCATCCAGCTTATTTTTTAACATTCTTCTGTAGAACCACTTCTCAAATATATCGCCTTATCATTTTCCATCGTATAATATTGATAGCACATAGCATCTGACCATGCGTATTCGTAATCTAAGGTTGAGATCATGACTGCAGAACATTTTTTCATGTGGATAAACGAGCTTGCTCAATGCGCCATTTCAACAGAAGAATCCAATATTTTATTTATATTGCAACCCAGGTATATATAATATTTTGTATCTTCTCCAATTTCTTTCCAGCAATATAAATCATTTTATTATCAGCTGCGTTATGTTAGCTAATGAGCATATTCTGTTTTAATTGTAATAAGTCTAACCCAAAAGTCTCACCTAACCTAACCTAATTCAAAAATCTCACCTAACCTAACCTAACTCCAAAGTCTCACATGTCTCAGTCTTGGTTCAGCAAGTGTCGTAAATCTTTTTCTCATGGAAAGCTAGTTCCCTGTCCAGAGAATGGCAACGCCTACAGAACCTACAATAATAGGCGTGACTAAAATTGAGTATTTATATTTATATATATATATATATATGTGAATTTTTTTATTTATTTTTATATATATATATATTGCTTTTCTTTTCGTAACATAAATAATATTTCGTAACTTAAATGTATTAGAGAACACATTCTTAACTGAAGTTGTAATTATTCAGAACATAGGACTGTGATATTTTAAATATGAATTAAATATATTAATTAGAAAGATATACATATAAAATCAGATTTATAGAAAAATATTGTTGTTGCTCCACCAGGATTCGAACCTGGATCTCTTTCCAAACCGGGGTAGGTGCATTATCCAACTATGCTACAGCGACAATATTTTTAGCGACAAATATATGTTACCTTTTTGATATTAATACATTTAATCGTTCCATTAATTGAAAGAGCCATCTACCTTATTTTTATAGAATCTCAAATACCTTTGAGTAATCTGATAGCAGATGCCAGAATAGAATAGAAATAGCGCGATTCAAATACAGTTAGATGATTTTACGAATATGTAGAAAAAAAACCTATGCAGAGATGCTAGTATGACACATATGACTGGGACGTTTTATATTTATACTTATAAAACTTTTAATAAAAATTAGAAAATAGAAATAATGTAAAAGTACATAATACACGATAATATAGAATAGTATTGGCCATTTAATCGCGGTATATTTTAATCTTGATTACCCCGCGTGACCCAAAAAAGTAATCCAATAAACCTTAGGTCACCAACCCGTATATTATTTTTAAATCTCACAGCAGTACACGATTTAATACGCAGTTGAGATGACTAATTTCCTTAGTAAAATCGAAAACAAAGTAGAAAAAAGTGATTTGTTTAGCATAGCATATTATTTAAATATGAAATAAATATATTAGTTAGAAAGATATACATATAAAATCAATTTTATCGAAAAATATTGTTGTTGCGCCACCGGGATTCGAACCTGGATCTCTTTCCTAACCGGAGAAGGTGCATTATCCAACTATGCTACAGCGACAATATTTTTAGCGACAATTTTCGAACCTATATGTTACCTTTTTGATATATTTGATAAAGATTCGACAGGAATAAAAATATAAAAAGAGAAAAATTGTTGTGAGATTGTTGTAGAACTAGTGAATTATTAGTGTAGACACTGTATAATGATTATGTTAGAATATTGGATAGCCATGCTTCTGATTGATCTCTACCCAATTGGATCATATATTGGGTCCATATTTGTGTAATCTTATTGGAAGTGAACGATTTCCAGTTGGTGCTGAGTGTGTTGTACAGTTTCGGAGCTAAGAACATGTAGAATCTTTGATAAAATGTCGTTGTTGCTCTCGGAACTGGTGTGGAGATGTTAGTTGTTTGTTTTGTGTTGTGTCCGTGATTTATTGCTTGGGGTGAGTTGTTGTTAGCATGGAAATATTGGACGAGTCTCAACATATAGATTTATTCTATCTAGGGCATTGTACTATTTATATATAAGATCTGATGGATATCTAAAGAGACGACCATTTATTACCCTAAGAATTGTCTTTTGTGCTCTTTTACCAGACTCTAATATTCTTTTTGCAACTCCTCGCCAAATTAAAGTAGCATAATTAATTAAGGAGTAGCAGAGTGCAAAGTACACCGATACAATGTATAATTGACTACAAGAGTTTCTAGTCAATTATACATTGTATTCCTTTAAAAAAGTAAATTAGTTCTCTTAAGCGTTTAGCCAGGTTCGATATATGTTCTTTCCAGTTAAGATGATCTTCGATCAGTACTCCCAGATGTCGAATATTTTTAACTCGTGTCAATTTGTCACATTGGCGTTAGAAAACCGTGTTCTTGTTTGTACGTTTGTACAATTCATGTGAGGTTATCTCCTTCCGTGGACACGGGCCTTAACGTTTATTTATGCTGAATAAATTATACAGGGTGTAATAGACCTAGTCCACAATATTTTCTGAGTGGAATTCTGCACTGTTACGGAAAATATTACTGTTTGATTTTTTTACAAAATCGTGTTAACCTTGATATATACGTACTTTGAAATAATTATTTGCGAAATTGTTTCATTATTAATGTATATCTTTACTTCAGATCATAAATCACTTAACAAAAATCAGTCTAGCCGCTCGAAATTCGATAACCTTTAATTTTTTGTATAAAATACATCATATGGAATTAATAAAATATTTTAATTAATCGCATTATTACGTTTTTTTTTTAAATTCTTATATCTCTGACACGATTGAAACTAGACACATGTCCCTTGAACATTTTCGACTCGTAATTTAGTCACGTATCCACCTATGAAATATTGTGGACTAGGTATTTAACACCCTGTATAGTCATCGTGTTTTATTATTATTGTATAGTGTGTCTAATAATTTGTTTGGCAACTTTTTCGTCACACTCTCACATTTTCATGAGATAAGGCCATAGTACCGACAAGATATATATATATTTAAATAACATTATCAACTCATTGCTTATTTGATGTGGTTTACTCGTATCGGGTGGCCTATTAGTTTGCGTACATCCTACATAAAATGATAAAATATTACTTCACGGAAAAATGGATACGTATCCGACTAGACTGCTAACAATGCACGAGATGACGCTGTGCGCACACGCGCATACTTAAATTAATTATTGTGATCGTGACATAATCAATCATTATTTACTAAATGTAATAACACACTCGTGTATAGATTAATATCATTATTTTTTCTGTATCTTGTGTTAGACATATGAAGGCGCAATTATAGTGTAGTCTCGGTAATATTGACGTGTCAATGTCACCAGAACGCGTACTTGAATCGCGAAATGAATTAAATAGTGACATTTTTACTTAAATTTATTTTACCTATAATGTGGGCGGCCTCACCGCATATCCAGGACCGATGCAATAAGCTCAAGGCTCATATCTCGGTCCTACTCACTCGCCGCCTGGTTGGTATTTTTTAATTTAAGGCAGCTGTTCACAGCGCGATACCGCACAGCTCCCAAAACAAAATTTGCCCTCATTGTCCTCGATTATCTCACTTTATTAATAAATAATATAATATAATTCATTATTAAGAGAGCACATTATTATTGTGGTGAAGTTGTAATTATTCAGAACATGGGTCTGTGATATTTTAAATACTAATTAAATGTATTAATTAGAAAGGTATTTGAGATTCCGTAAAAACAAAATAGATGGCTTTCAAATAATGGAACGATAGATTATTAATTTGAAAAAGTGTAACATATAGGTTAGAAAATTTGTCGTCAAAAATAATGTCGTTGTAACATAATTGGATAATGCACCTTCGCCGGTTTGGAAAGAGATCCAGGTTCGAATCCCGGTGGCGCAACAGCAATATTTTTTTAATATTTAAAATAATACAATTAACAGGGTCAGGGAGCAGAGGTAAAGTGAAGAGGCACACAATAAAAACATATAGGAGACTCACCGTCCACGCACCACTGCCGGCAGATTTAACCCACAAGAACAGTACATTGCAGATCACATTTGGGCAGAAGGTAGAAAATAAGAATAACAAAGTGAACAAAATAAGTTCATGCAGCAGCGCGTAATTGATCTACCTAATTTAGTTCAGGTTAAAACCTAACTCTTTTAAAATTGTGTTTAAAATACCGAAAAGAAATTAAAAATTTACGAATGAATTGAAAAAGATATACCCATTTATAAAAAATCGCCGCGGTGAAGACAGCAAAGTGAAGTGCCAGCAATATTTTTTAGAATTGTCTATTGCACACGGTGGGCGAGCGGACATTAAAGATTAAGGTGGAAATAAGAGGTGGTAGAAAGAAAACTGAGCAAAGATTCATGGAAATGATCACATGAAGAGAAACATCATTTCTTTATATTCATTTTCTGTTTTGCATAGTGTTTCAATCATGAAATAGCGAGTATTCTGTGACACCTTTCCACGTTCAAATTCCCACCCATCCTTTTTCCCTACTACTTTTTTACAGTGTGAATTGACTGGTAGAGCTCGGCTATAGGGCAGTCTAGCGACAAATGAAAGCATATTTTAGAAAGAGAGCTTTATCCTTTCCATTTTTTCAGTGATGTATTTACTTCGGAATAATAATCAATTTCATGAATTAATGTTCGCACTGATCATTGAATTTTGTACTAAATCGAACATAGAATTGAGAATGCCGTGAAAGTTTACGTTTAAGTTTAAGTTCGTGAGTTAATCTGCGAAAGTAGTGAGTGAAAGGGTATATAAATTAATATTGCATACTGCATCTTTAGTCGAGATGCAAGTGAGACGTCTCTTCGTAGTTGTGAGATAGCTCGACTTCTCAAATTAAGAGGGATAATATAATATACTTGTATTATCTATTTCAATGGAGAATGAGCATGACGGTCTTTGTCTGGAGTCTAGTGTGAGAGTAGGAATCCAAAGCCAGGGAATCATAAGCCAAAGTTTGTAAAACAAAGGTTAGGTCAACTACGCTCTGCGGGTCTAAGTATTGGGCGAGTATCAAAATAAAAATGGACAATACACATGTAGCTGATATGCAGTGGCGTGCAGTAGGTATAGATTTAGGTTAGGTTAAAACCGCCAGTTTTCGGACATCTCTTTAATGCAGTCGTTATCTTTTGTCTGTCGGGTCGGCGTATTTTGTCTATTATAAGTACCTGCTGAATGCATCGGTTCCTTTCATAAAGGCGTTATCTCTCTACATCGCTGTTTAGAAACAATCTCTAAGGAACGTCTGTCATCGTAACAATATTTTATTTTTATATATTTATAATTTGAAATAAGCTCTAAAATTTTCGGGATTCTAAATTGTATTTATGAAAATGAATTTCGGAATTTTTAAAATTTCGAAATTTCGAATGCAATCCTTCGTTCGAGTTTAACGAAAGAGCTAAGGCATGAAATAAATACTATGTACTATTATGAATTGCTTCCATGTAATCACCACTTCTGAGGTTCATTGCTGTAATATTATACATACTAGCAGAAAAGCAATTAGCTGACTGATTGCTCGCTGCTAAGCCCCGCGGGCGGCAATTGCGGCCGCTTCGCGGCCAAGGTTTCCGTAAATTATATATTTCGAAGTTTTACATTTCTTATTATATTACTTTAACAGAACACCATATAGTGTAAATAAAATATTAGTAAAATTAGACACCTAAAACTATCTTAAATTGATATTATTATCGTTAGAACGTTAATAAAAGCATAAACGTGAAGGACATAGTGAATTTAAAGAAATTAAATAATATGGACATGTAAAAAAAAGTAAAAATCTTAAGTGAATACGATATCTTAATACAGATTGTAAATGAATATTGATATTCATAAATATTTTTTGCTAATTTGCACTGCCATCTAGCGGATTTTTTAAAGACTACTTTGGTACTTTTTCTTACACTAGCATATCCATATCCAATATTGACGAAGCGCAGTAGATTCATTTATTTAAAAAATCATATTAATAAAAATGTTTCGTAATTATGCATCAATTCAATATAAAATGTGAATAATTCAAGTTTTCAGGAAAACCGCGGCCTTTTCGACCACACCGCAGGAAAGGCACTCCTTTATTTCCAGTTATGACGTCATTCGAAATCCACGATACATAGCCTTGTCTTTGGATGTTCCTTGAACTCGGTCATTTCTCGTCTCGTGCAGTTCCGATCTCGGGACATTCCCTGTCTCGGCGGCACACAGAAAGATTCATGCGAACAAGTTGGCTCAACCAGTTTATTTGAGATATTTATAGAAGCAGACCTTGGTGAGGGCTATGAACAAAATGTCGCTAGCGTGAGATTTAGTCAGTGTTGTAACTGTAAAAATAAGGAATACATGTCACATCAATATTCTTGTTATTTTCAAACTAAGCTAAACGCTTGTACTAAAAAAATAGTACTAACTTGCTGGTTTCCTTGAATGACGCGTGAACCCCCGACAACTAGATCACTAGGCCACTAAATCATAGCGTCTGCTATCAAATTACTCAAAGGTGTTCGAGATTCCGTAAAAATAAGGTAGATGGCTCTTTCAAATAATGGAACTATTAAATGTATTAATGTCAAAAAGTTAACATATAGGTTCGAAAATTTGTCGCTATAAATATTGTTGCTATAGCATAGTTAGATAATGCACCTTCCCCGGTTTGGAAAGAGATCCAGGTTCGAATCCCGGTGGCGCAACAACAATATTTTTCGATAAAATTTATTTTATATGTATATCTTTCAAATTAGTATTTTTTTTAATAATCTTGTAATTTCTGGCACTAGAAATGAAGTGGTTTGTTTTTCTACTTGAAATTTCAGAGCAAAAAGTTTACATTGCACACTAAAGTAACCGCCATGTCAATTAATGATACAAAAAGTTGACATATTTATCAAATTTCAAAGGAAATTGACATTAATGTATCAGTATTCTTTCAAATTTACGTGTGAATGAAGCATTATAGACGAGGCTCAATATATTTAGTGTTATATCATTTATAACATTTTTATAAATGATTTTTTTTTTTATCGCATTTTATAATAAGGGCATATTTTTATACACCGAGTTCATCAAACACGATCGATTATACATATCATGAAGCACAACAGCTGCGCAGGGCGTGTGGTGAAGTGTTACAAACTATTATAGATAGTCGCACAATTGTCGAAGAAAGTGGACGATTTGTATTCCGGCCGGTCGAGCTTGCGTCAGACGCGACGAGTGTGAACCTGTCTTCAATCCCCGACTCCCTGGCACCTCGTCAAACGCGAGGAATACGATATAAAAACTTCAATCTTTGACTGTTTAATTATTTGTACTTTTCCACGTGGAAATGCATTTTTATTACCCGTTTTTGGTAGCGCTTTGCGCTGTCCGGACACACTCGGTTATACAATGAAAGACTTTCGCTTTTCGGCCGAGTCTTGTAATGGAGAGATTCCGCACCGTGCGGATAATCTAATACATTGGATAACCCGTACAAAAAGGTGGCAATCGTTGCGTATTTATTTATTCACATCGTGTATGTATGTTAATACTTTTTTAAGCACTTTCCATTTCGTTGAAATTTTCAAGACTGGACAAAAAATTACTCTCGACTGTGAAGAACTTGATATTGAAATCATTGTGGATACAATTTGATGAACTTGAAAGAGTTCATGAATGGTTGAGAAGTGTCCCGACGCGTGCACAAGTATGTTGATGTTTTTAATTATTTAAAAAAATGGCTAATATCCTTGTCGTGAGCGCCGCATTTCATTCCACGACGGCAACAAAATTACGTAAATCTATATTCATCTTTAACATACCACATGTCAATCGTTGTCGCAAAGCAACATACAATAATCATATTAATCAGATACGCACAGGTAGTTTACCAATAACTATGAATATCGCATTCTAACACATAATAAATATTTTTTTATTTTTTTTTTATTCTTAGTACAGTGTTGTATTGTTATAATCGGATAATATTGCAGCAAAGTAAGACATATATTTGGGTACCGTGCCTGCTACACTAGTATTCCACTGTATTATAGCAGACAGTGCTTTTCCGGTATAGTAGTAATGTTCAATGTACAAAAATATATATATATATATATAAAGTAAAACAAGATGCAATTAGATAACATATAAATACAACGTAAATTTAAAGTAAATGCAATGTTCAATGTATCAAATATTATAAAGAGTAAGTAAAGTAAGAGTAAATAAGTAAATAATATACAAATATGAAGTAAACTTGTGTAAAATTGTAATGTTCAATATAAAAAGATTTTAAATATGAATTAAATAATTAGAAAGGTATACATATAAAATCAATTTTATCGAAAAATGTGTTGTTGCGCCACCGGGATTCGAACCTGGATCTCATTCCAACTATGCTACAGCGACAAATTTTCGAGCCTATATGTTACCTTTTTGATATTAATACATTTAATCGTTCCATTATTTGAAAGAGCCATCTACCTTATTTTTACGGAATCTCAAACGCCTTTGAGTAATCTGATAGCAGATGCCAAAATTATCAATTCATTTTTATTAAATTTTGAACACATTCATACAACTTTATTATTAGAACACATTTTTATTGTGAAGTTGTAATTATTAGATAACGCACCGAATTCCGGTGGCACAACAACAATATTTTTCGATAAAATTGATTTTATATGTATATCTTTCTAATTAATATATTTAATTCATATTTAAAATATCACAGACCGTCTGTTCTGAATAATTACAACTTCACAATAAGAATGTGTTCTCCTAATAAAAATATTGAAAAGTTATTGATGATATAAGTCAAATATCATCAAAGTTGCTCTTTTACGATATATTCTAATATCTTCAAACCAAATAGATATATTCTCAACAAGATGTGCACATGAACTACGTAATGTAATATATACTGGTATATTGGGCTGTCTAATAAGTTCACTCCCATCTTTCAACCAATTTGTCAATGCCTTTTCTATAAAAATCAGCTGGTCTGGTATCGAAATAGTTATATGTCCAATTTCTGAGATCATCGTCGTTGTTGAACGCCACGCATTTGATTGGAGAGCGACGGTAAAATGTGATAATGGTCGGGACTATAGGGTGGATGCGGCAAAGTTTATCAGTTGATTAAAGGCGAAAAGAATTATGTATCGTAAATGTTCGTTTATCTCAACTTGACACTCCAATATTTAATTTCAAAAATTAAGAAAGACTATAAGATATAGGAAAACGAGGACACTGATATTTTAGAACAGAAAAAATCCCATAGAATAGAATGTCATTTTTTGCCACAATAAAACAAAATAGCGCAGACTCATTAGACAACCCATTACATAAAATTGAATGCATCTGTTCTCTTTATAATCCCACACAATTCAGCCTAAATCTGAATCAAATTTTGCGTAGTTATTCTTTAGGACCCTGCGCAAAACACACCTTACCCCTCCCCTGGGCTACTCTACCGCCTAGATTAAAATTTGAAAAGAAACTTATGCCTTATTTTTACGTGTCAATTTATTTCGAAATACGAATTCGGTAGATTTATTAAGATACATTTTTAAAGAAATTTCGACATTAGAATCTGTTTTATAATTTTACTTCATATAAAAAATATTTGAAATGTAAATCATAAATAATCAAAGCAAAATTATGAAACTAGATATAGATTATATTTTTAGGAATCTTTAATTGTGTAGTATTTCAAATCAATTAGATTCTAATACAAATGATAAGCCACGGGTTCTTATATTATATGTTAAATCCCAATATATTTTTGTGTCACACGTGAAATAAACTAATACGTATCATTGGAGTGGTATGTTAATATTTTCAGAAATTAAATAATTGTAACACTTCAGGTAGGATTAGTGTTTAAAACCCGTCCTAGGACGGGCGCCAAAAACAAACACAATACGTTTAACGTGGTAGAGAACATCAGCTTCACGTTTAGCTTGCATTTGTTCCCATCTTTTTTGCTCGTGGCGATTTTCCATTGCTGTCTTTATTTAAACGTCACTTTTTATGAATTGGATCGTCTTCCATATTTAAATTATAATATTATAATTATTACCTAGGTAGATACCTACAAAAAATTTAAATCCACATCAATTTAAATCAAGATGCAGCAAAATTGCAATGTTCCAATTTTTTCAAATATCTGACAGTCGATTTCATTGTATGATATTTTGAAATAAATGTACCTTCAGAACTAAGAGATTAGATATACTTACATTTTTAAATGAATTTGACATTTTTCTTCAACGAAGTGTGCTAATTTTCTTCATTTGCGATGAACAGAAGGGTTTTATTTATGATTACATTTTTCACAGAAACTGGTCCTCATACCTACGCCTTTCTCGCTCGCCCAAGGATGTGTTTTAAACGCGACTAGTAATATACCTGAGAGTTAATAGGTTATGAAACCTGATGTGCATTAAATTCAGTATAGATCAACTGATATATTCTTTGCGGAATATCACAGCCAGCCCTGTTAGATTAATATGTTAATAATATTTTCGGTAAATGTTAAAAACCGTATCAGGTTTTTCTTGTTTATTTAAGAGCGTTGAATTAAATGCCACACCGATATAAAAGTCTTAGTTTCGCAATCAAGTCAATGGATACTTGAATTTTTTTTTTATTTTCTTAACCCTGTTGTAATACATCATTAACTGAAACTTTTGTAACACTGGAATGCCGCGTGTTCACAGATGAGAACTAAAAATATATATACAAAATAATCAATTAAAAATTGTATTTATATTTAAATTTATTTAGTCCACCGTGAGTTGTTTAAACATCAAGCGGTTTCGATACTAACGCATCTACGTCAGGACCGGCGTACAACGTGTACTTCCATAAAATTTAAACGACACCATTACGGGGTGCAGGCGGAGTCTTGGAATAAATAACTCGCAGTGGTCTAAACAAAGTTAAATATTTAAATTATGTCTAACCACAAATTTAACGCTACTAACAATCTTGAATGATATACAATGCTATTGACTCAAACGATGTTTTCCTAATTGATTTAATCTTCTAATAAAGAAAATATCTAGAAACTTTTAATTGCACATACGCATTGTTATTTTTAAGATTATTATAAACTTGTCATTTTATTTATGTTTTGGCCTGTTAAATTTTCCAGTTACCAATTTGCAAATAGGTACTCACATTTTTCATATAAACAATTTTCTGTATGTACTATTTATGTAGTGTATATGTTACAGTGGATGTGTATTACCAGTGAGAATATATTTTCACTGACGTTTCAGTGAAATCATATCCGAATACGTTTCCACCAGTGGAAATATAACTTCACTAGCAGGTTTTAGCAAATGTATATTCTACCCTAACCTATAATTGAACCTAACCTAACCTAACCTATGTGTTGAAAAGGAAATAAAAATGGCTGAGATTATAAACACGGTAGTTTATGCAGTAAATAATTTTATTTAATATAAATGAAAATACTATAAGCGAATAAAAGTGACAGTTGTAAACGCCACCCACGCCACCAAACCATTTGTTGCCATGCTGTAGGGCGACACATCGACACTTGAGGCCAAATATTCCCGCGCGGCGTATTCTCGCTTGTCAACGAATACAAACTCACTAAATATAACCGGTGAATTTGTATCTTCATTGTTAGATATACATCCACTGACCGGCTTAGCGAAAATATACTTTCACCAGTGAAAATATATTCTCACTGGTAATACAGATTCACTGTAACATGTATACTCTATTTCTACTATATTCAAGTTTTATTATTGTATTATATGTATAATTGAGTACCTATTCTAAAACAGTATTCTATAGTAAACAAAATACGTGTACACGAATATTTATATATCCTACATATATTTGTTTCTTCTATATCATGCGAAATTGTGGGATTGTCGCGTCAAACAATGTAAATTATTTTACTTCCATTGATGTTTTTAAATAAATTATATTGATTAGTTATTTCTACTGTGGATATAAACATTAATAAGTCGTTCAATTATGTTATTAATTTCAACATAATCATATTTAATACAAAATTGATATTTCAAAACTTAAATATAATGCAACCAAAAACCACTATATCAATCTAGGCATCAAATTCTTTAATAATCTCCCCCTTATAACTAGAAAAATTACAAACTTTGTATATATAAAATTACAAAATATGTTAAATATGAATTAAATATATTAATTATAAAGATATACATATAAAATCAATTTTATCGAAAAATATTGTTTTTGCGCCACAATATATTTAATTCATATTTAAAATATTACAGATCTATGTTCTGAATAATTACAACTTGACAATAAAAATGTGTTCGCCTAACAAAAAATATGTATATAGACTAGCAGATACATAAATTATATACTCCTTCTCTATACATGAGTCTCCGACTATCATAGATAAGAAAAAAATGTAAAAAGAAATATATATACATATAATTAATGATTATGTTTAAAAATGTATTATATCTTCTAATAAAATAAAATATAAAAAATTAGTGACAATCTTATAAATAAAATCCTAAAATATTACGTCTAATGTCTCTTCGTCACAAATCGAAAATTTAATGGGAAATTCATTCATTTCGATAATGAAAATTGTCAAATTGATTTATGAAATGGAAAAATGGAATTGAAATAGTAATATTTGCAATATTTGTAGATACGAAATTATTATTAACCTTTACCATGCCATGCTAAAAATACCATACGCAGCCATGCTGTCAACTCGTGTTACTGCAAAAAAATTTGAGTATTTTAAACACTTGCTTTTACCCGCTTATATGACTTTAAAATAGTTAATGTTATAGTAACTATAAATATAATAAGGAATGATAAATATAATAATTTAATTCGTTCATTTTATTCTCAAATGTTATTCTTATAACGCATTCGTCAAAAGACCCATCTATCATGATCTTTATCTATATCTCTCATCATTAAAATTAATGTGTGATCTTTTTCACGTGGTACAAGTGGTATCAATTTTATATATCATTGAATTCAAAAATTATTATTTTTATTATGATTCGCTTTACATAATTGGTTTTGCACTACTCATTTCTTAGTGCAAATGATATTTTTAGGACTATGTAAAATGTAAATTTTACATTTTGTATATTTATAGAAATACGATTTAATTGGCTGGGTAGACTTATGCATGGCCAGGGAAGGGTTAAATACAGTTTTTTAAAGAGTTATCCTAACCATTTTTAAAGATAAAACGACAAATCAATTTTCTCAATGTTTCAAAATGTTATTTATCAAAAAGTGTTTTGTTCGTTGTGTTTAATTAATATTGAAATATTAATTTTACAATTTAGAAAAAAAACGACACTTTAAACACTCGCACAAATAATAACATTATAAAAACCGCCAGTCATCTGCGGACATGCGACGGCACACGCGCACCCAAGGCCATTATTGCAAGTTGCACGATGTTGTGCGAAGACGGTCTTTGGATGGGTCACCTTGCGATCTCGGTGTGAGACTGTAGCTGCTCGGATAATACTAACTTTCTTAAAATTCATTGACCTATAATTTCCTTTCATTTCTTTCTATAGTCCTTACTCTCTTATTATTAGGCAGAATAAGAAATAAACTTCAATTAAAATCTTTGCAATCAGTAAATTCTATATTATTGTTCAAAAACACTATTTTTGGAAAATGAAACTGAGAAGAAAATATTGAAAATAATTAAAAACAGAGGAATAAAGACTATTTTAAGATGTAATAGATATATAAGAATTAGATACGTGCTAAAGCAGTTAAAATTAATGACAGTTTAGCAAAAAAATACATGAATAAAAATATAAATTTGAGGTCCACACTTTTCGGTGGGATTTTAGACTTTCTACAAACAAATCTGTCAGGAACACAAAGTAGTTTGTACTGTAATGGTTTTAAATTGTCCAATGAAATACCAGCAAATGTGAAGGAAGCAATTAGTCTTGTTACTTTTCGTAGGTTAAGTGCAGAATATATAGTACCTATCTAAGTTCAATAATTGATCATTTTTCATGTATTTATATTTTTTTTACCTAATGCTAATTGATAAACGATGTGATTTAATTTTTTTTTTAAATTTATTCATAAGCAGTAGATTAAAATAAATAAAGAAGAAGAAGAGGAAGAATAAAAAAAATATATATTTTTATTAAGAATGAAAACATTTTAAAATGTGACATTAAGGGCGAACTTTCATTTTTCCAGTTTGAAATTCTAGAAATTATATACGAATTAGATATGCTCTCAAGATGACGCTAATAGTCAAATTATTATAAGTATCAAATAAATAATTAATTACGTTATTTGTTACGTAAATCACACGAGAGAGGAATGTTTGAATAGAAAGAGACGACAATAAAATTGTTGATTTTCTCGCATTCGATGCAAGTATCAAACATAACTCGTGTCGGGAGTATTTTCCAACTTTTTTCATATTGATATATGGAATCATACAGAATGAAATAAAATTAATGTGTTGGCATTTGAATTAATCAATCGATAATTAAATGATTTATTGAAGTACCTAATTAATACATATGAATATGTTTTGAAATCAAAAAATGAACCTACATATATTTAGATGGTTGCTTAAATCAACGTTCTAAATTTTTAAAATTTATGACAGCTTCAATATATTATTCGATTTAAAACGCCCCGTTGCCTTTTTGATGATATATCTGTTTCATAATTACATACTATTTATGAAACAGACAGCATGTGTTTAAAATGTAACAGTGTTAAACGAAATATTTAATTCCGACTTACTTAAAAATAACGTACATCAAATGTTTACTTTGTTCAAGAAAACGTTTGTTTTCCCTTGAAATCAGTAAAAAGACATCTAATTTATGAAATATGCTACTAATGTTATAAATAAGTTCAATATTAATTCATATGGTGGATAAAATATGTGTTAAAACATATTTTCGGTATTTTTTAACGAAAATAATGACAGCGCAGATTAAACGACCGTCACGGTTAGATCGAGCGGCGTATTGAAGTTAATTAAAATTATCGTATTTTTACTGAAAATTACTGAAAATATATTATTTAAAACCTGATTATTGTGTTTTTGATAAAAAAAAACTTAGTTTTAAATAGTAGCTGCAGCCTCAAAGCATGTTAATAAATATAATATATTATTTAAAAACGTATGTTTTCACTAAATCAAAGTATTTTAAAAACATCGTAGATTGGTACAATTTTCGAACCCATAAATAACACTTTTCAAATTAATACATCTATCGTCCCATTATTTGAAAGCCGTCTACTTTGCTTTTACGGAATCTCACAATTTGTCATCAAAAGTACTGTCGCTGTAGCATAGTTGGATAATGCAAACCTTCCCCGGTTTGGTAAAAGATCCAGGTTCGAATCCCGGTGGCGCAACAACAATATTTTACGATAACATTAACTTTATATGTATATCTTTCCAATGAATACATTTAATTAGTATTTAAAATATCTCTGTTCTGAATAATTACAACTTCACAATAAGAATGTGTTCTACTTAATAATTAATTATTATTTAAAAAAAAATTTTTTTTAAATTTCGTCTATCACCATGATGTTCGCTGCATATAGATTATTTTTAATGTAATGAATATGAACCATGTAATATAAAATAACTATATAAATCAGTATGTATATGACTTTTATTTTTAATAGCATTTACATAAATTAAACATAAACAAACTATTAAGGAGGTATTCCATTTTTGATACTAACCAAGCAATGAAGATCGCCTTTAGAATGAAGATATCCTTCATGGAGCAATATCCTTAACCGGTTAACCAGGTGTTGATGAAAATCCAAAGACACAAAACTAAAGAAAAATATTATTTAAAAAAAAAAAAAAACATTTTTAAAAAATCATTTTTTTTTATGATTTAAATATTTTAAGGAAGGATAATTCGTGAGCATTGTTCAAATGTATGAACAATTAAGGAAAACACGCGCGCACAATCATAACAGGATAAACAATTTTAATTTTATAACACACAATTGATTATGAACTCAATTTGAATGATATATATTTATGTTATAATGTTATTAATACAGAAAAACGTATAGTGCTAACTGGCAAGAAAAAATTACAATAGATAAATAATATACTGTCATTTAGATATATATATATATATATATATAATAATAAAATCAATCAATGCTTCCCGCCAAAAGGCAGTGTAATATTTTCAATGGAGATGTTATTTATTTTTAATGTTATGTCATATTTATTTGCGAAATACATTATTTTTTTAGATATATCTCATAAAGATGATGAATAAAAAATAAATGTTGATATTTATGAAAATACAACGCAAGAATGACGCTTTTTAAACACACTAGTTTAAAGTCGTAAAAAATAAACACTAATTTTGATATCTGTGTTTGTCAAATACGTGACAATGTTATTTTCAAAATTGGAACCGGTTGTCAAAGTAAACAGAGAAATCGTGATTTAAAATGAAAGAAACTTGTCGCCTCTGCACGCGGTACCTGAAGTCAACAAAACGTTCGCGCGCGATGAACGACGGGCCGCGACTATATTACTCTTGTGGGCATTTTGATGGTGCTTCGATGGAGAATCACTCCTCATCTACAGGGTTATCAAAATAAGACGCGTTATTTAAAAAATAATAATTAATTAAACTTCGAGCGATATTGTTTCATGCACAGGCAGTGGCGTAACTACGGTGCATTGGGGCCCCACAGACGAGGGCATAAAAATTCCGCGTCGACTTAACGAAATTATATTATATTTTTATTTGTTAACCACTTATTGAATTTAAAAATACATCTACCGATTTCTAATAATACATAAAAATATATTCTGGTAATGAAACAATAATACATGTTTTTAGTTAGTTATGACATCCTGAAGAAGAAAATGGTATTTTTCGAAACCGGTAGATGTATTTAAACTCGATAAGAGGTTAATAAAACAATGTTAACAAATAAAAATATGAATTTAACCACAAAGTTAATTTTGCTAATTTCAAAAATAAATTAAAAAATGTATTTACTGTTTCCTGGGTAAGTTTGTAGAACTCGATAAGCACATATGTGAAAATAAAACACCTGTTTTTTAATTCTACTCGTTTAATTTACTTGACACGCGTTTCGCCTTGTAATTATCTGATTGATAAATACCCTTACATAATGTATTTAAAGAATATTATTGATCTGTAGGGACCAGACCACTGCCGTAAAGTGAAAGTTGAATGTTATATGAGACAAAACACAAATTTAATGGGTAAAATCTAATATTCTTACATCAATACATATACCGAGGGCCCCCTTTTCCATTTTGCATTGGGCCTAATTTATGTAGTTACGCCGCTGTGCATATAAATTTAATCTAGTACCTTAAGAGCAGTGGCGTGCAGTAGGTATAGATTTAGGTTATGCTGTTACCAATGATAATATACAATCATTTATAATATATTGTACATAAGATTATGAACTTTCGTTAAACCAACGTCTTTTGGCAAAATGAATCCGTCGTTTATACGACCCTACCATTTATTTATTTGTAATTTTTAGTACTATTTATAGTGTTTTTAACGTTTAAGTTTCAACGTAAAATAATACCTTATTACCCATATAAAAACCAATATTAGAACTCCATAAAAAACGTATCAGCCGACAGGAATTTTCAATTCAGTAGGTAGCTAATTGTATGGTTTGTATAGAACGATAGCTGTAAAATAGAAGATAGAAAATGTAATAGCTCAAAATGCTGCATAAGACGATAGCAGCGCTACATTTGCAGCGGTGGATAGTCGTGGTAGTTTTTAAAACTAAGCAATTACACAGATGGCGCTATCGTAATTGTAATAAATCATCCGTTTATAACATATGGATTATTTAATTTATATTTGTTTCCTAGAATTTTCAATAAAACACAGCTTTTTTGCTTGTATGCAGTGCGCGCCCTGCTTAAGATAAATATCAGGAGTTAGAGAGGGAACAAATATACATATATTCGAGATTTAAAAACAATATTGTTAATTAATATATAAATAAAAATTAATTCACTAAATGAACTAGATTAACTAGATGAAAATAAATGTATTATGTAAGAGATCGAGAAGCTCGTCATCGCAGAGGCGGTTGAGAAAAAGCGAGCAAGAAGATTGGCTCCTGCTACTGCAAAATGGATAATCCAAATAAAGGAGCTTACATAACCCTTTTTAAACGCTGCTGGCAACACAGCTCAAGACCGGGAGGCATGCACCAAGTTCCAAATACTTTCAGGGGTTACGTACTTGACTTCTTAGTACGTCTTTTAGTACGTCAAGGACATCACACTAAGTATAGTTAAGTATGTATATCAAAAACGAAATATATGTATGTATGTACGCGTATGGTATAAAAGTAAGATATAAATATAGAAATAAATTAAACTGTAAATTGCTGTCGGAGTTTTCTAATATTAGTTTGATTTGCGATTTGAAGGCTTTATAAATTTTTTCTGTTTTGATTTTATATGGGAGGCATTAAAAAATTGTATACCTTGATAGGCGTAATGGTGTTGAGAAGCAGGAGTTTAAAATTTGGGTATTTCTAAGTTTCCACGCGATCTTGGTCGGTTACTTATTTTGGTGTAAATTGTTGAATTGAAATGGTCTTTGTGAATTTGTAGCAATGTGTTCTTTTTGAAGATTTTATTTTAAAACAGCTGTGGAGTTGGAAATATTGATGGTTTTCGAAGGATGACTTTCAAAACTTTTTCTACTGGTAAGAGGTTAGTCTAGAAAGTCCCCCCCCCAACCGATTATACCGTATTGTATAATAGATTGGGTAAAATAGTATTAATTGTTTTAATGATACTAGATGATAGGATATTTCTCAATCTAATGAATATGTAAATAAATTTTCTTACCCTGCTGACCAGATTTTGTATTTGTTTGTTCCAGTTTAATTGTCTGTCTTCTATGACACCCAGATAATTTTAGTTCCTGTGTAAAAAAAAACAGTAATGAATTATTTACACCATATTTTCTACTTGTTTTTCTTTTATTGACGTTACGATGTTGAAAATAATATTAATGCGACGCCGCCTGGCGACAGATTATATTCTGGATCTTTCCGGTAGCCAGAAACAAAACAAAGATGTGTCGATATTACTTTATATTAATTTTTGCCTTACCTTCACCATGCGTAGACGCAGATGCAGCGTTTTTTGAATAATATAATATAGGATTATAATAGTGCGTTTTTTTTTTTAGTGACCCTGTACATGGTACCGGATGGCCGTATGTGACGAGAGTATATAACTAGCTATCTGTCATTTCGTATATAAAAACACACGTCCTTGCATATAATTTTTATGAGTGTTATGATGTATGAAGAGTTTTTTTTTTAAACTGCAACCAACAAATTCAAATATAACAAGTTGTCGAACTATGTAGCTACGTGACGTCACAGCTAAAGCATATTGGGAAGTCCTTCATTGTTAGGATGACGATAAATACGCAGAAAAAGACAAATTGATAAAGTTTGTATTCAATCAACGGACGAATTTATTCTACAGCGATACTGCCTGTTATCCTTTCTATGCAAGTTAGTCTACTTCTTCTTCTTTTAAATACGCAATCCACCCTTCAAGAGTGATTTGTGCCATTAATCAAGTTAAAACTATATTTTATAGAAAAAAGTACAATAATATTATATTACAAGTCAATACCATTGTCATTCAAAAAAATTGCTATTGTATAGATTAAATGTGGCGAGTTACGGGAAAGAAGATGACACAAGTTAACCGGGAGTTGAAAATTACCATTGACGAGATTACTGTAAAACAGACCTGTGCTCCGCATTGGACAGGCAAAAAATGTATGTACTTTTAAAATTAGCAATATTACCTATGTGGTTAAAATTCATATTATTATTTATTATTTTTGTTTTATTAACCACTAAATTGAGTTTAAATACATCTACCGGTTTCGAAAAATATCGAAAACGAAAATACGAATCAAATATCTAAACACCTACCACGAAACATTAGACCGGCATTTTATACAAATAATAGTATAGGAAATTTACTCATAAATTCTAAAGACAAAGATGATAAATTTAACAATTCTGGTGTCTATAAACTTTGTTGCAAGGATTGTGCTGCATTTTATATTGGTAAAACGGGTAGAAATTTTAATATAAGAGTAAGGGAGCATTTGAGATGTTTGAACAATAGTGAGTTTTCAGAATTTTCTAATCATTTGATAGAAAATGGTCATGGTTTTGATAAAAAATTGGGTTTGTCAATTTTGCATATAAACGGTGTTGGTCACTAATTAAATAATTTGGAATCGTTGGAGATAAATAAAGCGTGTAAAACTAATCAAAAAATTATAAACAACCAACTAAATTTAACTACGAGTCCCATTCTAAAATTTTTTCCTAAAATTTATTCGAGTAAATTTGTATTAAGTAATGATTTGAGTTAGGTACTAAAATTTTTTTTTTTTTTTTAAAATAAGATTTTTTAAAAATTGATTCTGGTAAAGAAACAATAATATATGTTTTAGTTAGTTATGACATCCTGAAGAAGAAAATGGTATTTTTAGAAACCGGTAGATGAATTTAAACTCAATTTAGTGGTTAATAAAACAAAGATAATAAATTAAATTAAATATATATATATAGGGTCAAGGGTTTCCTTCTCGGCACCACAATCACACATTGGGGAATCTAATAAGTTCAATCTGAATAAATGTGAGGCTGCCTGGCAATGCCCAATCCTCATTTATGTTAGTCATAATTAATTTATACATTATCTAATTATTTTATTTTATTAGAAATAACAACTGTTAATTTAAGTACAAATAAAATATAAGAGTTATGACAAAATGCAACAATAGAGTTGTGCACCCCCAAATAAGAAATATCTTGAATTACGGGGGTGGCTTTTTTTTACCGGAACCGTTGTAGAAGTTTCAACTTCTTTTATCACGGTTCCACACACAGTACTGCAGAAACGCGAAATGTACAATTCATAAACACAAAAAAAGAAGATAAAAAACAAAAACTAATGTAAGACATTGCGAAAATGAACAGAGATTTAAATTTAAACCTTCCTGCGCCCTTTTAAGTGCTATCTATATTTATTTTAAAATACAGGTATATAACAACATTACAAACAAACAGATAATCAAGTGTTATGTACGGAAGGGCAGAGACCAGTGGGTACAAGACAGCCATTAAAGGGCCAACTATCAAGTACACTCTCCAATGATGTACGAGTCACGCTATACACGGTACAGGCACGCATGATTTTGTTTGTTTTAAGAATTTGCCTAATGAAAAGTGAAGTGTCCGCGTTCTCGCTGACACGATCTTGTCATCATCTATCTAATATACCCCATCTCGTAGTCTACATTTTGATGAAGTCCCTGTACAGCTTGAGATTCCTCGCATTACTGATCAGGTCCGCGTGTTCAGACGGCCTGATTGACCGGCTAGGGGTGACTATCGACATTAAATTATAATTAAATTAAATATTAAAAAAGATGTCCAATACATTATTATTTATTTATTTTGAAGACCTTAAAACCATTTCAGGACCTTTTCTGTATACTCATTTATATTCGCCGTTAAATTAATTGATTTTTACAGTATAGGAGCAATGTATGACGCATCTCTCAGTCTTATCCCTAATTTGTATATTTTTAGAATAACCTGCTCATTAGTTTTGCTTCGAGTCTGATAGATGCGATGGATTTTTATTATATTATTAAAAAATGAAATAGAGCATTTTTTTTATATAAGGAATATAAATTTAAAGCACGAAAACCTTTAAATAGGTACGCGTTTACTTGGGTTATCTCATTTTTTTTTTAGAATTATATATACTAATTAAATGTATTAATTAGAAAGATATATATATAAAATCAATTTTATCGAAAAATATTGTTGTTGTGCTACCGGAATTTGAACCTGGATCTCTTTCCAAACTGGAGATGGTGCATTATCCAATTATGCTACAATAATATCATAAAATAATAATACTATTATACCAATTCGACTGTGAATTGTCGAGTGTTATATAATATTTTTGTATAAATTAATTGTATAAATATTATGTTCCAAACCGAATTTGTTTAGCCGCCATTTTGGTTCGACACAAATTTGTCAGTTCGTATTTGGTAGTCGTAGAGAGTAGTTGATTGCAATTTATTATGGAGGATCTAACGCCTCAAAAACGTGTTAAATTCATTAAAACATTAAATCAAACACAAACCTTACTTTTGAAGAAAAAAACATTTTGGGTTTTGTTAATATAAACAAAACAGCAATTTTTGAGAGACCTTCAGAGAATCCTTAATTGAATCCTTAATTGATACACCGACGACCTTTACACCCAGTTACGAGTTTTACTGTATGGTGCGCTATGTGGGCCGGCGGAATCCCTGGCCCCTATGTCTTTCAGGATGCGAGAGGCAATGCTGTAAAAACTTATTGGTAGCCGAATTAGGTAAATTAGACCTACAACACACGTGGTTTCAACAGGACGGTGCCACCTCACACACAGCTCAAGCTACGCTTGAAATTTTGCGAGACTATTTCAGTAGGTTAAGTGCAGAATATGTAGTAAGTATTTAAGTTCAATATTTGATCATTTTTCATGTATTTATATTTTTTTTTGTATTTCATAATTTATTATATGTATACCTTATGCTATTTGATATGCGATATTTTTTATTTTTTTTAAAATGGTGTATACTACTTAGATGCAAGATTATTTTATAATTTTTACAACAAATATTTTTTATTGCATACATACAATAATTAAATGATACTATTATTACGTTTGAGGTACGTCATGTATTAAGTATAGATGGCAAAAAATAGTCAAGGAATCGTCGATTTAACGTCCATCGCTCGTCTAGCAATTAACCCCATTATTTAATAACATTTATTAGAATTTCGAAAACTTGAGTATTCTCCGAAGGTGTCCGCACTCAGAAAGTTTCACTTGTGACATGTATAATATATTTATTGCTCATTGTTAGCTATACGTTAACATTTATTATATTTCAACTACATCACTGTTTCTCAAACATTACTGCTTCATACACTTCTCATAAAACCGAACCGCTAAGCTGTCATCCCCTCAATAATAATAATAATATATTAACTGCAGCGAAATTCAGTGATAAATGAAAAACAATTACTTTATTTTATAAAAAAAACTTTTTCAAAACGGTTTTTATTTTATGTTTAATGTTATTTCATTCAAGTACATATAGGATGGATCCAAAGATCTATTCTTCGCACTCCCTGGTTCTTCAAAATGAAAGTCTCCAAAAGAACAATATCAAACATATATTGAATGAAAATTGGGCTTTGCCAGGTAGCCTCACATTCAGATTGAACTTAATAGATTCCCCAATGTGCGAGTGTGGTGCCGAGAAGGAGACCCTTGACCATATTTTTTCTGCTTGTCCATTGCGGATCACAGGTTTTTTTTACAGTAATCTCGTCAAGGGTAATTAACTTGTGTCATCTTCTTTCCCTCAACTCGCCACATTTAATCTATATAATAGCAATTTTTTTTAATGACAATGGTATTGACTTGTAATGTAATATTATTGTACTTTTTTCTATAAAATAAAGTTTCAACTTGATTAATGGCACAAATCACTCTTGAAGGGTGGATTGCCTATTTAAAAGAAGAACATATACTTATATACGGCTCCCGACTATTTTCTGTGGTGGTACTCGAATGTTATGAATGAATCTGCGCCAATAAGCCAACAACAATTCCGATGCTACAGGATAATATTCGAAATTAAATTGCTGAAATAACACGCCAAGTGTGCGAAAATGTTATGAAAAATATGGTTAAAAGAGCACGCTGTCAGAAAAAATCGATAAATAACAACTAAATTAAAAAACTGTGTTACATTTTGTTCCGTACAGGAAACAAGAATATAGACAGGGGTGTTTCGCCGATCTCAGCTTCTCTCAAAATGAAACACAAAAGATGTTCAATATAGACACACTGCTGCGGCAAAATCAAAAATGTCTTCCCGCCTGCAGAATACCCTGTTTTTATTCAGATACATAACAATACATTCAGCCATATTTGCAAGTACCTACTGAGCGACAGGCCGCCGCTTGTGATGTCTTTAATTTCCTAAAATCTAACCCACGGGTTTTTTGGCGCCACGCAGATGATTGCACTTTTAAATTTCTGACACACATCTTGTCGTATCAATTTTGGCGCCTCCTCGGTGAGTAATTCTGCGCTATACACATTTCCTAGTTATTCATAAACAATATCAGCCGGCATTATAATATTCACCCTGTACGTGTACGGTCCCTTCAATGTTGTACGTCGCTAAACATGAAAACTTTATTTTAATATTTTTCCTTTAATTACTTATCAACAAAAGTAATTACCATAATCTGCTGTTATCGTATTATTTTTCCTTTAAAAATCTTGTAAATACATTTAAACAATATGGAGCAGGACGCGTACCACACTTTGAATAGCAATAATTGAACTTTAAGACAATAGTAATATTTTTTTCGATAAAACTCACCGCACTAACCGCAACATGTGATTTCCTTCTCGGAGAATTTTTAGTCAACCTGTAAACTTGTATTAATATCAAATTGAACTATATTCATCTATAAGGGATTTTAGGTTTAGATTTTAGTACAGGTAAATAAATATACCTAACAGGTAAATAGACGCACGAATACCTCAATCACCGCAAGTCCTATCTACAGCAGTGAATAAAAATAAAATAGAAAATGAGATTATACTGGGTACAACTTTGGACCGAAAAAACCAGAAAGAGTGCCTCAATGGTAGTGTTTACACGCCTTGTTACTTCGACTGGCATAACTGGGTTTATATGAGTGTATTGTGAGTATTGCCGCCTTTTTTCGGAGAGTCGAGAAGACGGTAAACGACAGGCGGTTCAATTACATCCAGAGGTCCAAGTAAACCACCAGTGCGCACTTCGGTCGATCGAAATCTAGCCAGCTAAAAGATCAACATTGGATCAGAAAAATAGCAAATACAATTAAATCGTTAGTACAGTGTTCATATATCATATGTGTCCTTATTGTCAATCGGAAACCTGGGAACCAGCTATCGAAGGCATTTACATAAACAGGTAGATAGATGCGTTGCATTTAACTGGATAAACCCTAGAGTCTACTGTGAGGGCAACGCAGGACCCGGATTTTTTCGCCCAGGCGTTCGATGTCTGTCACTTAGGTGGTGACATTTTTTCGTATTATGTGTAATAATGTATATTTAACAACGAGATCATCATCGGACTAACTCTCATCACTAAAATAGCGGGATATTGAATCATTCATTGTCGTGTACTGCAACTTTCTAAGTATCAATGTGTCAGATGACTTTTGGAACAGCTGTGAAAAGTCCGCCATATTTAACTATCGATTTTCGTTTTTACTATCGGATATCAGAGAGTAAAATGAGTTTACTACGGGGTGAACTTTCGAGAAGTAAATATTTTTTTACTAACGATCAAACAACCCGTTTTCGTAAAAATATTTACTTCAGTGACTTTTTTTACTATAGTAAAAAGCTACTACTGATCACACAACCGGCCCTAAGTAGTCAATACTTAAATCCGTTCACCGATACTTAAATTCGTGAGAATACAGAGTTATCTATTGCATTTGGTCTAACTTAGGCGTTAATTTAAAATTATAATTACTAATTAATAATTGTTATCGTATTATGTCTCTTCTACCTACTAAAAAACTATAAATAAGTTTATATAGCCCTTATCAATGGAAGTGAACATTATTTTCCTGTTGTTATCAATATTATCAGATAATTAAATAGCCACGCTTTGTTAACAGTTTCCTCGAAAGAACTTTAATTATCATTTTATTTTTTACATTTATGCACCAGAAATTAATATTATACATGTATACGAGTACATAACTACGTACACAAAGTAGGCCTAAAGTCACTTTACTATTTAAAAACTAAATAACTTTTTGTATTTCTATTTATTTATTTTTTTCTAGATATTCTGCACAGCGTGTAGATTTTTTTATCTACAAGTACATGAAAAATAATATCTTGTAAATGAACCCTATTTTCAGCTCCACAAGTGCGAGCAAAGTGCTTGGCTCCATCGCTCGTGTTTCTCCACGAATGTTGTTCTTCAGCTCAAGAAGTGATCGAGGCTTACTAACCAACAATCGTTCTTTTAAATGTCCTAAAAAAAATTTGGAACCACGAGATTCCTGTGGCACGCATTAGGTAATGAAAATCAAAATTTATTTATGTATATTTTTTTTATTGGCTAGGTTAGGTTATGCACACATGAATTTGTCTCGTTTAATGCTTCAAACAAGAGTAATCCATGTGTAGTGGGAATAATCCCGTGGACTGTATCGTTTTAAATTACTGTTTAATTGACGCAACCCAAATTGGAGCAAGAAAGGAATAATCAAGCCTACCTTGATCTCAGTTCTATGTTGGACGGCAATTTACACCTCCAGTTGACTTGCACCTTTGTGGTGAATAACGCAGACATCACTGCACTTCAGAATGCTATAGAAAACCGCTTTTTCGTGGTCCGGATTTTACGCACGGCGACACTTTTGATCCGCAAAAAAAGCCTGTTGACATGCCCGCGTCGAAATGCAATCTGTCCCACGTCGGCCGAAATCTCTAAGCATTAGTTGGCCAGAACGGGACAGGTATATTAAGGTTTATTGGAGCGACGGAATGCACATGGAGTACTCGACGTGCGTCAACAATGTGTATGTAACCTAACCTAGCCTAGTCTAGCCCAAAAAATACACACACAATCTACAGCACTTGGACAGCTAAAACAAATTAAATGAAGAGTTGATGTATACTAAAAATATAACTGATTTTCAAAAAGTAACGACCTAAGCAATTATTGTAAAAGTATGTAGTTTCTAAATAATTCAGTTCCTCTCTCTGTTGCTGTTCTCTTATTTTTCTTTTCTCTTCTTTCTACCTCTATCCTCTTCTTTATTCTCCCTTGTTATTTTTTATCTACGTATCTATCATTTCCTACTGTATTTTTTTTCCATAATTTTCAGGGATTAAAAATGTTAGGTTCGCAGATTACCTGTTATTATTTTGAGAATCTAATTGTACACTCCAACTTAATAAAATCATATTTAATTAGAAAGCTGTGCAGAAACAAATTTTTTATAGCAGTATTCTCTCTCTCCTCTCTCTCTCTAGAATGTTTCGCTCATTGTTTACGAGTGCCATTAATTGAAATCAAGCATTTAGCTTCGAAGCATGCCGCGTAATTTAAACGATTAATGCGGTAAAATGATGCCTAGAAGAACGATCCATATGATCTATTTTTGGGTGTTTTGTATGAAGTTAATTCGGGACTGGAAAAAATAAACGATAAATGCGGGAAAACGATTATTCGAGGGACGATCGATCGGGATTTCACTGTATTTACATTACTGTCTAGTACAAAAAAAAAATTGAAAATAAATTTAAAGCACACTTATAGAGTCCACTTCTCAGAATTGTGTAAAAACAATCCAAAATGTATATCGAACATAAGTTACAAATATTTATAAAATATCAATGGGTCAATTAGTAAGTAAGACAATCGAGTAAGAAATTAATTCGGGACTGGAAGAAATAAACGATACATGCGGGAAAACGATTATTCAAGAAGCAATCGATCGAGATTTCACTGTATATATTGTATTGTGTATGTCAAACTCAAAGAAAGATAAAAAAATATATAAATATATTATTTATTGGGAAAATTCTTGTCTATGTATATAATTATGTGTTTAATTTAAGGGTTTTTAAAATAATTTTTAGAATTGACGTTAAATGTATAAAAAATTCGAATATTTTTCATAATAAATTCATATTTGAATGATTTCTGAAAATTACTCACATAATTAAATATTTCATAATTTCACATGAAAATACCATTTAATTATCTTTAAGTAGAATAATTATAAATTAATAATAGTAAAAGAAAATTTACCAGCAATACTGATAAAGCATAATATCTTCAAGACATACAATTTTATAAATACTTATCTTCTCGGAAAAATTAAGTAGCGATGGTTAAAATATAAACAGTGAAGAAAAATATTTTTAAAAATGAACAATGAATATCAATGAAATATTATTAAAAAATTAGCTATTTAACAGTTCTAAGAAGCGATGATCAGACAGCATGTAGCAATCTGTTGGACAAAGTTGGAAGCCATGCTGTCGTGTGACCGACAATGGAAACAGATTGGCAAAAGAAAAAATCACAGTTACCAATAATATTATGTAATCTCGTTGGGACTATAATTTTCTTATGGCCCATGCTCGCGGACGTGATTTCTCTCGGGGATTTAACTCGAGTGCGTGTAAAGAACAGTACAAGGTTCAGCGCAAAGCTATAATTAGAACGACACGTCCCCAGTACTGCTTTTTACATTAATATATATTACTCATAAGCTAAAAAAAGCTAATGAGTTCATACCTCATTTATTTTAAAATTTCTACTAATTATAATTATACAAAGTTACCTTAAATAATCCAATGAATAATATTATAGTTACTGTCTAATAAAGCAGTAATTTGTAGTCAACACTAGTTCTTTCAAAATGCCAGCCTAACAAAATACCGCCCCTAACGTGTGTGGCACGCGGGTGGCCGATTTAGGGGGCGTCCAATTTACAGGTATGGTTTTACAATGATTGAAAACACCGTTTTCACTCAAGTTACTAGGGCAGAAATAAAACAATCTTGCCTGTGGCGGCAAAAGGTCTAGAGCGCCGGCACTGTTTGATTGCAATTGGAGTCCACTTAAGCATTAAACCAGCCCTTTACGCCGCTCACGAGGGTGTGAGGGTGCCGAGTATCAACTATTGATTCCCGTTAAAATTTCATACCCTAACCTTACCCCTAAGCACCACGACCATAAAATTATATCGATCGATTGCCACCATTAGAATACTGTGAATATAAATTTACTTGACGATGCACACCAACATTTTTAATTTTTTTTTAATAATTACACATTTCATCGTTAGAACACAGTTCAAAGATATTTAATACAAATTGGATGAATCAATTAGAAAGATATACAGAAAAATTATTTGATTACCACCGGGATAAATAATATATTGGGTCGTCTAATGTCTGCGATTTTTTAAATAATGTTATTTTCTTACTATTTTATTTTTTGAGACAAAAAAATTACATTTAAGAGAACACATTCTTATTGTGAAGTTGTAATTATTCAGAATATTGTGATATATTAAATACTAATTAAATATATTAATTAGAAAGATATACATATAAAATCAATTTTATCGAAAAATATTGTTGTTGCGCCACCGGGATTCGAACCTGGATCTCTTTCCTAACCGGGGAAGGTGCTTTATCCAACTAAGCTACAGCGACATTATTTAATTTAATAAAAATGAATTGATAATTCTGGCGTCTGCTATCAGTTTACTCAAAGGTATTTGAGATTCTGTAAAAATAAGGTAGATGGCTCTGTCAAATTATGGAACGATTAAATGTATTAATATCAAAAAGGTAACATATAGGGTCGAAAAATTGTCGCTGTAGCTTAGTTGGATAAAGCACCTTCCCCGGTTAGGAAAGAGATCCAGGTTCTAATCCCGGTGGCGCAACAACAATATTTTTCGATAAAATTGATTTTATATGTATATCTTTATAATTAA
Source organism: Eubasilissa splendida (assembly GCA_031772225.1). Lineage (NCBI taxonomy): Eukaryota > Metazoa > Arthropoda > Insecta > Trichoptera > Phryganeidae > Eubasilissa > Eubasilissa splendida. The sequence goes on along the minus strand of CM062866.1, from coordinate 10,332,482 downwards.
TATATTTAATTCATATTTAAAAAAATGACATATTCGATAGCATTTTTTCCGCTCTAAAATGTCGCCGCAGTTTTCGACTCATTCCTGTTTTTTTCTCCTTTAATCAAGGTTAAAATGGTCATTCAGGAGCTCGACAGGCTCACTCTACACACTCGACCTCGCTCGGTCAGATTATCACCTTTTTCGGTCGCTCTCCGATCATATGCGAGGTGTTACGTTCAACAACGACGATAGCCTCAGAAATTGGCTCGATAACTATTTCGATACCAGACCAGCCGACTTTTATAGAAAAGGTATCGACAATTTGGTTGAATGATGGGATGAAGTCCTGAACAATAATTGATAATATATCATTGATCGAAATGAGGTAATTATTTTTTAAATTTGATTAATAAATAATTAAACAAAACCGCAAAGATTTATTAGATAGTCCAATATATTGTTTTCATTATTATTAAAGAGAACACATTCTTATTGTGAAGTTGTAATTATTCAGAATATTGTGATATATTAAATACTAATTAAATATATTAATTAGAAAGATATTGTTGTTGCCCTACCGGGATTCGAATTTGGTACAGCGACAGTATTTTTGACGACAAATTTAACATACAGGTTCAAAAATAGCATAGTTGGATAATGCACCTTCCCCGGTTCGGAAAGAGAACGCTATTTTCGATCAAATTGATTTAATATGTATATCTTTCTAATTAATACATTTAATTAGTATATTGTTTTCAATTTCTAATTTGAAATCTATAAAATATTTCAATTATTCGAAATAATCAAAAACTACGACTTTTTTTAAATGCTTACATCTGAGATTACGCACATGGAGAATGAACATTTTCGACTCATATTTTCAATATGAATTTAAATATTATGTACCAAGTGTGCTCCTTCCAGTATTATATAATATTTAGTTACAATACAGCAGGTAACAAACTTCCTACTGGCGATTGCTGACTGCAGGCCGCAACCCTAGAGCCTGGACCTATGTGCCAAGGTCGGATGACGGTTCCGATGACAACTATCTACCGGGCAAGGTTCATCCGTAGGACACACGAGATTGGATAATTATGTATATATTCAAAGTGCAAAACTTTGTCAAAGTGCAAAGTTTGTCATGCATCTGTAGCGATCGTAATTCGAATCTACCGCCATCTCAGTCGGCATCGACGCTAGCGACAGCGCTGCCGGCTGCTGCCACAAGTCTGGCTCAATTCACCGCCAGACAGTCTCTCCAGTTTCAGCGTTTCACAATGGCGGTCTTGCCGGCTCGTGCTTGCCGAGCAAGACTGCCAATTCATTTCATATCATCATTTCCTACATCTTCATCCACTGTATTCATTTCTATATGTCTTCATTGTTTTTATCATTTGTCACAATAAACCTCAACACGCATCAATCACACATGTATTTCATTTAACCACCGTCCTAACCCCCAAACATCTCTCTCAAGCAAGCAAACCAAGACGCGCTGTAAAAAGTTTTATCTTATAAATAAAATCCTAAAGTTATCTAATGTTTGTTCGTCACAAATGAAAATGAATATGAAATTCGTACACAATTAATTAAATGGGGGATGTATCGCACAGAATTGCGAGGTCGCAGCAGAGGCGCCAATTAATTGATATGATAAGACATGTGTCTGTAATCATCGGTGTGGCGCCAAAAATCACGTGGGATAGATTTCGCGAAAATTCTTAGATAAACGTCACAGTGGCGGCCTGTCGCTGTGTAGGTACTAACAAATATGACTATATGTATTGTTATGTATCTGAATAAAAACAGGATATTCTACAGGCGGGAAGCCATTCTCGATTTTGTCGCATATTTGAACATCTCTTGTGTTCCATTTCTTTCGACCTCATAATCATCATCATCATCATCATCATCGCCGGTTGAGAGAAGCTGAGATCGGCGAACCACCCTTGTCTACATTCTCGCTTCCAGTACGGACCGAGAGGTGTCACATTTCCATGGAACATCGTACTCTGTGTCTTAGTTAATAAAACAACGAACGATACAAAAGGCAAAAGAACCAGGACATAAGTTACGAGCACATTACTAACGTCGACAAACTTATCAGTGGAATTGAAATAAAAATAGAAAAGGAAATGGAACCAAAGAAACAAGTGATTGCTAAAAATGATCTATTTCAAGATCGGAAAAAAAATGCATTGAAACTCCAGTCTAAAATCAATCCCGATTCATCTGACTCTACTGATGCTAGTTTCCACCAACGACTATGATCTTCTAAGAAGCCAGCATACTTCCTTCCCGGAACCGTTTAATGAGTTTTCACTCACGTATTAGTTCCTATGAACAAAAGCGAGACAAGTTTAACTGCCGAGAATTTATATGCAATTATATAAGATGTTATAATACAGAACATAGATGAGATGTTAGTTAGTTTGTAACTTATATAAACAACATTCAGAATCTTCGATAGATGCGTTCTGTATGTTTTATAATGATGTAGCTGGTAACCAGTGGATTCGTGTGGATTGAACACATGGAGTGTGTTCGAATAAAGAATCCCAAATTACAAAACCATAATAGTGTGTAATAAAAATAATCCAGGTATAAAAAATTCAAGAAAGCAAATCAAATAAATACTAATTAGAAAGATATGCATATGAAATTAATTTTATCGAAAAATATTGTTGTTGCGCCACCGGGATTCGAACCTGGATCTCTTTCCAAACCGGGAAAGGTGCATTTTTCATCAATGCCACAGCGACATTATTTGTGACGACAAATTTTCAAATTCAAATTGTATCAGTGTGTCCAAAAATTTAATAAAAATGAATTGTTAATTCTGGCGTCTGTTATCGGTTTACTCAAAGGTATTTGAGATTCCGTAAAAACAAAGTAGATGGCTTTCGAATAATGAAACGATAGATGTATTAATTTGAAAAAGTGTAACGTGCAAGTTCGAGAATTTGTCGTCAAAAATAATGTCGCTGTAGCATTAATGAAAAATGTACCTTCCCCGGTTTGGTTCTCCGCATTGATGCTCATAATAGTATATATATAATTTAAAAATAATATTAAAAAAAGACGTAGATGATGTAATATTTATCTTAGAAGAACGCATTCTTATTGTGAAGTTGTAATTATTCAGAACAGACGGTCTGTGATATTTTAAATGTGAATTAAATATAATAATTAAAATAAGGTAGATGGCTCTTTCAAATAATGTATTAATATCAAAAAGGTAACATATAGGTTCGAAAATTTGTCGTCAAAAATAATGTCGCTGTAGTATAGTTGGATAATGCACCTTCTCCGGTTTGGAAAGAGATCCATGTTCGAATTCCGGTGGATAAAGGAGTAATTTGTAGAGCGTCTTTTGGTAAAAGGCGCCCTTGGGAAAGTATCAAAATGACGACCTAGCAAAATACCGCCCCTAATGAAAATATTATCTTCATCTAAGTGGGGGAAAAATACAATCGTGCCTGGGGTGGCGAAAAGTCTAGGTTACCTATACATTTATTTGATTTTTGGTTTCATTTTTTTTTGTCAGAGATTTTTCTGGATTTATTTATTCTCGTCAATTTTTCCCCCTACAATCCCGGATGCTGTACATAAAAATAGCCGCATTAGAAAACTGTCGTGTTTGACCGAGTGCCTATGGTCGGCTAAAGACGTAAAAATAATAATTGTATATTTGAATAACATACGTAAAGAAATTCCGACATTCTTCCCATATCGGATGACCATTGACGAAACCGGTTGCGGGTATGGAGCCGCGCTGGACCGTCTGTGTTGGACTCTTGAATTCATTAAACCACACACCTAGTATATCTCGAGAGGTGTGTTTATTAGCGTCCGTAGAAATTTCGTTCGCTTGAAAAAAAAACGTATATAAGTAAAATAAATATGTTAGAAGAACACATTCTTATTGTGAAGTTGTAATTATTCAGAACATACGGTCTGTGATATTTTAAATATGAATTAAATATATTAATTAGAAAGATATACATATGAAATCAATTTTATCGAAAAATATCGTTGTTGCATGTGTTCAAAATTTAATAAAAATGAATTGATAATTCTGGCGTCTGCTATCAGATTAATCAATGGTATTTATTTGAGATTCTGTAAAAATAAGGTAGATGGCTCTTTCAAATAATGGAACGATTAAATGTATTAATATCAAAAAGGTTCGAAAATTTGTCGCTAAAAACATTTTCGCTGTAGCATAGTTGGATAATGCACCTTCCCCGGATAGAAAAGAGATCCAGGTTCGAATCCCGGTGGCGCAACAACAATATTTTTCGATAAAATTGATTTTATATGGATATCTTTCTAATTAATATATTTAAAATAAATATGAAATAAAACTCATGTTTTTTCGAATACATAATAACTTTGTTTAATTTGGAATAGACAGATGGATGATATTTTTATGGTGCCCATGTTTTGCGCCAGGCCCTTAAGAATACCTGCGCAAAATTTGATTTAGATCTGTCAAAAGAATATATAGATAACTGACAGACTGACACTAAGTTTAATATAGATATATCTATCTACCTATATACGATGTAACAAACCTAGTATATAATATTTTATAGGTGATACCTGACTAAATTACACGAGTTGACAATGTTCAAGATATACGTGCAAATTCTACATCGTTACGAAAAATATTATTAGCAATATTTGAACATGTCAAAGAATACACTTACATATACAACTGATGGGTGAGAATGGTGAACGTTATATTTATATAAAGTGATCACTTAAGCCAGCCGAAGACAGGTCGTAAGCCCTGTAATTACCATACTTCCATATATTTTCTTTAAAATATAAAAATAACTTCGTGTCTATGAGATATCTAATATTTGTTTGAAAATATTATTAGATACAAATTAAATGTATTGATTAGAAAGATGTACACATAAAATTAATTTAGTCGAAAAATATTGTTGTTGTTGCCGGGATTCGAACCTGGATCTCTTCCAATTCGGGGAACGTGCATTATCCGATTATGCTATACCAACACAGTGGAATGATGACAAATTTTCGTACTTATATGTTACACTTTTTCAAATTAATACATCTATCGTTCCATTATTTGAAAGCCATCTACTTTGTTTTTACGGAATCTCAAATAGCTTTTAAGTCTACGTACTTCAAAATATTTTTTTCGAAATGTATCCATTATTAATCTACCATATATTTGTTTATACTATTTCTTAGTATGTACGCTCAAAATTCAATGACTTTTAATTGTTTGTATTCAGTGTATAATTCGGAATTAATAAAATATTTCAATTAATCGCATAATTAGATTTTTTTTAAATGCTTATATCTCTGACATGGTTGAAATTAGACTTGAACATTCTCAACTCGTAATTTAGTCAAGTTTCCTTTTATGAAATATTATGGCCTAGGTATGTTACAGCCTATATGGTTATTCACGTTGTTAGTTAATTATAGGGGTACCACTTAAGAACAAATGAATCATCATGGTCCTTGAATGAAATATTTTGTCATGGTAATGGTAATACCCACCTTGCAGTTTGCTCACGAAAGTTATGTAAAAACAATTTCTAAGATTGCGATACGGGGCGGGAACTCCGAGAGCTACTGGAGAAGTGCGAGTCGGTCGAGTGACGGACGCAGGGGCAATGGTGCAGTCCGGCGTTTCTGTCATTTTTTTTTATGAATCGCTTGAAATTTAAACTCATTAATTTATATACTATTTAAGGGATAAAAATTTATTTGACATTTATACTGGTACTTAACGATGGACTACGGATGTTTTTATTTATGTGCGCAGTAGCCAGTACGCATTGTGCCATTGCGCAGAGTGCGCAGAAGACAATGCGCATTATGCCACTGCGCAAGATGCTAAGTGCGCAGTAGCCAGTGCGCATTGTGCCACTGCGCAGGGTGCTAAGTGCGCAGTAGCCAGTGCGCATTGTGCCACTGCGCAGGGTGCTAAGTGCGCAGTAGCCAGTGCGCATTATGCCACTGCGCAAGGTGCTAAGTGCGCAGTAGCCAGTGCGCATTGTGCCACTGCGCAGGGGGCTAAGTGCGCAGTAGCCAGTGCGCATTGGTCACTCGCAGTAGCCAGTGCGCACTATGCCACTGCGCAGGGTGCTAAGTGCGCAGTAGCCAGTGCGCATTGTGCCACTGCGCAGGGTGCTAAGTGCGCAGTAGCCAGTGCGCATTGTGCCACTGCGCAGGGTGCTAAGTGCGCAGTAGCCAGTGCGCATTGTGCCACTGCGCAGGGTGCTAAGTGCGCAGTAGCCAGTGCGCATTATGCCACTGCGCATGGTGCTAAGTGCGCAGTAGCCAGTGCGCATTGTGCCACTGCGCAGGGTGCTAAGTGCGCAGTAGCCAGTGCGCACTATGCCACTGCGCATGGTGCTAAGTGCGCAGTAACCAGTGCGCACTATGCCACTGCGCAGGGTGCTAAGTGCGCAGTAGCCAGTGCGCATTGTGCCACTGCGCATGGTGCTAAGTGCGCAGTAGCCAGTGCGCATTGTGCCACTGCGCATGGTGCTAAGTGCGCAGTAGCCAGTGCGCATGTATGCCACTGCGCATGGTGTTAAGTGCGCAGTAGCCAGTGCGCATTATGCCAGTGCGCATGGTGCTAAGTGCGCAGTAGCCAGTGCGCATTGTGCCACTGCGCAGGATGCTAAGTGCGCAGTAGCCAGTGCGCATTATGCCACTGCGCATAGTGCTAAGTGCGCAGTAGCCAGTGCGCATTATGCCACTGCGCATGGTGCTAAGTGCGCAGTAGCCAGTGCGCAGGGTGCTAAGTGCGCAGTATCCAGTGCGCTTTCTGCCACTGCGCATGGTGCTAAGTGCGCAGTAGCCAGTGCGCATTATGCCACTGCGCATGGTGCTAAGTGCGCAGTAGCCAGTGCGCATATTGCCACTGCGCAGGATGCTAAATGCGCAGTAGCCAGTGCGCATTGTGCCACTGAGCTGGATGCATAGTGCGCAGTAGCCAGGGCGCAGGTTGCCACTGCGCAGGATGCTAAGTGCGCAGTAGCCAGTGCGCATTGTGCCACTGCGCAGGGTGCTAAGTGCGCAGTAGACAGTGCGCATTTTGCCACTGCGCAGGTTGCTAAGTGCGCAGTAGCCAGTGCGCATTGTGCCACTGCGCATGGTGCTAAGTGCGCAGTAGCCAGTGCGCATTATGCCACTGCGCAGGGTGCTAAGTGCGCAGTAGCCAGTGCGCATGTTGCCACTGCGCAGGTGCTAAGTGCGCAGTAGCCAGTGCGCATTGTGTCACTGCGCAGTGCTAAGTGCGCAGTAGCTAGTGCGCATATGCCACTGCGCAGGGTGCTAAGTGCGCAGTAGCCAGTGCGCATTGTGCCATTGCGCAGGGTGCTAAGTGCGCAGTAGCCAGTGCGCATTGTGCCACTGCGCATGGTGCTAAGTGCGCAGTAGCTAGTGCGCACTATGCCACTGCGCAGGGTGCTAAGTGCGCAGTAGCCAGTGCGCATTATGCCATTGCGCAGGGTGCTAAGTGCGCAGTAGCCAGTGCGCATTGTGCCACTGCGCATGGTGCTAAGTGCGCAGTAGCCAGTGCGCATTGTGCCACTGCGCAGGGTGCTAAGTGCGCAGTAGCCAGTGCGCATTGTGCCACTGCGCATGGTGCTAAGTGCGCAGTAACCAGTGCGCATTATGCCACTGCGCAGGGTGCTAAGTGCGCAGTAGCTAGTGCGCACTATGCCACTGCGCATGGTGCTAAGTGCGCAGTAGCCAGTACGCATTGTGCCAGTGCGCAGAGTGCGCAGAAGACAATGCGCATTATGCCACTGCGCATGGTGCTAAGTGCGCAGTAGCCAGTGCGCATTTGCCATGCGCAGGTGCTAAGTGCGCAGTAGCCAGTGCGCATGTGCCACTGCGCATGGTGCTAAGTGCGCAGTAGCCAGTGCGCATTGTGCCACTGCGCATGTGCTAAGTGCGCAGTAGCCAGTGCGCATTGTGCAGTGCGCAGTGCATGCGCATGTGCCTGCGCAGTGCTAAGTGCGCAGTAGCCAGTACGCATTGTGCCATTGCGCAGAGTGCGCAGAAGACAATGCGCATTATGCCACTGCGCAAGGTGCTAAGTGCGCAGTAGCCAGTACGCATTGTGCCATTGCGCAGTGCTAAGTGCGCAGTAGCCAGTGCGCATTATGCCACTGCGCATGGTGCTAAGTGCGCAGTAGCCAGTGCGCATTGTGCCACTGCGCAGGGTGCTAAGTGCGCAGTAGCCAGTGCGCATTGTGCCACTGCGCATGGTGCTAAGTGCGCAGTAGCCAGTGCGCATTGTGCCACTGCGCATGGTGCTAAGTGCGCAGTAGCCAGTGCGCATTATGCCACTGCGCATGGTGCTAAGTGCGCAGTAGCCAGTGCGCATTGTGCCACTGCGCAGGGTGCTAAGTGCGCAGTAGCTAGTGCGCACTATGCCACTGCGCAGGGTGCTAAGTGCGCAGTAGCCAGTGCGCATTGTGCCACTGCGCAGGGTGCTAAGTGCGCAGTAGCCAGTGCGCATTGTGCCACTGCGCAGGGTGCTAAGTGCGCAGTAGCCAGTGCGCATTGTGCCACTGCGCAGGGTGCTAAGTGCGCACTATGCCACTGCGCAGGGTGCTAAGTGCGCAGTAACCAGTGCGCTTTATGCCACTGCGCATGGTGGTAAGTGCGCAGAAGCCAGTGCGCATTGTGTTATTGCGCAGGGTGCTAAGTGCGCAGTAGCCAGTGCTAAGTGTTAATTTAATAATCTAAACACGGTACTTTATCTACAGGCATCAACAATTACCGATAGTTAAAAACCATACGTGGAACAGTGAAAGCCGAACAAAGTTTGTCATTATTGGCTTATTTGTTTGAACTTAAGTAAAATCAGGCACACTTGACTGTATTCAGGAATTCATTCTCGAGCTCGATTCTTTCGCCGCAGTGTGTCGTGCATCTTCCCAGTGAAAGGACTTTATTTTCTTTCTTCCCTGAGACTCGCTGTTGCCTGACGTACTGTCTCAGGTACCAACGCTGGAGACCCGCATCCTGCTTGTAACGCGCCTTTATTTCGCTGTATTTTTGCAGCTACACGATTATTATTTTCATCCGTAGATTTTTTTTTTCGCTCTTTTTTTATTTTATCATATTTGATAAACATCCTCCCGCGGTCGGTCGAACTCGCGACTTGGCGATTATATTCATCTAAACGTTAGGTTAAATTTAACGCTAAAGCTATTTTTTTTAAATTTATTTGTGAATACTTTTTCTTTTAATATTTTTTTCAATATATTCTTATACGTTTGATCTCGAGCGAGGTCCGTGATTTTTGTTTTCACATGTATGCTAGTTTTCTAAATAATTGTGACACAATTTTTTGTAATTGTTGATTTGAATCTTTATGTGATTTATTAAATTATTTTCCGAGATAAATTGGAACGTTAAAAGGAAGTCATCTGGATACGAAAATAATAAACGAAAATCAGAGAATGAGCTACAGTTAAGTACATAATACAAAAAAGCGAGATGAACATCATTTAGATCCAAAAGAGCAATTTGCTTCTTCAAATATATCATCACAAACATCTCCGCTTAAGTGTTGCCCTGTAGAATGGCAGCTAATTCTGCAGTATCAAATAATTACAGCTTACGGGTGCAGTTAAAAAAGTCTCACCTGGGCTGTCATCTTAATAATAACGCGGGAAGATTCTAAAAATGGAATATTTTACCCATGTGAAGCGAAACTTGAGATATATATTTGAGGGTTAGGTCGGTGGTTAAAGTAAAGAGTGATTATTGGCGTGATGATGTTTATTGAGTCGGATAGAACAACGAAGACAGATAGAATGAAAGAAATGAATGAAGTGTGCGTGAATTATGAAGTGAAGCAAGTCGGCGGTCTCGCTCGGCGCGCGCGGGCCGACAAGCCCGCCGTTGCAAAGCGATGAAACAGAAGAGATAACTCGTTGCTGAAGGCTTAGGCCAGACCTGTAGCGGCAGCCGGCAGCGCTGTCGCTAGCATCGATGCCGGCTGAGATGGCGGTGAAATTGAACTCTGATCCCTACATATAGATATTGAATCACGAAAAAAAGGGTCTGGTCGCAGGAGAACGTTTTCTTCTTTTAAATCAGGGATGGGGGTGCCCAAAAAAAATTTTCCCGAGGGCGCCACAGAGGCTAGGGCCGGCGCTGAATGCGGGTGTCTTTGTTTCGCGCGGACCCTAAAAAGTAACGATGTATGTAGAATTTGGTCCAGGTAGGGAGAAATGTCCAAGGGGTGGGTTAACTATATTTCAGGATCTTAGAATTTATTTATTTATTAAACTTTATCGACGTACGTGTTTTTGTTGTAACAGAGGTGAATATATTTTAATATAACATGATAAACATAAGATACAATTATAGGAAGGTGGTTAAATGAAATAAATGTGATTGGCTTGTGGAGGGGTGTTTATTGTCGGTATGATTAAAAACAAGGAAGACAGATAGAATGAATACAGTGAATGAAGACGTAGAAGGTGCGCGTGTGCATGAAATGAAATGAAGCGAATTGGCGGTCTTGCTCGGCGAGCGCGAGCCGGCAAGACCGCCGTCGTGAAACGAAGCGGTGAATCGAGCCAGACTTGTAGCGGCAGCCGGCAGCGCTGTCGCTAGCGTCGATGCCGATTGAGACGGCGGTGGATTTGAATTCCGATCGCTACAAGTATATACTCGTAGTTTATTGTGTGGGATGGAGTAGCCTCCACCTCTGATGTATACAGCATTGTCCAATGTATTGAATGTGTTAAAGTAGCCAGTTTTTTTCGTGCTGTTGTGGTATTATTTAATTCAAGATAATTCGACAGGAATAAAATTAAAAATAGAGAGAGAAAAAATGTAGTGAGATTGTTGTAGAACTAGTGAATTATTAGTGTAGACACTGTATAATGATTATGTTAGAATATTGGATAGCGATGCTTCTGATTGATCTCTACCCAATTGGATCATATATTGGGTCCATATTTGTGTAATCTTATTGGAAGTGAACGATTTCCAGTTGGTGTTGAGTGTGTTGTACAGTTTCGGAGCTAAGAACATGTAAAATCTTTGACAAAATGTCGTTGTTGCTCTCGGAACTGGCCTGTAGATGTTTGTCTTGTGTTGTAACCATGATTTATTGCTTGGGGAGAGTTGTTGTCAGCATGGAAATATTAGACGAGTCTCAACATACAACGTAGAATACAACTGAGCAAAATTTGGAATGAACGGCACTCAATATAATATGGGGGCAGTGTGGGGTGGTCAGTGGGAGGGTGCCTGTTTTGTGTAGGATCTTAAAGAGTAACTATGCAAAATTTGGATTAGATTGATCAATGAGCTGTATAGGGAACGAGCAGACATTCAATTTTGCATAGTATTTAAAAGCTTATATTGCAAATGCTATTTCGTTGCTGCAAAAACAGCTAAAGTCTAGAATGATGTTCAGAAAAACAAGGGTATTGCTATATAAAACTCTGAAGAGACCAGTGCTTACCTGTGAGTCAAATCTGGATTCCTAACAAAAGAAAGATGAAGCAAAGAGAGGTGCATTTGAAAGATTTTTAGGAGAAATTTCAGAGCTATTAAAGGAAATTATGTGTGGTGTAGGCGTTAAAACCCCTTTACGACCTGTATGATGAGCAGAAAGTCACATAATTCATAAAATTAAAGAGGCTTCGATAGCCAGGCCGTACAAAGTATATGAATTATGCGCACCACCCAAAATGGCTGCTCAACAATGAACCTGAAGGAATACGAAGAATGGGTAAACCTAAAATAAGGTGACAGAATAATATAAATAAAGACCCACCTTGGCGTCAGCAATTGACGGGGAGCATCCCGATGGAGGTGCATTCTCAAGAAAGCCAGGATCCATACTGGGTTGTAAAGCCAGATATGATGATATACGAGAGCTGTCTGAAAAATTTCCGACCTCAACATGAAGATGGCAGCACTCGTCAACAAAAATCGGGGAACATGTCTGCACATGCTTTGATAAGTACTCACCAAAATTTCAGCCATTTTGGACGTGCAGTTGTTGTTTAACAATCGTTTGAGTGAGTCAATGTGAGTGTTTTTGTGAAGATGGAAATTTTTTTGTTTCACCAAGACAATGCGCCATCTCACACGTCAGCGGTTGCCCGGGCGAAAATCTACGAATTACGATTTGAATTCCTTGACCTTACTCACTTACTCACCAGATCTGGCTCCAAGCGACTTTTTTTTATTCCCTAAGCTAAAAGTTGCGCTCGGAGGGCAGATTTTCGTCAAATGAGGTCATCACCTTCATAAATAACTATTTTGCAGAGAAAGACTCAAAGTACTATTTGGACGGATTAAAGCGATGGGAGCATCGCTGCGAGAGGAATATAGAATTACAAGGAGACTATGTAGAAAAATAATTTTGAAAAAAAAAAATTGTGTTTCTTTGTTTAAAAATATACAATGAAAAGTCTACAGAGATTTGCTGGAGATCTCAACTGGAAGGCAATAGCGAGGGGAGTGGCGCTCAGGAACCGACCTCCCAGACGGCGGCCGTCGCATGTTATTGCCACCCGATGTCAGTTATTACGGTGTCAGTACCAGGGGTGCCTGCAAAGTGCTGCGGGGGCGAGACCTCCAAATTGTTTTGAGTGGCCAATATAAAAAAAACATATTTAGATTAAAAGTATGTGAACAAGGAATAATAAAGGTAAAATAATAATACTCGAGGTATAATTTTTACACCGTACTAACATTTATTTGTCAGCTTCAGAAAATATTAACCATTACCATTGAAGTACAGATAGATTAAGGGAAAACAAACTTATTAGACTTACATGGATACTATTTGTTCCCTTATTTTTAAACTAACATCCGTTAAAGCTACATAATTCTATTGTAGACAATCACAGAGTCCGTATCAGTAACTCCGTCAGTAAATAATGTCATTGTTATAATTAAAAATATTTAACAGCGCTAAATCGTCACAGACAACAGGTTCATTCCATATGAATTATTCCAACACTGGTTGCTTGACTATTAATATAATATTCTCATATTTTTTGTGCAACCACCCTAACTGTAATCATATAGTACTTTTTTTAAAAATGAAAGCAAATTATGGCTGAAATTTTAGTGTGAGAATGCGTGTAGGTGAAAATATGTAAAAGCCATCTTGTAGCCAGTTTCTTTCTGAACAAATTACTTTTAACCCCGTGTCGATGGGACAAATAGGAGCTGTAATATTTCAATTTCTGCAAACCCTTTACATTGTAAAACAAATATGGCCGCCACACCAAAAACAAAAACAATAAAATTAAAATAATGCTCATTTTGAACTACTGACAAGCTAGGGTGATAGATTGCATAAAAAATATGAGAATTTTTAAAAATAGTCGAGCAACTATTTATTTAATTTTTGGACCATTTCATACGGAATGAACCAACAAGAATTTAAAGAGATAAAATTGTTATCATTGCGAGTACATTTCAAATTGAAAAAGAACTTCCAACAGCAAAGATTTAACGACAAATGATAAATATGAAGGGAAGACATAAAAAGTTAATAGAGTAATATTGATAAGACCGCTTAGAAATATAAATATGTACGACAATGCGCATAATTTACAAAACAAAAAGTATATTTTTATATCAAAACTATATGAAGTGGTTGAAATTTGGGAAAATGTTTACATTATATGATGGAAGAAACATTTTGTAAAATTATTTCTAAATATAATAAGACAAGACTTTGTGAAACAACCGAAAAGTTAAAAGCACATTTCATTGTAAAATCAATACTTAAACTAATATTGTAATTTAATTAACACGTCACGTTCTGACAACGCACCACACGCATCCAGACAGGCGCACAAATGTCCGACTTGTCCACAACACGTGTAGTGTGTTTTATGATCATGTTCATTTGGTTGTACCGGATGTGACACAATATATTAGGGGTAGACACGTATTAAAAATATGAGTTGAAAATGTTCAAGCCGCATGTGCCTAATCTCAACCATGTCAGAGATACAAGTATTATTTTAAAAGTCGTAGTTATGCAATTATTTCCATTAATTGTTTTATTGAATTTCAAATTATATAATAAAAGATCGTCGAATTTCAGGCAATCAAACTATTTTTTATGATGATTTAGGGCCTAAAGCAAAAATATAGAATAATAATGGGTTAATTTTGCAAATTTTATTTTGTAAGTATGTAGACTTAAGCTTAACATGATAATAATAATATTTTTTACAACGGAACAGAATTTGTATATACTCCTTGACATTGTGGACAAGGTTTGTTACTTCTGTATTCCAACATACAGATAGAGTGCCAGCAGTCAGTAAGAATCGGTACATCGTTCAGATTGTTGCATGAATTTAGTTTTCATCAGTGAATGTGTTAATATTCCTCGCAGGAGTGAAAATTTTCAATCATTACGCAAAGATGACAGTCTTATCTGACGACGCATTAAGAAAAAAATATTTTTTTAATTTTTAATCTAAATGATAAACTGAATTGTGCATACAACATAATTTGATTACGGTAAAAATAAATAAATATCACTAACTTTTGAATGACGTACTCATAAATATAATGCATTATATTACAGATATACAGTAGGCGACGGTTATCGTGATCACATTGATTTCGATTATTGAATCAGGCAATTTTAAAATGTAATGTACATAAAACAAGTATAATATCAAACACATTTTATAATCGTTTAATTTAAAGTAAACAGTAATTTTAGAACCTTAATACATTCAGTAAACAGTACATTAACTCAATTTTCAACACAGTACACAATTTTGAGTCATCAACACTGATGCATATATTTAAACTGCTTATCTTTGAGAAGAGCGAGACAAATGAAAAAAAAAAAAAAACAGAACAGATCTGAAAACAGCTAATGTGACCGATAGCTCTAGATGAAACAACGGGGTGCTTTTGACCAAGAGGGCAATAGTACACATAAAATTGTAAAGGAAAGATTGTTATTATTGATATTACATGTATTAAAATGTCCATACACATGGAATTAGATATCTAAAAATTTGGGTGAAACTATTATTTTTTTATTTATTATCTTTGTTTTATTAACCACTAAATTGAGTTTAAATACATCTACCGGTTTCGAAAAATACGATTTTCTTCTTCAGGATGTCATAAATAACTAAAACATATTTTCTATAGAAAAATAGATTCTGGCAAAGAAACAATAATATATGTTTTAGTTAGTTATGACATCCTGAAGAAGAAAATTGTATTTTTCGAAACCGATAGATGTATTTAAACTCAATTTAGTGGTTAATAAAACAAAGATAATAAATAAAAATATGAATTTTAACCACAAAGTTAATATTGCTAATTTTTAAAAGTATGAAACTATTATTGCTTGTTAATGTATGTCAAATAATATTTATGAATAATACTGATTCTAATAACCAAAGTCTATGAAAAATACATTCATATTAATGTTTGATGGTTGAAAATTAAGCACAATATGCAACTGATCACAATAAACATTGTCTACGGTAATATATTTAATGATTTATTTTTCCTGTAATTTTGCAAAATTTTCTTCCATTAACTAATAAATGTGGCATATAAGATATCTGTAAAAACCATCCGCTCGAATGTTAATAATGAATATTTCAATTTTATTAACAACTTATTTTATTTTTAAAATAATTTATTAATAGAGATCACAGAAATTGCATATTTCCAGGGTGTGAATAACTATTTAGGGTGAAATCCGAATAAATCAAACATCAAAAATAATCCACCTACTGTCATCTTCCCTAGTAATAGTGATGAAAACATATTTCATGGTGTGTGTATACGGATGAGACTTCGATGAGAAATTTGTTGATTTTACTCAATGTAATGAATCATAGAGCTCGCTAAGCCCTCAACGCTGTACTGTTCTTTACGTGACTTTCAAGACAAGTGTCCCATCTAGTTACATCCGTGTAAACGCACCATTAGATAATCAAAGTTGATACCAGCAATATTTGAATATGTCTGAGAACACACAATTACTGGATTTTTACCTACAAAGGCACTGTTATTAAACAAATATTAGATATCTCATATATGGAAGTATGAGGTAATTACAGGGCTTACGACCTGTCTTTGGCTGGTATAAGTGATCACTTTATGTATATATATATAACGTTCACCAATTCTCACCCCTCAATCTCCACATTTATCAAATTTTTGAAAGTTGTATATATGTAAGCGAGTCCACATACTAACATATACATAATTTTCAAAAATTTGATAAATGTGGAGATTGAGGGGTGAGAATTGGTGAACATCATATATATATATAAAGTGACCACTTAAACCAGCCAAAGACTAAGCCCTGTAATTACCCCATACTTCCATTAAAATATAATAAAAAAATTGCTTTACCTCTATGAGATATCTAATATTTGTTTAAAGTTAATACCTTTTTGAAATATTATTTGGTTTCATATTTTAGTTAA
Organism: Eubasilissa splendida; assembly: GCA_031772225.1. Lineage (NCBI taxonomy): Eukaryota > Metazoa > Arthropoda > Insecta > Trichoptera > Phryganeidae > Eubasilissa > Eubasilissa splendida. The sequence continues at coordinate 10,316,013 of CM062866.1, read as the reverse complement.
TAAATTCAAAGTGATAAAATTGAAAATAGCTGGCAGTTTCTTTATTAATAAGAAAAATGTCAGTTGCATTTGTAAATAACATAGGTAACTTTATCTTTCTATATTTGACTAAGACAAATAATGGTTGAAATTAACACACGCATTAGTAAGTAAATAGTGATGTACCTTGTACTAATAAAGAATAATCTAATATAATTGTAATATATGTATATATTTAATAATGTGATATTTATTTAAAAAAAAAACAAAGAACATATAAAAATGTAGTAATATTTGTGAATAACTAAGGAAATAAGTTATCTAATATTATTTTCGAAACCAAATTCATTTCTGTACAATAGAGAATCTTAAAAAATGACGCAACGCACATATTGAATTAATATTTCTAAAAATTAATGCTGTCTGTACGACTAGCTGTCTACAGGAGAGGCTGTATATAGATGAATCAAACAATATCAATAATAATTTGGAAGAGGTTATTCTGAGAAAATATATTATTTTTAAGTTAATAAATGATTTTATTATTTTCAATGCGGTTGTTACGTAAAGTAATTGTTAGGAGAACACATTCTTATTGTGAAGTTGTAATTATTCAGAACAGACGATCTTTCTAATTAATATATTTAATTAATATTTAAAGTAATTGTGTTTTTGGATGGCCACTGTTGTCTCAAACTACAGACACTCTTTCAAAATCTGAGAAAATGTAAGAAACTCATTTTAATTCTGCAATGAAAGAAAGACAATTGCAAAAATATTAATAATTTTGTCAAGACAGCAAATTATTAAATAGAATTCGTGAAAATAAAATAAAACAGGTTAAAGCGTGCGACTCAATCGTTTTCATCGCCACACAATTCTTACTTACTTACTTACCATCACGCCGTTTCTCCGCAGGTGTAGGCAGAGAGGATAGAGTGCCACACTCTTCTGTCCTGACACACAATTCTTGCCTCATCCACATCCATACATCTTTTCATACAAGCTCGACGATTATTAAGGCTTCTAACAGGACCATCCTCCAGTATCTCGTTTACCTGGTCGTGACAAGTCTTCTGCAGACATCCTCTACTTCTGGTGCCATCAATACTTGCGTCATATATCTTTCTTACCATTCTCTCCTAATTCATCTGTTCCATATGACCAAACCACCTAAGTGATCCTTTCTTCATACAATTCATCATACCTAATTCGCCAGGAAACTGAATAATTTGGAGAAACACATCCATAACCACAAAAATGTATCAAGCTCTTGTTTTTCTACATATATGAGAGAAACTTGGCACATTTGAAATGTGGTGCAGGAGGTGAACACTTGGATAGCTAATACCTCAATTTTGGAAAATTAAAGATTAAAGATAGATTGTGGACAATGTGTCTGAGAAGCTGGTGGTGAACGGAAAAGTGAAAAGCCAACGAGGAAGAGAGTGATCATCAACTCAATGGACCGACGAGTTTAAAATGCTACTATTCTAATGGATATCCGAACTGCGGGCTGCAGAGAAATGTAGAGGAGAATGGTCAAGGACATAAGCAGATCACAACCCGTGAGTCACAGTCCTCAGTAATGAGATACTCGACTGGAGAGAAAATTTGTAGGTTTTAAGTAATCGCACTTAATATGAAAATAATATTTAAAATATACGTAATTTGTAAATTGAACTATGCTGATTTTTGAATTTGTAATAATAAGTTGTTCAAGGCATGATTTCATTTATAATTTTCAATATTAAAAAGAAATTGAAGTACAATACAGCGGTTAAAATATGTTTTTGTGCTGATTTCCGTTGAACATTAAAATACGCACCGATTGGTATATTCAAATTTCAGAATGGACCAATATATATTTTTTCAATTTGGTTTATCAATACTATGAAAGAACCATCCCCCTAACAGCTGAAAGCAGTTTTTTTTTGTTCTTAATGAACATTTTTACAAATAGTTCATCCCCCATATTGTATTGGTAATGTGTTGACACGTTTGATGTATTGAATAAAAAAAAATTATAGGTACTTTATTTTACATAAAATATCATTCTTAGACAAATTGAAAAATGAATGCAAAATTTACGATTTTTAAATTCAATCCAAATGCAAAATAAATTTTTAAACAGAAAAAGAAAATGTCTTTTCAAAGAATTTGTGGGCAAAAAGTGTTATGTAAATGTGTGTAAAATCTTATAGGAGGTTCGCGGGTGGGGAGAATATTGTTACGGGTATTTATGGGTATGGAGACACCAACGAAGAATACCCCACCTAAATTTGATATAAAATTCAGACAATTTACTACAAAATATAATGATCTGTATACGAGATGGGGTAGAGTGAAGCAGAAAAACATTTTCTATGCAGGGGTGCTATATGTGTAATGCATTATTTTTTTCTCCAAAGGTCATTGACACGTGTTTTAAATTAATTGAGTCATTTTATGTATCAAATAGGTTTATATTTTATAATAATATTAAAAGTGAAAATACCACAGACCACCAAATATATAGACATGAACTAACACTAATTACTTGTTCCAATATTTTCATTTTGGTGTCACCCACGTGATCACTGTAGTACCACTTACGCAATCAAATAGCTCCACGACTTTTTTTTAAAATATGACTCGGTTGGAACGAAAATTTTAATGCTGACAATATAAAATGCATTAATGTAAAGAATACGCATACATATACAAAGATTTAATTTTTGAAGAGTAAATTCTTTTACCATTGCATAAATGTGTCATAAACTATTGGATTTATGTTTCCACCAAGAATATGTGTAGAATGCCCCTCGTACCGCAACTAATGTTCCAAACCGCTATCCTATATGTACACTTTATTTCATGTGTATTCATTTACCTATTCCTGTTATTCTCTCAATACAACCCTTTCCAAACTATTACCAACTCAGCTTGATATGCCTGTATATACAATATTGTAATATGCTTGAAATTTTGTTGCCACTGACATCTGATATATCTTATCTTCCAGTTCATAAATTTAAAAAATATTAATCTGCAATACGATCATTATTAAGCAATTTTTGTATGCAGTCTTATGTTGTATAATCCAATTGTGATTCCTGCCGTAGTCACTTCGGAAATTTAAGGACAAATAAATCCTCAAATGTCGTCAACGCGATAGAAAAAAATCGCCATATGGAATTCGAACTACATTTTTTTTCCTTATTTTTATCAGTCATCGTGGCGGTTCATGTGTTGAATATATTTTATATTTCTAATATATGTATTAATTTACTTAACTATTTAACTAAAACTCGATAATTTTAAGATATATTTTCATACAAATTAAAAAAACATATATTTAATACTTTCACCATGCACATAAATATAATATGTTAAAACTTATGAATTTAAAGGTAAATTTAAAAAAGTAATATTACTTCTGAAAATGTAAAGGATTTAATTTAATATTTTTCTTTAAAAAAAAATCTTACTGAAAAATTTCACATTACTAGAAATATGTTATTATTTTTAAAATTAATTTTTTTATGTGTTTAACCTTTAAAAAAAATTAAATAGCTCACGTACTGAAATTCGAAATTCAATAAATATAATAACATATATTTAGGCATTAATTTACAATACATTTTCAGAAATAAGCGAAATACGTTTCAATATATACTCGTAGTTATTAAATTATAATTCTACAGGGTACAATATTTTATTTTAAGGATTAAATGAAATGTGATTAATTAATAATGTAAACAGTAATTATGTGAATAACTTATGAATATGTCAATGATAAATATGTATATGTTTTTTAATTTACTCTAATATCCATCAACCCTTCCCTCATAAAATAGTGTAACTAATAAATATGTAATTTTTAATTGTTTTAGTATTTTGCACTATTTGATACACTTTTAAATGGAAGTATAATTTTTTTAATATTGTGCTCAATAGAACACAATATATTGTATAAAAAAAATTACTAATAATTAAAATATGTCACTCAAATATATGCTAAATACTAGAACAACTAAAAATGACCTATTTGTTAGGGACGATACTTTACATTATTCTTATGTACGCACATTACCGCACGTGGATAAAATCACAATTGCACGCAGATGAAACCATTGTTTCAAGGTTAACTAGTAGAGTAAACCAAGATTGCAATACTCAATAATTTGATCAATGGAGAATCTTTTCTCTGTAATTATTAACTACATAATATTTAAATGGGAAATAATAATACCAAATCAATTGAAATTCTAACATAGATAGATATACGACAACAAGTTGTACACTTAATTAAATTCGCAACAATGGGATGAACACAGACAGAAGAGACGTCACTTGCTATGTGCACAACGGTAGAACTTGTAGCAGGTAGACAGAGATAGAAGTCAATTGCACCATTTTGATTATTCACATGAAGAATTCCTCTGTGGAGTGAGATAATGGGAGTCACGTCGCATTGCTGGGTCGGTCCAGGATGGAGATTTCAATTAAGCGAAGTCCGCGTGTGCAAGGATCCGTCAGCAAGAGACCCCGAGGTCCGTACACTCGCTCGTTTTGGGATGCCACAAACTTAGATACTTTTTTGAGACACTGTAAAAATATATTGGATATTTATTTATTTATTATTATACACGCCCTATTCGGGCATTAACATAATTTGTAAAATAATAGAAAATTTCATCAGAAGTGCAATACACAATGAAAAAAATTATATAATATCAGCATGTTTTTTCATAATCTAAATTAAAAGTAAATGTGAATTAAAGCAATTTATCCGTCACCATTGAGTTGAGACACAAAAAATTGTAATAATGTAGTCCTATAAAGAGTTAAATTAACAGCAAAAATGTTGACTACCTCCGCATATTCATTCCCCAAAGAATACAATCTGGGGACTGCGGAGTTAGCTGATGCATGTGTTCTGACATTACCCCTGTAATAGAACAATGACTTGTGTCTCGATGACCTCAATGGTGCGTGAAAGTCAAGCAGACCAACAATCTGGGGACAGTCTATCATACCATCGATGATCCCGTATAGAAATATAAGGTCGGTCATCGTACGTCTCACTGATAATTTTAACAATTTCAAACGACTACGCAGATAATCATAATTGATATTCTCAGAGCGTATATTTAATTTAAAATTAATGAATCTTAAAAACTTTCTCTGAATTATTTCATCCGCCATCGAGTGAACAATGTAGTGAGGTGACCATATGACCGAATTATAGGTTTGACTAGAGAAATGTAGAGGACTTTATTAGTGTGCAGGTCTGAAAAGTTTTTTGCAGTACGCAAAACAAATTCCAACATTTTGTGACCTTTATTACAGTGATTGAGTTGAGACTGATATGTAGTGGGTAAACCTATTGACAACATCTTAAAAGGGTACTTGGTGTATATTATATTATTAATTTATATCAAAAGTTATATATTAGATTAGCCATTTTTAAAACAAGTTTGGTAAAACCTTTGTACTAATTTAAAACTAATAAACTGAACATTATTTGTAATAATTAAGATAATATGGGCATTAATTATTGAAAAACTGCAACCATTAAATTCGTAATAAATAAAAATAATAAATACTGGAAAAAGACAATAAATTTACAGGATACTTTAATGAAAACACATTTCTGTTGTGAAGTTTAAAATATTTTGTTTGATAGATAAATTTTTTCTGTATTTTTTATAATTGATTAATTTAATTTATATTATAATGTATACCACAGAACTATGTTCACAAATGTAAACCAACATATTTTTTCTGTACGTTTCTAATTGTTTCTTTTATTTTTTTAATACAGACGGTATTCATTTTATAGAACTCCATTGTTAATCAACACAATAAATCAAACACATTAATTTTTGGTTTTATTAGTTATGAAATGTTTGAATGTTTTATTGAACACAAGAGATTCTTTATATGCAAAAAATCAGAATCATCCCAATTAGTGAAACATCTACTTCAAAATAACAATAATTTGTCTTCAAACAATAAACCGATTCCCTTACAATTTTGCAATAAAGGATTAAAACTCAATATATTAAATATATTAATTAGAAAGATATATATATAAAATCAATTTTATCGAAAAATATTGTTGTTGCGCCACCGGGACTCAAACCTGGATCTCTTTCCTAACCGGGGAAGGTGCGTTATCCAACTATGCTACAGCGACAATATTTTTAGTGACAATTTTCCAACCTATATGTTACCTTTTTGATATTAATACATTTAATCGTTGCATTATTTGAAAGAGCCATCTACCTTATTTTTACAGAATCTCAAATACCTTTGAGTAAACTGATAGCAGACGTCAGAATTATCAATTCATATATTAGAACAATTAGAAATCAACGAGAATTTAAATAATAATATCACCAATGAACAAATTAATATCTGCAATTTATATATATTTAACTCTACATAAGTAGATTGATGTCTATGTATACGAAAAAAAAAAAACAAATATGTATATTATATTATTCGTTTTGTATTAACAGTTAATTGAATTTGTATTACAGATAATGTTAAGATATTTTTTGCTAATGATCGTTATACATATAAAATTTTGTTTTTTCCCCAACATTAATGTATCATAATAATGACATGTAACTAAAGATGTTAATCCTTGCCATTTCCAACATTGTCAATTTTAGCACTAAGGGAATGTTGTATTCTTAACAACACTTACTTAATATGTAACACCCAACTATGTAACAAATCAGCATACAAGCTCACCACACTGTTCCATGTTTTATCAGTTGATAATGGCCTAGACAGCCGAAACGATCATCCAATGTATATAGAAAAATTAAATAAAACCAAAAAAAATTGTGTTTGATTTATTGTGTTAATTGTATTGAAAAAAGTCTTTAAAAATCTACATTAATAACAAAATTACTCTACTGTATCCAGACAGTGTGCAGTTATCTTTTTATTAATGTTCAATCAATAAATCGGTGCTTATTATAGTAATAAAAAAATTCAGAGATAACAATTACAAGTCGAAAATATTCAAGGAATATGTGCAAATTTTGCACCATTACGAAAAATATTATTATTTAATCTTTTTACAAAATCATGTCAAGCATTAAGTCTACATACTTCGAAATAGATATTTACAAAATGTATCCATTATTAATCTATATTTTTGCATCGGGCCCTAAATCATCTAACAAAATATAGTCTGGGTGCTCGAAATTCGATGACCTTTAATTTCTTGTATTCAATATATAATTTAGAATCAATAAAATATTTCAAATACAGTGGAACCTCTCATAACAAGCAATTTGCATAATGAGCAAAACAATTTTTTTTAAAACGGCTCCCATAACGAGCGACATTTCGCATAACGAGTGACGCGCTTGTTTACCATTCAGAAACTCCACGAGCCTTGAAGAAGTGTGATGTCCAAAAGAGCAGGCTAAATGTGATGTGGAGATCCAACAAGAAGGCTTGGGTGACACGTGACATTTTTACTGATTGGATAAATAAAGTGTTTGATCCTTCTGTGAAAAAATATTTGCTCGAGATGAATCTGCTACTCCATGTCTCGCTTGTTATGGACAATGCACCTGGTCATCCTCCAGGCCTACAAGATGACCTTCTTAAAGAATTTAATTTCATCAAGATCCAGTTTTTGCCTCCCAACACCACTCCGATACTCCAGCCTATTTATATATTATAACTTTAAGAAACTTTACACTAAAACACTCTTCGAGCGTTGTTTTGAGGTGACTGAAGGAACCGATCTCACCCTCAGAGAGTTTTGGAAAGATCACTTCCACATCGTTGCTTGCCTCAAGATGATTGACAAGGTGTGGGAAGGGATTACTGAGTGGACCCACATTTCTGCTAGGAAGAAGCTTTGGCCAGAGAGCGTTGTCGAATGTAACTTTGAGAGGTTTGAGACAGTACCTGTGGAGTCTGTAGATTGTATCTACACCGGAAGTGGATAATAATGACATCGATGAGCTTGTGGAAGAGCACAGCCAAGAGCTGACCACCGAAGAGCTTATGAAGTTGAATCGTGTTTCACAGCAAGAAGTTGTGGAGAAGAGTTTGTCAGTGGAAGAGGAAGAGGTAGCAAAGCAACAATCTTCTGGCGCAATAAGAGAAATGGGAAACTGTTGCGTCGTATATTGAGAAGCATCACCCTAATAGGACAATGGCTATGTGCGCTATAAATTTATTCAATGATAATAAGTAATTTTCTTTGAATAAAAGTTATAAATTAAAAAATTGAGTATTTTTTTCGGCACGGAACGCATTATCATATTTTACATTAATTTATATGGGAAAAATTATTTCGCTTAACGAGTGTTTCATATTACGAATAAGATTCTGGAACGAATTATGCTCGTTATGAGAGGTTCCACTGTAATCTAAATAATCGCCCGATAATGATATTTTTTAAATGTTTATATCTCTAACACGGTTGAGATTAGGCACATATCTCTTGAACATTTTTGACTCGTAATGTAATCAGGTGTCCACCCATAAAATATTATAGACTAGGTCTGTTACACCCTGTATAATACCTTTTCATAATGTGTTTCAGTGCATATATATATTAGATATGCGGTTAAGCAAGCGAGACAACCTTGGCAGTACGTACTACAGGCAGCCTTCTCTGCTTCTGCAAAGTACGCATTCAACTGGTTTATCGTGTAGTCAAAGGCTTGTCGTTCGATCTGTAAGTAAAGTTGACAATTAAATTTTTCAATAGTTCAAAATTCTTTAAAAATATTACAAGTAGAGTAACCAGGGACACTAAACAATGTATTACCACATAATTTATCTGCAGGGTAAGACAAAACAGATTAGTTAAATGCATTCTATTTTGCACAGAATCCTTGCCACTTTCACATTCTTGATTAAGGCCCCAATTCCAATCTATAACATATCAGATTTTCTCTTAGGGTCGATTGTTTGATCAGTACTAAAATTTTACCATAGTCAATTTTTATTATACTAACTTTTTACCATCGCCCGTGGTAAAAAATGTTTACGGATTGTTCAAACGTCAAGTTTACGACTGTCAAAGTTAATCCCGCTTAATAGTGCGGTAAAATGAATAATAATCATTAAACATCTGAGAATGACGTCAAATTTGATTTATTTTAAATATTCACCAATGGCATGCAATACATACAATTGCATGCTTAACTATGGTTTTATTCACACCTGCATTCGTAATCCGCCACTTTGCAGGAAAAATCTTCAGTCTATGTGCTAATATAAATTCAATAGCAAGATAACCATCGAACAAACTCTCATCACTAAAATAGCGAGATATTAAATGATTCATTGTCATATACTGCAACTTTCAAAGTATCAATGTGACAAATGACTTTTGAAATAGCTGTGAAGAGTCTGCCATTTTTAACTAACGATTTATGGTATTTACCATTCGATATTGAAGAAAAAAATTAGTTTACTATTAAATGTATTTTTGATGAGTAAATATTTTTTACCAACGATCAAACATTTTCACAAAAGTAATTTTTTTTACTATAGTAAAATTTTCTATTTGATCACATAACCGGCCCTTAATATTTTTGCACACCCTAAACAAAAATTTATTTCTTATCTATTTATTACAAAATTTTCACGAAATATTGATTTACGCCAGTTGCTATTTGGTGAGCAGGTTGATTGTTCACGTTTATTCAAGTGTAATTGAACACGGAATAAACTGGACATATTTCTTGTTGACTCATTCTGCAGATTTGTGCTGCGCTTGTGAAGAATGTGTGGGCCGTGACTCTTCTCCAACTAAGGATGAAATCCTCACCAAATGTGCTTCTTACTGAGTCCAAAGGTCTGGTGGAAGCTGATGCAACATCTCAACAAAGCTAGCGGGTAAATCTCACCTCCTATCTCCATTGAATCTAGGCCTTCAGATTTCCCAATACCTCCATCTTTCTATATCACAATTTCATTTCCATTTCTAATATCTTACAATTAACAATATTTTTTATGTTTATTTGTTTGTCAACTCTTTCACAAATTAGGAACGGTACAAGATAGGGATTCTGTATTCTCAACTTTTTTTGATTCCCGGGACTCCAAAAACAATATTTTCAAGTCTCGGGAATACCCGGGAATTGAGATAATGAATTTAATTTTAATAAATATTCACATGTATTATATACAGTAGCTATTAGGAATATTATCCGTATTAAATTGAATAAAAATTGTTTGATAAAATAATTATTAGTAGTTTTTTTTTAAATAAAATTAAGCTTACTTTTATAAATTGATTACAAAAAACAAATACATCTATAAAAATTACAAAACACAAACATTTATTTTAAAATATACAAAAAAATAATAATTGATAAAATAACACATCGGAAGACAATAACATATATATTTGATCAAAATCAATGACAAACTGAAGTCCTCGAATAACCTTTTTCAAATAATTTCATCTCATATAAATTTTGTTTTGTTAAAATATGACATGATTTTATTTTAAATATTTAAATATCACATTTTACAAGGAAACATAATGCCCTGTTTGAACAAACCGACAAAACTATTCCCTTCAGAACCTTTGTAGCTGACTATATACAAGAATTGATATATGTGCACCGCTCACCGCTACATCGCTACCTGTTGTACCGCAATGATCAGCAAATTAAAATATTATTTTGTTAAATAGATTTTATTCTATATATCTTTCTAGTAGATTCAATTAATTTGTATAACTTAAATTATTGAAAATGAATAATATCAAGAAAAATCAGTCTTAAGAAGTCTCAGGATATTTTTTGTTAAATTCCCGGGTCTCGAGACAGCAAAAAATCATGGGAATCCCGGGTTGTCTTGACACAGAATCCCTAGTCACTACCTGCTGTATGACAATGGTCAGATAGAATTAACGTAAATAACTCGTTTAAAATTAATAATTTCAAGAAAAATTAAGAGTCTCAAGTCTCAGGTTATTATTATTAAAAGTCCCGTGACTCGAAACAGCAAAAAACTACAGAATTCCCGGGTTGTGTCGACACAGAATTTTTAATACTGGATCATAGCAAGATCAATTTAAGATAAAATCAATAAATACTTATATAAATATTATGGTGGTCTATGGTTTAAGTTTCAAAATCGTATTTCTACAGAAAGTATAATATACAACATAAATGTAGTTTTCAAGCTAATGATAATAATAAAACTCTGTACAAATAAATAACTAACAGACAATAAATACTAACAAAGGTTAATAAATAACTAACAATACACATTAAACACAGACAATAGGTACAAGTATACATTAGAGTTGCCACATTTCCGTAAGAGAAATGAAAATTTTCTTTAGATTATAACAGTGAAAAAGAGGATGGACATATTTAAGAATAGAAGAGGACATTTATTATTAATAATTCTATTAAATTTATATGCATAAAAAATATCTTTACATTATGTTAAAATAGAACAATAAATAAAATATTTTTTTAACTATGTCTGTCGACCGTTCGTAAATATTAATGCATTACTTAACTTTGAAACAACACAGTAAATTATACAATAATGGACAGAAAAGAGGAATGTCTATAAATGAAAAACGCAAGCAAACCCAGATGCAAATTCAATACTCAAAATGACAAATTCGCATAAATGCATGACATCCCTGGTAAACATAATATAAGCTCTGAAAAGGGAAACTCGGCAAATGGAATCAGATCAGCACAACATAGAAAAATACAAGTAAAACTGTAATTTAATAGTTTTGCAAGGCCAGTTTCCTATTGCATTATAAGTTGTTTACAGTTTACGTGCGGACTTATATTAGGTAGATGACAGATTCATAACAAAACACTTACTCGATCCTCTAATTCTGGCGGAAATCTCGTCTGGAATTTCACGGAAGTACCTTCCGAATAGTCCCTTTGAACAAAAACTTTCAGGCACTGTTGCGGGGGCGTCTGTTGACTTCCTGGTGTATTCGGACCAGACGGAACACGATTATTTGACATTGTGTATTTTTAGGTTGTATAACAATTTCTTTTATCTAAAAAATTAAAGACTTATAATCTCAATAGCTAATGATAAAACTGTAATATGATCTCGTAGTAACAAAAGTAACACACCAGCCGACGGATGACAGAACTCGCCATAGATAAAAGCAAAGAATAAAACCTCTTTACATAAATCAAGAATTTTGACGATTTAAATCCCAAATATTTATTTTCTTATACCCCAATCATGCCCCAACGTCGATTTATATATGACGCGAGCGTATCAAATTCAACGCTATTACTTAAAAATTAAATCGCGAATATGTGAGGGCCATGTGTCTCCGCAACTGCGGTGGTCCGGACGGCGAAAATACTATCGGTTTGACATAAAACGGATTACTGAGGACGAACATTGCTCCAAAGCCCAGTAACCTGGAGGTTCCATAAGCTCTCATCCATTAAGCTGAAACAATGACGACAGAATAATGGCTCATGAGCGGGTTGTTTCTTGGAAGGACATTTTAGGGACTCATATTCCACAGGAGACGAGTCGTTTTTCTTGCGTCATAAGTAAGGCATTGTTCCTAGAGTTTCTCTTGTTTAAAGATGAAAAATTACGCGCCGGCCGCCCTGAATTACGCTGATATATCACACCGAGTGACATGCATAATTGACCAGACATGTAACTGTCATTATCAAGGCCTTTGTTTCAAGGGATAAATGAGCAAAACGCGAAGCGCGTAGTACAATAGTAGAAATTTAACTGCTTTGTTAAGTTAAGTCGCAAAGAACACGTGTCCTCTCGACCACCTATAGGAGGCGATTTTCGGAAGTCGTACCTTAATTGATATTTATAATTAAAGTAGGCTTACATATTTCATAGGTATGGCTCTGATATAATGATACCGGAGCCAATCTGCATTGAACCAAATTAGCAAAATGTTAAAAATTAATAGTTATAAACCTGTGGGAAAGTTGATTGTATTCAAGTAAAAACCATTCTTATCCAAACTTGTTTATTCTCATCAGGGAGAAGCCACTGAGAGCAAGAAACAACACAGAATACATAAAGACAATGGAAAAACGATGCACGGTTAGTGGAAGGTGAGAGTCGGGATATGCATCTGCGGTCCGATCGGTTCGGGTACTGGGCGCAGATTGTTTCGCAGACCGCCTCCTCTGCTACATGTGTCGGTGCACATCTGTGGTGCATGTGTGTCATGCCCGCCGGGCGGCGCAGTCCGGCCTTCCTTGAACACTTCCGCTTTGTTCGCGTGGGATGGCGCAATACCGAGAAATGACAGAACGAAGAACATATGGACGATGCGCGTGAGCCGCCACAAACCATTCAATTTGCAGTACATATGATCAATTTTCGACGTTTTTAAAACGCTTTGTGTCAGTGAAAACAAATTATTTAAAATAATATATTATATTTAATTACGTGCTTTGAGATTATTTTTTATTTCAAATCGCTGATTAAAATATTGAGTTTGATAGAGATTGTTAGAAGCCTCAATAATCGGCGAACTTGTATGGATGAGACGAAAATTGTATCAGGTCAGAAGAGTGTGACGCTCTATCCTCTCTGCCTACTCTCACGGATAAACAGCGTGATGGTAAGTTAGTTAGAGATTGATAAAATCAACGTATCTAAGATTAAGGTATATATTTTATGTATTATCAGTAGATACCTATTTTGTTTGGTTTTTAATTATTATCTTAAAATTTTGAGCCCTATAAAACATATAAATGATCAATTGACAGTTCGAGAAATATGCTCTTTTATCTATGGTTCGACAGATGACAAGATTGACAAATATAAACGTCACTTTGTGTTTGTACTCTTTGTAAATAATATGGGTTAGTCGGCAAACCGGTGGAATAAATAAATGTTTTATTATACTGACTTTTAATAATATTATATTAAACAATAAAGTAGCCAATAGATAATTCCCCGAGTTCTTATGATATGCCTTGTTAAAAATCTTTAAATTAACTATTTTATTTGATCAAAGTGGCAAGTAGAAATGAAGAATGTTATTATTATTCGTGAATTCAACAAAGAAACTGACAATGTGGCCTGTCAGGAATTATTGCGTAAATCAATTTTGTCGTACACTACTTCCGCCTTTGTAACTTTTCTTTTCAAAGAGGTAAGAAGCCATACTATATAATGTTTATATTATCATTATTAACTACACAATAATATTTGATCATGTTGCAAACTTTACGAGGTAAGTTTGAGAACAATATTGAAAAAATCAAAAGTGAAAGGTGCTCCGAACATATATATATATATATATATAGGCATTAGTTATGCTTATCAAAAATATCTGTTCATAAAGGAGTTCTGGTGCCAACACTAATGTATGGAAGTGAAACTTGGCAAAAGGAGATTGAGATGGACGGAATTTACTTTAGTGCAAACTTTAGATTTTCCTAAAAAACAAAAAATTCAATTTTGGTTCAGCCTTAAAATGTCATTCAATTCAATAACAATATTTTAATATGTCCAAGAACACACAATTACTGGATTTTCACCTACAAAGGCACTGTTATTAAACAAATAATAGATATCTCATAGAGATGAAGCTATTTTTTATTATATTTAATGGAAAATATATGGAAGTGTGGGTAATTATAGGGCTTACGACCTGTCTTCGGCTGGCTTAAGTGATATAACATTCACTGTTATCACCCATCAATCGCCATATCTATCAAATTTTTTAAAGTTATATATATGTTAATATGTGGACTCACTTTGAGTACCACTATACCATCGCCATCTATGGACTAAATTTAATATTTCATTTCCCTGAAACAGCATATATGTCACAACGAGAATCTAATTATTTTTTTGAAACTGTAACAGTTCAAAAATACATATAAGTAATTGTAATTTATTTGTGTTAATTATAACATTAATTGCATTATATACTGATTTTTTTATTTCAGGTAGTTTTACAAATCATGGTTCTTGTGGCGGCTGTCTCATTTATATTCCTTGGATTACCAATAATTATATGTATCAGCACGATACCAATGGTGGCGGTGTTAGTGTATGTTTTCACTTATACCACTCATACATTTAAGGCTGCCGAAATATTAGAGGTAAATAATTTTATTTTCCTTTTATGTAAATGTTTCCTATGTATTTTAGGGCCGGTTGTGTGATCAGTTGTAACTTTATACTTTAGTTTAAAAAGTAGCTAAAGTAATTTTTTTTGCTAAAATGGGTTGTTTGATCGTTGGTAAAAAAATATTTACTTCTTGAAAGTACATGCCGTAGTAAACTGATTTTACTCTCCAATATCCGATAGTAAAAACGAGAATCGATAGTTAAATATGGTAGACTTTTCATACCTGTTTCAAAAGTCATCTGACACATTGATACTTTGAAAGTTACAGTATAGAATAAATAATCATTCAATATCCCGCTATTTTGATGCCGATTTTTAAAAAGGGTGATTAAACCGAGATCAAAAATTATAAACCTACTTTGAAAAACTTTCATTGAATAAGATGATATCCCTGATTAAACCATTAATCTCACCGTTCCAATATGGTTCTCTCTCAGGAAGGTCAACTGCTACTATCTTATTATTGTATAAAAATTACATAATCAAGGAGCTAGGAAAGGGATACCAGGTAGATTCAATTTATACTGATTTCTCTAAAGCATTTGACAAGGTATCACATTATATCTTCATAGTTAAACTCCAGAGGTTGGATATTCATGGAAATTTATTGCAGTGGTTTGGTAGCTATCTTTTCAATAGAAGACTTTCGGTAAAGATTAACTCCTCATTATCTGAGGAATTCATTGCTTTGAGTGGTGTTCCACAGGGTTCCCATCTTGGACCTATATTGTTTATTATTTTTATTAATGATATTGCCAATGTTTTTGATGATGTACAAATTTTAATTTTTGCTAACGACTTGAAGATATTCAAATCAGTGAATAATGTGCCTGTTTGCATGATAATACAAAATAATTTTAATTCCTTATTTAAATGGTGTTCCATTAATCACCTACATCTTAATATCTCCAAGTAGTAATCTGTTAGTTTTACAAAAAGAAATATCCTGTGAAATTTTCGTACTCTATCAGTGATGTTGACTTGGTATCAGTTAGGGAGATCAGTGATCTGGGTGTAATATTTGACAGTAAATTATCATTCATTCAAAGGTCTCAAAATGTTGGGATTTGTATTGCGGACTGCAAAAAACTTTTCAGACCTGCACACTTATAAAGTCTACACTTCTCTGATCAGACCTCAGACTAGAATATAATTTAGTCATATGGTCTCCACACTTCATTGTACACTCAACGGCAGTTGAAAGAATCTAGAGAAAGGTTCTAAGATTTATTAATTTTAAATTAAATATACGCTCTGAGGACATCAATTATGATTATCTCCTTAGCCGCCTGAAATTATTAAACTTATCAGTGAGTCGTACCTTATATTTCTATACAGTATCATCAGTAGTATGATAGACTGCCCCCAGATTGTTGGTCTGCTTGACTTTCACGCACCATTGAGGTCATCGAGACACAATTCATTGTTTTATTACAGTAATAATGTCAGAACTCATGCACTGCAATCCCCAGAATGCATGATTTGGGGATTGAATATATGCAGGTAGTAGACAATTTTGCTGTTAATTTAATTCTTTATAGGACTACACTATTACAATTTTATGTGTCTCAACTCAATGGTGATGGAAAAATTGTTTCTTCACATTTTATATTTATTTTTAATTTTGATTATGTAAAAACATGCTGACACTATGAATTTTTTTTTCTTTATGTATTGCACTTCTGTTGTCATTTTGCAAATTATTTTAATGCCTGAATAGGGCGTGTATAATATTAAATAAATAAATAATCTGAAAAAATTTCACCACCGAAGTGACAGGTCTCGAACGCAGGGGCGAATAAAATCCACAGTTAAAGCATATTTCATATGACAGTAGTAAATTTGACATACCTACAACTCAAAATCGATTTTTACCACCGGCGTTGGTAAAAAATTACTATAATAAAAACTTACCATTGTAAAAAGTTAGTACTGATCACACAACTGGCCCTAAGTAGATAAATTAAGTATATAGAAGGTTTGCAACATGCCAACCTGGAAAGTAGGCAAGAATTCAATGAAGAATGACATCTTCATCTTTTGCTAGTTTTGTACAAGTTGACACTGAACTTCCGCATTTGAATCTTCGTGAATCTCAACATATTCCGCTACCTACAACTTAATACTGAGTTCATACAAAATTTGTTTAATTTTTAGATCACTCATTATAGTTTTTAATTATTTTTTTAAATCGTCGTAATCATAACACTTTTCAGATTTTGTGACTCGACTCCCTTGAAGTTTATATTTATTGTTTCAAAATGGTAACAAATTTCTTGACTTATTCTTAAGTGTATATATATGGTGGTTCAATAAAATATATATGTATACAAAGTATGATTAAAACTCTTCAAGGGACAATCCACCTCTCCGATGCATTTATGATCTATTAAAAAATCCTTGCCGGTGTCAGTAAAATCAGGTTGATTTTGTCCACATGTATGTGTGTTTTTACTATTTTTTTTAAATCCAATATTAATAGAATTACGATTTTCTAAGGTTTTTGAATTGTCGCCGTTTTGTAATAAAATGGTGGATTAGGCTGATTAACTAAGACAAAATTTTTACCAGTCTAATTTTTCGAAAAAGTTTCATCCAAATCTGATAAGATCTATCATGTTCACAAAATACATTATACCTTGTGTACATACATATGTATAATATATATGTTATTAACTTTTTAATGAAGGATGATTTTAAGTAGAGATGAGAAAAATGCCACTCTTGACTCTCGGTGTGATTTGATAATATATAATATATAAAACTGTGATTGTGATCACAGTTTCTTATATCACAATACATTAAATAAATTTTAAAAACATAATTTTTAGCATTTTTATTTATATCATTAAAACTTCATTTAAATTAAAATTATTATAAAAATTAAAATGTAAAAAAACATATTCTAGCATACATAATTAGAATAATTAGTAGAAAATTATTGCACATACGTACACATACCTACAAAATGTAAAAAACAAAATACGAACAAAATTAAGTTACCAACAAGCTAGCATATACATTACCAACAAAAACAGATTCCAATAGATGATGCTAATCTTCTTCTTTCAAACAGGCAATCCATCCTTCAAGGGTGATTTGTGCCATTAATCAAGTTAAAATATTATTTTATAGAAAGAAGTAAAACAATATTATAGAATAGGAAATATTACATTACAAGTTAATACCATTGTCTTTCAAGAAATTTGCTATTGTATAGATTAAATATGGCGAGTTAAGGGAAAGAAGATGACACAAGTTAACCGGGAGTTGAAAATTACCATTGACAAGATTACTGTAAAAAAATCCTGTGATCCGCAATGGACAGGCAAAAAAGACATGGTCAAGGGTTTCCTCCTCGGCACCACACTCACACATTGGGGAGTCTATTATGTTCAATCTGAATAAATGTGAGGCTACCTGGCAATGCCCAATTCTCATTTTAGAGATATTTGATATTGTTATTTTGGAGACTTTCCTATTGGAGAACCTGGTGTTGGTTGGTGCTAATCAAATTATGGAAAATTCGGTAGATGGCGCTGATTCAAGCGATAATCTATTTAAACAGCGCTGTTAAAAAATTAATACAATTTTTAACAAACAAAAATTTGAATC
Source organism: Eubasilissa splendida (assembly GCA_031772225.1). Classification (NCBI taxonomy): domain Eukaryota; kingdom Metazoa; phylum Arthropoda; class Insecta; order Trichoptera; family Phryganeidae; genus Eubasilissa; species Eubasilissa splendida. The sequence continues at coordinate 10,297,301 of CM062866.1, read as the reverse complement.
ACGATATTCCCAGATATTCAATCTCTGATAGTGAGTGTGACTTAAATATATCAGTGATTAATTCACGGTTCGTGATTTTGAGCTCATCACTAGTGTTAAGGGCTCTGGTCAAGATTGAAGAAAGGGCTTTCAGTCATTCCATGTGAAATCACCTAGGTGTGGTTGCTTAAGCATTTCAGATTTTTTTTTTCATAGGTAACGCCATCAGTATGTAGCTCAAAAACAAATTATCTGCCACCATCTTGGATCTAGGCTCAATTTTCTTTGCAGCGACAAACAAAAATGGGGCTTTGGAGGTTTTGAAAAAAAATATTGTTTTCTTCCCATAAAATATTCTAGTTTGCACTAACATAAAAAAGACACAATTTGGTTATAGAAAATGTATAGAAATAATAGAAAATTATTTGTAAACCATGACTTAAATGACCTTGAAATATGCCAAATTTGGAAGCATAATCACCGGTTTTGATGACCTTTTGATTGGAATCACAAGATGGATTTTTTTTTCTTATAACTATGATTAGTCGAGTTCCCAACTATGAAGAATTAAAGTTTGGATTAGGAACCCTTCCTGCCCTTTTTTGGCATCAAAATTTTCAATTTTTGCAGATTTCTAGGTCAAATATCTCAAATGGGGGACCAGATAGAAAATTAAGTTTTTGACCAAGGATACGTGTTCTGCTACTTAACGAAACCTGTAAGTTTCATTTTGTGGTTTAAACTGGTTTAGAAGTTACAGTTTCTATACATTTGTAAGGTACATTTATGTACATTTCTAAGTTACAGTCAAGCAACCATTTATTTTAAAATGAAGTGATTTCAAATGGAATAACTCTTTATTGACTTCTGCAATAGGTAGAATGTTTTCCTTTTGAATTCGTCCCTAAAACACTTATTATTTAAAAATAAGGCAGATTTTTTCGTGCTGTTGTGGTGTTATTTAATTCAAGAAAGATAAAGATTCGACAGGAATAAAAATACAGAAAAAAAAAATGTATTGAGATTGTTGTAGAACTAGTGAAGACACTGTATAATGATTATGTTAGAATATTGGATGGCGATGCTTCTTATTGATCTCTACCCAATTGGATAAAATATTGGGTCCATATTTGTGTAATCTAATAATATATATCTGAAAACGATTTCCAGCTGATGCTGAGTGTGTTGTACAGTTTCAAAGCTAATAATATGTAGAATCTTTGATAAAATGTCATTGAAGCTCTCGGAACTGGCGTGTAGATGTTCGTTGTTTGTCTTGTGTTGTGCCTACGATCTATTGCTTGGGGTGAGTTGTTGTTAGCATGGAAATATTGGATGAGTCTCAACATATAGATTTGTCTTATGTCTAGGGCATTGTACTCTTTAAATATAAGATCTGATGAATATCTAAAGGGACGACCATTTATTACCTTAAGATTAATTATAATCTACTTATTTTTGTATATGATATACATATCGTAATAAATATATTTTAAATATGTATTTATTTAATAAGATAAATATATGTATTGCTTATGATACCATTGCCCTTTCAGAAAAAACCCATGAAGCGCTGGGTGGCCGAGGCTTTTGAACCGTTTTTCATGAACTCCGAGCCCAAAGATGTTAAATACGGAGTGTTCAATGAAAGCGATTACAAATCAGAAGAGATAGACACATCGTCATTCTGTTCAAAGGTAAGGTGTAAATAATGCTGCATGCTTGATCATTTATATCTCTTTCTTTTTACCTCTCTTCTACCTTACATTCATCGCATCATCTATTAAATAATGTTAAATGTCATCATTGTGTTTATTCAACAATTATTTTCATTTTAGTAATATGTATTATTAGAAATAATTATTCAACTATCAAAATAATACCGGTGAGCTTTATTATTTGCTTGGATTATTTTATACTCATTTTTCTATTCAATTTGTCGATATAAGTTGATTATATAATATATTTGTTTTCAAAAAACTCATAAAAAAATTCACATGCCAAAACACCGGCCACCAAAACACGCCAAAAATATATTGGCGGCCGCGTCGTCACCAAAATTATGACTCAACTTTCTCTTGACAACAGTGACATCCGATAATAAATAATAATCAGTCAATAATGTAGACAAATTATAGACTTGTCCACATAGCACCCTTACTATTTTAAACAGATGGGCTCATCCCTTGGCATTTTAAAGAGTAGGTCACACCATCTGAATCATCAAACCAAACTGCGTAATCTTTATGATTTTATAGCTCAGCTTCCTGGCGTCTGTCTAAGCACCACGTGAGAATGTCGGGAATTTATATCATAATCGTTGGGAATAATACCAATGTTAAATTAAATATATAATGCCTTGTTGTCCGTGACTAAATATGAATGA